>OY757918.1:82919925-82969925 GCA_963585895.1 Sepioteuthis lessoniana
GCATTTTAGTGTCATATACAGGACACTCGTTGGAGGGGAGTCTTACCCCTATGCAGCGATACAGTCGGTGTATTCTACAGACCCAGCTGACTGGGCAAATTTATATATATATATATATATATAACCAGAAGGAATAACATGATAATCTGATCAGTAATAGTATAACATTGTATATTATCATGAAAACAATAAAGGACTCATTTTTAATCACATTTTACAAAACAACCTTTACACAATCCTACATCACACTAACAATGTTTCTATATATTAACATTGACTTTTGTCAACAATCTTACATTGAGCTATCGCCAAAGAAGAAAAACGACCAGAATGTTACTCGCCTTGTAAAAGGGTTATCTTATTTATATATTTACATTTGTTACAGGTCTAACTGGGGAACATACATAGAATCAGGGAAGTACAAAAAGGTAAGTTTCCTAATCAATTTATTTTCATCTTATCGAATTCGTCATATATATATTTGTAATATATCATATCATCATCATCAAAGCAAGCCAAAAGCACAGATTCCTCCCCCCTCTCTCTCTCTCTCTCTCTCTCTCTCTCTCATCCATCCCTATCGGATATCACTTTGGCAAGTCCGCTGGATTAGCATCTAGTGTTCGCTCCAAACTGATGAATGTAGGTTTTTGCTGCTCGACAAACACTGGTATGTCTTTGCGTAGGAGTCCATAGAAGAAGGTCATTTAGAAGTTCGTCCTGACTTCACCAGCAGTATCAAGCATGTCTTGTTCATCTTACTTAGATGGTTTATAAGTTGAGAGGTAAACAATCGTACAAATGCTGTTTTTTAAGGTTCTGCGTCTAGGATTCCTTCAAAACAATTTGCATCATCCTTGTGTAGTTCTCGTCTAGATTTTTCTCCGAGTGTTTCGTAACAGTTCAAGTAGTATTGACATGACTAATACTCTTGAATTTGTAAAAATAATTTTTTATGTTATAATCATTTCGAAAATAATTTCGAAAATTATTATAAGATAATATAAATAAATATATATGAATTATTATTAAAAATGTTTAACCCAATTGTAAATATTTTTTGGCTAAAACAATGCTCCTCCGTATATACAATACATTATTCGATAAATTTCAAATGGTTTGCACTTCTGAGCGAGCAAAAAGTCATGACAGACTTCCTTGAGTATTCTGATTTGCCGTCATTTTGAATAGCCTCAAAACAGTTTTGTTTGATTAGAATAATTCTTGCTATAAACCAATTCCAAACAACGTAGGGTTTTCATTTATGGAAAAAAGATCTGAAAAATATGTATTCTGTGCTTTAAAATTTCTCTTATTTATTGAATGACCCGGATAGATAGATAGATAGATAGATAGATAGGGATGGGTTGGTTGGGTTGGTTAAGATTTATGGCATATTAACCCTTGTACGTTATTTAATTTCAATGGGGCTGTAGAATACACTAAATGCTTCTCTGTAGAGGGGTACGACCCACAACGAGTGTCCTGGATATAACACTAAATAATCAGATGGTGAGGTTCCAGTAATGCTGGAGCTTTAGAAAATTCGGAGTACCCCTTCATTGCCATCGCTAGTAGGTCCACTCTGGCTCAGAGTGGTAGCATCTGATAGGGTCCTATCTATGGGTCAAATAGAACTAAACTGCGTACTTACGCAATTCTGAATTGCTTGATATAGAACTGTTTTGATTTGTAGACTGCGTACTCATGCTAAAATGAATTGTTTGAAATATAACTGTTTTGACATTGAAACTGTACCATGCTAAACTGAATTTTTCGAAATAGAACTGTTTTGACATTTAACTCTATGTAAACAAAATCTATACTTATACTAAACAAAATTGTTTGAATTAGAACTGCTTGACTAAAATGAATAGCTTGAAATAGAAAAGTTTTTTATATATGATTATTTTGGATAGGTTTGAAATGGAACTGTTTTTTGACATCGACTGAATTGTTTGAAATGGGACTGTTTTTTGACATTGAAACTGTGTACTTATGCTAAACTGAATTGTTTGAAATGGAACTGTTTTTGAGATTGAAACTGTGTACTTATGCTAAACTGAATTGTTTGAAATGGAACTGATTTTTTTACATTGAAACTGTATACCTATGCTAAACTGAATTGTTTGAAATAGAACTGTTTTTTTTTACATTGAAACTGTATTCTTATGCTAAACTGAATTGTTTGAAATGGAACAATTTTTTGACATTTAAAATATGTACTTACGCTATTTAACATGATTCATTTGTACACAGTTAAGTAGTCAAACATTTCTATTTCACCCAAAGATGGAATTCTGTCAAGTACTGCCACTCAAAGGCAGAGTGGACCTCAAAGGCATAGTTGACCTCAAAGACAAAGTGGACCAATGGCAATGAAGGAGTATTCCACATTCCTCAAAACTCCAGAACTCCAGTGATGCTGGAGCTTTGGAGAATGCGGAGTATCCCTTCATTGCCATTGCTCCCAGGTCCACTCAGGCCCGGAGTGGTAGCACCTGATAGGGCCCTATCTATGGGTCAAATAGAACTAAACTGCGTACTTATGCTAAACTGAATTGTTTGAAATAAAACTGTTTTGATATGTAAACTGTGTACTCATGTTAAACTGAATTGCTCGAAATAGAACTGTTTTGACATTGAAACTGTACTACGCTAAACTGAATTGTTCGAAATAGAACTGTTTTGACATTTAACTGTATGTAAACAAAACTATGCTTATTCTAAACCAAATTATTTGAATTAGAACTGTTTGACTGAAACTGAATAGCTTGAAATAGAAATGCTTTTGACAATAAAACAACGTACGTATGCTAAACTAAATTGTTTGGAATATAACTATTTATTTGTATAAAAATGGATTTGACATTAAATAACCTACAAAGTTTGATATGCCATAAAACCCAACAAACAAATAAAGTTGTGGCATTCCCATTGACAAGATACGAAAAGGAGATAACTATCTGATGATGCTGAAAGAGGACATACAAAAGTTAAGTGCCACTCTAGAAAAAAGTAACCTTAAATTTATTTTGATAAAACAGTGTTGCTAGGGACAAAAGAATGAATACAATAAAGATAAATAAATGAATCTGTTAATAGACAAAACAAAAACAGAGAAACTAATTCGGAGTGAAAGAAATATACTAACTTGGGTGTCAACATGTCAAAAAAAATCAATCAACAAGCCAAATTAAATAGTTACAGTAGCGTGCCAAATAAATGAGTCACATAGCTAAAAAAAAGAATCAATTATAATATTAAAGTGTTCATCAATGAAATTTTAACTGTTGTATTTTGGTGGTTGTTTATCATATTTACCCAACCCCTCCGCTCGGGCAGGATATGACACAAGGTCAATTTTTAAGCAGAGTTTAACAGGTTTGAATTCAGAGTTTTCCTTCAACTAGACTAGTTGCCTCACCAAGACTAAAGAACCTAGTCTGCCCTACTATTTACCCATAGCTGGAGGGAGAATAATTAGATTCATACCTTTCCCAAGGGTATTAGTGCTATGTGAAATGCAATCAGTCTCGTCCAGGATTTGAACTCGTGTCGCCGTGTCCATTTCCTACGACGATAACCATCACACCACGGGCACCTCTGGTGGTTGTTTATGACTTGTGAAAGTTGTCATATTTACATTAATCCAATACGAGGGGAGGAGAGTAATACATATTTGATTGCATCGTGATGCTGAAAATATGGCGTGCAAAAGCTATGAGCCACTTAAACTGTAAACCTCCTCTCAGACAAGGTACACTTGCAAATTTACTATGGTGTAAGTGTTTAACAATTTATTTTTAGAAATCATATTTCCGTTCATATAGAACAGTTGTTGTCACATTCACGTTGACATAATATATGGGGAAGGGGAAATACCAAATCTGAATGATACTGAAAATAGGACGTGCAAAAGTTATGAGCCACGGTAGAAAAAGTCGCATTAAATTTATTTTGTGTTGCACGAAACAAAAGAATAAACACAATAAAGAAAAATAAATAAATCTGTTGAGAGAAGCATTTTATAAATTTATGTATTTCGATTTCAGTGATAGATAGATAGATAGATATAGTTAGTGTTTGGTGAATACAATTAGCTGCAATGAGAATTCGATCTCGGCTCGGCCGATTATTTTTTACAATACCACATCTCCAATATTCGCAACCGCTAATCAGCTTATAAACACGATATAAACCTATTTTAATCACTGAAATTCAGGGTCTGAAATGATCACTGATTAAAAATAGAAGATAATCTGCTAATCGATGTTATAAACAGTCGAATTAGGGTGTTTTAACGTGCAGAAATATCAACTCATAGCAAGATTTTCGTTACTGCAATAACTGATTGATTGATTTTAACGGTATGTCAAACCCTCTGGGGTTATTTCATGCCTACAGATTAGAGAATTGCGTACACTGCACGTCTATATTTACACTTTTTGTATTGTTTCTTAAGTTTTTTAAACATGGCTATACAGTATCAAGTATTCCTATCTAATACAAATAACTTTCAAACCGATTAATTCGTAAAATAGATGAGACCCTAATGTGTACTACACTCTGGGTCATAGTAATAGCAACGAAAGGACATTCTAGAGTCCTGAGAGCTCCAGATCTATAGCCTCACCACCAGATACAGTTTAGTGCTATAAACAGAATGCCCTCTTTTTCTCTGCAGGACACATAATCCAACAGAGGATTAACACATTAACGTTAAAGAGTGAGATCTTTGTTCTCGCTCACCCAATCGCTATAATTTCTTAAGCAAGACAACTATCAATTAACGGCTTGTTAAGAACTCTTCTCTTTATTTATTCATCTAATTAGAATTAATTATAATATCTACATATTATCTGGCCCAATCGGCTGGGGCTGAAGAATACACCGACTGCTTCTCTGCAGAAGGGTAAGAACTTCCCCAACGAATGTCCTGGTATGACACTAAACAACATGATGGTGAGGCTTCAGTGATGCTGGAGCTTTGGGGGATACGGAATACACCTTTATTGCCATTGCTCCCAGGTCCACTCTGGCCTGGAGTGGTAGCAACTGATAGGGTCCTATCTATGGGTCAAATAGAATTAAACTGTGTACTTATGCTAAACTGAATTGTTTGAAATAGAACTGTTTTATTGTATAAAAATGGATTTGACATTGAATAACCTACAATCGTTGGTATGCCATAAAACCAAACCAAACCAAACCAAACTATAAACGTATTACCTTTTTTGAAATAGAACTGTTTATATGTATAAAAATAGATTTGACATTAAATAACCTACCATCGTTGGTATGCCATAAAACCAAACCAAACCAAACCAAACTATAAACGTATTACCTTTTTTGAAATAGAACTGTTTATATGTATAAAATGGATTTGACATTGAATAACCTACAATTGTTGGTATGCCATAAAACCAAACCAAACCAAACTATAAACGTATTACCTTTTTTGAAATAGAACTGTTTATATGTATAAAAATGGATTTGACATTAAATAACCTACAACCGTTGGTATGCCATAAAACCAAACCAAACTATAAACGTATTACCTTTTTTGTAGCAAAAATTAGTGATAGAAGAGATTTTTCACTTTCCTTTGGGCGAATCACGTTGGTGTGTGTAATCTCTAAAGTGCTAAACTTCCCCATCGTAGTATGCGAGTTCGAATACTAGTCGCACCATTACGTTTACTTTCGGATTAAAACCCTTGGGAAATATACGAACTCTCTTATCTCTCTGGCTATAGGTTAAATACTACCACTTCAGTTTTTCTACATGAATAGCTTTGGCATTAAATAACCCACGAAAGGATATGACATTAAAAACATTTATCTGTTAGTCTTGTCGTATCAGAGATTCTAGTTTTGACCTCTTAACCTTCAGAGATGGGTACTTCTGCTGGTTATTCATGTTCAAGTAGATGTTGATACTTGTAAAGAAAATAAACTTTAGAAGTCGATTCTATTTTTAACATGTGCTCCTGAGGATGAGCACAACCAGTGCAAAAATAAACTTATTAAATGTTGAGGTGGGTCTCATGATGAAAGAGAAAAGTAGCTTGTCACTTGATCTTATCGACCAACACATGGAAACGACCAACACATGGATTACAAAAATCATTCACATTTATTTATATAATTACATTTCTTAACGTAATGGTTGTCGTCGTAGGAAATGGAATCAGCGACTTTAGTTCAAATCCCGGACGAGGCTGTTTGCGTTTCACTTCGTAATCTAAATGACCTTCTTCTATGGACTCCTACGTAAGGACACACCAGTGTTCGTCGAGCAACAAAAACCCACATTCATCAGCTTTCAATAGTTCAAGGCCATCCGTACTTTGGCTGTATAAATCTTAGCTTTTCAGGTAATACCCATCTTAATGCTACCCTCGGTATACTTTGGTATATATTACGGAGGCGTGATCAGCGTAACGGTCGTAGGAAACGGAATCGTCGATTCGAGTTCAAATTCTGAACGAGACTATTTGCGTTCCACTTAGTGTTAATTCCTTTGAGAAAGGCAAAAATCCATCTCTTCTACTCCTAACAACGGGTAGGGCAGACTAGGGTTTTTTTTAGCCTTGATAAGGCAACCAGTCTAGAAGAAGAAAATTGTGAATTCAAACCAGCTGTACTCCGCTTAAAAAATTGTCTTTGGTCACATCCTGTCCGTAGCGGAGGGGTTGAGTAAATACATACCCTTGGTATATTGTGGTCCATTCTGATCACGTGGGTGAGCTTTCTGTATCGCTGACGTTTATATTTCGAGGATCCAGCTTGTTGTAACCAGTTCTGTGGTTATATTCTTTAATTGTCATTTTGTTAAGTCAGAAAATACGTTAAATTTTTTTATGTCTCCTTTTCCTACTCCACAGGTTTCTGAATCCTGACTGATATTACATTGACTTGTAGAGTTTAACTTTAGTTCCAAGATTGCGTTGCGGGTGGAGTCACTGTGGTGTAGAGGCTGACGTGATGGTCTGCAATATCGTAGTAATCGAGTTCGAGCTCTAGTCACGCTATTAAGCACACTTTCGGACTAATACCCTTGGGAAATGTACGAACTCTCTGATCTTCACAGTTTTGGGTCAAATAATATCATTACTGTCTTTCTAAATGGATGGCTTTGGCATTAAGTAACCCATGAAGGTTGATGTACCGTTGAAACAAGTAACCAAATCAAACCAAGACTTTGTTGCCTAGATTGCTAGATCGGATGAAATGTGAATTTCCCACAAGCTTTGACATCTCTTTTTTTGTCTGTTGTTATTAATGATAAGACTTCCCAGTTATGCAAAGTTCTCATTTCTGAAGTGCTCGTAACTAATCAAATTAATATTTAATGGCGGAACCAGCACGGGTGTCAATACAGAAGAATGTAATTAGTCCACTTAAAACTATCAATTGATAAAAAAATGTACAAATAGGCCAAAGGATCAGAATGTTTATTTATAATCAAAAAATGCTAATATTTAAGCATTAAATCTTAAAATCCTCTTTATCAAATATCCTAAATAATTAACTTAAGCTTAAGGCTCTGAATACACAAATCTATCTAACTGGTCAGACAATATTAACCGGCAGCTCTTTTTTTCTTTTTGTTATATTAATACCTTTCATTGTACTTCCTTTTATTAGAGACTAACTCCCATTTTTTTTTCTTTTTCTTTTTTTGGTGGAGAGCATCATTTTAAACAACATGCCAAAATAAAAGCTCTCAAAATTCACAAACGTTAATGTTCTCCTGAAATTCAAAGCAATAATTCTTCAAATAATAACACTTTACAAAGATATATCATTTTACCCAACAATTTAACCACAAACATCATCGAAAAATAACTGAACAACCTTGGAATTAAAACAATCGCAAACTATTCAAAGACAATTAGGAGTTTAATTTATAAGGCAAATAAAAATACCCGCGTCGAATCCAGAGCAGAGGTCTATGAAATTCCATGTCTTGATTGGAATTATATATATATATATATATATATATAGGTAATATTCGGTCAGGTTAAAAAGTTTGGAGTAATTCCCTCAGGACAAGAAAATCATTCAAGAGCTGAACATTTAAATTTTCTGGTAGAGAGCTCAATGTAATTTATTTCAGAGCAATATTTCTTTAAGAAAAAAACCGGTCTTTGGTTTTTTTTCTTAAAAAAATAAATAAATAAAAGATATATATATATATATATATATATATATATATATATATATATATATATATTGGCAGCATTTCTTCGTTGATACAAATTTCATAAAACATAATAGACATTTTATGTCTACATATTTTCTTCTGGATCCGTTCGAATTCCCGTATTACTTTTATCGTATTCCCCTCGAATACGATAAAAGTAATACGGGAATTCGAACTGATCCAGAAGAAAATATGTAGACATAAAATGTCTATTATGTTTAGTGAAATATATATATATAAACAGGATTTAGCTTTAAATAACCCACAAAACAGACCGAAATCGAACCAAACAATTCTTCTCACATAGTCACTACTATAAGTCATGCATTTTTTTGCCAACAATGAAAAACGATGCCATACTCATAAAAATCTGTACCAAAAGAGGCGACCATTTTTTTTCTTTTTCATAGCAGTGATGGCACTCTCGTTGTCAGTAAAGATTTGTACGCGTAGTCCATATTTCGCCGACACAAATCACACAGATGAGCTTTCCATTTCGTAGATTGATAGCAATTTCAGACGTGGCTTCTCACTCAAATCCCTTTCATTACCCACAACCCGACGCTACTCACACTCGCTGTTTGGTTTCTGTAAACGTTATGAAACGCATAGAAGGATTCAATGATAAACTTCTGCTTTTATGTCATTTTGTCAGAATTCAGCGCAGCTGTTATCTATAACAAGACAAAAAATATACATGGCAGAAAGTTTCAAAAGAAAAAAAAGGAAAAAGAAAGAAACTATAAAAAAACACAATTAAAGATCCTTTTTCTTTTCCATAGCTGATTTTTCTTCGGTGGAATGACAAATGTTCATCTCATTTCTTTCAGAAACTCGATAGAGTAGCTGACTGGTGGGTATGGAATTCACCAGGTGTAACAAATATCCATCTACCTGACAGGTAATATTTTCGTGTATATATATATATATTAATGTTTATATCAAATCTATAATTCTGTTGGTGTGAAAAAAACAGACAGTACAATCTGCAAATTCTACAAACTGATAACTGGAAAAAAAATCGTAAAAAAAGAAAAGACGAAAAACACACGTGCTACTTGAAAATAATCAAGTTGTATGTATGTCAAGTCAAAAGAAAAAACAACAACTGAATTACCTAAGCTAAAACGTAATAAAGTGCTCAATACATGAGATAGAGCTAATATTATAAAAAAAATCCTACATGGCCGAGAGCGAGCCTACCTAGGTTTCACCAAACGACTCTTCAGGATTGCCCTTAACAATCCTGCAGAACCGTTTGATAAAACCTAGGTAGATTCGCTTTTGGCCATGTAGGATTTTTTTTTTCATTATATATATATATATATATATTGTCATCCACAAACAGACTGTTTCGTTGAATCACAACTCTTCAGTGTGGCTAGACACGCAGGATGCTTGGATCGAAACCTGCCCAACTTTACGTTAGACAGCCAACAAGCGAACCACGTTAGCTCGGGAATTATTAGGCATTATGTAGTCGCTTTCGTTTGTTTACATTTTTGCTTAACCAGATACCAGAGAGTGCTTGGAAGAGCTTTTGCATTATGAGAGTGGCAGCCGTAAATTTCTTCGCCAGAGTGCTCAACCCCCGTGGGGGAGCATGTTCAACGAGGAAAAAGTAAATGTGATCAAAAAGTTGCGAAAGGGAGTCCCTGTAACATGGTGACTAACGTACTAAACCGCGACAACGTAGTTAGCGAGTTCGAACTCCAGTCACGCTATTACGTTCACTTTTTAGCTTATACACTTGCAGAGGGAGTGAAGTCCCTTATACTCCAGCTATGGATTAAATTGTACTGCAACTGTTATTCTACAAAGATGATTTTGATATCAAATAACCCGCGAAGATTGATATGCCAGTAAACAAAAAAATCAAGAAACCAAATCAAAGACAGACAGATCGCTACTCAATCTTCATCCCCACTTAACGGTCGATATTTCTTGTATATGCAAAATCTGAATTAATTTGCCATAGCTGATATAAAATGATCTCACACACACCAAAAAAGATTAACTGAACTATGATTTCAATTTTCAGATGGGGTTTGCTTCAGTTTCGTACTTCTCCAGTGAATGACTCCTTGTTCCAAACAGACGAATACTGGCCTGCCCGTGAAGCCCTAAGTGAAATTTACAGAGCGGAAAAGGTTAATACTACTTTTGAATATCTTCTTTTTATTTTTTGGACGGCTTGCGTATACAAGATTACTAAATCAACTGGTAATATACAATGGGACAATCGATTAATAACGGGGATTTTTTTAAACTGAAAAGGGACCTATTATATATAAAAAGGACATTCAATGAATAATGGCGATTTTTTTTTATTGAAGAAGGGCCGATTATATATACCAATGACATTCAATAAATTTGGGGAATTTTTTACCTATTACATATACGAATTTATTCAAAAAATTTATTAACTGAGGAAGGACCTATTATATATATGAGGTTCATTTTATAAATAAAGAGAGTTTTTTAACTGAAAAGGAACATATTCATCCTTCTTTTCTTGACACATAGTCTTTCATCTATCATTATTATCATTATTAACAAAGAAAGACTAAATACATAAACGTTCTTTTAAAAAAATAGATTTGTTAATTCTGACCAGTCTCGACATTTAACCATCACCAGAGAATCTTTCATCACTGGATATATTTCAAGACTGAAAGTAATATGAATCCCAAAGGGTTGGCTTTATCTCTGAATGAAGCTTGAACTTTTGTCTAACGACTCTTACATTCAACTTTGCATGTGTTAAGAAATAATTCAAAATGTGTAGTTTTTTCTCAAAGATTTCAATTGGTAGGAAGATCAATCTATAAAAGGGGATGCATTTTTAAATAATTAGTTCTTAAACACTTTAATAGTTTTAATATAGAAGTTGAGGGTTAAAAGGTAATATTTTGAGGGGCGGGCTCAGTTTGTTGTTGAGTCCATTTGGAGTAAGGGATTCAACACATAATATCCATCTATCTTCATAGGTTTCGAGAATTGATATGGTATGTAGCATAGGCACTGATGAGTGCTACGTTAGTTATTGCTAAGTGTCTGATGGGGGGGAGGGGAAACACAAAAACACGAGTCATCTATGCTGTTTTATTCTCTCCTATTTTTTGTTTAATGGCATATCAACCTTTGTTGATTATTCAATGCCAAAACCATCCTTGTTAAAAAAAAAAAAAAAGTAAGTCAAGTTAGCCGACCGTAGTCAAAGGCAACTCGAAGGTCCCCTTTTCAATAGCTACTGCAACGAGTTGTATTGTTCCACTTACCTTGATTCGTACCTTCTAATGCTGTGTGTTAAGCAAGAAGGTACCAAGTACCATTTTTTTAGTCTTTGGTATAAATCGACATACGATTGAACCTCGGTCTCCCCGACCATTGGCGAACACTCTAACCATTATACCAATGAGTGGTGCTATTTAACCAATAGCTGGCGGCGATAAGGGAATTCAGGCCTTTCCTAAGGGTGTTAGTCCGAAGGTGAACATAATAGCGATACTGGATTTCGAGCTCGCTTACAATGATATTGCAGTCCAGCACGTTAACCACCACGCTACGGGGACTCACGCCAGGTGGAAATGGATAACGAACACAATGTGTTGGGTAAATTCTTCGATCTAGTTGTCTCCTCGTGTCGCAGCAATAAAAAAGCGTCGAAACCCCACTTCCACCTCGATGAGGCGGTATTGTCTGGCCAAACCTTACACCACTTAGATGGCTGATCGAGTTTGATGATTTCCGCAACATTTGGTAAATTACTGGTTGTGCTAGATTAATCATATCTTGTTACACCTTGTGTACAGTTCTATTTCAATCAATTCAGTTTAGTATAATTACGCAGTTTAAATGTCAAAATAGTTCAATTTCAAACAGTTCAGTTTAGCAAAAGTACACAGTTTAATTCTATTTGACCCATAGATAGGACTCTATCAGGTCCTACCATTCCGAGTCAGAGTGGACCAAGGAACAATGTCAGTGAGGAATACTCTGCATCCCCAAAGTTCCAGCATAACTGGAGTCTCACCATCAGATTTTTTAGTGTCATATCCAGCACACTCGTTCGGGGAGTCTTACATTTTTGCAGAGAAGCAGTCTATGTATTCTGCAGCCCCACCCGACTGGGCCATATTTTATATGAATTTCTTTAATTACTTCATAAGTACTTTGGCGAGCGTGTTTGTCACATTGGTTTGTTTGGGAGCATTTCTTGCTTAGTTTTTGTTTTTTGCTTTCTGTTTTTGCTTCAAATTTCTAGCATTAATTTGTTAAGATGCTACTTTGTACTGCATTATTCATATAAAAAAGTAAAGCTGGCGACCGTAGTCGAGGGTGACCCAAAGGTTCCCTTTTCATTAGCTACTACACCGAGGTGTAGGGGAGGACGCTACTCCTTCCCCTTGATACGCACCTTATAATGCTGAGTGTTAAACAAGGAGGTATCAAGTACCATTTTTAAAGTCTTTGGTATGATCCGGCCTAGGATTGAACCCTAGTCTCCTGGACCATTGGCGAACACTCTACCCACTAGATCAATGTGATCGTTAGAGTGTTCGCCAATGGCTCGGGAGACCTGGTTTCAATCCTAGGTCGTCATACCAAAGACTCAAAAAATAGTACTTGATGCCTCCTTGCTTAACACTCAGCATTATAAGGGACGAATCAAGGGTAAAGTGGAGCAATCCAGAGAAAGGAGAAGCGCCCTCCCCTACACAGTGGCGTAGTAGCTATCGAAAAGGGAGCTTTCGGGTCACCCTCGACTACGGTCGCCAACGTTACTTACTTACTTATTCATATAAATACTACTAAATAACAAAATAATGATGATGTCTTCTTATTGTTATTATTGTTGTTTTTTTTTTGTTTTTTTTTTCAGGCTTACAAAGCAAATACTGGACGTTACACTGATAACCTAGACCGTCTGAAACTCTCGCCTTATATTCTTTCTGGGCTGTGTATAAAGAAACCGGAAATTAAATTAGACCTGGCCGGTTTTATCGCAAGCGTGAAACCGTTCCGAAAAGATCTCAAACAAATTAATATCCGAACCGATCGATATGTATGGTTTGGAAATAATTCCTCGTAAAACATAACTTTTCCATGGAGCTCCGTCGCAATTTTTGTCCGTGTTTATGTTTGCCATTTCGATCGTTTTTGTTTTTTTTTTTTATCTTTTTTTATTTTTCACCTGCGCATGTCTCTTAGTGCGTATGAGCGTTTGTTAACACAGCCGAGTTAAATGCCAATTGCAATAAATATGTTATAAATACTTATCTGTTCTCTTGTCATTATTTCTGAATTTATCATTGTTGTTGCTTTTCACAGAAAACAGAGTCAGGAATCTTTGTAAGTTCTTTTCAAAATTCAAAAAAAATAAAACTCTTTGCCCTTTCGTCCAATATTCAAATCTTGCGAGATTAAACAATTATCTTTTTAGGCGTTATTGTTGTTATTTTTAAGAAATGTTAAATTTCTTCAAATCTAAGACAGAAATACAGATAAACTTCATTATATATATATATATATATATATATATATATATATATATATATATATATATATATATATATATATATATATATATATATATATATATATATATATATATATATATATATATAGAGAGAGAGAGAGAGAGAGAGAGAGAGAGGAGGTGCCTATATATAGGAAATGGACACGGCGACACGAGTTCAAACCCTCGACGAGACTAATTGCATTTCACATAGCACTAATACCCTTGGGAAAGGTATGAATCCAAATATTCTCCCTCCAGCTATGGGTAAATAGTAGGGCAGACTAGGTTCTTCAACCTTGGTGAGGCAACTAGTTTAGGAGAAGAAAAACTCTGAATTCAAACCTGTTAAACTCCGTTTAAAAATTGACCCTGGGTCATGTCCTGCCCGAGCGGAGGGGTTGATAAATATGTATATATATATATATATATATATATATATATATATATTGAGAGAAAGACAGAGACAGACATCACATCATCCATATATACTTTATTATATCAATACTTATTTCAAATAAATTCTTATCCCTTTAATTTTCTGTATTATAATTGTATTATTGTATATATATATAGAGAGAGAGACAGACAGACAGAGACAGACAGACAGAAGTTCTATCCAAAAGTTCGGGCCATTATTCCCAAGTCTACACTATCCCAAACTGGTAGCACCTGTTAGGATCCTATATGTGGGTCAAATTTATTTGCAAATTGTTTGTGTTAAATAGGAATACTTGATACCGTACGCAAAAAAACTCTCAAGAAACTACACAAAAAAATTTAATATGAATGTAAAATATTTGCAATTTTCTTAACTCTATGCATGAAATAACCCTAGATGGTTTGACATACCGTTAAAGTGAATCAATCCATCAAAAGTTCGAAGTGTTTGAACGGAAACACACGAACCAAATGTCGCATGGATTTTTGTCGTTAATTTCTTTTTAATTGCATCTTTTGAGAGTCAGAGAGAAAACAGCAAACAAGGTACTACTTCAAAGGAGATTGTAGAAAGTAGGACATGTTTAGGCTATTTCGTTTAATGGCATATTAACTCTTGATGGTTATTTAATACCAAATCCTGTTTGTACATATATTATGCATCAGGATAAGTAATTAGGATGACTGCTCTCCCTTTAGAATCGCTGTCATCATTTTATATATTGTGGGAAGGCCTGTGATTGGTCGGTAAATTATTTTGTTGCTTTTGTTGTTGTTGTTGTTGTAGTTGTTGTTGCTGTTTTTTATGTGCTATTTCTTTTGTTTTTAGTAGTAAGTATGTTATTTCTTCTGTGAGCCAATCATGTATTTTTTTCGGGTTCTTAAATGATTTCTGAGAAAATCTTCGTCATTAATTGATGTGCGAAGGATAGGCACTGGATCCAAAAGTTTATTATTTAATTATTCTAGGTGACTTCTTTTTATGTGTGTGTTTAAGTGTATTCATAATCTCTTCTGCTATAATATCTCCGTACATTTGTGGTTCCTTATTTTTATCAGCGTCTTTTATATTTTCAATCCACCTTAATTTTTATCATATGATTTCCTGAGGCACCAAAATGTTTTCAATTCTTCAATCGTGAGAGTTTCCTTTCATTTATTGTGAAGAAGAGAGTAGAAAGTAAGCATTAGGGTATGTTTAGGCAATTTGCTTTATTGGCATATCAACCCTTGATGGTTATTTAATGCCAAATACTGTTTATACGTATATTGTGTTGTTCGCCAAAGGCCTGGGAACAATCCCAGATCGAGTCATACTAAAGACTTGATGCCTTCTTGCTTAACAGCATTATAAGGTGCGGATCAAGGTTAAGTGGAGCAATCCAGGGAAAGGAGCAACGCCCTCCTCTACATCTCGGTGTTGCCTTCGACAACGGTCTGCCAATTCAACTTAATACATAATTATATATATGTTATGTCCTCGGAAAAGGGCATAAAATAAATAAGAAAAACACGTACTTAGAGAGAATAAAAGTTATACATTACAGAAAACAAGAAATACAACATCTCCTGTGCAACTTTTGGTTTGGTTTCTTTGTTTAATGGCATATCAACCTATGCAGGTTATTTAATGCCAA
Source organism: Sepioteuthis lessoniana (assembly GCA_963585895.1). Lineage (NCBI taxonomy): Eukaryota > Metazoa > Mollusca > Cephalopoda > Myopsida > Loliginidae > Sepioteuthis > Sepioteuthis lessoniana. The sequence continues at coordinate 82,935,736 of OY757918.1, forward strand.
AGTCATTCTCATAGAAGAACAGTAGTGGTACTATTTAACCCATAGGATAAGGGGGTTCATACCTTTCCCAAGGGTATTTGTCCGAAGGTGAACATAATAACGCGACTGGAGTACGAACTCATGTACTACGATTCCGCAGTCCATCGCTTTAACCATTACACCACGTGTAAGTTTTGTTACTCAACTAACAGAGTGGATTTTTGTCAAATGTTATATCTTTATTGGAAGAGTCCATTGTGCATCGAGAATAGGGATGATACCACAACAATATAACATTTATCATATATACATTGGTACATCAACTGAGTTCGCAGCCTAAGGTTATGGACTTATTGATCCATTATTTAACTCATTGCCAGAGGTTCGAATTTGTTTGGTGGTTGAGGTAGTTGAATGCATCCTGCTGTTGGGATTGAAGTCGAATTTTTTTAAATGTATGCTGGTAATAAGAACAGATACACTTTTCGATTAGAAAATTTGTGACATAATTTTTATTCAGTTAGTACATTCTTTCGTTTGTAAAATCTGCGATTCTCACACTGTATGAATAACCATCATTCACAAATTCTTATAGACATCTATGGTCAATTCGTATGCCATCATTTAGTGTCACGTTCAGCTAGAAATATCTTCATTAAACGTGACTTCTTTAGCTTAAAAAACACCTGCTGATCTTTACTTACGTATAAATAGTTTCCAACAAGTAAAATAATATAAAAATGACTTTACAGGAACGGTTAGCCATTGTGGAGTTAAAATAGCTGACATTTTTGTGAGTTAGTAAATGGGGGAGATAGATTTGCGCAATTTGGGAAAAACAGTTATGACATGAAGGCAATATATATGGATTTCGCGATAAAAAGTCAAAGTGCTCTTGTGGCAGAGCGTTTATCGACACAGAAAATGAAATGGGTGAACCGAGTTCAAATCCCAGATATAGCTTATGATAAATAATAGTTATAAGCATATTACAACTTATCATAGATAATAATTATAAACATATGCTCTTGTGAAAGATAAATCCAATCCCTCGCCACAACCACCAGCTTTTAGTGAAATAAGACATCCAATCTGTTGTAATGTCTATGTATTTCCTTAATTCTATTGTGTTTTTTTTTTGTTGTTGTTGGTCAATTCTAGTTGGATTAATCTTCTTCCGCCATTTTCTCTCTTGACATAGAGACCTTCTATATCTGCTCTTGGGTGACGTATTCTGTGGCTGGTTATTATTTTTCGGACTTTAATATCCATTTTTTAAATTTCAGCTAGCGTCCAGTTTATTATATCAAAACTGTATGTCATTACTGGTATTGCAAGGGTGTTAATTGCTATAACTTTATTTTTGCATTCAGTTCTGTTCTTGACATGGCTCTTTTTCTCCTCAAGAATTATTTTTCTTATTTCTTTATTTATAATATGATTGATACCATTTGCTTTATTAATTCCTAAATACTTACAGGTTTTACTGTGTTCCATCTCTGTAACTTCCATTTATATATCTTGAGTGATTTTTTAAATTTTTACTAGTGGGTCTTTCACACATTTTCCAGACCAAATTGCATCCCTATGACGTCACTAAATCTTTTTACAACGCTTTGTAAACCTTCTAAATCGTCATCATAGCTTTAAATCATCTATAAAGAATAAGTGATTTATTTTTTTAGTAGTAGTTTTATATCCATCGGCTGTGTTTTTAAGTTCTATGGAGACAGATATTAAAGTTATACAAAAAAGAAGAAAATATGTCTCCCTGGAAGATTTAATTGTTAAAGTTCAGATTATTAGTTTTGAGCGTTTCTTTTTCATGAATTATTCTGAAGTTGTATGCCACCTTTTCATATTGCATTTTAGGAATATTATTATAACAGGAGATAACTTTAAAATGTTTAGAACTTTTAGAATCCATTTGTGGGGTAAACTATCAAAAGCTTTTTTGTTGTCAATCCAAGCTATACTTAGATTTTTCTGTTTGAACCGACATTTCTTCGTGATCATCTTGTTCATAAGGAACTGTTGTCAGTGCTATTTCTGGCCGCTGTAATTAGTCTTTCATAGTTCTTTTACTGTCGTCTTCGAGTCCTCGTATTCATGCTCCCACGCAATCTTTAATACTGACGAGTTCTCGTCCTCCTTATCATCTTGATACATTATCGTCTGTCTAAGTCATCTCTCGGATGTAAGGCCGTGTGCGTCGTCATCAGCTTTCTTGTCCTCTGGTCCATTTGTTTAAGTTTTTCCCTTGTCCATTTCAAAAATAGTCCCGAGTATCTTACAAGAGAGACAGCTCAGGTGTTTATCCTTTTGATAAGGGGCTTTGTTTCGAGAAGCTTTCTCGTTCGTCTGAGATACTCTTTTGTTATTTTTTTCTTTCATCGCCGCCTGTTTGATGGTGTCTGCTTCCAATATTCTCTAATAATTGTAATTTCTTCTTCTTCTTCTTCTTCTTATTATTATTATTATTATTATTATTATTATTATTATTATTTTACTCATTAGAGTTTTTCACATTAGCGTTTGCTGATGGTTTTTCACTGGAGTTTGAGTGACAGCAAGTCTCCTCAAGTCTCCAGGAGTCGTCTCTGGATTCTGGTTGTTCTCAGCAATGCTGTCGTTTGGATAGTGTCTACCCGTCCGCCAACTTCCAAGTCCTCCAGGCCTTTTAATAATCCTTTAGTTATTGTGCCTAAAACACCAATCACAATTGGCACAATCGTTACTTTCATGTTCCACAGCTTTTTCAATTCTCTAGCAAGGTCGAGGTACTTATCTTTCTTTTCACTTTCCTTCAGAATTATTCTGTGGTCTGCCGGGACAGCAAAGTCGACAATTTTACAAATTTTCTTGTTTGTTGTTAATTATTATGAGGTCTGGTCTTCTGGCAGGTATCAAGTTTGTATGTTAAAATCCCATAGGAGTTGTTTATTATTATTATTATTATTATTATTATTATTATTATTAGTTTACTCCTTGAGAGTTTTTCATTCCGATTTTAGCTTATGATTTTTCAGTGGCGTTTGAGTGACAGCAAATCTCCTCAGGCCTTCAGGATTCTTCTAAGTATTCGAGCTGATCTTAACTGTGCCATGGTCTGGATGATCTTGATTCTTCCTCTGATATCCGATTCCTCCAGAGTCTTTTCCAGGCCTTTGGAGATTGTTCTAAGGGTAACGACTACAATTGGTATCACCGTCACATTTTATGTTCCATAGCTTTTTTAGATCTCTTACAAAATCCAACTATTTATAATTTTATTTTCTATTATTTTTATTCTGCCGTTCAGAGAAACGCAAAAAGCCACAAGATAACAAGTCTTTTTCTTCTTGTTAATTAATGTTAAGACTGGTCTTCTGTAGAGGATTAGGTGATCCTTTTGTATGGCAAAATCCACCAGATAACAAGTCCTTTTCTTCTTGTTAATTAATGTTAAGACTGGTCTTCTGTTGAGGATTAGGTGATCCTTTTGTATGACAAAAACCACCATATAAGTTATCTTCGTCTAGTTAAGTAATTCTAAGACTTGTTTCTGTTGAGAATTAGCTAATCCTTTTGTATGGCAAAATCCACCAGATATCAAGTCCTTTTCTTCTTGTTGATTAATACTAATTGCTGGTCTTCTATCAAGGATGAGATGATCCTTATCTATGACAAAATCCACCAGACATCAACTCCTTCCCTCTATGTTGATTAATACTAAAGTTGATCTTCTGTCCAGGTTTGTGTAATCCTTTTTTATGTCATAATCTACCAGATAACAATTTCTTTTCTTCTTATTAATTAATACTTAGACTTGTATTCTGTCCAGGATTAGGTGATCCTTTTGTATGGCATAATCCACCAGATAACAAATCCTTTGCTTTTTGTTAATTAATACTTAGACTTGTATTCTGTCCAGGATTAGATGATCCTTTTTTATGTCATAATCCACCAGATAACAATTTCTTTTCTTCTTATTAATTAATACTTAGACTTGTCTTCTGTCCAGGATTAGGTGATCCTTTTGTATGGCATAATCCACCAGATAACAAATCCTTTGCTTTTTGTTAATTAATACTTAGACTTGTCTTCTGTCCAGGATTAGGTGATCCTTTTGTATGGCATAATCCACCAGATAACAAATCCTTTGCTTTTTGTTAATTAATACTTAGACTTGTATTCTGTCCAGGATTAGGTGATCCTTTTGTATGGCATAATCCACCAGATAACAATTTCTTTTCTTCTTGTTAATTGATACTAAAGCTGGTCGTCAGTCCAGAATTTTGTGTGCCTTTTTTGTATGACAAAATCTTGTGTATATACAGTTATCTGTAAGGTCAAATTTTAATCTTTTGCACAATTTCCATCTGATCACCTTTCCCATTCAGCCGTACATAGTCTTGTATTCCCTTTGTATCAGTTTGATGCATTTGATGATTATGTGATTAATTATTTCTAGTCTCCACATAACCTTGACATTATTATTACTATAATTATTATTAGTAGTAGTTTTTCACACCAATGTTGGCTGATGGTCTTTTACTGAAGTCTGAGCGACAGGAAGTCTCCTCGTGTCTCCAGGACTTTTCTCAGTATTTTGGCAGATCTTAACAATGCAATAGTTTGGATGGTATCGGCCCGTCCACCAATCTCCAGTTCTTGCAGTCCCCTTATTAAGCCTTGGGGAACCGTTCCGAGTACACCTATTATAATTGGAATCACTGTCACTTTCATGTTCCATAACTTTTTTAGTCCTCTGGCAAGGTCTAAGAATACATCTCTCTTTTCGTTTCCTTTGATTTTCATTCTGTGGTCCACAGGGATTGCAAACTCCAAATTCAAACCAGTTAAACTCCGCTTAGAATTGACCTGGTGTTACATCTTGGTCGTGTAGCGGGGTTTGGTAAATACATATAAGAAAATACATTTTCTACATCCCCTCCACAACCAAGGCAGACATCTATCTATTTTAGCGGAGTCGCCAATAATTGATATGCTTGTGGTGGTTAATCGCCGGATGGAAGAGAACAAGCCCAAAAAGACGACACTCTACAAATGTAAGGACCCTTGTTGTTTTATTCTCTTCATTCAGTTCCTGTGATTGTGGGTGTCTTTGGGAACGGATAAGAAGCACAATATTCCGAGTAGTTTCTTCGTTCCAATATGGACCAGCTGGATCTTCTCGTAAATTTTCAAATCTTTCCAAAAATGAATTTAACGTTTTTTTGAAAGTTTGGATGAAATTGGATCAAGAATGGCGAAGTACGGACAAAGGGATGGAAATTTGGTGAATTATAAGATTATTTACTTCAAACCATACAATTGCCTGCGAAAAAAAAAAAAAAAAAGAAAAGGAATGACTTCAGTATCACATAACTCAAGTATGGGTTGACATGCCGTAAAACCACATACCAATTAACCAACAGATATCATAACTTCATATATCAGACCTAGTTGTTTCGATACTTCTCATATAAAAGCCGTTTCTATCGACTCTTCACGTATCAGACCCGTTTGTATCGATTCTTCACAAATCAGATCCATTCGTATCAATACTTCTCTGAAAAGACCCGTTTCCATCGACTCTTCACGTATCAGACCCGTTTGTATGGACATTCTCTTAAAAGACCCATTTAGATCGACTCTTCGCATATCAGACCCGTTTCTCTCGATACTTCTTGGAAGAAACCCGTTTATATCGACTCTTCACCGTTCGTATCGATACTTCTCTTAAAAACTCGTCGGGAGACCTGGGTTCAATCCCAGGTTGCGTCATACCAAAGACTTTAAAAATGGTACTTGATACCACCTTGCTTAACGCTCAGCAATATAAGGTACGTATCAAGGGTAAAGTAGAGCAATCCAGGGAAAGGAGTAGCTCCCTCCCCTACTCCTCGGCGTAGTAGCTATTGAAAAGGACACCATCTGGGCGCCCTCGACTACGATCGCCAACTTACAACTTACATATATCAGACCAATTCGTATCGATATTTCTCTTAAAAGACCTATTTATATCGACATTTCTCATATAAGACCCGATCGAATCAATATTTTTCATATAAGACCCGTCTCTTGTTATTACGTTCATTTTCGGACTAACATCCTTGTGAAAGCTATGAACCTCCTTATCCGCCCCACTAAATTAAATAGCACCACTCCTGTTTTTCTCGAAGGATGGCTTTGGCATTAAATAACCCACGAATGTTGATATGCCATTAAGCATAGAAACTAAACTTGTCTTTCGTGGAGTCGGTAACATGAGCTGATGATACCTTTTCAAGATCTTGAAATTTTCTGAACTAACGAAATAACATTCAAAACAATGACAAAGCTCTCTCTCTCTCTCTCTCTCTCTCTCTGCGTGTGTGTGTGTGTGTGTGTGACTCCTCTCCAGCTTTCGTAATTTTAGCGTTTAACAAACTGACTTATAATCTTCTTCTTAGTGCAAGAATGTCTAAAAACAACAAAGATTTCTATTATGATGGATTGTTCACGTTATTATTTACAAATTTTCAGACTCTTTTTTTCCATTTGCCTCTGACGACTTAGCTTGCTGACCACCATGGCGAACAGGTCAATTTTCTTTTTCTTAATGTTTTTTTAATTTGCATACTTTCTTCTTTTAGTCGCTCTCTCTCTCTCTTCCTCTCTCTCTCTCTCTCTCTCTCTCTCTCACACACACACACACACACATACACACACATGCAACCACTATCGATTTAAACTCATCCCATTCCGAAATCACGTGATCTCAGTTCAATTAGACCCTATTTGTCTTTTTTTTCTCACTCTGTCAATATCTGAAACTACTGGGGGCGATTCCCTTCTTATTTGTCGCCATGTCCACTTCACCTCGTGTACACGGCGTTCTCGCTATGGTTATCTGTGCCTTGTCCCTGGGAGTAGGTATTGTCATCGGTTACTTCATTCAGGCGTCAGCAGAAACTTTACTTCTCCCAAAAGACCAGCGGGCTTGTGACATCGGGTATGGCAGCCACCTACCCCAAGTACAAAGGTAAGTCGATAATTATACTCTACAGGCATAAAAAAAACTTTCTGAAAATTATCTTCAAACAAAGTCTGATATCTGAAATAAAAATATAACAGAAGGTATCTTTCGTTCGGTTTCTTTGTATTAACGACATATCAACCTTTGTAGGTTATTTGATACCAAAGCTATCCTTGTAGAATAGTAGTGATACTGTTTAACCTATAGCCGGGTTTCTTTGTTTGAATGGCATATCAACCTTTGTAGGTTATTTGATACCAAAGCTATCCTTGTAGAATAGTAGTGATACTGTTTAACCTATAGCCGGATTTCTTTGTTTTAATGGCATATCAACCTTTGTAAGTTATTTAATAACAAAGCTTGATACAGTGTTACCCACAACGCCACTGGGATTTCTCCCGAAAGCATCTGTTTCCTTACTATGGTTATCATATAACCCAGTACAACCTGTCGAAAGTCACTTGGAGAGGAGAAGAGCACCGCCAAGTAACTGCCATTGCCCTGCAAAGAAGTATGTAGGCATTTACCCAACCTCTCCGTCGGGAGCAGTATGTGACAAGGTCAATTTCGTTAAACAGAGTAAAGTAAAAAAAGTAAAGTTGGCGACCATAGTCGAGGGTAACCCGAAGGCTCCCTTTTCGATAGCTACTACACCAAGGTGTAGGGGAGGGCGCTACTCCTTCCCTGGATGGCTCTACTTTACCCTTGATCCGCACCTTATAATGCTGAGTGTTAAGCAAGGAGGTATCAAGTACCATTTTTTGAGTCTTTGGTATGACTCGACCTGGGATTGAACCCAGGTCTCCCGGGCCATTGGGGAACACTCTAACCACTAGGCCAATGTCCGCGTGGTTTTAATTCAGAGTTTTCCTTCTCCTAGACTAGTTGCCTAACTGAGACTAAAGAACCAGTCTGTCCTACTATTTACCCATAATGTAATATAATTGCGGAGGGATTTTTTTTATATTATCATTTTTCATTTTATATATCTTGCCTTTCGGTTTAGTTAGGCTGAGAACCTTTCGCTTAGTGCATGGGTTAGTTAGTGCATGGGTTCGTTAGTGTATGGGTGAGTTGAGTTTCGGACTTAGACGGGGCAAGTTGATTTTTGGACCTCGCCGAGGTGAGACCAGTTGGGGTCTACGAAATGTGCCGCACGTGGTGGGGGCAGATGGAAAAGCCAACATAGAAAGAAATTGTGTCTATCTATCTCTCTCTCCTCATGTCGAAAAACCTTAAACCCAAAAAGGTAAATAAAAGTTTCGTACCTGAACCAATTTCGTGTATTTCGGGATTTCCTATGTACATTTCACGTATTCATGTCTTGGTCGTATATTTTTGGACCTATGATATAACAATAACGAGCGGGAGAGCAGATAGATTTGTACCTTCCCCAAGAGTATTAGAGTGAAGTAAAACGTAAACAGCTTCGTCCTGGTTTTGAACTCGGGTTGCTGATTCCATTTCTTATTATTATAAAGGCAACGCTAAATTCGCCTCTTTTAATGTGGGGAATCATATAGGTGAATTACTCGATATGTCATCTTGACGAATTAACAGATTAGGAGAATCTTCTACTCATAGATCTATTCCCTAAAGAACTAAACAGCTACTTTAAACCTTTTGTTAATGAGTATATCCGATCCAGCAATAAATGAACCCTCCCACAGATACGTTTGAAAATACTTATTGATGCTTTTATCTGTTTGAAAAATCAATTCTATCTTCGAATGACTGACTGCTTGAGATAAAGAAAATTTTATCAAGGTAATTGTAGTTTGTGGTATTTGAGGTCTACCATATTTTTGCATATTGATTTAAACTATGGTGATATATTTATGGAGGCGTTCGTGTTATCTCCGCAGGAAATGGGCACAGCGACCCGAGTTCAAAACTTGGACGAGGCTGTTTGTATTTCACATAGCGCTAATATTCTTAGGAAATATATGAATCCAACTATTCTCCCTCTATCTATGGATAGCCCTTTCGGCTGGTGCTGTAGAATACACCGACTGTACCTCTGCAGGGGGGTAAAACCCCACCGCCAACGAGTGTTCTGGATATGACATTAAACAATCTGATGGTGAGACTCCAGCTTTGGAGATTTAGGGAATGTAGAGTACTCTTTCATTGCCATTGTTCCCAGGTACACTCTGACACAGAGTGGTAGCTTGCCCAGTCGGCTGGGTAAGACCCTCTCAACGAGTGTCCTGGATATAACACTTAACAATCTGATAGTGGGGTTCCAGTGATGCTAGAGCTTTGGGGGATGCGGAGCACCCCTTCATTGCCATCGCTCTCTGGTTCACTCTGACCCAGAGTGGTAGCACCTGATAGGGCCATATCTGTGGGTCAAATAGAACTAATTTGCGTACTTAAGGTAAACTAAATTACTAGAAATAGAACTGTTGTGATATCTAAACTGCATAATGCTAAACTGAATTGTTTGATATAGAACTGTTTTCGACATTGAAACTGAACTTACGCTAAACTGATTTGTTTGAATTAGAACTGTTTGACTAAACGGAATAATTTGAAATAGAACTATTTTTGACAATTAAATTGTGTACTCATGCTAAATTGAATTGTTTGAAATAGAATTGATTATTCGTATAAAAATGGATTTGGAATTAAATAACCTACAAAGGTTGATATGCCGTAAAAACCCAACCAACCAGAGTCGTTGCACCTGATAAGGTCCTATCTCTGGGTTAAATAGAACAAACTGTATGCAAACAAATGACTGATATTAAATAGTGACTGTTATATAGCAGTATTTGAAACCATTTAACTGTGCGCCAAAAAGCGCTCAGACTCGTTTAAAATGTTATCTACAAAATATGTTTAAAAATCTTATTTATATTTGATATATACGTATAAAGAGGATTCATTATTGAATAGCCTATAATGGTTGATATGCTATAAAACCAAACCAAACCAAATCATATATAGTTAATATATATGTATAAAGAGGATTTGGCATTAAATAACATACAATGGTTGATATGGCATAAAACCCAACCAAACCAATCTACCTACGGATAAATAATAGGGCCGACTAGACTCTTTAATTATAGTATGGCAAATGATCTAAAGGAAGGAAAACTCTGAATTCAAAACTGCTACAATCCGTTTAAAAAATTGACCTTTGTGTGCCATCTTGGTTGTGCAGAGGGATTGGATATATACATATATAAATACATTGTCTTTTAATACAGGGACCATGAGAATCTTCTATATCAAACTGTGGGGGTCGATGGAGGTATCTAAGGGGTTGATAGATGCCTGGTGTCAAAAGTGGGTTGATAAACTTAGTGAGATCGAAAGCTAAACTTTAGGGGTCGAAATGATAATGCATAGAATAATGCCGCTGGTGCAATTATCTATTCAATGAGACTTCAAAACAATCACGTTGGAGGCTCTCATAGCACGTACCTTCCATAAACTTTGATAAATTCCTTCTATTTTTTTATATTCTGATGGAACCCCTTCCCTTATTTATCACTCAATCACAACGATTCTCTGAGGACGTGGGTATGAATTTTTATATTATTACCCAAATTTATTGACGGAGGAGTCACCATGACTTTGTCACAAATGTGCTGGACCACAAGATTGTTGTAAACAAGTTCGAACTCGAACCACGATATTGTATTCATTTTCAGATTAATACCCTTGGGAGAGGCATGAACTCATTATCCCCCTAGCTATGGGTTTAATAGCACTACTACTGTTCTTATACAAGGATGACTTTATTTACTCAAGAAGTTTTCGGGTGGCTCGGATGAGGTAGTGGTTAGCGAAGGTATCTAGTAGGCCATTGCCAGTAAGTTCGATTCTTACTGGGAACTCGATACTTCTGATCTTGTACCAAACTAAGCAAAGCTTTGTAAGCGATAACTCTATGAAGCCATTATACATGGGTTTTTGGGTGACCAGTGTGAAGTAATGGTCAGCGAACGAGTCTAGTTGACCAAGGCCAGTAAGTTCGATTCTTACTGGGAGCTCGATACTTTCGATCTTGTACCAAACTAAGCAAAGCTTTGTAAGTGATAACTCTATGAAGCTATTATACACTGGTTCTCCAAACCATTATGGAAAGACCAATATTTAATTGGGTTTCCAAATTTGACTCTAAAATAAATAAGATATCATATCATATTTACCAACCCCTCCTCTCGGGCAGGATATGACACAAGGTCAATTTTTTAAGCGGAGTTTAACAGGTTTGAATTCAGAGTTTTCCTTCTCCTAGACTAGTTGCCTCACCAAGGCTGAAGAACCTAGTCTGCCCTACTATTTACCCATAGCTGGAGGGAGAATAATTGGATTCATACCTTTCCCAAGGGTATTAGTGCTATGTGAAATGCAATCAGTCAGGTCCAGGATTTGAACTCGTGTCGCCGTGTCCATAACCTGCGACGATAACCATTACACCACCAATAAATATGTTTGTTTTACATTGTCCTTGGCCTTTCTTTGTTTTTAAAGAATGTATTCGCTCCAAATTTAGCAGGATACATTAGGATTGTTTAAACCACCTCTTCGTGATAAATGGTGCGTTAGTTTCGATTTGTGCATGCCCTAGTCCACTACAAAATAACTTCGTGTTAATTCTAACTTGTTTACGAAGACAAAAATATCACCTCTTCCTGATGAACTCGTTTTTCTCCGCTAAAAAGATTAACCAGTTTGATATTATATACAATGGATAAATCTGCAAAGCAAAGATTAGATTAAGGGTTTGATTTGATATGTATCATGTTAAAAAGCAAAGAAATAGTTCTATAGCATGCATCATGAATTACAGCTTGCATTGGGATAAAATTATAATTAGAAAAGTGTCCATTGTCTTGTTTTTTTGTTTTTTGTTTTGTTTTGTTTTTTTACTCAGTTTATTTTTATTATTTTTTTTGGGGGGGTGCTTAATTTTTTTAACTACATAATCTCGAATGACGTTGAATTTGATACATTATCTTTTTTTATTATTTCATAATAGAAAATTAATAACATAATTGATTGATTAATTGATTTTAATGACATATCAACTGGTCTAGGGTTATTTTATACCAAAAGGTCAAGAAAACGCGTTCATTGTATGTTCATTTTTTGTATAGTTGTTTCTTAAGAGTTTTTTCTTATACATGGTCCTACTGGATACGAAAATTTTTTAAACAGGTTTATTTGACCCATAGACAAGAAGTTAAGAGGTGCTACCAATCCGGTCAGAGTGGACTTGGGAGTGATAGAAATGAAAGGGTACTTCCCCTTCTTCAGATCTTCGGAACTGGAGCCTCACCATTAGATGCAGTTTAGTGTCATATACTGGACAATACAAAATTTTAATGCCAGAATACAGTCGCAATTCAAAATTCTACTAAAATTCAACTTATTATTAGAACTTAATAAAACTTTCCAAATTTATTTATTGACTACTAAATTTAAATACGAAAAGGTTACTTTCAAAAAGAAAATGGATGGAAACATTTTTGTGTAAATACACACTTCTTATTTAATTTTATAACATTAAAAAAGAATAGGGTCGTGACTTACTGTGAGTCGAACAGATGCACACATCTAGTTGTGTTAAAGTGGCCAATTTAAATAATACTTCTATTAGATGACTTAATATTTAAGAAGTATTCTCACTAAAACTTTACAAATTACGCTGTTTTTCGCATTAATTCATCTGCTTCTTTTTCAGATTCTTAGAACGTAACATTGTTGAAGCATGTGCAGCCGAGACCTGTGATATTCCTTTACCTCGTACCTATGTGTCTGAGTACCTAAACGACGAAAAGATCGTTGTAGATGGAATTTTGGATGAAACAGCGTGGACGCAAGTGCCATGGTCTGAGAAGTTTGTTGGTAAGTGACGGTCAAATTGATATAAAACAAGATGGCTCCTTTGAAATCTTTACATTGGCGGGAAATTCTACAATTGATTTTATAAGCGCCACATAACTTTAACTAAAAGATAATTCCTTTAAGATTTTGTTAGCTGGTTCTCAAACAGTCAGTTTTAACAGGTTATAATGATCTTTAAAAGAAGATGGAACGAAAAAATTCTCAACAAATTTAGCAGGATACATTACTGAGGACTTTTTAGCATCACATTATACATACCGTCCTCCCCCCCCCACACACACACATGCGCGCGGTTATTTTGTTGTTCACAAAAAGGAACAGCGTGTCCCAGAGTGTATTTTGGTGAGTAAGGGGTGTTACGTTACGGGGAGGGGTGTCTTGCTGCTTCTTGTTCTTTACTGGTATTCTGAAACTGCGTCATCGTATAAAAAATATAATTCCCTTCTTTGTTATGTCGAGAACTTTTCAACACCATCTCGTACACACATACACACAAACACACACACATTTTTTATTCGCTATCCAACTCAAAGAATGGTTCTTCAGAAAGAACAGTGGTTGTGCATATGAATGGGTTTTGGTGAATTAGTGGTTACACAGATCCTGACCTACATCCTCGGCATCTCCACTACGATCGAGTAGCAAAGTGTGGTCCCGACATCTGACGAACTATCACTTGCAGTATGTAATAATATAACAAGTGTTATAACGTAGATTTTACAAAACAATGAAATCAGAAAGAGGTTGATCGACTTTATGTACTGGAATATATAGATTAGGGTTCGAACTCGCCCACACGATGTCACAGTCCTGTAAGTTAAACACTGCGCCACGGAGACCGCCCCCTGGCGTATTTGTAGGTTCAGTACAGACTCAGAAAAGAAGAAAAGAAATCGGTATACCACCATCTGTATGTTTGTTTGGTTTGGTTTCTTTGTTTTATAGCATATCAACCTTCATGGGTTATTTAAAGCCAAAGCCATCCTTGAAGAAATATATCAATGGTGCCATTTAAACCATAGATTTCTCTAAGATATTCGTCCGAAAGTGAACGTAATAGCACGACTGGAGTTTAAACTCACATATACGATGTCACAGTCCGGTACGTTAACTTCTACGCCACGGAACCCCCCCCATTACGTTGGTTCAGTGCAGATTTATAACGGAAGAAAAGAAATCGTGATAAATGTTGGGTTACCGCTCACGTCTGCCCAGTGAGAATCGAACTCACTAGCGACGGTCTGCGAGCCTAACTCGTGAACGATTACACTATGCCAGGTGAGCAGGGTGAGTGATGGTCATTGACTCTACAAGACGTCTCATCCACTCTTTGGCAGGTCTTTCATCCTGTCGGCTATCTAGCTACTCTCCTTATCAAGTGAGCCTGGTGAGAAGACACTTTAGTTATCGATCACTCACCCATGCAGCCAGTAGTAGTGGGTTACAAGAATATTCTTGGGTGATCTAACACACATGCTTACACACACGCAATACCTAGTTTAACTAGTGCCAGGTGATGTATTAAAATAAATCAGCTCAGTGGGGGCCTCTTCTCAGGCAGCACCAACTCCTCGTCTGAAAGGGATGAGGGTTGGGTTTATTGCCCATTTCACGGAGTGCCTAAGAATGCTGATGGAGCTGAACTATTTTTGCTAACACCTTCAAGCGCACATTCATACGCGTAGAAGGCTCGGCTTAAAACTTGACTCTTAGTCGCACCATACCTTCAATAGGAGGCGCTTTTAGCATAACGCTTATCGTCTTTGAAAAGGAACTCAGCTACCTGAGTTCAAACCTGGATGAAGCTGTTTATATTTCATTTGACGCTAATGCTATTGGGGAAATTATGAAACCAACTATTCTCCCTCTAGTTATGGGTATATAGTAGGGCATACTGGGCTCTTTAACTTTAGTATGGCGACCGATCTAGGAGAAGGAAAACTCAGAAATCAAATCTATTGAACTCTACTTTAAAAAATTGACCTTGTAGGTATTCACCAACCCCTCTGCACGTACAGGATGTGACGCAAGGTCAATTTCTAAGCGGAGTTTAACAGGCTTGAATTTAGAGTTTTCTTTCTTCTAGACGGGTTGCCTGACCAAGACTAAAGAAATCAATCTGCCCTGTCATAGCTGGAGGGAGGATAATTAGATTCATACTTTTTTCAAGGGTATTAGTGCTTTGTGAAATAAAATCAGCCTCGTCCAGGGTTTGAACTCGTGTCGCCATGTCCATTTCCTACAACGATAACAATTTACACCAGAGGCAAGTCCAAAAAATTGACCTTGTATTGCATCCTGATCGTGGCGGAGAGGTTGGGTAAATGCATGTACGGAATATATTTTGCTTCTTTTATTTGTTTTTATTTGTTGTTCTTTTTCTTTGTCTTCGAAGATTTAGAAGGTCGGCTTGACAGAATTCCGCTCTTGAACACTCGAGTGAAGATGAGATGGGACGATAATCGACTTTACATCGGTGCTCTGTTAGAAGACTCTCATGTGTGGGCCAATAGAACGCAACACGACTCAGACGGTTTATGTCAAACTTTTCTTTTTCATTTTCTCCCAAGCAATAATGATCTCGGCATCTCGTAAAAAAATAAGTATAACTCCTATTTTATTTGTAAAACAATATTGAATAGAAATCTAATTCATTAGCTCTTTGTTTATTTAATTATGCAATACTGTAACAGAAATGTATGACCTTAAACTGCATCTGTTGGGGACGTTCCACTTTTGAAGGAGAGTGTGAAATCAGTCCTTCGTTGCCATCATTTTCGGGTTCACTTTGATCCAGCTGTTCGAGTCCCGTCTATGGCAGAGAAAAAGTTTTAAATGATTTTGTATTGATATTGCAACTGAATATGAAGTGTTTATCTGTTTAAAATGACTGTGAACTCTATCAATAGATTGGCTCTTAAAACGTAGATATTGCAACTTAGTAAGAAGTCTAAAATGACTATGAACTTTATCAATACATTGGCTCTTAAAACATTGATATTACAACTAAGTATGAAGTGTTTACCTGTTTAAAATGACCATGAACTTTATTGGCTGCTCTTTACTGAATTTTCAAGAGTCTACGAAAATTTTAAATGCCTGTACAAAAAAAGTCAGGAAACTTATTGAATCCACCACGTATGTGTTGCTATTAAATATGTATGTTGTTATTAAGTATATATTTTGTTATTATTGGGTATATATGTTGCTATTAGGTATATATTTTATTGTTAAGAGGTATATATGTTGTTATTTAGTATACTTTTCTTTATTGATAGATATACATGTCGTTGTTTCGTATATATTTTATTGTTAGGGGTTGAATACAGGGTGGAACGATAAAATTGTCGTCCTAAAGAAAACAATACTACAGCTTTATATTAAAACATTTAGTGAAAAAATCAATTCAGCTAACTTGATTATGTAGTAGAGCTGACATTTACAGGGTGGAACGATAAAATTGTCGTCCTAAAGAAAATAACACTACAGCTTTATTTTAAAACTTTTATTGAAAAAATCAATTCACCTAACTTGATTATGTAGTAGAGCTGACATCTATTCAATCATCGCCTTGATACGGATCCGGAACTGGGAGCATGCCTTTTCCACAAGCACCGGCGGGAGCTCGGTGAATAATCGGCAGATGGCGGCGATCAGGCTGACTTTGGTGTTGTGGGAGGTCATGTTGGTGATGTTCTCGACGTATGACCAAACGATGTAGTCCAGCGGTTTCGGGTCGGGGGGGAGGAGGGCCAGTGAGAGAAGGGTACAAAGTCGTAGCACTCTTTCTGAAGCCAAGCCTGAGTCTCTTTGGACTTGTGGGCTGGCGCCGGGTCCTGCTGCCACACCCAGGGTCTACCACCGGTCACCATGATTGCACCTGGGGATCACCATACTCTTCAGCACATCTAGATATACTTTGGTGTTGACTTTCAAGCCGACTTCAAAGATGTGAGGTGGCATGATGTGGCCCTCACTTGAAACCACACCAAAGACCATAACCGTAGCCGAAAACTTTGTTTTCATCACCCCGGGCACGTCCCTGTTATTCGTGGCAATCCAGATTTGCATTTTGAGGGTGCTAGCAATGGTCCTGTTGTCATAACTTGGATCGGTAGAGAGCATGAGTTGTACAGCGGCGCATCTCCAATCTCGCTCGTTGAACATTGTGTCACTTTCAGACATGATAGAAGGCTCCTATCGCTCTTGGGATTTGTACACAACTGGCCAACTAGTAGATGGTCAGCAACAAAAAAAGAAAACTGGTTTTCATTAAACGGAAATGGAATCATGTCATCTTTTCTGGGGTGACAATTTTATCGTTCCACCCTGTACTATTATTTAGGAAACATTTTCTTATTAATAGGTATATATGTTGTTATTAGGTACATATTTTATTGTTATGAGGTATCTATGTTGTTATTAAGTATACATTCTGTTATTATTGGGTATATATGTTGTTATTGATTCAGCAAATGGCGATTTATTTCTGCAAGTTATTAATAGTTTAATTTCGAGCAATTATTAAGCATGAATACCGTGGAGTTTCCTCAGATAGGGCTATTGTATTCTTTTTTAAATAATCGTATTGTGTAATATTTTTGACTGCCTTATTACTTTTGCTTCAATTTGCATTCATGACGAATACTGAAATTGAAACAAAATTCATAATTATTGTATATTGGTTAATTGGTACTAATTTCCTTATCTTTCTTGTTTTTATCACAATCCTCAGGTCGATGTGGTTTCCGACTTTCATCAATATATAACAGTCAATACATAACAATCAATATATAGCAATCAATGTATAACAATCAATATATAACAATCAATGTATAGCAGTCTATATATAACAATCAATATATAAAATCAATATATAACAATCAATGTATAACAGTCAATATATAACATCAATACATAACAGTCAATATATAACAGTCAATATATAACATCAATATATAACAAACAATATATAGCAATCAATGTATAACAATCAATATATAACAATCAATATATAACAATCAATATATAACAGTCTATATATTACAATCAATATATAAAATCAATATATAACAATCAATGTATAACAGTCAATTTATAACATCAATACATAACAGTCAATATATAACAGTCAATATATAACATCAACATATAACAATCAATATATAACAGTCTAAAAATAAGTATATCTCATTTATGCAATTTCATTTTTGATTATAGAATTTCGTTGCTGTGGAGTTTGATAATAAATGATACCTTATACTATTCCATTCATCACATTTTTTGTGTAGTTGTTTCTTAAGGGTTTTTATTCACAGGAACCTATTGAATACGAATCATTTTTAGATAGATTTATTTGACCCATAGATTGGACCCTTACTCCAGGCCAGAGTGAACTGAGAGTGATTGTAATGAAGAGGTACTCCACCCTAAATAGAATTTGAAAAATCGAATTGTTTGGTTTGGTTTGGTTTGGTTTGATTTTATGGCATATCAACTATTGTAAGTTATTTAATGCCAAAACAGTTTTGATTGACTATGTCCCATCAGAAATAATAAAATGCTTTCGAAGAAAATAAGATTTTTATCATTTTTTAATATTAAGGGTTTACTTATTTATAAACGATATTGTATTTTTTTTTTTTTCATTCTTACATTCAACATTTTTTCAATTTCCTTTCAGTTTTCAATGATAATGCTTTTGAGGTAAGGAACTTTTTATATTAGTTTCCTTTTCTTTTATTTTCTTAACATATATTTGTTGAACACAAAATAACCACGGTCCAGTTGGCTGGAGCTGTAGAATACACCGACTGCATCTCTGCAGAGGGGTAAGACGCCCCCCATCCTCACCAACGAGTGTCCTGAATATGACACTAAACAATCTGATGATGAGGCTTCAGTCCTGGAGCTCTGGAAAATATGTAGTACCCCTTCATTGCTATTGCTACCAGGTTCACTTTGGCCCGGAGTGGCAGGACCTGATAGAGTCTTATCTATGGGTCAAATAGAACTGTTTCACATTTAAACTACTTGCAAACAAATGACATGCTAAATTAAATTGTTTGAAATAGAACTGTTTTTATCATTTAACTGTGTGTAAACAAATGACTGATATTTGATTGAATTGTTAGTGATACTTGAAACCATTTAATTGTGCACAAACGAATGAGTAATGTTGAAGAGAATCATTAATGTTTAGATAGCAATAAATGAAACCATTTAACTGTATAGAAACAATAGCAATACCAGTGTGCAAACAAATTAATTCTAATCCGTTTAAAAATGAAATTACCGATAAACTAATCTCTTGCATATCATGTATATCAATGAATGCGTGCAAATAAAGGATTGATGTTAAATTGTTACTGTTACAGAGCAATACTTGAAACCATTTAACTGTGTGCAAACAATAAATAGCAATACTTGAAACCATTTAACTGTGTGCAAACAATAAATAGCAATACTTGAAACCATTTAACTGTGTGCAAACAATAAATAGCAATACTTGAAACCATTTAACTGTGTGCAAACAATAAATAGCAATACTTGAAACCATTTAACTGTGTGCAAACAATAAATAGCAATACTTGAAACCATTTAACTGTGTGCAAACAATAAATAGCAATACTTGAAACCATTTAACTGTGTGCAAACAATAAATAGCAATACTTGAAACCATTTAACTGTGTCCAAACAATAAATAGCAATACTTGAAACCATTTAACTGTGTGCAAACAATAAATAGCAATACTTGAAACCATTTGACTGTATGCAAACAATAAATAGCAATACTTGAAACCATTTGACTGTATGCAAACAATAAATAGCAATACTTGAAACCATTTAACTGTGTGCAAACAAATGATTAATAATAAATAGAATTATTCGTATTCGAAATACCATTGAACTGTATCTAAAAAAAATGAGCTGAGGCTCGTCTAAAAATGTTATCAAGAAAATGTGTTTACAAATCATATATATTTAATATATACGTATAAACAGGATTTGGAATTAAATAACCAACAATGGTTGATATACGATAAAACCAAATCGTGCGCTTAATATATATGTAAAAACAGGATTTGGCATTAAATATATATTTCGTCTTTATTGGAACATTTTGACTTAATGATAAATTATTGAATACTACCTCTGTCCCATAATAGTTGATACATTTAGGGTATGAAATTCAATATGCAATTGCATAAACTATTATGAGCAGAGACCCCCGACATGGGGCGTGGTGCAAGCCTATTTTGAGTCTCCGGAAGGACAGGTTTCATATATTTTCTATGAATTGTATGTAATGAAAATTAACATGTAGTCGAGTGGGGTCTCTATTATCATAGATTGAGGATAGCTGTATCATTGATCGGGGTGGGGCGTATCATAGATTGGGTGGGCTGTATCATAGATTCAGAGGTGGGGTCCGTGAGACCTTAGCACCGACCTTGATTATAAGATAGATAGTAATATTTTACTATAATTCTCCAAAAGTCTTTTTTGTTTGTCTGTTATTGCATAACTTAAAAGACAGCTATAACCAGTATTTTCTATAGATATTATGTGTATTATTACGCTTCAGAAAATACTGCTCACATGTATTTGAACGATCACAAAAATTGTCGGAGTCATTAAGGATTTTGAGCTGGCGGCAATCCAAATGAACTTACTCGTTTGGAAACTCTACTATAACAGCAACGTACGTTCACCTTTTCAATCTCCTTGATCGATTCTAAAGAAGATTTTAAAAGGATAGAAAAAAAACTTCATTTATTGTCTTTTGCCGAACAATTTAATTCTATTTTTTAAAAATCCCAGAAAAATAGCATTCAGAATCATGTGTGTGTTGTTTTTTTTATATATCTTGGTTCTTCTTACGTCATGTTCCTGTTTTTAAAGTCTCCAAACAAATGATGGCGACCCTTGTGATGTAATGGTTACCGTCGTAGCAAATGGACATGGTGATCTAGTATTTGTCATACGCCGCACCAAGCGTACAAGTGTGGCATAAAGCCGTTTTTAGATAGATCCGGGCACAGGACCGAAGCCCACACGTGCCCGGCGGTTCCAAAAATGCCTCGGGCCCGTCGGTATTCCCCTAAAAAGTAGCGACTTAGGCGCTAGGCGATAAACCCAACCCCTCCGAAGAGGGTTGAAGCCTTGGGGGACGGCCCCCTGATATATCAGGATGCCGCCCGGACCGTGACTCGACAACACGGCTGAATGGACATGGTGAGCTTCACCCAAACAAATGATCAGAAGCAAATTATCTGTTTGTTCAAGTACTTATGAGAAGTGCTATACATATGAATTTATTTTTATAATTTCAGGTTTTCTTGGACTCTTCTGGATCTTTCCACAAGTATGTTGATATTATACTTTTTTTTAAATTCTTCCGATGGTTTCATTTCGATAGCTCTGAACTTTTACTAATAAATTGTGTGACGGTTCGTATTTTTATTTTTGTAATTCAAGAGAAATGAATATCCGTTAGTTTTAACATTCTTACTGTTTTGCTTTCTTCACTGAGTGCCCAAGAAATAGAACCTTATGCTATAGATGATCATAAAAAGGAAGTGTCTATTGATATAATAGTTACTGAGTATAGCTTTGTCCGGCACGAACCTGGAGTAGAAAGTTTGAGTTTTCAACTTATTATTTATTTGTGTAAAATATACAAAACGTGGCTCAAGGTCCAAAAATGGGGAGAATACGTGTCATCACAATCCCATTTTTTTACTAAACTAGACTCATTCACTGGCCAATCCATATCTCCAAAACTTAAAAGCATACACTATCACAATTTTAAAAATATCGCTTTCATACTAGTCACCAAAACAAACCAATTGCACCATGGAGAGGGGGACAATATTAAAAATTTTATTTGTGAAAATATAAAAATATCATATTTACGAACCCTTCCGCTCGGGCAGGATATGACACAAGGTCAATTTTTAAGCGGAGTTTAACAGGTTTGAATTCAGAGTTTTCTTTTTAGACTAGCTGCCTCACCAAGGCTGAAAAACCCAGTCTGTCCTACTATTTACCCATAGCTGGAGGGAGAATAATTGGATTCATACCTTTCCCAAGGGTATTAGTGCGATGTGAAATGCAATCAGTCTCGTCCAGGATTTAAACTCGTGTTGTCGTGTCCATTTCCTACGACGATAACCATTACACCACGGGCATATAAAAATATAAATATAATCATATAAAAAAAAGGTCCCCCACATCGAAATATGAAGAGAAGGTATTTACAAAAATAAAAGATGAAAGTTTGTATGGGGCCCTTCCTCACGAGCTAATTATGGCAGAAAAGCTTGTTGATCGGTCGAAAAATTAGTGACGGCGGGAAAAAAAGGGGGGTAAACTCACCACCTCACTCCTGGAGAACTTGGATTTCTATCACCTAATCAGTGATGGGGAGGGAAAAATAAAAATTGTGGACTAAAAAAAGAACAAATAGGCCAATGAGCTAATATACTCTAGCTAATTTAAAACTAATTCAACGAAAACAAGGCGAAAAAGGTCACTAAATCTAACCTAGCTAGGCTTGATGGTGAAGACTATTCTGGTAACCCAAAATTCTTATCTCCCAGTAACTTGAAGGTTGAAAGTAAAGCTGGCACCTATCACGCGGCACAGGCGCGCAATAGTCTCCCATCTTTCACCAAACCCCAGCGAAGAGTCTTTCCCTCTCAGACCGGATTTTGACTTTAATTTGGTGCTTATAAAAAGCCACCAGGGTCTGAAAGGAAAAGGACTCGTCCTTCTGTCTAGTCGTCCAAATCACGACACGCATAATGCCAAGTAAGCAGAGAAACACATAACGTTCCTGCCTGTTCAACTTCGAAACCATATTGTTGCACATAGAACTGACCTCGAAGACAAAAACTTTCCACCCAAGATTTCAACTTCTCTCCATTATAATGCGTCTTATATTTAGCCTCTCTCAAATTTAGTGAATTTAGCATCTCTCTTAAAGTCGTGGATATGTTGTTCAACCGAAAATAATTTATTACGATTTCATGGTTTGATTTTATGTGTCAAGATATTCTAAAATTGAAAGGTTTGGTTTCTTTGTTTTATGGCATATCAACTCTCTTTAGGTTATTTAATGCCAAAGCCATTCTCCTAGAAGAACAGTCGTGGTACTATTTAACCCATAGCTGGGAGGATAAGGGGGTTCATACCTTTCCCAAGGGTATTTGCCCGAAAGTGAACGTAATAGCGCGACTGGAGTACGAACTCGCGTACTACGATTCCTCAGTCCATCGCTTTAACCATTACACCACGAGGACACCCCCTAAAATTGAAAGGCCATTTTGATTTCCTTAAATATTGTTTAGAGTAACATGTAAATTCTAAAAGATAAATAATATTTTTATTAATACAGTTTAATTTTTAATCGTAGATTTTGGTTGTAAATGAATTAGTATATCTGATGTGTTTACAGCAGAGTTAATTTCTTTCATTATATGAATGGCAAAATTGTATTGTTTTCATCGTAAATTTATTTGGGATAACTGTGGTTTAGAATTTTTCTGTATTATACAGGGTGCGACAGAAATACTTACCACCTTTTAAACTGACGTCTATGTAGTGCAAGTGAACCTAGGCAAGTGGAAATGGTAGCTCCATCTACTTAATGTCTTTTTTCTTTTTTTCTTTTTTTTCAATATGATCAGTTGCAATAATGTCTTGGACCGGTGCACACTCTGAATTTGCTATTAAGACTTTTTTAAGACTGGAGAAACCGTGATTACTACACTTTTCATATTCATTTTATGTTACGTAAGAATAATGCTGTTCAGGATAGAATTTTCAATCCATAACGGTATCGATTTTCTCTCTGGAACTGCATCTTTCTGACGTAACATGAAATAATCACGAAAAGCTCTCTGTGTTGGAATTTGTTGCAGAGATATGACATTTCGATCCCGCAAATATTTATCCATATTTACCAACCCCTCCGCTCGGGCTGGATATGACACAAGGTCAATTTTCAAGCGGAGTTTAACAGGTTTGAATTCAGAGTTTTCCTTCTCCTAGACTAGTTGCCTCACCAAGGCTGAAGAACCCAATCTGCCCTACTATTTACCCATAGCTGGAGGGAGAATAATTGGATTCATACCTTTCCCAAGGGTATTAGTGCTATGTGAAATGCCATCAATCTAGTCCAAGATTTAAACTCGTGTCGCTGTATCCATTTCCTACGACGATGACCATTACACCACGGACACCCGCAAATATTTATCAATTATGTGATTGACAATAAACTAGGCAAGGATGACAAAGACAAGGCCTTGGGGGAATCGTACCGAAAGAGTTTGCGTGTGTGTAGAATCGCTGTGCCTGCATAGTGTCCGTGTTGGGTCTCAGCGGCGTTGAAAGTCGGTGCAGTCGAAACAAGTGTAGATTCGGCAGTCTAAAAGTTCTTGGCGACAGTGAGTCTGGAAGATTAGGATAGAGTCTTGGTGCTCCGTGCACGTCGTAGGGTTAGCTATGTGGTTAGAAATCTGGAGACAGTCGTAGAGGCAGATGCATCGAGCTGCAGAGGCTGGATGATGTACCGGTTTATTCAGTCGCTGGTTAATCGGGGATGTATGTTGACGTGACCTCGGAGTGCTGACGATAGTCAGAGCAGTGTCATTTGCTCATGGACTGCTCCTTACCTCAGAGTGTCCATGGCGCCTGGCTGGTTACTGTCACCGTCCTGTGGTACCAGCAAAGGTCCTTAAAAAGGGTCGAAATTGGGAAGCAGGACTAATAATTCTGAAAAAAAACTGTTAAGGTTGTCGGGGATATTGCGAGATGTGTCGAAAGTATAAGATAAAGTTTGGAGGCAGTACGTGTTCCTCACAAGTAATTTCCCTAACAAAACAAAAACAAAACCTGAATAACTTTAAAATAAAGGTTTATTATTCAGCTGGAATATTGTGCCAAGGAATTCACAATGTTGTTGTTGCTGTTTTTCGCCAATGTGATTGTTGTTGTTTTCGCCGGTGTGGTAGTTGTTGTTGTTGTTGTTGTTGCTTTCGCCGAAGTGGTTGTGGTTGTTGTTGTGTTTGCCTTTAGTGTAAAGAGAAGTGGGAATGTCTTTGTTAGACAGCGTGGCGCCTCTCAGGTTTTGGTGAAGTAAGGGAACAGTCCAGTGGCGTAGTTTTGTTGTCGTTAGCAGCGAACTCTCTGGTGAATTGGGCCATCGCTTTCTTTTTATAACTCCTAAGAGGATCAAAACGGGTATGAATGTTTTTTTGAGGGAGGGGGAGTACTTGATAGGTTAAAAAATCTATGGGAGCGAATTTTGTGTATTGTGGTTTGGATCCTTTTTTTTTTTTTTTCTAGAAAGTTCTAATGCTTGTTGATTGGTTTAAAAATCTATGGGCGCGAATTTTATGCATGTGGTTTGGATCCTTTTTTTCTAGAATCTTCTACTGTCTGTTGATTGGTTTGAAAATGTGAGTGTGAATTTTGTGTATGTATATGAAATTTACGCTACAGGGGGGTTTTCTGCATTTTAGCCTTGAAAAAGACTTATTGTACGACTCCATATTTTACCTCTGATAAGGTTTAAGAGTGCAGTTACGATTGATCGAATCTTGGCATCGGCTAGAGCAGAGTCTGCGGCTGTGATTAATTGGAGCCTGTGTCGACCGCTGGCTGACTGGTATGAGTGTGCCGGCACCAGTGGAAAGGTGTTCTTCGAACTCCTTTCGCCTCCGGGCAAAACGTTCTTATCAATCCATGGTAGGATTTGATGCAAGGTCTTTTTTTATAGAGGGAGTTAGAGAAGGGGCGCGGAGGCGTCAATGCTGATCATAGGTTCACTCGACCCGAAGGTCTAATGCAACGTGAATCAATGCCCCAAAACGTCTGTGCAATGTTTTCAATATAGCTTGTCTTTGAGATGCGCTCCGGACAAAACGCCAGACCGCAAACTAAAGTTTGTGGTCAGAGACTGCTTTTATATCACTGAGAAAGGTAGCGTATCAGATGGTCTACCACATGCGTGAGTGGTGAATATTCTATGTTGTCGAAACATGAAGTATTTCTTTAAATATGAATAATAATGAAATATATCATTATACTGATGAGGGGAGCTTACAAATGCAACCTGTTTTTTTTGGGGGGGGTTACCGTTAGAAGGTATCTTCGAGATGTTTTGCAGAATTAATTCATCTCGAAAATAGACTCCATGTTGGTATCAGAAAATTCCACTCACCAACGAAATGGTGACGTTATTGTTGATACCATGGTTCGTCGTTTCCGGTAGAAGTGAAAAATTCCGTTTGCTAACGTTAAAGATGTCCCTGAGATTTTTCAACGGGAATTTAAATTTGAGTAGCCGGAGGGCTACGATAAATTGCAGATTCACCAATCTTAAAAAGCGTTCCAACAGCAAATATACGGTGTGCACCGGTCCAAGCTATGATCGTATCTAAATTTTAAAAAATGGTAAAACTTTAGTTTGATGGAGCTACCGTTATGATTTTCCAACGTTCATATGCACCACACAGGAGACAGTTTAAAATCTGGGAGGTATTTCTGTCGCACCCTGTATTTCCAAGATTTTTAGGTCTACGATATACGAGCATGACCATTTCTAGAAATAGTTTTTTATTCGAATATCAGTTTAAGGATTTCTTCGAGATTCTTAACTATTTATAGTTAATTCTGAAAGCATATTTGTTAGCTTTAACATTCTTACTGTTTTGGTATCTTCAGTGAGCTACATTAAATTTTATTTTGTTTTATCTTATTTTTAGGTACAAAGAAATCGGAATAAATGCTCTCGGGACAATCTGGGATGTTTTACTTACAAAGGTAATTTTTTGTCACGTTTATCTCCCCTTAATGAATACAAATACCACCAGTTGGACCTCAAAGTTACTTCAAGCTACATAAACAGATTAACTCAGCATAAACCATTATTTAGTCTAATATTAATAAATGATTCATATTGAACGCGTGTAATATAAAGATCCACGTATTTTGAATAAGAAAAAATATCTATATTTTTCTTCCGGTTATCTGTAAGCATTTTTTATGTGGTCTCTTTGTTTACTGGAATATCAACCTTCATGGGATATTTTGTGGATCCCTCGAAAAATATGGGTCCCTAAATCATGGGTGCCATACGAAAGCATTAGTAAGCAATCTTTATCCATTCTTAACAAATATCTTTCAGATGTAAAGCTTACTGCCGAGTATTTACGATAGCAGATATCAAAAAATGGTCAATTCAAGATACTTGGTTTAGTTTAATTTCTTTCGCTTAATGGCATATCAAACTTCACGGGTTATTTAATGACAAAGCCATCCTTGTAAAAGAATAATTATCATTCATTATCGAGTCGCGCAGCAAGCACGGATTTTGCTGACTCTCTCACGCTATTCGTCCCTATCATCCATCGCTCCCGGCAGGTTTTCGAGACTGCCTTCTATGTCCGTACAGAGCTGTTGTAGGTATGTTCTTCTTAGACAATCAACACGTCCATGTGAAGAGGTCCATAGGAGAACGTCCCTTATGAGTTGATCCTTGCTTCTCCAGCAGTGTCCCGCATGCATTGATCGTCTTATTTGGATGGTTTTAGAGATAGGAGGTTGGAAGCTGTACAGCTGTTATTTTGTGGGATCTTGCTTCCAGGATTTGTTCAATATAGCTCGTAGTGATACTATTTAACCCACGGCTGGGGGACAAGAGGGTTCATATTTTTCTCAAGGGTATTTGAAAAGGAACATAATAACGCTACTGGAGCCCAAACCCGCTTACTTCGAGGCTGCAGAACAGCACTTTGGCCATTACGCCACATTGGATATCAAAAAGAATTTTCTTTCCATAAATGGAAATACTATGTTACTGATTTATTATTCGTTGCTTCTTTTGTCGCATATCATGTCTTTTAAAAACTATTTTTGAAAAAATATTTTTTAAAATGACTTTTATTCGCAAAAACTTTTCTCTTGACGATGACCTTAAGTAGAAACTTTGCACAGTCGGCTTTTCTACAGTGGGGTAAGACCCCCTCCCCAACAAATGTCCTAGATATGACTCTAAACAATCTGGTGGTGAGGTTCCAGTAATGCTGGAGCTTTCGGGGATGCGGAGTACCTCTTCATTGCCATCGCTCCCAGGTTCACTCTGGCCCGAAATTATAGCACGTGAAAGGGTCCTATCTATGGGTGAAATAGAACTAAACAGTGCACTTATGCTAAACTGAATTGTTTGACATGGAACTCTTTTTTGACATTGAAACTGGGTACTTATGCTAAACTGAATTGTTTGAAATAGAACTATTTATATTTCTAAAAATGGATTTGACATTAATTAACCTACAATGGTTGATATGCCATAAAACCCAACCCAACCAAACAACATTGTCGAAATTAGTTGAAAATAATTAATATTAGTGCAAATTTCAATTAATTCATCAAATCGAAAATTGACATACAGGTGGAGTCTCCGTGGCATAATGGCTAAAGTGGTGGACTGTTGCCTCGAAGTAAGCAGGTTCGAATTCCTGCCTGACTGTTGGGTTCACTTTCGGACTGATACCCTTTAGGAAAGGCATGGAACCCCTTAGCTTGTAGTTATATAGTATCACTTCTGTTTGTCTATAAGGTTGGCTTTGGCGTCAAATAACTCCTGAAAGCTGATATGCCATAAAGAAACTATATAAATTGTTACACATAAATGTTACGTAAGATATGCGATCTGTTCGAAAGAACCAAAATAAGCGAATAATGATTTATTCTAATTTATTACTTGACACGTATATTCGGGGATATTTAATCATGTGTAACAAGTAAATACCAAGAAGATAAACATCCAAGTACCATGGATATTTTAACAGCAAAAAAAAAAAAAAGTGAAGATGCTGGTTAGTTGGCTTTATAGCATGTAAACTTGATGTATTATTGTCGCTTCTTCGAAACCATTTGAATAATGTTAGCAGGTTATGATAAATATCAAGACTCGTTATTCTGATAATGACTGAAAGAATTAGTTAATTCCTACAAAAACATCTTTTGTATACTCATCATTATCTTTATCCTCTGGACTCCTCATTCATGATGGATCCAACAATGGATTTCCAAGTGGGTCCATCTGTGGCCTCCGCGATATATATTACCGACAACCACGGTCCATCACTCATAGCGGTAGCGAAGTACCAATTTTCAATATTAGAATCCCTTGTATTAACATTTGGATATAACAGCTTACGTTTTGTTTGGTTGGGTTTTATGGCATATCAACCATTGTAGGTTATTTAATACCAAATCTTCTTTATATATATATATATATATATATATATATATATATTAGATATAAGATTTGTAAACACATTTTGTTGAAAACATTTTTAGACAAACCTAAGCACTTTTTTTGCACACAGTTAAATGGTTTCAAGTATTTCTGTCCAATTCGAATAATTCTATTAACTATTTGCACAAAGTTAAATAGTTTCATGTATTGTTATGTAACAGTAACAATTTAATAGTCATTTATTTGCCCACATTTGAATGGATATACATATATGATTTGTAATTGAATAGTTTGTTGGTAATTTCATTTTTAAATGATTTAGAACTAAATTGTTTGTAGAGTAATATTGCTATTGTTCCTACATTGTTAAAAGGTTTCAATTATTGCTATCTATCACTAATAATTCTATCTAATATTAATCATTTGTTTACGCAAAGGGAAGTGGTTACAAGTATTGCTATTCAACACTAATTATTCTATCGAATACTCTCCATTTAGACATAATCAAATGGTTCCAAGTATTGCTATGTTATACCAATATTCCAATTCAAGCACACAGTTAAAGAGGTTCAAGTATTGCTATTTAACACTAATAATTCCATTCAACATTACTCAATCGTTAGTTCACAGTTAAATTGTTCCAAGTATTGCTTTGAATCACTAACAACTCAATTAAATAGTCATCTGTTTACATATAGTTAAATGTAAAAACTGTTCTATTTCTAACAATTCGATTTAACGTAAGTCATTCTTTGCAAACCTTTTAAATGTCAAACAGTTCTTTTGACTCATAGATAGGACCCTATCAGAGTGGACCTGAGAGCAATGGCAATGATGGGTACTCCACATTCCCCAAAGCTCCAGCATTACTGGAGCCTTACCATCAGATTGTTTAGTATCATTTTTAGGACACTCGATGGTGGGGGTCTTATCTTTCTGCAGAGATTCAGTCGGTGTATTCTACAGCCCCAGCCAGTTGGGCTCAGAAATTGTGATTTCCAGAGGACTAAGAAAGAGTCGACGTCATTGGAGGCTCGATGACAACGGCATCTATATCTCACTTTCCTTTTACGAACAATATCTGATATGTGTGGCAGACCCTTGAAGATCTCTCTCAGAGTTTTATGCTTATATCGTGAACTCGGCAAAATAAAAAAAATGACAAGTTCCATCGAGTTCTCTTAGCTATTGAGATGAAAGTATCCACATTTTAACATACGAAAGAATATACATATTGTATACTTACCACTCGAACGCCTTATCGGCGGGTTTAGAATATGCCGACTGTATTCTCTACAGAGAGGTAAGACTCCTCCCCTAAAAAAACGGAGTTCTTCGATGTATTGCACTAAATTTTGTCTGATGGTGAGGCTCCAGTTCTGGAATTCTGGGGTGTGTAGAGTACCCTTTGTTCCCATTACTCCCTGGTCCACTCTAACTCGGAGTGGTATTATGGGGTCAGGCTGAGGTCAGGGTAAGCTGTGTTGCCGTTTGATATCTGACTCCATTCTGAGGTTATTCTATTTTTACCCCACGTTGTCTAGTTGATGTAACTCCTTGAACAAGAAGGTCCAAAAAGTATTACATGAAAGAAGACAGCAACAGATAGGAGATGAAGACGTTTCTTTTATATTTTTCCTTTATTTCCTGGGTTCAACAACCATTCAGTGGGTGAAGAAATTTTCCCTGAATATAATTGAAATGGTTGAATCCCCCAGTCAAGGTGTTTAAAAATACGTTAATCGTTCCTTGGTATATGTGTGTCCTCATTTGGTGTTTTAAAGCTTTAACAATGGTTAGTCGCTTTTGGGAGTTTGTTGAAGTCCAGTGTTTTTGTTCGTAGTTCCATTTCGTTGCCTTTTATATTTCGGCATACTGTTAACCGAGAGGGCTACTACTAGTGAAAGGACTAGCCAACGCTTCGTCCAAAGACGAATGCGTGGCGTCTTCCACCAGTTAGCAAGGTGTTGTCACTTCGCCGGACACTGCCTGAAAGAGAATGAGCCTCCTAATCTTGTCAGGAGGTCCCTTTTTCCTTACGCATGCGTCGTTCCTTTTTCCTGTCAGAAACCTGTGGGAGTCTCTGCATATTTTAATAATTTTCTTTTTTAATTCAATTTAATTTTTTTTAAATTCATCTATTCATTCCCTACAGTATTACCTATTAGTGTCACATCTCTGGGTCAAATACATCTGTTCAAAAATTATTTGTATTCGATGGGAATACTTGATACTTTATGACTATGAATGATTTTTATTTAGAATAGTTACTTGAAGCTATAATTGTTTGCTAAGAATTATTATTAGTTACTTGAAACCACAAAATTGTATTCAAACAAATGAATATTATTAAACAGAAGTAGTTACTTGAAACCACATAATCATTAGTACTAGATAAGAATACTTGAAACCATACAACTGAGTGCGAATTATTTGTATTTGATAGGAATACTTGATATCATATAACTGTGTGCAAAAAAAACTCTTTAGAAACAACAACACAAAAATGTAAATATAAACTAACAGGGAACACTATTCCTTAACCTCTAAGCATATAACTTGATGTGTTGACATGCCGTTAAAATCAATCAATCAACCAATTAATCAATTATTATAATTCGATACATGTTCTCCTTTCATCCTTCTTTATCTTTTGAAGCCTTTGTTGTTCGTATTTAATCGATTTTACTTTAATAAAAACGCCTGTTTCTTTCTCTTTGTTTTAATAGGCTTACATTGATGGTGGAGAGCCATTATCGAATTGGGAGAGCTTAGCTACAAGCGCCATCTACACGGACGGAGAAATCAATAATCCGCAAATTCCAGGTGATTCTTCAACAAAAACGCTCGAAGAATAACAATACTTTAATGAAAAAGACGACTAAAAATGAATTTAAACACAAGACTGAATAATTGCCACACATAACAAAATTTAGATAATTGATTATAAAATTACCGTCCTTTAGGTTGTCAAGGGCCGCGCATGTCTTGCTCGTCTTACTTGGATTGTTTGTGAGATAGGAGGTAGTTTGCAGTACAAACTGCTCTTTTGTGGAGTGCTGCTTCTTGGAAGCGATAGTATTGGCCGACTTGCAAATACTTACATGCATCAGCTCTGTGCATGCATTGGAGGTGCCTGTGGGGTAATGGTTACCGTCGTAGGAAATGGACACGACGACACGAGTTCAAATCCTGGACGAGACTGATTGCATTTCACATAGTATTAATACCTTTGGGAAAGGTATGAATCCAATTATCCTCCCTCCAGCTATGGGTAAATAGTAGGGCAGACTAGGTTCTTCAGCCTTGGTGAGGCAACTAGTCTAGGAGAAGGAAAACTCTGAATTCAAACCTGTTAAACTCCGCTTAAAAATTGACCTTGTGTCATATCCTGCCCGAGCGGAGGGGTTGGTAAATATAGATAACCATTACACCACGGACGCCTCCATGTGTGTGTATGTGTGTGTTCCGTGTGTTGATAAAATCAAAACAATTAACAAAATAAAGGAGTTAACACACTGTTTCTTTTCAAGTGCCAGTTTTATTTTCTATTCCTTGGAAGAAAATCTTCGTGATATTTACCGCTCAGTTCTTTCGTGTGATGGGTTTGGGTAGTTTGAATACAAGTGGTCAAGTGCCTCTGAGTCAAGGTGCTTGTGTGCTGCTTCCATATCACCGGGTTCTTAAAGCCGCTGAAAAAGGTTTCTTTCTCCGAGTGAGGCTGGCAGTTAAAAGAAAAAGCAGAAAAAAGTAATAGCATGGCTTTTGGCCAGAAATTTGGGTAAATAGTAGCGCTGACTAGGTTCTTTAACTTTGGTACGGCAACCTATTCAGGAGAGGGAGAGGTTCTGCCAGGCTATTCTTGCTCAAGAACATGAGTAGCGCCCCCTACAACCAAAGTCAGGCTATGGGACCAGAGAGTGAGTGAAAGAACGTTTAGAAGCCCATTAGAAGACTTCAACTGCAAATGAAGAGGGCGTAAAAAGTTTCTCTTCTCAATAAAATGACGGTTAGAAGGCTAGAGAAAAGGCCGGCCTTAAACATCAGTTTAATAAACTGTTTTAATAATAAAACGTGTTTTTCCTTTTCTTTTGTCACCCGGGATCAAGTGATAACCTTTTGATACAACCAAAAATATTACATATCATTTCCTCTTTGGTTTATCAAGACGCATACATTTCGAAAAGCATGTATTTTAGTATTGCGGAAATTACCTGGCTCAATTTGGGTTGTACTAATCTACTGGTAAAATCCAAATTTACACAAATTGGTCCTCCGTGACGCTTTCATTAACACAACGACTTTGTAAATATTTACGTACTTATAAAATCCACACTCGTCTCACATGATCACTGATATTTCTTTGCCAGGTCATTATTGGTCGGTGGAGATGTCATTACCTTTTACACAATTATTGGTTGGTTCTTATAGAGGCGATGTCAAGCCATTTGATAAAGAAATATGGAATGTTAATTTTGCAAGGTGAGTATATAAAGATTTTTTTCTATTTAATTAAATCGAAATTCTCAAACTGTCTATCATCTTCGGGCCGTGAGATCAATTATAAATGTGAATATTCATTTGGAATAAATAAAACTAGGCCATAAGGTGTGTCTTCATTTATCACAGATAAATACTTACATGTATGGTAAATAGCGATAGTTATCGTCTTGCCGGATGTACTTTTGCATAGGACGAGTTTTGGTTGGTTGGTTGGTTGGTTGGTTGGTTGGGTTGGGTTTTTATGGCATATCAACCATTGTAGGTTATTTAATGCCA
Organism: Sepioteuthis lessoniana; assembly: GCA_963585895.1. Classification (NCBI taxonomy): domain Eukaryota; kingdom Metazoa; phylum Mollusca; class Cephalopoda; order Myopsida; family Loliginidae; genus Sepioteuthis; species Sepioteuthis lessoniana. The sequence continues at coordinate 82,969,641 of OY757918.1, forward strand.
AATCCATTTTTATGTAAATAATCTGTTCTATTTAAAACAATTCAGTTTAGCATAAGTACACAGTTTAATTGTCAAAAACATTTCCATTTCAAACTATTCAAGCAGCTACATGTAACAATTCAGTTAAGTGTAAATACAGTTTTAATGTCGAAAAACTGTTCTATTTCAAATAATTCAGTTAAGCATAAGCACGCAATTTAAATGTAAGTTCGGTTTAATTGTCAAAATCATTTCTATTTCAAGCTATTCCGTTTACTCAAACAATTCATTTTAGCGTAAGTATGC
>OY757918.1:82972425-83030463 GCA_963585895.1 Sepioteuthis lessoniana
GAAAGAAAAAAAAAACTATGGAGAATTTTTACGTCTCCTTCCTTAATCCTTATCTACATTTCCTTAGGTCCATACCTGATTTGGTTGCTATACATGAACCTATTTACTACTCCGTCGACAGGGTCGGGAATACGACGTCTGCATCCCCTACTGAGGGGTAAGACCCCCATCCAAAAGAAGCGTCCTGGGTATGAAACTAAATTTCATCTGGTGATGAGACAACAGTTCTGGAGTTGTGAGAAATAAAGAGTCTGTTCTTCGTTACCATTACTTCCAAGTCCACTCCAATCCGGAGTGGTAATGCTGTACAAAAAATGATTAAACTGTGTGCAAATTATTTCTATTAAGAATAATTACTTGTATAATTGTTTACAAAAGTTCATTATTAGTTATTTGAAATCATATAATTGAATGCAAATTATTAGTATTAGATGGAAATACTTGAAACTATATAACTGTGTGTAAACAAGTGGTCATTACGAAAAAGGAATAATTATTATTTCTTAGAATATTCGCACTACTGGCCTTATCTTTATTGTCATAATCACAAGGTTTCGGTCGATATGTCCTTCGGCCTTCTTCAGATGTTTCGTGTCGAACGCGGGAGTCCACACAGAATCTCAAGCTGAAGAAGGCCGAAGGATCTATCGGCCGAAACGTTATAATTATAACAATAAAGATGAGGTCAATAGTCGGAATATTCTAAGTAATAATAATTACCAAGCTTCATCTCAGAAATGTAGACAAATCAAAAGGAAGAGTTACTTAAAACCATATAATTGCATGCAAATTATTAGTATTAGATAGGAATAATTAAAATCATATAACTGTACAAGGGAAATTATTATCAAATAGGAATAATTACTTGAAACCATTAGTCTGTATAAATTATTAGTATTAAGTATGTGTATTTACTAACTACAGAGCCATTGGCTTAATGAGTAGAGTGTCCGCCAGTGGTCCGGAAAATCGGGGTTCAATCCCCGGTCGAGTCATACCAAAGACTCAAAAATGGTACTTGATGCCGCCTTGTTTAACGCTCAGCATTATAAGGTACGGATCAAGTGTAAAGTGGAGCAATCAACGGAATGGAGTGGCGCCTTTCCCTACACCTCGGTGTAGTAGCTATTGAAAAGGGAGCCAACGGGTCACCCTCGACTTATGTCGCCAACTTTACTAACTTCTCCATACGAGCAGGATGTGATAGAATGTTAATTCTTGAAGTGGAATTTAACAGGTTTGAATTCAGAATTTTTAAGTTTAAAGAGGCCATTTTCCCTACTTTTTGCTCAAAGTTGGAAGGAGAATTGTTGGAGTCATACTTTACCTTAGAGTATTGGCGCCAAGTGAAATGCAAATAGCCTCGTCCAGGTTTTGAACACAGGTTTCCATACCCATTTTCAACGACGATAACCACGTGGTGTAGTCGTTATCGTCGTAGGAAATGGACACGGCGACACGAGTTCAAATCCTGGACGAGACTGATTGCATTTCGCATAGCACTAATACCCTTGGGGAAAGGTATGAATCCAATTATTCTCCCTCCAGCTATGGGTAAATAGTAGGACAGACTAGGTTCTTCAGCTTGGTTAGGCAACTAGTCTAGGAGAAGGAAAACTCTGAATTCAAACCTGTTAAACTCCGCTTAAAAATTGACCTTGTGTCATATCCTGCCCGAGCGGAGGGGTTGGTAAATAGTACCACGACGTCTGCATGTTGTATATTGACCTTCGACCCGGCCAAACATGCCATTCCAAAGTGATGCACCGGAAGGAAGTGACACATTCCGATGGCAGTTATGGGAAGAAATCGTGTGGGCGGGCTTGGCTGACAATATGGGACAAGGTAAAATCCCATGGTACAGTCATAGACTGATGCACCGGAAGAGAGTGACCTGTGAACTGCACGACAGTTATTTCCGCTTGATGACGATCAAACATGGCATTCCAAAGATATTGAGTGGGCGATTGAACTATTATATAACTCGGTGAAAACAGGAAGTCAGTGAGTTTTGGAGACCAGACCCGTTGGTGACAAGATGCGGTAGAGAAAGCCAGCATCCAGCGGAATGGGCCCCTGGGCCTCCGGTTGAGTAGCCCTGGAGAACGAGAAAGACACAACGCTGATGGTCATAAGAGTGGGGGTCAATATACTGCAGTTCTGTTCGGTCTCCAACTCCCTCTCACACACACCAACCTTTCAAATAAAGTGAGAGGTATATTTTTCTAAGAACTGTGTCGCTCGTCTTCATTGAGTCAATATATATTCTGCAAGTATATGTGTATATATGCATATTTTTTATATGAGTATACAACATGCATCCCCTACCCGTAATAGGTATATTAGTTGAAGTTATAGTTGATTATAAGATTACTATTATTAGTTACTTGATGAAAAAGGCTGATATCGGCCCAGCCAGAGCTGACAGATCGTAAAACCAACCAAACAACAAATCATTTAGCCGTTTAGAGAGGAAATATAAATAAACTCTTCCCAATTATTGATGTAGAATTTCATTATATTATTTCTTTTACAGATTCCAAATATCCGACCAAGATGGTGGTCGTGGAACCCAACTGGAGCGTATAGTTTGCACCTTCCTAACAGGTCTGCAGTGATTATTAATTTTTGACTAATATTTTTTTTCGTCTTAACTTTTTAGCTTCTTTTGGGTGGGGCTTAAAATTCACTCGGAATGTCAATCTGCAGTACCGAGGAAAGAGCGCAAATCTGAAATTTAAAAAAAGATAAGTCTGCTTATAAGGAAAAAATCATCATCATCGTGAAACCCTTCGATGCTCCATCGTCATCATCATTGTGACACTCTCCGTTGCCCCATCATCATCATCATCATCATGACTCCCACCGATGCCCCATCATCATCATCGTAACACTCTCCGATGCCCCATCGTCATTATCATATTGACACCCTCCAATGCCCCATCGTCATCATCATCGTGACACCCTCAGATGACCCTAAGTGGGACATTTATTGTATTCCTACACACGTCAATATGTCATTTAGTTTCATTTCTGAAATAAAATAAAATAAAATAAAATAAAAAAAAATTCAAGCATATTTGTCAATTTGCATTTTCCATTTTGAGCAAAGGATTATTTTTACCTTTGCTTCATTCAACCTTTAGTTTCATATTTAGCCCGTGGGTTGAGCAATCTAGTGGGGAAATTTGCTGGCTGCCACACTCATTGAAATGAACTGAGCACTCCAGGTAGCCGTTAACGAATATATAAAAAAGTTATACGTAAAAAAATTCCTTCACTTACACTGAAAATGACGATGGCTCTGGGGTAAGATATTCGACTGACGTAAAGTCAGCCGCATTTCGATCTCGGCTCAAAGCATCTTACGGGTTTTGTCACACTGGAGAATTGTGATACAACGAAACAGTGATAAATAAGTATACGATGCAGTTGCAAGATTATTCCAGTATTGCCGTGGTTTTTGACACCGTGGATGAAAGTTATTAGAAGTTGATGTTTAAAAAATGTATCATGGAACGTTCCGACATCTTCCAATAATTTTCATAACTTTTGCGTTTAGATGGGGTCTGTTGCAGTTTAGAAAACGTTCTTCAAACGAGACTACATCCACCCCGCAATTTATACCGGATAAATACAGACATATTTACCATACACTGAGTGTAGTTTTTGAAGCCTTACATGTGAGTATAGCCGCTTTTGCTTTGTTGTTGTTGTTGTTGATCAATTTCTTCAGTTATTTGTGCATTAGATTATCTTGTCAAGTCTGCTCCAAATTCTGTGCGTGTAGAATGGTAAGGAGAGAGAGGGGGAGAAAGAGAGAGGGGGAGAAAGAGAGAGGGGGAGAAAGAGAGAAGTAAAGAGAGAGAGAAAGAGAAAGAAAAGATAAAGGAAAAGAGAAAGAGAAAGAGAAAGAATGGTAAAGAGAAAGAGAGAGAAAGAAAAAAGAGAAAAAGAAAGAGAAAGAGATAGAAAGAGAGAGGGAAAGAGAGAGGGGAAGAGGGAGAGAGAGATAGAGAGAGAGAGAGAATGAGTCCGATTACAATTGTTACCAATAATATGTTAGGTTGGTGCAAAAATAATTGCAGCTTTAAATTTTGATGCTTATTTGAAATTGGCCCAGTCGGTTGGGCTGCAGAATACGCCGACTGCTTCTCTGCAGAGGGGTAAGACTCTCCCAACAAGTTTCCTGGATATGACACTAAACAATCTAATGGTGGTGCTCCAGTAATACTGGAGCTTTGGGGAATGCGGAGTACCGCTTTATTATCAACGCTCCTAGGTTCACTCTGGCTCGGAGTGGTAGCACCTGATAGGGTCCTATCTATGAGTCAAATAGAAGTGTTTGATATTTAAACTGTAATCGTGCTAAACTGAATTGTTTGAAATAGAACCGTTTTTACATTTAAACTGCATAATTATGCTAATTGAATTGTTTGAAATTTAACTGTTTTCACATTTAAACAGTGTACTTATACTAAACTGAATTGTTTTAAATAGAACTGCTTTGACATTTAACTGTGTGTAAACAAATACTGCTGTATGGATGCACCACTTGGACGCTAACAAAACGGCTGGAGAAGAAGCTAGACGGCAATGACACAAGAATGTTGAGAGCAATATTGAATAAGTCCTGGCGGCAACACCCCACAAGGCACCAACTATACGGCCACCTGACTCCCATCACGAAAACTATCCACAATAGACGAACCAGACACGCAGGACACTGCTGGAGAAGCAGAGACGAGCTCATAAGTGATGTACTCCTATGGACCCCCACATACGGCCGAGCAAAAGCAGGACGACCAACTAGAACATACACACAGCAGCTATGTGAGGATACGGAATGTAGCCCCTGAAGACCTGCCAGAGGAGATGAACGATAGGGAAAAGTGGTGAGAGAGGGTCAGAGATATCCGTGCTAGCGGCACGACATGATGATGATGATGAAATTACTTGAAATAGAACTGTTTATATGTATAAAAATGGATTTGGCATTAAATAACCTACTATGATTGATATGCCATTAAACTCAACCAAACCAACCAAACCAATGAAGATAAGGATGGTCGTGGATATTATTCTGCGATTGACGACAACCAGTCAAGGACCCTTACTAAAAGAGGTGTGCATAGCATAATGGTTTTCGTCGTAGGAAATCGGTGAACCAAGTTCGAATCCTGGACGAGGCTGTTTGCATTTCACTTCGCGTTAATGCCTTTAGGAAAGGCATGAAACCATTTGTTCAACGCCCCCCTCTCCAGCTATGGGTAAATAAGAGGGCAGACATGTTTCTTTAGCTTTGGTAAGACAACCAGTCTAAAAGATGTAAGATTTAGAACTCAAATCAACAGTACTCTCGGCTGGACAAATTGACCTTGTGTCACGCCTTGCTTGTGATGGAGGGGTTGGGTAGATACATTACTGAAGCTGATCTGCGTAAAATAACTTCAAAGGTTTCAGATAGATAGATAGATAGATAGATAGAAAATTAAATTTTCATAAAAAATTATTGGGTGGCACTTATTTATGGGTGATAATGTAGGTAAATAGATATACTGACTGAAAGATAGATATAAAAAAATCAACTTTTTGTTTAAATTGTTCTACTTATAGTACTACTTATAGTAGTGATAGTGTAGAAGAAAATGAACAATTCAATAATTGTTTGATATTTGCTGCAAAGTGGAAACTCAAAAAAACTAGACAAATGGGTGCCACACAAGCTGAACGAAAATCAATTCTTATGAAGTCTATTTCATGCGTCTTCTTTTGAGCGGCAAAAACGATTGATTTCTTGATCGCATTGCTAGATGCGACGAAAAATGGATAGTTTACGACAAACGAAAGCGTTCTTCGCAGAGGCTTCACTATGGTAAATTCCCATAGAACTTCCCTAAACTAAAGCTTCATCGAAAGAAAATCACCATCATCATCATCATCATCAAGGCATGCCAACAGCATCTCTCTCTCTCTCTCTCTCTCTCTCTCTCGTCATTCATCTCTATCTCTTATCACTGTTGGTAGGTCCTCTAGACTGTACCTAGTGTCCGCTCAGAGCTGATGAATGTAAGTTTTTACTGATCAGCCAACATCGGGGTCCATATGAGAACGTCACTCATGAGTTTGTTCTTTTTTCTCCAGCGTGTCTTGCTCGTCTTTCTAGGGTTATTTGTGAGATGGGGAGCAAGTGACCATACAACTGCTGTTTTGTATAGTGCTGTTCCCAGGATTTTTTCCAAACAGTATGCAGCATCCTTGTGTAATTCCCATCAAGCCTTTTCTCCAGGCGTTTCGTAAGAGTCCAAGTGGTGCTGCCATACAGTAGAACTGATACGGATTCAGCTCGGAAGTTACTGTTCATTGGTCGGTAAATCGAATTATCCACTACAATAACTTCTTGAATCCTAGACAAAACCAACACAGCTAAGATATATTGCCAAGAAATTGATAAAATGTGCCAAGAACTGCAATGATTGCATCCAACATTGGTCTCTTGAAAAGGAACTATTCTTTTCAATAACATCGTCCGACTCGCACAAGACTGTGAAAAATGAACTTGGTAACAAAACTGCCCTTCACTCTACTTCAGTGGATCAGTACAAGATTTTTTCTGCGTCCACTCAAGTAAAATAGTATATTAAGTGTTTACGGTATTATTTTAGCGCTCAATGAAAAAGTGTTGCTTGAAACGTGTGTTACTGCTTTTTCTTCCTCTTACCTTGTTGAATCTGGTTTCAGCGGTGTATTTAACTTTCTATCAAAAAACTCGTAACCGACTCGATATTGTACACACAGCTGATCTACGATTATCAATGACAACGTGGGAGTCGAATATCACAAAACTAGTAGAGTAGAATCAACCACAACGTCCGCATTGAATAAAATAGCTCGAAAGTAGTAAAATATGTTCTTGTATATTTATGACTTATGCAAACATAAAACTAGTGAACATTCATTTTCCATAAAATTTAATCCGTTGTTAAAGTTTATGTACAATAAATTAGTTTTATTTCTACAAGACAAAATATCTTAATTTTTTATACATTTCCTAAGAATAATCCTTATAAAAATACAATAGGATTCTTTAAACATGGTTATGACTTTCCACTTGAGTAAAAAAAGAATCAAGGGGTCCATAGGTAAAAAAAAGGGGTCAGGGTAAAAAAAAGGGGTCATTAGGAATCAAAGCTGTCCGTTGGTAAAAAAAAAAAAAGTGCATAAGTAAAAAAAGAAGGTCCATAATAATCAAAATTTGGTTTGGTTTGGCTTGGTTTTATGGCACATAAACCATTGTTGGTTATTTATTTATTAAATTTAATCCGTTGTTAAAGTTTATGTGCAATAAATTAGTTTTATTTCTACAAGACCCAAAATATCTTAATTTTTATTCAGTTGCTAATAATATGGAGGTGCTCGTGGTGTAATGGTTATCGTTATTGGAAATGGACACGGCGACACAGTTCTAACCCTGGACAAGTCTGTTTGTATTTCACATAGCGCTAATGCCCTTGGAAAAGGTATAAATCCAACAATTTTCCCTTCGCTTAAAAACTGACTTTATGTCATATCCTGCTCCTAATAAAAATTTAATTATAAAAATACAATTGAAGTTTTTAAACATCGAATGGTTATGGGGATACACCAGAGTAAAATAAGAATCAAAGTGGTTCATAGGTAAGAAAAAAGGTTAAGAACCATTGATCTACTTATTCTTTTAGATTTCCTCACCGCTTTTCCATACATTTTCAGCAAGCAGCAACTCAATTGACTCTCGAAGAATTCGGAACACCTGAATTCTATGCTACAGGGCGAAACATGTAATGTCAAATCCTCTTTATACACATATATTAAATATATATGATTTGGTTTTATGGCATATCAACCATTGTAGATTATTCAATGGCAAATTTTTCTTTATACATATATATTAATTACATATGATTTGGTTTGGTTGGGTTTTATGGCATATCAACCATTGTAGGTTATTTAATGTCAAAATCTCTTTATACATATATATTAAATATATGATTTGTAAACGTTTTGTTGATAACATTTTAGACGAGCCTGAGCTCTTTTTTTTGCACATAGTAAAATGGTTTCAAGTATTGCTATACAACAGTAACAATTTAACATCAGTCATTTGTTTGCACACATTTTAGTCAATATCATTTGTAAATGAATAGTTTGTAGGCAATTTGATTTTTAAAGAGTAAGGACTAATTTGTTTGTACAGAAGTATTGCTATCCTTTCTGTAATATAATTGCCGAGGGATTTCATTTTATATATCTTGCCTTTCGGTTTAGTTGGCTGAGAACCTTTCGCCTAGCGCATGGGTTAGTTAGGTGCAACATGAGTGCAGGTGTTCACGCGCGTGCGGAGAGGATATGTCATTCAGAGAAATCCAAGATAGGAATTGGGAACCAGAGGATGTGAGTGACGTTACGCACCGGAAGCGTGGGCTAAGGATTTTGGGAATTTGAGAAAAAGCAGGGAGTTGAGTTCCTGCCTGGGAAGAACAAGGTTGACTTTCTGGCTCGTCGAGGCCAGACGAATTTGTGCGCTACGGGCACCGCGCGTTGGTTGGGTTGAGCGCTGACAATGTAAAAGCAGTCAACATAGAAAGATTGTGTGTCTGTCTCTCTCCTCATGTCGAAAAACCTTCAACTCAAAGGTAATAAAAAGTTTTGTACCTGAACCAATTTCGTGTTTTCGGATTGAACAAGTCCTGACGGCAACACCCCACAAGGCAATAACTATACGGCCAACTGCCTCCCGTCACGAAAACTATACAAGTTAGACAAACCAGACACGCAGGACACTGCTGGAGAAGCAGAGACAAGCTCATGAGTGATGTACTCCTATGGACCCCCGCATATGGCCAAGCAAAAGCAGGACGACCAGCTCGAACATACATACAGCAGCTATGTGAGGATACGGGATGTATCCCTGAAGACCAGCCAGAAGCGATGAATGCTAGGGAGAAGTGACGAGAGAGGGTCAGGGATATCCGTGCTCGCGGCACGACATGATGATGATGATGATGATGATGTCTATTTCACATAACCGTATCATGGGTATGTTACATTTCTACACAGATAAATGGTTTAACTTATTACAATCTAATACTAATAATTCTATTGAATATTAATCATTTGTTTACAGACAGTGAAGTGCTTTCAAGTATTGCTATTTAACATTTTACTGAAAACTATTCATTTACAAACAATGAAAAGGTTTCAAATATTGCTATGTAACACTAACAATTCAATTAAACATCAGTTATTTGTTTACACACAGTTCATTATCATCATTATGTCGCGCCGCCAGCACGGATCTCTCTTACCCTCTCTCGCCACTCGTCTCTATCGTCCATTGCTCCCGGTAGGTCTTCAAGGCTACATCCTGTATCAGCACAGAGCTGTTGTATATAGGTTCTAGCTAGTCGTCCTGCCTTTGCTCATCCATGTGAAGGGGTCCTCAGTAGTATGTTGCTTATGAGTCCGTCCCTACTTCTCAAGCAGTGTCCCGCATGTCTGGTTCGTCTAACTTTGATAGTTTTCGTGATGGGTAGTAAGTGGCCGTACAGCTGCTGCTTTGTCGGGTGCCCACCTCTGGTTCTTATTCAGTATTGCTTGCAGCATTCTTGTGTAATTGCCGTCAAGCTTTTTCTCTATACGTTTAGTTAGCGTCTGTGTAGTGCATCCACATAGCAGTATCGACACGACTGCCGCTTGGAAAAAACTGTGTTAAATGATCAAAAAGTTGTTTCAAATAATTCAATTTAGCATAAGTCATTTGTTTGCACACAGTTTAAATGTCAAACATTTCTATTTGGCCTATAGATAAGACCCTATCAGGTGCTACCACTCCGGGCCAGTGTGGACCAAGGAGCAATGATAATGAAGGGGTACTCCGCTTTCCCCAAATCTCCAAGGCAGAAGCCTCACCATCACAGCGATGCAGTCGGTTTGTTCTACATCTCCAGATGACTGGGCTCAAATATATTTGTTTATTATAAACAACACTACGTACATTCTATTGGTTATTATTTCGATTAACTAATTCCATTCTAAGATCAGATCAGCGCTGGATTAACTATTAAACTAAATAAGTGTTTTAAGGCATTAAAGAGAGGGCACCACTGAGCATATACAGTGCAGCTGAACCAAGGCTCACAAAAATGTGCCGACAACTATGTGTGTTCTGTGTGTGTTATCAATAATACTGAAAGCGAAACTAACGTTATTTTAGTGATTATGCTAAATACCCAGGATAGAATCACTGAATAGTCAAAATGTTAGTCAACGATTAAAAATTATTATTAAAACCCCAAAACCGTTTAAATCACATCCATCACAAGCGTCTAGTGCAACAGCTAATTTCACGACCCAAGTCGATCATCAGGTACAAACTGTTATTATATTGTGCCTGATAACTGACTTGGGCCGTGAAACTAGCAGTTACACTAGACGCTTGTGATGGCTGTGGTTTTAATGGTTTGTAGGTTTAAATAATCATTTTTAATCGTTGACCAACATTTTGACTATGTATATATACACACACATATATGTACATATATAATTAAGTTGGTCGACCATAGTCGAGGACGACCCAAAGGCTCTCTTTGCGATACCTACTACACCGAGGTGTAGGGGAGGATGCTACTCCTTTCCTCCGGTTGGTCCACATACTCTTGATCCGTACCTTATAATGCTAAGTGTTAAGCAAAGATGCATCAAGTACCATTTTTTAGTCTTTGGTATGACTCGACCTGGGATTGAACCATGGTCTCCCGGACCATTGACAATCATTATTTTTATAATAATAATAATGATAATAATATGGACGATATCAAACTGTTTGCCAAAAATGAAAAAGAAATGGAGACTTTAATACTGGCTGTGAGAATATAGTCAGGATATAGGGATGGAATTCGGCATAGAAAAATGTGCTATGCTAATAATGAAAAGCGGGAAAAGACAAATGACGGAAGGAATAGAACTACCAAACCCAGAAAAAAATCAGAACGCTTGAAGAAAAGGAACCTTCAAGTACTTGGGAATATTGGAAGCAGACACCATCAAATAGACTGGGTGAAGAAGGTGATTCACTGGAAATTGCACAAAAAATTTAGATTTGATCATACGAACAAGTGGCACATGCATAACCCAGAATCCGGCCTGGAGAATGAGAGACAAAGTTCTCTGGGATTTTGAGATGTAAACAGATTACATCATCTTGGCCAGACGACCAGACCTTGTGATAGTCAAAAAAAAAAAAGAAAACCTGCCAAATAGTGGACTTTGCTGTCCCAACGGACCGCAGAGTAGTATTGAAAGAGGGTGAAAAGAGAGTTAAGTACCTAGATCTTGCTAAAGAACTAAAAAAATCTATGGAACATGAAAGTGACGGTGATGCCATTTGCAATTGGTGCGCTCGGAAAAATTCCCTAACGATTTGTAAATGGGCTGGAAGACTTGGAAATAAGAGGACAAGAGGAGACCATCCAAACTACAGCGTTATGAATATCGACCAGAATACTGAGAAGGGTCCTGGAAACTTGAGAACACTTGCTGTCACTCAAACTCCTATGAAAAACCATCAGCTAACGCTGGTGAGAAAAACTCTCAAAGGAATAAAATAAAAGAGGATAATGATATACCTTGTAAGTTCGAATATTAGTGTTTATATTAAATTGAAATTATTAGGCAAATAGTTCAAGTAAATGAATGATTTATTCTTTTCCCAGTAATAAATCTTATTCAAATTAGATGTCTTTGTGTTTAAAAAAAATCTACAGAATTTATATAATCTTCTAAATGCTCGAGGCCTTTACAGGACTTAATACAGCCGTGGCTCAGATATACTGTATTTGACAACATATAGGTTTGGTTGGGTTTTATGACATATCAACCATTGTAGGTTATTTAATGCCAAATCCATTTTTATACATATAAACAGTTCTATTTCTAACTGTTCAGTTTAGCATAAGTACACAGTTTAAATGTCAAAAAGTTCTATTTAAAACAATTCAGTTTAGCACACAGTTTAGTTCTATTTGACTCATAGATAGAACCCTATCAGGTGCTACCACTCTAGAGCCAGAGTGGACCAAGGAACGATGGTAATAAAGGGTTATTCCACATTCCCCAAATCTCCAGCATTACTGAAGCCTCGCCATCAGATTGTTTAGTGTCATAACCAGGACACTAGTTGAAGGAGTCTGACCCCTTTTCAGAGATACAATCGGTTTATTCTGTAGCCTCAGCCGATTGTGCCATTGACGCACAAAAAATCGCCCAGTCAGAATTTAGACTTTGATGATGATTTTTTTTGGCATTTAAAGTGATTAAATTTTTGTAATAGTACACAAAAATTTTTTTCCCATTCACAGATTGTGTTTTGGTTTATGTTCAATTGTTGTAGTTGCTTGCTTTTTACTAAAATGTTTTCTGTTTCGTTTTCTCTTGCAATGTTTTATTACTATTAGAATGTAGGATATTTTCACTGTTGTGATTTCTTGTTTTTTGTTCAGCTGTACTGCGAGTTTGATTTTTAGATACAGTAATATTTTCTCGGAAGGTGCTTGTAGAGTAACGGTTATCATTGTGGGAAAAGGACTCGGTTATCTGAGTTCAAATTCTAAACGAGGCTGTTGGCGTTTCTTATAGTGCCAATACCCTTTGGAAAGGTATGAATTCAACTATTCTCCCTCCACCTATAGGGGAATAGTTTAGTCGGGTGCAATGATATGTCAACTTTCGTGGGTTATTTGATATCAAAACCATCCTTGTAGAATAATAGTGGTACTCTCTAACTCCTAGCTGGATGGGTATTAGTCCAAAACTGAACGTAATAACACGACTGGAGGGAGTAAATAGGAGAGTAGACTGGCCTCTTTAACCTTGATATGACAACCGGTCTGGGAGAAGAAAAGCTGACCTGGAAAGGGGTGGCCTACACCAGGCTTTTCTTGCACAACATATGCTACATGAGTGGTGCTCTCACGACCAGACCAGATTAGGAGATTAATAATGATGAGTCTTCTGCTATAGCTTAAGTGCTTCTGAAATGTTTTGTAATGTACTGCTAGTTTGATTTAAATATTCCATCCTGAAATACACAAAAAAAACTTTTTTCCTGAATATGCCCAGCTGAAATGGAGGTACGTCTGACATGGCTGTTGATCTTTTACACCATCAAATACGGTAACTGCTTTGAAGTTAAAAAAAAAAAACAGCAATTGTTTTGTACACATTAATATTTGCATATCCGCCAAATTCTCCAACATGACTTCATTTATTTATTTATTTTATTTCCACAGAAATACAGAGCCTTGTTTGGCCACTACGTCAGCGATTTGTCTCTTTTGGATCTACCGCCCTATATAACCAACAGGAAATGTATTCCTAAACCTAAAATCATTCTCGATTGGCGAGGCTTCGTCGTATCTTTGATCCCTGACGATCCGCAATTAGAGTCTGCACATATTAGAGCCGATCGTTTTCTTTGGCTTGGTCATATAGACAAACTAGGAAATAATTATTAGAATCATTATCATTTAATTCTTTCATAAGTTTAGCTTAGTTGCAGCACAAAGCCAGAAGTATCAGATACCCATGGAAATTGAACTCACAAACCATTACCCCGTGAGGTGCCCAGTTGACCAGGAGAAATTAGAAAATGTGTAATAGCTACGTTCTTTTGGTAAATTTATTCATTATTTGTATTAAAATTGATGTGATTATATTTGTTATTCCTTCATTATTATCTATTTTATGGTTATTACATGCTATTAGCGTATAAGTTAGGATAGCAGAAACACTTGGTGACTAACAGTTTCACGCCTATGCAATCATCGGGCCAAGAATGACTCGCCACATGGGAAAAATTTGGGTCGTCGATCGTTTGAGGCGCGATTTTGAAATGGCGTTCATCACGAAGGAACGTCTTTTCAACATGGATGCTTTTTTTGGTCCACGATCTGGTAATGCAGCAGGTTATCGACTTGGGTACAATCCTTTGTGCTAAGCACTTCTCCAGAAAAATCAATCCCATGTTGTGATTTTTATGATGTTGAGGATGCGTATCTGTGTGTTGTTGTACCTTCGCTTGAAGTATATGAAAATCTTGTGGTACGTACAGCATTTAAACATTTCTTTAAAAAGCGAGAACGTAAACAATGCCATTTCAAAATCACGATACTTGCCTCGTTAAGACGCCACTAGCGTCAACTAAAGCGCGAAAAATTAACTTTCTTATCTCTATTCGACACCATACTGTTCTGCCGATATCTTTGTGCCCTTGATGAGAAAACAGACAAAACTATTCAATCCAAATATAACATACAATTTGCCCGACTCATAAATAAGCGTTATGGTTCCTCTTCAAATATTTTTAATTTAAAAATCAACTTTTTGTGTTCCCCTCTCGAAAATAAACAGAGAACGTACCTTCTCCGAGTTTGAACTATTATATAACCAGTTACTTAAGCACAAGCCAACATCTACTGATGCACTTATGGCCATCAAGATCCGACTCGTCGACCTTGCACACAGGTACTGTGGGTCGACCATTGATAAATCCGACTTCTATTTACATCGCGAATATATAAGTTCAAATAATATCACCCTCGATTGGCGGGGTTTCGTCATATCTCTGATCACTGACGATCTGTAATTAGAGTCCACACATAACAGAGCCAATCGTTTTGTTTGGTTTCGTCATTAGAATCATTTAGTTATTTACTAAATTTAGCTTAGTAAGTAACTAAGAGTGGCCCGGGAAACCTGGGTTCAATCCCAGGTCGAGTCATACCGAGGACTTAAAAAATAGTACTTGATACCTCCTTGCTTAACACTCAGCACACAGGTACGTATCAAGGGTAAAGTGGAGCAATCCAGGGGAAAGAGTAGCACCCTCCCCTCCATCTCGGTGTAGTAGCTACTGAAAAAGGGAGCCTTCGGGTCACCCTCGAATACGGTCGCCAACATATATATAAAGAAACAAGGTACGCACTGCTTATCGAATAAAGATTATTCAAAATATCTCAAGTTGAATGTATTTAATCTAGTTACACCATACAGCACTCAATGAATTTATATCAATTGTATGGATTTAAGCGACTTCTCGCCAAGTCAGATTTTAAATGAAGAATTTGTATCATAATGAACAATTGAAACTTATAAACAGGCATTCACATCTTATACACAAAGTCAATTTGAAATCATCTCTTTTCACAATAAAATGACATCAAAATGAAATAACGGAATGAATTGGGGAAATCCCAATAGCTGCGGCGGTTTTGGTGAAAGAGAAAGTGAACCAACACGCATAGTGTCTTTCGATATTTTTTGGTTTGGTTTCTTTTGTTTTATAACATATCAACCTTCACGAGTTATTTAATACCAAAGCCATCTTTGCCGAAGATTCGCAGTGATACTATTTAATCCAAAGCTGTGAGTTAAGAGGGTTCATTATGTTATCAATGACAATAAGAAATGAATTCAAATGAAAAAAATATTTACTGCTAGCAAAAAATATCAAGGATGAGTTCGCTAATACGTTCACTTTCCGATTAATACCCTCGGAAAAGATATGAAAATTAATGAAATATCACTTATTTTCGTCCAGGATCAAAACTTATTTGCTTAACACACACACACACACACATATATATTTTAATTCAATCACTAACCACTAACTTTATCGCTATTCAACCTCGGCACTTCCCCCACGCTTAGTGTTAGTTGTCTAAAAAACAATATTTCTGGCAGCAAAGGGAAATTTACCCACCGGAAGTGAGTGTCAAAGTACCCTCCCATAACTAGGAATACTAGTTGAAAAGCATAATCCACATACTTAAGTAGATATTTGTAAAAGATCGCTTTGCCACCAATATTTTTTTTTCTTTTTTGGGAAGAGGAAGATTGGGAGCATACTTAGGAGTGGTAGGTGAGAAATTAGATACAATATTTTGCGATCCTCCACACCACCTCTAATCTAAAATTTATTTTACCAAATGTCAGCATTTCAACTAAATGTGAAAAAGCGAATTAACTATAGGTACTGTAGCATTTTTTGGAGGGGGTTTATCAAAATGATAAAACAGGTTGTCACTTGATCTCAGTGAAAAAATAAAATCTACATTGTTACAAAAAGTTCGCTAACATTTTATTTCGGATGTTACACCTTAAATAGGTAAGAAAAAATATGTCAAACTGTTTATTTAGGCTATGGAAGAAAGTATTGTTCTCCTTTATAAATCATTGCCCCCCTCAAAAGGGGAGGTGATTTCACCGAGTTCCAAAATATGCAATCTAACTGCTATCTCATTATTAATTGTTACTTTTCGAATCTCCAGTCTCACATGAATGTCTGAACCAGAGTTCATGTGATTGACCTTTAGACCTCTCTATCAGTAACATTTGGTGTAACAGTCCCAGAACTCATTGCAGGATTTCAAGTATATATATATATATATATATATCTCAAGGAACTAGTCTTTCAAAATGACAATGTCCTCATCGTAAGTAAACAGTATGTAAACAAACTAATACGTTTCCTTAATTTTTTTTAACATACAATGATGTAATTCAAATATTAGTGTTCTAAAAGAGAAATGCTTAAAACAATTCAACATTTTGGTTTCATCTGAAAACAACACTTGTGTGACGCTTGTTAAAGACCAGAAAAAAAAAAAAAATGGTCAAAAGTGCTAGGGGAATAATAATAATGATAAAAACTATATTGAATTCTTACACTTCTTCCATCCAGACATACATTCAATTGATTTACTCCTCTCTTCACACAAGACAATATTTGGTTCAAGCTTATATAAAAATTATCCAACATTTTTTTTTTTAGCAATTTTAACCATCGGTCATTTCCAAGATCTAATTTTATATACTACAATTATTTTTAAATTCAAAGAAACTTTGATGTGAACTTTAAGATGAATAATTTTAAAAGCAGTTACATTTTATGGCTGTAGGCCACTCAGTTCTTTTCAGCACCACATTATGTGTGTGTGTGTGTGTATATATATATATATATATATATACACACACACATACACGCACTTAAATGCTAGAGTAAAGGAAGAGAAAAATAAAAACATTTTGATGTAAATTTTAGTAGACTGATAAAATTGTGAAAGAAAATATGATTGATGCTACATGTTAAGCTATTTAAAGGATTATCATTCCAGGCAGATTATCAAAATACTTTTTTCCACACTAATAATGACATTAATACACACAGAGGAAGATAAAGAAGATGTTGATTTATTCAATTGTCAATACAGTGATTGTAGCTAAGTAGTAAGTGCATCAGGTTAGAGGCTTAATGACTTTTGCTTGATCCAATAAAGGTCATTAACCACCTTAGAAACAGATTACTATCAAGATGCTACATTTTACAAATAAGTAAGATTTAAACGATTCAGAATACTCTTTTAAAAATAACCTTATTCTTCATGAACTATCATACAGATTAACTATATATATATATATATATAACTCAGAGAAGGTTGGTACCTGTAGTTACAGGAGAACTCAAAATATTAAAAAAGCTTTAATCTAGCAATAACAAGTCAAGAACAGGTGAATAAACAAGGCTAAATATCATTTTATTTTTTTCATAGAAAGGAAATGAGATTTTAAATGAAAGAGAACCTGAAGTGAAAATAATTAAAATAAAATAAGCTTTCTTACAGCAGAGCCTGAAACTGCAAAGGGAACTAACCTCCCCCAGTTATGATTCATAAGAGTTTATTTTTAAAAATAAGAATTTATTTTTCTTTCAGAAGAGAGAAAAAAAAATTTAAAAAAGGAAATAATTTCTAAAAAGATAAATGAGATTTATTTTGATGGTTAAATATTAAGGAAAAATAAACCTGTTATACAAAATTTTACAATTTCTTAATTTAAATATATGAATTTACTTATTTTAAGTGAAATTTCACAAAACATTGTACTATTTTTTGACATTCACAAAATAGTGCATCCCTAACTAAGTTGATAAGAAATTTACCGAATATGAAAAATATCAAGAAATTTGATTTGTAAAAAATGTTCATAAACTTTGGCAATTCATACCATAAAACGAACTTGTTCTCTTACAAATCATTGATTTTATTTGAATCAAAGCAACATTGTCAAAAAGGAAAAAAAAATTCTTGCAAGCATTTGTTAACCTAAAAGATGAAAAAAAAAAAAACAAAAAAAAAACATCACACCTCAGTTCAGCTGAATCAGAAGGAACCATTACTCATACAATAGTTTATAAGACCTTTAAAAAGTTCTAGTGTGAACTGGAAACCAAGTTTCAATGTATATGAAGGTTGATATACCATTAAACAAAAAACCTATCAACTCTAAAAGTGAAATCTTTATTTGGATGTGTATTTTCCTAAATGCATAAATGAGTAGCTAAAACCACCATAGAAGGTGAAAAAAGTCTTTATATTAAATATAATGCGGGGTTGCAGATATCTTGAAAGTTGCCAGAAATGAGTTCATATCAGGAAAGGAAAAAGTCAGATACATGGTCACAGAAAAAAATCTCACTCACTTTATTATTGATGTTACAATTTCTCTCTGGACTTGTGTCAAAAACGAAGACATGAAGTGATATTTTCAAACCAATTGAGGAAATTTTTTTGTTTGATGAGAGTGGGGAGGGGGAGGGGGCGTCAGCCTCAAAATTTACATGGTTACTTGTTGCTGTACTGGTAAAAAATAGACTGTCCCTTTTTTTTGTTGTTAGTTACACAGGTGAGTACTAGGGTCACTAATATTAGGAGGCAGCCACACTACACTACAATAAATAGAAAATTTAATAACAGTGCAAAATTTTGGGACACATTTCAACCTAAGGGATATTCAAACATACAACCACACAAAGGTGGTAACAATTATAAAGATTTCATCTTAGTTAAAATCTCAGACACACCTACTATAATGAAAACTTCATTTTTTTTTAAATAAATAAGAAATAAAAATAAAAAGTTAAAAAAAATAAAGAAACCTTTTTTCTTTTCTTTACTACTTGTAAACTTCATAGTTGAAAATGCTCAGCCAAAAAGTTGGGCAGTAGATTATATCAAAGGTGTAAAAAATAATTTTTCAATGGTGCACTCCACCACAGATTTTAATAAAGCCAATGCATTTCATATATCAACACAAAAGAAAAACAAGACAACATTTCCAAAATCATGACTTTTACTAATTATTGATGAATAGTACAAATAATTCAGGTCATTAGTTGTGATCTATGATTTACATTATTTACAAAAAAAAAAAAAAGAAAAGAAAAAAATGTGAGACCAAGAGACAAGTCTACTTAGGCCAAAGACCAAAACAAAGCAAAAAAAATAAAATGAAGAAACAAAAGCAATGAATAGTTTCATCGAAGGAAGGCTTGTTCGGGAATTTTGCCATTTGCCTGTGGAAAGTAAAAAAAGAATTTAGTACAATCATAAATAAAAAGGTAACCAATGATATTACAATGAAATAAATTTAAAGTTTATATTATATATTATCAACTTTGAAAGTTGATAGAAAAATAAAGCCTAAAAATTTAGTTTAAAGCAAAACTAGTTACAATTAGCACACACAATTTGATCCAGTTGGTATACCAATTAGTATAACTGCATATAAATTACTTTCAAAATTAACAAAAAAAGTAATACATTGAGCAATTTTTCAAATGAGATGACTAAAGACCTACGAGTAAAAAATTAATACAAAATACACATTTCTTGAATTTGATTGGTGAAAACCAAGCATTAGGGACATAAGAGTTAAAACACATAGTAATATAAATTGTCAAAATCCCCCAATGTGAAACGTTACCCCCTCACCCCCCCACATTATCTCAGTCTTCTAACCATGTCTTCTTCTTAGCCGGCCGGTGATCAACTAGTGGCTGAGGGGGCAACGCACATTTCTTTACCTACACACAAGAATATTACGATCGAGGGAGACAGGAGAAGATAGAAGGACAAACGAACAAACAACAAACTTTGGGGTTACCAAGAGCAGAGGGAGGTATGCAACACTACATGCATATGCATTCCTGATAGTAGATATATGGACTATCGCTAGCGTGGGTTACTAGCGAAAATTCCACAATGCTACTGGGATCAGACATCTTGAGACTCTTCTTCACTGGACCCTATCTTGTCTCCCTGCCTCTCTGCTCGGTGTCCGGTGTTGACTGCCCCTCCGTGGATCCACGCCAACCTCTGCTGCCTGCCTCTCTGCTCTCCTGTGACCAACTGCTCACTCTGGTCCTTGCCTCTCTCTGGGCCGCGTCGTCAACTCTCATTCTCGGGTCCCCTTACCACTTCCGGATACGGCGAGATTTCATGTCCAAGAATCCTTTGTCTGGTTTCGCGCCAAAACAGACAATTGAATCGTCTGCTTTGGCAGCCTACCCCCATAGTGCTACATACCTCCCTCTCTTACCCTTGTCATTTATTCTCAATAAATTACATCACGATTTAACAACAAGCAAAAAAAAACAAGAACATTTACAGGAAATAAAAACCGAAATTACAAAATTTTAAAGGGGTTCGGTCGTCCCCTAAAAAAAAATAATAAATAATATAACAACACCACATCATCATACACATAAAAAAAAAATTTTTTTCAAATAAAAAAAATATATTGCTGGATTAAGCTCTTCCACCTTGCTCTCCTGTGAACAATTCTGGGGTCTCCTGACTCATCCCTATTCTTCATTTCAATAGGACTTTTTGATTCACCTCCAACATTATTCAATTTTCTTTCAATTCGCCCCGCCCCCACCCAACAAAACACAGGGGAATTTTAACCACCCCTACCCAACAATTCAGGAGTATTTTTGGACTTGTCTCCCCCCTTTCCTTACGACGCGGGAGCATCAGTAATCTCCGCAGTTCGATCGGTGTCGTAACAGGAATAATGTTCCAGAAAGCACTGTGGAATTCACTTCCCAACCTGGGGGCCTTCACTGCCCCCTGCAACAAACAAAACAAGTCTCTCAGCCATTAATCACCATGGATTTTCAAAAGATAAGAAGAAAAAAAAAAAACAAAAAAAAACAAAGCAATTGACACCATCTCCCAGATCGTCCAGCCATGACCAGCCAGGGGGGAGGAGCAACCGGACACCGCCCCGCGCCCAGGTATCGTCTTCCCAACCCATCGTCAACCGTTTCCTCGGTACCATTTCATCAATTCCATGTCAACCAGGCCACTCACTTTCCAAAATCATCGTTTGTATAACTTACTACCCCTCGATACCAGTCCGCGAAACGGGGCTCCCGCGCACCCCCCTCTGGGGAAACACGATCAGACGAAGTGAAGAAGTGCCAAGAGCAGTTAAACTTACAAAAAATAAACCCAGAAAATCCATGAAGGTAAAAAAATAAAAATAAAAATAAAAAAAAATAAAATAAAAATAAATTTAAAAAAAAGAATAAACAAATAACAATAAACAACAAAGCAAATGACACGGTAAGCCCAGTCCCCCAAAACCAACAAAAAACAAGGCAAAGTATAACAAAAAAAACAAACAAACAACAAAAACAAAGGATAGCAAAAAAAAAAAATCCACACAAATTAAACAACAAAAAAAAACTAATAATAAACAATTCACAGACAAAAAATAAAAAAGAAATAAAATAACTACAATTGACAAATATATAAAAATAAAATTGTTCTGAAGGAATCTGTCACGCATCCACCTTCTAACCCTTGTCTCTCTTCCCTTGAGATCTCTGCCCACTTCCACCATTTCTCTTTGCGTCTTACTTTCCTTCTCTTTTGTCCACTTGAATTCTTCCCTCTACCGGGGG
Source organism: Sepioteuthis lessoniana (assembly GCA_963585895.1). Lineage (NCBI taxonomy): Eukaryota > Metazoa > Mollusca > Cephalopoda > Myopsida > Loliginidae > Sepioteuthis > Sepioteuthis lessoniana. The sequence continues at coordinate 82,994,273 of OY757918.1, forward strand.
TGGTGTGGGAGGGGATAGCGTTTGTTTCCAACCGTTTTTTTTTTTTAAATCCACAAAAAAAAACAAAAACTTTCTTTTTTTCCTAAAATCCAAAGTTTACTTATTCTTTTTCTTTCTTTCATTTTTTTTTTTTAACAGAGACAGGCATGGATGCAGTGACAAAAATTCCCTAGCAATCTTTCTTTCTTTCTACTTTTCGTTCTCTCTTTTTTCTTTCCCTTTTTTTTTCTTTCTTTTTCATGACTATCTGTTCTTCCTTCTTTTTCTTTGTTCAAATTTTTCCGCCATTTTTATTTTATTTTATTTTATTTTTTTTTTTTTTTATATTTTCCATTTTTTTTTTGGTTTTTGTGGTAGAAGCCTTCCTCCACCTTCTACCCTCTGCACTCGGAACGACCCGACTCTGACCAGTCGAGTTTAACCTAACTTCGAAATCTCACTTTCTCTCTAATTTTTCGTTTCATCTTCCCTTTCTCTGGGGTTTTGAAGTACCACAAAATTTTTTTTTTTTTCTTTTAGTGAACCTTACAGCAGAAAAATTATTTTTTTTTTTTTAATCGGTGACTTATCACCTTTCCAGCATAAAAAAAATTACTATAAAACTTCCCAGAACGGACTAACTTTCTTAAGCCACAGGTCCTAACACTTAAGTATAAAAATTACTACGTGAAACTGTTACGAAGAAGGAGAAAAAAAAACATTTGAATTCTACCGGTCAAGTTAAGTGTGAAAAGCGGGTAGGGGAAGAGAAGACCTTCTCTTACCTTCTAACAAAAATACAACAAAAATTATCAGCAGTTAAGGGGTTAAACATACACACACACACAAAAACGAAATAGATTACTTGTTTTTTTTTGTTTTTTTTTTTTTACATCTTAAAATTTCCTTAATCTAACAAATCTTTTTTTCTTTTGTTCTTATATTCGAGTGCAGTGGGGGAGGGGAGAATGTGTATTCCTACCTTTGTAGATTTCTTCCTTTTCAATCTTTTTTTTTTCTTTTTCTTTGTTTCTTTCGTTTTCTTTTTCCTTCTTTTCTTTTCTCGTTGCTCGCAGGGTCCTTATTGCATTTTTTTTTTTGTTCTTCTTCGTCCGCTCGCTTCCCGACTCCTTCATCCCTCGATTCATTCCTATTTTTTTTTCATCAGGTTTTTTTTTTATCCTGGTCAACGGCGCCATTGTGAAACGTTACCCCCTCTCGCCCACCACATTAACTTTCTCCGTCTTCTAACCATGTCTTCTTCTTAGCCGGCCGGTGATCAACTAGTGGTTCGAGGGGGTAACGCACATTTCTTTACCTACACATGAATACGATCGAGGGAGACAGGAGAAGATAGAAGGACAAACGAACAAACAACAAACTTTGGGGTTACCAAGAGCAGAGGGAGGTATGCAACACTACATGCATATGCATTCCTGATAGTAGATATATGGACTATCGCTAGCGTGGGTTACTAGCGAAAATTCCACAATGCTACTGGGATCAGACATCTTGAGACTCTTCTTCACTGGACCCTATCTTGTCTCCTTGCCTCTCTGCTCGGTGTCTGGTGTTGACTGCCCCTCCGTGGATCCACGCCAACTTCTGCTGCCTGCCTCTCTGCTCTCCTGTGACCAACTGCTCACTCTGTGGTCCTTGCCTCTCTCTGGGCCGCGTCGTCAACTCTCATTCTCGGGTCCCCTTACCACTTCCGGATACGGCGAGATTTCATGTCCAAGAATCCTTTGTCTGGTTTCGCGCCAAAACAGACTCGTCTGCTTTGGCGGCCTGCCCCCATAGTGCTACACCAATACAACAATCTAACTTTTAAAGAGAATTACTTGAACCAATTTATTATAGTTAAATACGAGTTATTGCCCTTGGAATAAATTATTTTTGCTTGATACATAACTGCCTACCTTTAAATCCAAGAATACTTGAGCAGATTTGTCATAATTCCATTCATTTTGTAGTAAACACCTGAAACATGAAAGAAAGAAATTTAAAAAATTACAATTAGTAACAAAGGAAATCAAACCCCTCCCCACACCCACATTTAAGTTCAGTTTTTTTTTTAATATTTTGAGCAACTTAGAAATAGTTTTTATCACTTGATGATTAAATATGATTAAGTCCTCATTCCAAGTTTAGTGAAGCAGGAAATTCTGTGAAACACTTTCTGGTCTACTTCTTTTCTGAAGTGTATTCAATTGCTCCAAATCATTCAAAATATCAGTGCCATATGTTTTAATTTCTTTTTAAACATTTTGACCAATACATTATCTGTTATGATCAATCAAAGCATTTAGTGAAGGAAATATTACGATAAATCTAAGATAGTTAACAAGTCTGAATGTGAATCACCATTGGAGCTAGATTAGGACAAATTATGCCAGTTTATGAAAGTCAATACCATCAGATGACATTAATTTCAATACTTTTCATGCTGAAACAAGAATACAATATCTTTTCTTGTATGTTCAAGTCATTTGAATAATTCAGAATCAAAACATCCATATAAAAGGAAACCAATACACACAAATTAATACTGAAATAGAATTTAACTTTTCTGTGGGAAGAAAAAGGTGTTGTTTTCAACACTGGACAAAACTTACAAGTAATGACCCCCAACAGTTTGCGGTGTAAATCATAATTACAAAATACAAACAGTCTAGATTTGCAAATAGTAACCAAAACCTACAAGAAAAAGTGTCCAAATTTTACAAATTTTTTTTTAAAGGATCTACATACAATCCTCAGTGGGTTTTCATAGCAAACCCATTCTATGCAACAGTCTCACAAATGTTAGTCTCTACGGGAGACAAATATAACTAAAAGCTGCTAATATGCTATGTCATCATCATCATGTCGTGCCGCCAGCACGGATATCCTTGACCATCTCTCGCCACTTTTCCCTATCGTTCATCGCCTCCGGCAGGTCTTCTGGGTTACATCCTGTGTCCTCACATAGCTGCTGTAAGTTCGGGTTGTCCTGCTTTTGCTTGGCCATATGTGGGGGTCCATAGGAGTACGTCACTTACGAGCTCATCCTTGCTTCTCCAGCAGTGTCCGGTGTGTCTGGCTCGTCTGACCTGTATAGTTTTCATGATGGGAGGCAAGTGGCCGTACAGTTGGCGTCTCGTGGGGTGTTGTCGCCAGGACTTGTTCAATATTGCTCTCAACATTCTTGTGTAGTTGCCGTCAAGTTTCTTCTCCAGCCGTTTGGTTAGCGTCCATGTAGCGCATCCATATAGCAGTATCGATACAACCGCTGCCTGGAAGAAACTGCGCTTCATTTCATCGGTCAGGTCTGATTTCCATATTATTGAGAGCCTATCTATAGCCGTCCATGCTTTCGTCAGTTGTGTGTCGATGTCGTTTTCTGTTGATGAGACGCTACTTCCTAGGTAGGTGAATTTATCCACTAGCCTCAGAGAGGCTCCGTCTAGAGTGGTAATGTTGCCCGTTTGGTTGTAACACATATATTCAGTTTTGTGCGCATTTACATGGAGGCCAATGCCTGGTGCAGCTCGTTCCAAACTATGCAGTAGTGTGTCTGCTTGATTAGGCGTATTCGCCAGTAACGCTAAGTCATCAGCGTAGTCGGCGTCTGTGATTGTTTTTGCGGGGTACATTTTGCTTCTTTTCTTAGTCAGCTCGAAGCCATTTTCTCTGATTTTGTCGATCGAAACTCTAAGCACGTAGTCTAGACAGATGATAAAGAGGTATGGGGCTAGCGTGTCTCCTTGTAGTACTCCTGCAACAATGTCGAAGTATTCCGTGTCTCCATCTGGTGAACGTACTTTCACTTTTGTGTTTTTGTAGAGGATCATTATGGCTGCTACGGTTTCTTTAGGTAGGCCGTATGCTAGTAGGATTAGTTCCATTTTCCCCCTATGGATGGAATCGAAGGCCTTGGTAAAGTCGACAAATAGTAATGTCGCCTGAAGGTTTTTTGCCCAGACGCCTTCAAGGATTCTACGGATGGTCAATATTTGTGAGGTTGTGGATCTATTTCTCCGGAAGCCATTTTGGTTTTTCCTAAGGATGTTGTCTATTTTGGGTTCTATGCGGTTTCGTAGTAGGGCATTGTAGATCTTGGCTGCTATGGATGTAAGCGTTATCCCTCGGTAGTTCTTGGCTAATCCGAGGTCGCCTTTTTTAGGGAAAGGAAGGATGCATCCCTTCATCCATCTTTCTATCCTATTTTGACTATAGACAGCGTTGCATTGCCGGAGCAGTATATCATCGAATTGTCTAGTCTTCCACACTTCTGGAGGGATCTCGTCTAGCCCTGCAGCTTTCCTATTTTTAATTTTTTTAAGAACAGAGTCGAGTTCTTCTTTGGTGAAAGGCCCTAGTTTAATGTCTAATTGCTTACTGATAATTCTGGTGATCGGTTCATCCGTTATTTTCGGTGGGCTTCCTAGTAGATTTTTGAAATGCTGTTCCCACAGTTTTACTCTTTCTTGTTGGCTTGCAGCTTTCAATTTTGCTTTGGCTGTGCTCTTCCTTCTACTTACTTCATTTATTGTTTGCCAGGCTATCCTGGATTGTCTATCTTCCACCGAGTCTCTAATCTTATCTATCTGATTTTGTATGTATTCTGCCTGTTCTTTTATATATATTTCTGCTAATTGATATTGTGCCTTTTCTAGTTTTCGGGCATTTGTGTTTGTTGGGTTCTTCCGATAGCTTTTGGAGGCAGTTTTCACGAGTGCACGTTTTTCTCTAACCTCTGACGTTTCCCAAGGGACTCTATATTTAGTTCTAGGTTTTGTTGGGATACACTTTGATGCCGCCTCTAGGTGTGCTTCAACAAAATTTTCATATTCGTCATTTGGGGTAACTTTTTCTGTCTTCTCTTGTAGTGTTTCGAATCTGTTTCTTAATTCTAATGCATATTTGTCTCTAATGTCTCTGTTGTTAAGTAGGGCCCAGTCATAGTGCCTAGTTGTCACTGTTCGTGTGGCGTTTTTTCGTAGGCTTAGACATATTTTGGCCGTGACTATTCGATGATCAGAGGATACACCCTCGAAAGTGGAGTATGCCTCGCAATTCATCGCACTATTTTTCCATTTTCTGTTTATAAAGAGGTAGTCTATCTGTGCTTTACTCTTGTTCGCGTATGTGTGGGTCCATAATTTTCCCTCCCTTTTTTGAAAGTTTGTATTGAGGCATGTTAATCTATTTTCTATCATGAAATCATATGCTATGTAGGTGTCATAATAAAGAACCAGTCAGTCTCTAAAATATGAAAAGGCCATTACTGAAAGATTGATTGTTTTGTTTTATGGCATATCGACCCTTTTTCAGGTTATTTAATGCCAATTTCTGTTGATTTGGTTATCTAGTGTTTGCATCATGTACATAAATGGAATGTTGAAGGTTTAAATTCTTATATATAGACCAACTGCTTTAAGAAATGCTAGTATTTTGTCGACTTCAACATGTTCGAATAGTTCTTTTATATTGGGTAGAAATATTGTCTTTTTGGTGTACTGAATATAGGGTGTGACATCTAACACACCATGGTGGTTGTTCTTGTTTAAGTAGATATGAGTGGGTGTTGACCGTGAGTCCAATGCATAGGCAAGATAGGATAATCTCTTCTCTGCATGATTTTCTGTATTTGTGTTTTGGTGACGAGATTTTCTATTTGGAGACTAAAAGGTTTGGTGGGGTTTGTTTTTGTTTAAAAAAAAGTTTTGTGTTGTGGGCAGGGTTTGAAGGACATGAGGCCAGTTTGATATACTATTATAAGGCTAGTTTTTGTCTTCTGATTGATAGTGGAAGTTCATTTGCCTCTGTGTATAAGCTTTATCGGAGAGGTTTTGTAGGCTCCTAGTGCCAGTCTCAGTCCTTGATGGTGTATAGTATTTAATTGTTTTAAGAATGTGCCATAGTCAAGTCTGGATCTTACTGATGTTCGGTAAGGTTTTAGTAAAGTTTTTTTATCAGCACCCCAGTCTGTGTGTGCTATTACTCTAAGGAGTTGGATGGTTTTATTACACTTTGATCTTAAGTATTTGATATGGAGTTTGAATGTTAATATTTTGTCAAAGATAATTTCTAGGAATTTATGTTCTTCAACAATAGGGATTTTGATTGAATCTAGTTTAAGTACAGGGTTGTTATGTATTTTGCAGAGGTTGCAGAAATGTATACATTGTGTTTTGTTTTTGGAGAATTTGAAAACATTTTTGATTTGCAATAGATTAGGAAGTCATCTATGTATAGTGAGCCTTTGAGTCTTACATCTAAACATTTCACAATGCTATTTATCTTTATATTAAATAAGGTCACAGATAGGATGCTACCTTGTGGCACTCCCATTTCTTGTTCTTGTAGTTCTGAAAGTGTTGTGCTTATCTGTACTTGGAATTTTTTATTATTTAAGAAGCTTTTTTATAAAAATGGGCAGTCTACCCTTCAATCCCATATTTTTCAAGTCTTTGATTATGCCACATTCCCATGTCGTATCATAGGCCTTTTCTATATAAAAAAAATATAGCTGTCATGTGTTAAAGCTATTGGTATTATTGTGGCTTGTTTCCAAGAATTAGGGATGTTCCCACTGTGCCAAATGTTGTTGAAGATTTGGAGAAAATATTGGAGTGAAATCTTAGGTAGTTGTTTTAAGAATTCATATGGAATCTCATTTGGTCCAGTTGTATTATGGAATTTTCTTAAAGAGGTTTTTAGTCATGGTAAACGGTTGGTTGTAACTTTCTGTATTATTTGAGTGAAAGTTTATTTTTCTTTTTTCTTTTAATTTACTTTGGAATTTTTGATTGAAGTTTCTGAAAGAAGAGTTTTTGGAAAAAGTTTCTGCGAGGAGGCTTACGATGTCTTTTTTGTTTGTTGCTTTTGTTTGGTCTTTTTTTTTTTAATAAGATATTTCGGGGGGGGGGGGCTGTTATTCTTACCTGATATTTTTTTAATCATATTCCATACTGTTTTGGTCTTCGTGCTGGTGTTCATTTTTGATGTGAAGTTTTTCCAAGTTTCTCATTTTGATTCTTTAATTGTTCTTCATGCTCTGGCTCTGCAATTTTTAAACGATTCAAGATTTTCTTTTGTTGGGTTTGTCTTGAATTTTCTGAGTGTGGCACAACGTGCTCTTACTACTTTTTTGCACTTGTTATTGTACTAAGGTTTATTGAATTTCAGTTGAGTAAATGATTTTGGTATACATTCCTCTGCAGTAGTTAGGAGTGTTTTTGTGAAACAGGTGGTGGTCTTGTAGGTATATTTTGGCTTTTGGTATTAAATTGACATGGCAAAGTCTTTTAAATGTTCCCATTGTAGGTTCCAGCGTGGTATTTTTTCTTCTAGTTCAGGTTCAAGTCTTTCTAGTATGATCGGATAGTGGTCACTTCCGCAGTTATACTTGTTGATTTTTCAATTATAGTCTAAATAAATTGTAGGATCGCTTAAGGTCAGATCTATAACTGAATGTGTATCAGTTGCAGGATGAAGGTGGGGGGGTTATAGTTAGAAAACATAGATTGCTTTGCTCATAAAGTTTTCTATTGGACAGCCTCCTTCAATTCTATTTCTACTGCCCTATATTTGAGGTTATGGCTATCAAAGTCTCCCATGAGTATGAAAGGTTTGGGGAGTTGTTTTATTAAATCTTCAAGTTCTAATTCAATTATATTGCTACTGGGGGGTATGTATAGTGAGCATATGCTGATTGTTTTGTGTAGAGTTACTGATACTGCTATTGCCTGTAGGTTTGTGTTTAAATTTATTTGGCTTTGCAGTAGTGTATTGTTTACGATAATAAGTGTACCTCCTGATGCTCTTGTTATTTGATTATATATAGTGGGTTGCCTTATGTTTAATTTGTCATTTTCTTTTAATATTTCTTAGAAGCATATAACACTTGGGTTTTTAATAAGAGTTAGTTCGTCAAGGTTTGCTTTTGTGCCTCTGATGTTTCACTGCATGATTTTATTTATTTTGTAAGTTTCTTTTGGTCTCATTGTAATTCCTTGTAGAGGAAATGTTTTGTGAGTCATGTTTGATTTGTGGACTGGTTGTGGTTGGTGGGTATTATTCCTTGGGTCTCCATCCTGTATAAGGGTGGGGGCAGAGGTACTTTCAGTTATATTCTTGTAATTTTCAGATCATTCCATTTTTTTTCTGGGGAAGACTTTATTTTGCTTTTAGTTCTGTTTTGGAGGTAGTTCATTGGCTTGATTTGCTGGTTCTTTTTGGTTTGCATTTTCTATGTGGTATGTTTTATTTAAAGGTCATGGTCTTGTTTTTCATTTGATTTTGTTCCATTTTGGTGAAGGGTGTGGTTCTGTTCTGTGTATTTGGACTTCTTAAAGTAAATTCTTTACTCAGGATTTTGGGGTTTGCTTGGTTTTTATTAAGGCTTTTATGTGGAGAGATGGTTCTTATTTCTTCTCTTGGAGGTTGCTTCTTGTGATTTGTTTCAATGTATTGTGATGTTTTTTCCAGGTTATGTTCAGTCATTGGTTTGTACTGTTGGTGGAGAGTTTTAATAGTATGGGTTTTATTTCTTGTGTGAATTTTGGCCAGTTTTGAGGTCCTAATTGGTTTGGTTTTTGTTTTTTTATATTTAATGGCATATCAACCTTTGTAGGTTATTTAACGCCAAAGCCATTCTCCTAGAAGAACAGTACTGGTACTATTTAACCCATAGCTGGGAGGATAAGGGGGTTCATACCTTACCCAAGGGTATTTGCCCGAAAGTGAACATAATAGCGCGACTGGAATACAAACTCACTTACTACGATTCCGCAGTCCATCGCTTTAACCATTACACCATGAGGACACCCCTGGTCCTAATTGGAGTAGTTTGGAGATTAATTCTTGGTAGTACCCAGGGGAAAACCCATTCGCCTAGTAACATCAGGGCTACATAGCCTGTATACTCATGCTGATGGTAGACATTTTTAATTTTGTCATTGGGTTTTCAATCCTAAGAAGGAGTATAGGTCTTTCTTCAACACGATTGACCCTACAACCATTGCCCTCTAATTCAGATTTTTCCAAAAATCTGAAAGAGGGCTGACATGGCTGATTAATCGGATCAGGCCTCTCCGACTGCCCGTTTAGCCCAGTAAGGGCCAAAGAGGATTGTTGCAAGTCACATGACCTTTCGTTGCCAGGTCACAGACTGCTCAGCCACAAGGATCCATCCTCAAGCATTATGGGTTGCCACCCACAGCCAACAGGTAGCCTCGTAGGAGAGAAGTTTTACTCCTCTGCAGAGGTGCAGTCAGCATATTCTACAGCCCCAGTTGACAGGACGACATCATTGAAAAGGTAGCAATCAAATCAGGTTTAGTAAAATATGAACAATAGATGACTTAGATAGTAATCAAATAAGAGACAAAAAAGTCATAAGAGTTTGTGAAAAAAATGAAAAATAAATTAAAGCATGAAGAGAGTCAATTTTCAATATCCCATGAGAACCAATGCTCAAGGTAACATTTTCAGTTAAGGTCCACCATATCAACACAAAATCATAATAGCACTTTAAAAGACATCCTTTTTCTTTGTACATGAACATACAAGTTTTTTTTTTATTTCTTTAACTGGGTGGCGGGGGAAATAAATTAGACGTTTATCAATACTTTTTTAAAATAATTATGCAACCAGAAAAAGAATAGATGTTACTCAAAACAATATAAATCTATAATTTGATTAGCACATCCCTTTCATTGTATGAGGCTGACATACATAAAAAGTATGATCATTTTAAACTCATAGAAAGGGAAACTTGAAATTGTTCTCACACCAATGAGTTAATTAAGAGATTCCAATTTCAATCTTTCTTTTATAAATTCTAACAAGATATCTTAACATCCAATCACAATTCTGCTGAACTTATATTCTAAAGAAAAATACCAAGTGAATTCCAAAAATCTAATAAAATTATATACCCAAGGAAAAGCAAAGGAAGTTCTATTAATTAAAAATAAATGAAAAGGATGAAAAGAATAATTTCAATAATAATATGGAATAACTTTTACCCTCTCCCCTTGATCTTAATCACCGACCCTTTAAATGGTAATAGCAGCTTTAATAATAATAAGCTGCGATAATTCACATAGACACAAAAATTATAATGACTTACTGATATGAGTATTCTGCATTCATTCCAGACTGTACTGAGAACTGAGCAATCATCTGGTGTTGGGTTTCTGTGAGGTTTGCACCCATGAGGCCTGGTGTTTCTGATGCAGTTGATGTAGAAGGTACAGCAACAACACTACCCCCTTGTGTTGGGCTAGATGAAGGTGTGGGTGCAGGTGTCTTGAAAGCAGACTGCAAAAAATAAATTTTTTAAATGCTAGTCAAGAAATAAAATTCAAGTCAAATGTTTTATCAATTGTATGTGTGATAAATAATACATTATCATGCATGAAAGGTGTTTTGGAACCAAGACTATGGCAAATACTTAGAACAAGTTTAGTCTTAACAGATTAAATGAGATAAAACTTATCAATTTATCCACCAAATTAAAGAATTATAAAATAGTAAAAATTTACATTACCTGAATTTGATCTGGTGATGCATTTGTTATACTTAGCATGTCATTTATGATCACAATTCTGAAACAGAAAAAAAACTTTTATGAATCTACATATCCACATTTCATCAAAGCTAAATTTGATGGTTTGGTTTGGTTGTTAGGGTTTTATGGTATATCAACCATTGTAGGTTATTTAACACCAAATCCATTTTTATGCAAATAGTTCTATTTCAAACTAATTCAGTTTAGCATGAGTACACAGTTTAATTGTCAAAAACATTTCTATTTCAAGCTATTCAGTTTATTCAAACAGAGCTAATTCAGTTTAGTATAAGTACAGATTTTCTTTACACACAGTTAAATGTCAAAAACAGTTCTATATTAAACAATTCAGTTTAGTGTAAATACAGTTTCAAATGTTAAAAACAGTTCATTTCAAACAATTTAGTTTAGCATAAGCACACAGTTTAAATATAAGTACAGTTTAATTGTCAAAAACATTTCTATTTCAAGCTATTCAGTTTAGTCAAACAGTTCTAATTCAAACAATTCAGTTTAGTATAAGTATGCAGTTTAGTTCTATTTAACCCATAGATAGGGCCCTATCAGGTGCTATCATTCCAGGCCAGAGTGGACCTGGGAGCAATGGCAATAAAGGGGTGCTCCACATTCCCGAAAGCTCCAGCATCATTGGAACCTCACCATCAGATTGTTTAGTGTCATATCAAGGACTCTCATGGCGGGGGGGGGGTCCTCTACTCCTCTGCAGAGGTGAAGTCAGTGTATTCTACAGCCCCAGTTGACAGAGTTATTGTCAAAACAATTTTATTTCTGATAATTTAGTTTAGCATAAGTACACAGTTTAGATGTCAAAACAGTTCTATTTTGAGCAATTCAGTTTAGCATAAGTATGCAGTTTAAACGTCAAAACAGTTCTATTTTAAACAATTCAGTTTAGCATAAATGTGCAGGTTAAATGCAAAATACAGTAAACTCAAACCATGGTTTCGTTCTATCTAACCCATAGATAGGACCCTATTAGGTGCTACCACTCCGGACCAGAGTGGACCTGGGAGTGATGGCAATGAAGGGGTACTATGCATTCCCCTAAGCTCCAGCATTACTGTAACCTCACCATCAGATTGTTTAGTGTCATATCCAGGACACTCGTTTGGGGTGGGGTCTTACCCCTCTGCAGAGAAACAGTGTATTCTACAGCCCCAGCCAACAGGGTAAAGCTAGATAATCTATTAAACAGACTAATAGTGTCACTAATGCACATTCTTTGTAATGTTTCAAGGAAATTTTATATATATGACAGACCCAGTCATTAGACTGGGTCTGTCATATATATAAAATTTCACTTTACATTTTTTTCATTAAAATAAATGGTACAATAAAAACAATGTTTTTTGTTAAAATTTATAGAATAAAAAAATACATATTTAATTACATTTCCTAAGTAAATCATTAATAAAGTTGGCGACTGTAGGCTCCTTTTTCGATAGCTACCACACCAAGATGTAGAAAAGCAAGGAGACATCAAGTACCATTTTTTGAGTCTTCGGTAAGATTGGACATGAGATTGAACCCCGGTCTCCCGGGCCATTGGCAAACACTATCCATTATGCCAATGTACAGTCCAGGGAAAGGAGTAGCACCCTCACTACACCTCAGAGTAGTAGCTATCGAAAAGGGAGCTTTCGGGTAGCCCTTGATACTTCAAAAAGATGAGAGTATTAACAAAAATCCTTGAACAAATAAACACTAAAAGATTATGAATCCTATTTTTTTTTTATCAGGACACTTTAATAAAATCATATTTAAATAGTTTATATTTTGAAAATACTTTTTTTAATGACTAATTTAATTGATTTTAATCTCTATGATTATCACAGTTGTTTACTTTTTTATTCTAATGATAAAATTTCAATAAGAAAAAAGTAAATAATACAGAAGTTATGAAGATATGTAATGACTGCACTTACCCTTGACCCATTGGAGTAGTGATAAAACAACGACTGAATGTACGAATTGGGGGATCTACTTTGGAAGCTAAAAAGAAAAAAAACATTGCAGACTTTAGGAACTTAAACAATGAATCTACTTATGTTAAGGAAATATTTTGACTTTTAAAACCATCACAAAATCCATCTAAATTCAAAAAGAGTAATATTCAAAAATTGAATATTGCATAATTATAAATATCCACTATGTTTGCTTACTATAACAATTTTACTTTTTAACCTTTTTCTTTTTCTATGCACAAGTTAAGCGGAATGGGATATCTAAACAAGTGTTCAAAATACTAATGGACATTTTTTTAAAAATTACTTGTAAATATCTTAAATTGTATAACTGATTTTTTTTTAAAAAGATACTCACTTTCTTTAAAGATTCCAAAGACACTGAATATCAGTAAATTGGTCTACAAAAGAAATGAACAGGATTAAAATTTTAAAAAACTTATTAACAATAACACAGTTAATTGTCAATTTAAGTCAATATTTACATACTTTTCAACTCTTTAGTTAGTAAATTTCAGTATTGTATGATAAAGAAAAATAAACTAGAATATTTTTGTGAGAATTTGTCTAAAAAAAAAAAAAAAAAAAAAAAAAAAAAAAAATGTACTAAAGAACCAGTTTTTAAATTGATTTACTAATGACAAAAAAACATTTCAAATATGCTTATATGGCAGTACCAATCTGCAGCTCATCTAGTTTTGCTGGCTAAACTAACTTTTCTCCCACCCACATGTTCAATTTTTTTAAAAAGTCAGCTGCTGGTTTTGATTGGTCCACAAAAGAAAAAACTTCTTGTCTATTGGCCTCTGAACATACTAGCACCAAATACTTTCAGTTTATTATAGACATTAAAAAAATTTTTTCATATAGTGTCACATATGATATAAAGTTTTTACAGAGTATTTAATATTTTGATGTAAAGATAATTATGTTAAGTGGGGTTAACATGCATAAAGGATAGTTAATCCTAAAATTTTGCTCCAAAATATTTGATTATATTCTTAAAATTAAATCTTTATATGACCAATAGAATTTAAACTTGTCTTGTTTTGCTTCTATTTTTAAAATTCTTAAACTAGAGTCATACTGGCAAGAAACAATTGTAAGAGTCAAGAGAGGAAAAGAAAAAAGAAGATTCAACTTACTGACAAGTGCTGAACATCTAAGCGGAAAGAGTTAAGATCATGTTGAGTACGGGGCAGTACACTTAATTGGGAGACCACCTTCAGTCGACCAATTTTTAATAATCTTTCTCGGCGAGCTGAAAAATTACAAATAAATTTTAATGCAGGGAAAGGAGATCCAGCAATACTAACATCAAATCTCCAAAATTAGTTCAATACTCACAATCATTTATTTTCAGCAAATTTCGGCTGTCAGCAATATAGTCTGTTAGAGGTGGTTGCCTGAAATTGAAAATATGAAAGGTGTAGCCATCGAGAATTTAATGTATCATAATTTTCTAGATATTTATATCTAATAGATATTTAAAGGATCTGTGTTAAAGCATTAAGTCAAATATTTGATCAGTCTCAGTACCAGAAAAATGATAATTATTCATTTACATTTTCAAAACCAAAAAAATAATTTGTGATTGATATCACAGAAGATAAATTCAATAAGTTTTTAAATGCCATAGACTTCATATTTATCTCTTGTATTATCAAACAAACAAACAAACAAACAAAAAAAAATAGTTTTCAATCCACAGAACAAAGGATTCACTCAAAAGAATTTTTTTTTAAATACTTACTTTCCAAGAACACGATTGAAGTTGCAAGTATAGGAGAACATTGCCTGTAAATTAAAAATCAAAAATAATAACAAAAGAAACTTCTTTAAAATTCCAAATAGAATAATTTCATAGAATTTAATAAAAGACTTGCGTTTATCTTACCTGATCATGATAGGCATCAATCAAAGTTTGCCTGTTGTCTGAATCATAAATCAAGTAATATTGTTTAATGAACTTGACAAGTAAACTTTGGACATCAGCATTCATAAAATAATTCCCCTGAAAGAAAGAGAAAATAAGACATTTCCTTTTTTGTCTTCATGACATTTCAATTTTATACTGGCTAATACTCAAGTTGAGTTTTTCTTTGAATGATAATAATTAACTTACCTTTGATGGGGGCAGATCAGTGGACGATTCCAAATCAAACACAATTGGAGGAGGAAGTTCATGCCCATCCTGAAATTAAAACAAAAACTGAATTGTCAAATTCAACTGAATAGATATTTTATCCATTTGAATATGTAAAGAGCAATACATTGTAGTCAGTTTCTGTGAATAGATAGAAAATTTGAAAACAAAAGTTCCAGTTGTTCTTCACAAGATCACTTAAAAGTTTTATGATCATATATTTCCATGATTGATAGTATGAACCTCTTACTGATTGGTTGGGTTTTATGGCATATCAACCACTGTAGGTCATTTTAATGCCAAATCCTGTTCATAGATATATAAACTCAAGCTTTTTTGTGCACACAGTTAAATTGTTTCAAGCTTTGCTATATAACAGTTACAATTCAACATCAGTCATTTGTTTGCACACACTTTGTTCTATTTGATTCATAGATCGGAATGTATCAAGTGCTACCCACTCCAGGTCAGAGTGGACCTGGGAGCAATGACAATGAAAAGGTACTCCACATTCCCCAAATCTCCAAAGCTGGAACCTCACCATCAAATGGTTTTATGTCATACCCAGGACACTTATTGGAGGGGGTCTTACCCCTCTGCAGAGATGCAGTCAATGTATTCTACAGTCCCAGCTGACTGAGCAATCCTGAATACACTTACTTTCATTCATACATTGGTGAAAAATCCATTGCAAAGAGGACTGCTGGATCTATCTTCAATGAAACTATCCTCATAGAATTTGAAATATCATGTTCCTAATGTTCTGGTAGGCAAAGAATGCAGACTATTGTTTTTAGCCTGTACACCTGGTTGTGAACATGAATTTGACACCTGCACATCCAATAGATAGAGGTTAAAGATGGTGTGCCAAGCTAATCCATAAGATGATAATTTAATGAAAATTTCTAAATTTAAGAAAACCTAACTATTTTAGTTAAACATTTTTGCTAGGATTTTTTTTTTAATAGATCAAGTCATGAAAATAAATTTTTTTTTTTTTTTTTTTAGATCAGGTCCAATAATTTTTGGAATATGAATCTGTTAATGCAGAAAGGAAAATCTTTATAAAAATGAGCTTTGAGATCAAAAGAAATATTATAAAATATCTTGCAGACAAGACTAAGAACATTAATATTGAAAAGGAAAAAAAAATAACATACCAATCTGAGAACCTTGGGATATTTTTTTCTTACAGCCCTAAAATAAAAAATTAATTCCAGATGAAAGTTCTAAAAAGAATATATTTTTTAGCATAAGGAATTTATAAAGATCAAATGATAACTGTGTATGAAACCTGCTATGTAAACTTATATTTCCTTAATCATTTGTTAAAATTATAATGCCTTAAATGTGGAGACATGCTTTTGTAAACCTTTCACAGAAAGAATTTGTTTTAAAAATAAAAGCCTTGTTTAATTCGAGAACTGCAGTATAAAAAACATTTTATGAATGGGATTTTAGTGGCACCTGTTTGGATTGGCATACTAATATCCTGCTATAAGATGTAATATATAATGCTGTAAATAAAATAAAAACATTAAATCGAAAGATCTTGAAAAAAATAAATTGTTACATGATATTGACAAATTGATCATTTTGTATAAGAATTCAACATACAGGGCTATTCAAACTTTTTGAATGCCATTTGTTTAAATGATTTGATTGAATTGGCAAAAAATTAAGAGTTAAGACAAATTCAAAGATAATTCCAGCGAGTTGGGTTATAATTATTACTATTGATATGACTACATAATATTGTTAAATGAAAATGATTTAGTATTAATCCAGAACAAGTGATGTTAAGTTTTCAGAAAATAGAAAAAAATTGTATATACACAAATTACTCTCACAAATTTATCTAATATCATTCTTCTCCCCACACCCTCTTTAAAACTGGATGTATAAAAAAATTAAAAGGAAAAATCAACATCAAAACATTTCATATACAATATAATTCTGAGGGAGAAAAAGAAAAATTAAGTGATGGGCTTAGGCTGGTGACTTGATGGTTAAAAATAAAAATAAAAAAAAGCAAAATTATTTGAATCATTGATGCCAAAATCTGTAATAGGAAAAAAAAAAAAAAAAAAAAAAAAAAAAAAAAGGGAAAATTATTTGAATCACTGATGCCAAATTCTGTAATAAAAAAAAAGAAAAAAAAAAAAAAGAAAAAAAAAAGAGATGAGAATGTCAAAATATTAGAAACTTGCTACATAATTATTGGGAGAAAAATAAATCTTTTCATAGTTAATAACTTTTTTTTTCCCATTCCAATAAATGTAGTACATACCAATTCCAACAGATTTTTTCATCTCTGCATGAAACTTAAATTTAACTGAAAGAACAACTTCAAATTCATTTTCTATTTAGAATGGTTACCAGTCTTTTTTTTTTCCCAAAAAACTTCCTTTGGTTTTCCAGCTAATGATGAAACGATGATACCTTTTGATTTTTAGGTTCCTTCCAGATTTCCAAGTGTCCAGTGCCCCTGTCTTAGGTTGTCTTCCCTTCTGGAAGAACTTACCCGTCTTCGGTGGCAAGAATACTTGGATAAATCTTATAAAGTTCCAATCAACAGTTTTCCAGAATAACGAGGTGAATAGCCAAGACACAAGCAATAGGTCTTTCTTTTTTTTTGTAGAACACAACTAAGTTTCATAAACCAACACAGAGAATTCTGTGTTGCAATATTCGCAGCATACACATCAAGTATAAGGTTCTTAAAGTGCTTGAACAGGTCTATTAACGTGGAGCCTTATTTGATAAAGATAAATAATTAAAAGCAAACTACCAATTTTAAACTTTATGTGAAAAATATGAACACTAAAATTCAGCTCATCAAAACATCTTAAGTCCCAAGATTCTTATGAGCTAAAGTCTAAAAGTTGAATATTGAAGAAGTTGCTCTTTGAATGCAGAGAATTTAAATATTTCATTTATTTATTTATCACCCCACCCCCGATGGAATTGGCATTAAGGATTAATTTGGCATCTTGATAAAAACTCATTCAAAGAATTATGACATGGTTTTTTTTTTGACAAGGTAAATTATGAGATGACATGAATTCATTCATGACATTTTGCCACAAATGATTTAATCATTTTAGGGAAAAAAAAAAAAAAAGAAAAAAATTATATGCCCCATTTTTTTTTTTTTTAATAATTTTCATTTTCATCCCTTCACCAATCTGCTTGGGAAGATTCCGCAACAAATTTTTGTTCATGCTAGATGACATTGCCAAAGTTTTTTTTTTTTTTCTCATTTAAATATTTTTTGTTGCATTTTTCCAGAATGCTTCAAATTTTCATTTTTTTTAATTTTTTTTTTAGTGTTTCACTATTTTTCACTTTGTGAATTTGTTTTTGTTTTTTTTTTGTAACCATTGTCTCAAGTTTTCCATACACACCATTTTTCAAATTTTTTTTATTCATTCTTTTTTAATTTTTTTTCCTTTTCAATACCCCTTTTTTCTTTCCATTTTTTTTCTTTCTTTTCAGTTTTTTTTGGGCGGGTTCCTTTTCAAGTTTTTTTTTTTTCTTTCCAGTTTTTTTGTTTTTTTTTAATTTTTTCCTTTTTCTTCAGTTTTTTTTTTTCTTCATTTTTGCTTCAGTTTTTCTTTTTTTTTTTTTTTTCATTTTTTCTTTTTTTTTCTTCAGTTTTTCTTTTTTCATTTTTTTCTTCAGTTTTTCTTTTTTCATTTTTCCTTCAGTTTTTCTTTTTTTTCTTCAGTTTTTCTTTTTTCATTTTTTTCTTTTTTCATTTTTTCTTCAGTTTTTCTTTTTTCATTTTTTCTTCAGTTTTTCTTTTCATTTTTTTCTTCAGTTTTTTTCATTTTTTTCTTCAGTTTTTCTTTTTTCATTTTTCTTCAGTTTTTCTTTTTTTTCTTCAGTTTTTCTTTTTTCATCATTTTTCTTTTTTTTTCTTCAGTTTTTCTTTTTTCATCATTTTTCTTTTTTTTCTTCAGTTTTTCTTTTTTCATTTTTCATCAGTTTTTCTTTCTCCCTCCATTTCTCATTTTTTCCTCCATTTTTATCTTTTTAGTTTTTTTTATTTTCTTTAAATGTTTTTTCAGTTTTTCTTTCAGTTTGCATTATTCTTCCCATTTATTTTAATTTTTTCCCCTCCCTATTTCTCCAGAACCCTCCACCACCATGTTTCTTTTTAACTTAATTTTTTTTAAAAACATTTTCAATCTACTTTTCCTCTTCAATTTTACATTTTCTGTATTTCACTAAAAAAAATAAATATCCCACTTTAATCTATGATTTTGAATTATGTCTAAATTCTTCAATATTTAACCATTATATTTTTAATATCTTAAAATTGTTATGAAAATTTTCAAGGTATATTTCATATTTAAAAAATTTTTTTTTTTAATTCAACCTTATTCAAACTATAAAATAAACATTCCTAAAATCATTTCAAATTATAAATTAAAAAGGTAATCTTTCTGAGTGTGCATGTATGCATGTTTAAATACAATTAGTTATCAATAAATGGTATAATGAAAATATGGAAGAAATGCTGATAATTCAAAAAGATTTACCTAATAACAATTTCATCTACAAGTTTAAATTGGATAATTTCATTTTTGAACAATCCAGATTTACAGTGAAAGAATACAGCTTCTCTAAATATTCGATATGCCAAACCATCAAATCAAAAATCTTTTAAAAGTAAGCTAAACAAGAATTTTGAAAAGTTGTTTTCATTCAATTGTTTAAAGATGGGATGCTGGGTACAATATTTTAGATAAAACTGTACACATCCGATATTAAATTTTACATTCTCATCATAATTATTAGAATAAAAAATGTTTTGTGTTGATAAAATGCTAAGATAACCCATTATTACAGTTGATTTTTTATTTTTAGATGAGACTAGTATTTTTCACTAAAAAAAAAAAAAAAAAAAAAAAAAAAAATCAGTGGAACAATAATAAGCAGAATCTGAAAAAGAAATCTTCCATTACTTCATCTTAAAATAACTGACTTAAATTTAATTCACAGGATTAAAAACAATTTTTTTTTGTACTTCTAGTATTATAAGGATTGCTTGCCTCTAAAGAGAGATATTTATAGAAAAAAAAATAACTTGGACATCATTTATTCACTTAAATAATTCTTAAAACGAGATGAATTTTACCTTCAAATTTTGATTTTAAAAACATGAAAGTCTTTTAACAGTTCTTTTAGATTTTTCTGAATAAACTCAATCTATCATAAGTTCTGGAGCAATAAATAAATCATTAACAAAACAAAAACTAAAGCTAAAAAGCATTAACAATTAAAGGGACTAACATTAAAAGGAATTTTCAGAATCAACATTTTGCCAACATATCCCAAAATTATTTTCATATATGTAAAAAAAATAAAATAAAATAAACACAAGTTGAGGTGGGGGGAGGTATAGAACATCTCCACATTTGAGCATTCTATATTTTTAAACAATAGAAAATATAGTTAAATTTTAAAATTTTAAACAATAAAAATCCCAATTTAAAAATTGTTAAGATTCAGCATATTTTCTTTAATTTACTCTTAAATGCAAAGAAAAAAAAAATCAGAAAATTTTAGAATTACTAGAAATAGAATATCAACATTAGAATTTATATAAATAACATTGTGAAAATGTTCTTAATAAGAAATAAAGAGTAGAAAGTAAAACACAACAAAGTGAAAGCAACAAGAGGAAAGAAACAAAGACAAGGAAAAAGAGTAGAGTTCTAGATATGTGTGTGTGTGTAAACTAAAATGTGACCTCCAGCTATGGTTGATACATACACACAGTCCAGGTTAAAGAACAGTAAGGGCAACCAGACTTTGGTCAGTTTACCAAAACTTTTCTTGTTCCTCAATGATACATGCATTAAAAAAAATAGGTAAAAAAAAAATGTTTTGTTTCATGTTACCCATACCAAGCTTTTCACCAGGACTAACATGTATGATTCAACATTTAAAAATGAGCCTTAATCTTAACTGAGACAAGGGAGATAATAAAAATTCCATTAAAATGTTAATTATACTTAATCATTTTGTTAAAGCATGACAGAACAGGAAAGCATTAATTCATTAAATACTCTTAAATACCAATATTTTCCCTTCAGCTACACATTTCTTAATTTACCATAATACAAAATTATGTTTAAATGTTATTTTTCCATTACCATACATATATGGAGAAATACATTTCTAATATTTGTTTATTGGAAACACTTAAGTATTTTAAATATCCAATTTTATTTACTGATAAGAAGCAACCTTATTTTACGTTTAAGGTATCTGAAACTATAGCATTGAAGTAACTGAGGTAAAGAAAGAGCAGTCACTTCCTCAAATTATTTCGAATATTTCTTCCAGCAAAAAAAAAAAAAAAATTGATTCTGATAGATCTTTAAATAAACATTTCTCATCATAGAAGGAACTAAAAATGAGAAGTGTCAAGTAAATCTTTACTGTAACTAAGAGGCTATAGTGGGTCATTTTGGTGATTTCATTTTTAGTGGCACAAGTGTACATCACATTTTAACCTTTGAACATTTTTTCTCCTATGTTCAAGATAAAACCTTTAAAAATTGTACATTTTTAGATTTTTAATATCATCACCATAGTAAAAAACATGAAATTTAAATATTTTTCATGAGTATATATATCAAAACTAAATTTCACAAGGTATTAGAAACTTAAGATTTAATATTTTTAGTTGATGAGATGACATCCCTTCAATTTTTTTAGCAAATTTTTAATAAAACTTTAATTTTTAAACAAGTGCATGTACTCTTGTAACAATCGACCCCTAATTCTTAGCAACAACTAGGTGTTTTTATGATATATTACATGTAATATACAAGTAAGCTTCCACTGGTTTAAAAAAAACTGTATAATGAATGACCTCCTGTTTTTGAGGTGAAAAATTGGTTTTAAAAAGTCAATTACAGAGCACAGGATACTAAAATATAATCGATTTAGTTGTAATAAGTGTCTTTTAAAAACAAATTACTGATGATACCACAACCAGAATGATATATATATCAGTACAACTAGTGCTGTTTTTGACATGGATAATAAACCTCTCAATAAATCCAAATATATAAGTACTGATTTTTTTAAATTAATGGTTAATTTGAGATTGGAGGTCTTATACACAGGAGAGAAAATGCAATTCATTTGGATTTCTTCAGGATAAAATAAATGGATCTTCATGCTATTCCTACATGAAAGAAAAAAAAAAAAAAAAAAAAAAAAAAGAATTGATAAAAACAGCAATGACAATTTGGTTAATGCAGAGAGATTTTATCAGGAATTTAGAAAAATTAATATGAAAAATTCATAAAAAATCTTTTAAAATGATCTTACCCCTATATACCAGGATGTAACATTTACAATTAGATAATTCTATTGTTACAAAATTAGATATCACTGAATCAAAAATTAAATATATAAAATGTTCCATATTGCAGCAGTTAAAAATCACAAGCTGATTATGTTAAGATGACTTCATAATCAACAATACAGCAGAATACACAAATTTAAAGAGAAAACAATGACAAAAGTTACTTAAAAGATTATGATGCTGTGAAGTAACTAATTTTTTAAAAATGATAACTAAATAATTTCTTTTATAATTTAAAGTATCTATACATTTGGAAGTAAAAAATTTAATTTAACGATTAAGTAATCTTATAGGGGGAGGGGAAGAAAACTACAAATTTAACAAAATTTGTGCTATATTCCTAGTTAAAAGTATGATAAGAGTAACCTGAAACTAAACCTTTTTTAAAAAAATTTAAGATCTTACTTTTCCGATACAGATACATCATTGGGGAATGAGAAAGTTTTTTGTTTCCCAATGATATCTGCATCAAAAAATAAGTTTTTAAAATTTTTTTTCATTTGACTTCAGAGTACCCTTACCATACTTTTAACCTGGACTACAAAGGAAGTAATGAATGACAAAAAGGAAACCAACAATGTCCCTCCTCTTTCTAGACAAAAATGGTGACTCATTTGGTCAATGATTTTTGTTATCACTTATCACCAGACAATACAAAAATATTGGTTTTTATTTCATTAAGAGTAAAGTAATAAAAGATGTGCTTGGTTTTGTTTCATTTTTTAAACAGACAGGAAAAAATAGCAATAACTTCAAGATTTTTCAAAAATATTAAGAACATTTTTAACCCATCAAAAGAATTTTAAGGTCAAGTTCAGTAAACTGAAATTGTTTTCTATATGAATTGATAAATTATTCAAACTTTCAAATAAAACAATGCTGATTCAGAGATAATTATTCGAATATTTTATACTTAAATATTATTTACCAAGATACTAAAAGCACAAAATATTTCAAAATATTACCAGTAACAGATGCAAACAAAATCATAACAGCAAAATTTTCTGTATCAAATTTGACTATATATATCAAACTGATGGATTTTTATAAATCTTAGGCCTAATATTTCAATATAATTTTCTGGGCTTTCCTATCATTTACCACTTGTTGGATATGACAGGTGAACCACTTCACTTTTCTGAATTAATAAAGCAAACAGATGAGGTGGTTTTAATTTTATCAATAAAAATACTTAATGTTAATTTTATGTATTTTAGATATTTATCTCTATAGAATTCAATCTTACAGTATAAAATCTTCACTAAAAAATACAAGAAAAATAAAATCAACCCAGGTTGTTCCAATTCAACTAATCAATCAAGACAGACAAAAAAAAATTTTCTAATCAATTTACTTGTAATTGAAAAGGTATTTTCATTCTTTTTGTAGAGCCTGTTACCACATACTTTCATCCTGAGAATGAAAATATTTGAGCCTAATACTAATAGGCTTAAAAATTCAGTACTTGATATAGATCAGACTTCTCCAGAAATTATAGATGCTCTCTGAATAGCATCAGAGAATTGACTGTGTTTTACTAAGTCTGGCACACAGGCCTCAGATTGCTTATAGTACATACTGATGATGCAGGAAATGCTGCTTGACCATAAGTCATACATAATAGTATCAGACATTTTCTTTTTCAAAGCTTCCCAAGATAAACTACACGCAGTCATCATTTAATATGGGGTGTTTCACTGAAAGGAAGCCTTCCATAGTAGTGGGTCTAAAAATTTAAATTCTGTTGGCACTCTCCTTAAAAGGCACCTCAGGTACCAGGCAATAAACTCAGCCCTTAACCCCTTTTTAGGTGAGAGGACAAGCTGGAATCCAGCCATTAGCTTTTTTTCCAACACAGAAGGCTAATTCCTGTGGCAAGTAAGCATCATAAGTGTCATACCTGAACAATTAGGACTCAAAAGAATGCTTCTGCTGAAAAGAATATCGACAAATTACTCCAAAATCATTGAAGAAATCAAAAATCCTTACAAGAAAAATGCCTTTTGGATTCCAAGAGAGATGATAATTTTCTTATATTTGAGATCATACTGCAAGTTATTATTTCTTAGTAAAAGAACATATCCATAACTAATGAAAGAACCAGACAGATGGATGAGCAATACAATAACAAGCAGAATCTGAAAAAGAAATTTTTAAATTAACCACCTCTTCTTGTTTCTCTGCTCATGTCCAAGCCAGAGAGTAGCAGTAGAGCTGTAGTATGCACCGTTCACAGCCTATACCTTTACATTACCTGATATAGTCTGACTGCTCTTTAAACCTATCACATAAGTCATTGCCTTCCAGTATCAGTTCATCCAGCTTCCAACCTTTGATTTTTTCAAGTTCTTCTACACTTTTAAGCTATAAAATAAAAAAAAGATTATGTGTGATAGTTATAATGAAGAGAAAATATTTATACAGCCTTTAAAAAGATTTAATCAAAGATTCTTTATTTTTTTCATTAAAATGCAAAGAAAAAGAAATTAACTCTTAAACTAATACACCTATAATAGGATATCCATAGAATAAATCAGTGAAAAATGATAGAAATATTTTCTGATTTTTGTAACTTAACAGAGCATTTATGACCATGACAGTAAACAGTGTCAAGCAATATTTGAATTCTGTATGACAGAAGTGATGTAAAAGAATTCTGGTGAATATAAATTTTATAAAAAAAAACAATTGTAAAATAATTTTTGTAAGAACAAAGGCAAATTCAAATCTTCAACAGGATTTCAAAATTGAAATTAATCCTAAAACAAAAAAAAAAAATACTTTAAAGTATTCATTTTTAACAAAACTTCATAAACCAGCAATAATATTTTATAACTAAATTGAATAAAGAAAAATTTTTTTAAACTCACCATATTTTTGCCAAGATTCAAATATTTTAAATTTGAAGTATCAGAGACCAACGCTGATAGGGAATCTAAGCTCATGAGTCTGTTGCAGCTCAAATCTAAAGAAACCAACTGCAAATAAATTTAAAAAAAAAAAAAAATCAAGTATTGTTTCAAGAAAAAAAAATTTTCAATACAAAAAGTCATTTTCACCACCTAAAATCTGGTCATTTATCCCAACTTCTTATTCTTATGAAACAGCAGTATTAAGCTTAACTTATCCACCAGGTACAACAAATAGCCAATCACTTAAAGTGAGACAGTATCTAGTTTTGGTTTCCCCTCTATTAAGGAAAAGAAAATCACTCCTTCCCATAGCTGCTGTAGGAGATACTTACAAAACCGCTTCATTCAATGGAGAGAGGGAAAAAAACTTGTTATAAATCTGATATTCAGTATGTAATGGCCTTTTTGTGTTGAGTTTGAGATTTGTTTTAAACATTTACATTGAAATTTCATATAACACTAACACCTTTGGGAAAGATATAAATTCAACTATAGGTAAAAATATTAGAGCAAACTGGCCACTTAAAACCTGGTTTAGCAACAGGTTCAGAAGAAAAACTTTAAATTCAAACCAGTTGCACTCCACATAAAAATTGACCTTATGTCACACACTGCCTGTGGTAGAGAGGTTGGTAAATACATACATTGAATTTAATTATTTAATATAATTTTGGATAGTCATTTCCAGTTTGCTTTATAGAAAACAATCCCCAGTAAATCATTTGTTATAAATTGAAATTTCAACTATCATAACAACTAAATAGACTTACTTCTGGGATATTCTCTTTAATGATGCTTACAACATTGCTAAAAACGTGGGGACGGTTCAAAGCCAAGAAAAGATTCTTTTGTTGCAATCCTTAAAAAAAAAATCAAAAAGAAAAATCCAATTAGAAACAAAAAGAAAACTTATTTGATGAGGTTATATTTAAATGTATTTATATTAAAATCTACTTACAAAGAGTTTAAGAAGATTTTCTAAATTATAAAAATGACTCAGAAAACCTTAGCAAAATTATGAACAATAAAAATAATCATTAATCAAATAGTGTATAATCGTTAAGCTAAATTAATTTGGCACTTCCTTTGTACTTTACAATAAAACTAAATTTTCATATTTTCACAATGAAACTCATTTTAACTATATTAGCAGTTTATATAAATATTCTAATGATTAAGCAAAATATTTTTTTTTGTTCCCTCCACCAAATCCTGCAACTTACTTTGGTCCAGATAAAGGCTACTTAAACTCAAGGATTTAGTTGAAGAGTCATATCTTGCACTCATACAAGTCTGAAAAGGAAAGAACATTTAAAAGTCATCAAAAATAAATTATGTACAAGCAAAGGATTATTTCTCAAACTACACAGGATTGTATAAAGACTTTTATGCTTCACAACATACTAAATTTTTTTTAACACACACACTTAAGTATAGCAGACATATGTGGGTTTTCTTTTTTTTTTTTTTTTTTTTTCCTTTTTTTCTTTCTCTTTCCTAGGTAAAGATACCTAGGAAAGAGAAAGAAAAAAAGGAAAAAAAAAAAAAAAAAAAAAGAAAACCCACATATGTCTGCTATACTTAAGTGTGTGTGTTAAAAAAAATTTATTTTTTAATGTTTTTTCTCACATTTACTTCTAGAGTTCTGTTTTTATTAATCTTCAAAGATCTCTAATATTGACTTTTTATCTATACACTCCATATGGAAGAAAAGTAAAAATGGTTGTCTTAATTCAAGCTCAAAGAATATCTTTCACATCTTAATTCTAGTTTAGTACTTTCAAAATTTAATGCTTAGGTGGTTTAATTTTTTTCTACCTTAATTAAAAAAATTCTTCAATGATAAAATGTAAGAAAAGCAATAAAAAATGTACTGCTCCCAATATACATGGATATGAAAAAACAAAATTTTATTTAATTTCAAAATTATTTTGAGGAATATCAAGTTTCCTACCTAAGTTGTACAATTTTTCAAATACTTAAGGATAAAATTAAATTTTAAATTTATCAGACAAGTAGAATCTGCTTTTACATAGAAAACAATTTGTTTCATAGAAAAATATCCATGACAAAAGGAGTTTCATATATTGTTAAAGAAAGAAATGACTCTTACTACTTAAGACACCAATACTTGAAAATCCATCTAAGGAAAATGTAGGCAAATTTTGCATCAAACTTAATGAAATTAAAAGGGAAAAAGCTTTGAGAATCCTATTCTAGTAAATAAAAATTATTTATTTGAATATAATAAAGGGTTTATGAAAAAGATTAAGTTTACCTTTAATTTTAAGATTCATAGTCAATTTTAATTTAAGTTTACCTTTAATTTTAAGATTCATTTATATGTAATAAAGGCAATTTCTTTTTTGATTTTTAATTTTTAAAAAATTAAAAAGTTTTAGATACCAAGAAAGTGATTTTACTACATACTTAATATTCCTCAATACAAATCTGATATTTAAACAGCACATAATGCAGTAAACAAGAAAATTCAAAAGTATGAGGGTTAACTAATTTGGAATAATGTAAATCCTTATATATAATAGAAACAAATTACAGTAACAGGTGTAAACAAAATTTTTATATTTTTCTCTACTTAGGAAGGATATAACCATTTTCTTTAATCTTAACTTTATTAAATGCTATTTGGGATGACAGTCACTAAATAAAAAAACACTCTTAAGAACACAGGATAAGAGTAGACAAACTAGATTGAGAAATTGTCTAAAGCTATTTCATTTGAAAGTTATCACAAATTTTTAATTATGAATTCAAAATTCTCAGATGATATAGTAATGTTAAAAAACAAAGTTCCTAAATGATGTCAGTACATCTACGTTAGGAATAACAATCAGAATGATAAGAACTTAAAAAATAAATAAATCTTACTTTTAATTCATTCACAGCATTTGTATCTAATAACATTACTGGGGCATTACAAGGCTTTACAATTAGCACAATCTGAAAAATAAAAATTAGATTCAACATTATCTATACATAAGAATTATAAAACAAATAAAAGATAGATAATGATATACTATCATTTTAAAATTATATTTGAAACACATTTAAAATTACTTTTGTTTTCTAAGTTTAATAAAAAATTTTTTTATAAACTATTCATGTCAAGTCACATTCAATTTTTAGATTTATATAATAATTAACTGCAAATAATAAAAAAAGAGAAATACTCTATAATTACCATTTAATAGTTATTTGTTTTGAAAAATAATAATCAGTGCGAGTGTGAACATAAACACAATACGTAATTGGAAATTGCTTTAGTCACTAAATTGGACCCATGTTAATGTTATTGTAATATATTACTTGTCATTTTTGTTGTATTACAATAATGTACATACAAAAATTGGATTTCAATAGAGGCTTTACATTTGAAAGGGTAATTTTTTTTTCTTGCTAAAAAATTTAGATATTCTCCAATTTATAAAGATATCTATTATAGAAGTTAAAAGAAATTCAATAGACTACAACTTAAAATGTTTGTTTCTAGGTTGGTTGGTTGGGTTTTATGGCATATCAACCTTTGTAGATTATTTAACACCAATTCCTTTATATGCATATATTAAGTATATATGATTTGTAAGCTAGTAGACTGTGGGTAATACTTTAAATGAGCCAGGGCTCATTTGTTTGCATTGCTGAAATAAGTTTTTTTCTATTGTAGGGGAAGTCCATGAACTTCTACCTTTGTTAAGAGACTATTTGTTTCTAGTCACAAGTTCTAAAAACTATTGTTATACAAAATGTTCTAAGCCAAATGCAAATAAAAATTTATTTCAATTAGTGAAATTTCTTTGAATTCACAATTAAATGCATTATTTCTTTGCATTGAATCTAAGGAAAAACAAGTGTCAAGATAATTCAATACAGAATGTTTGATAAAATCAACTGATTACCTTGAATCCATTTGGCATTAAAATCTTTTTGTCAGCTGCTCGTATTGCTTCTGCTATCCGTTTATCTTGAACATAAAATGTTGAATGTTCATTTTCATTTTGGAACTGAGGGAAAAATAAAATTAAAATATAAATCAGAGAAAAACTCTTATTTGGGTGTCATTAATGAATAATAAAGAAAAAAGAGAAAATGTTGTAGAAGAATCGCACAGTAAGTTTTGCTTCACACAGTCCTGTCGGCACTTCTACATTTATGTAGGTGGTCGGAAAATATCCTGAGAGTCACTTTCGCTCCCAAGATACAAGAACAGAAATATAAAAGGAACCACCAGAAAGTTTATTTTAAAATAATTAATCATTAATACAAAATCTGTAAAGACTAAAATTACAAAATATCAGATTAAAAATTTTTAACTACACCAAAAGATTTAGATGTTTTCCAATTTTATAAAGATATTTACTATGAAAGTTAGAGATAAAAGTATAAACTAAAATTCAATAGACTGCAACTTAAAAAACTTGTTTCTAGTTACAAGTCTTAAGAAAGAAAAACAATATATTTTAAACCAAATGCCATTTAAAGATTTTAAATCAATACAGGTAACAATTGCAAAAAACATTTAAATTACAAGATCCCACATTACAATAATGAACACAAAAATGAGATTTTTTTTGTTTTAATTTGATGAATTTATCACAAATTTTTGTCAACTTTAAGAGTATATTGCACAAACTAAAATCACCTACTTTTAAAATAAATTTTCTTATATATATAAGAAAATTTTTTTAAATAAATGAATAAAATAAAAAACAAAGATTTACAGCTGATTTTCACAGCAAATTTTCCACATGAATTGCTTTTTAAATAAGTTTTATTTGAAGTTATATGATCATGTTTTTTGCTTCTGCAGTCTCAAAAATATGAAAAGTCAAATTTACCAACCCAACAAAGAATTTTTTTTAACAGCATAATCAAGGAAGCATGAGAAATGAAGTGCCAGGTGTGCTGAACAGTGGAATGAATATAGGGAATAGTATTGCCCTAGATCATTCTGTTCTTGGTCAACAGAAAACTTTTCAGCAGCACCTCAAATGCATTAAAAAAAATTGCAGAATGAATTTATAATTCTTTTATTATGTTCTAGATAATTTTCAGTAATTCCTTCCCATTCTACAAAAAATTCTTCAATGAGAATAAATTCAACATTGGCAAATAAAGAAAAAAAATAATGATTTTCATGAAGTTGTATTTGTTCAGTTCTTTTATGAATAGAGGTACTTTTCATTATAAAGACTACATTTTTATCAGTTTTTTTGGGAGAAAGAAAATTGAAAAAAGAAAAGAAAAAAAAAAAAAAAGAAAAAAAATTTGAGTGAATAAGTTCAAAATTGTTGATAACAACCACTGCTAACTCAACTGGTTGTAGTCAATTGCTAAAATTACAAAGTAGCCTCTACCAAAACAAGAGAATCTCAAATAAGTTAGTTTCACTGATATTAAGCTAAATATTCATTAGATTATCTTCAAGTCAAATTAATAGCCAAGTGTCTTTTGTATGTTCATTGTTTTACTCATGTGTTAAACAGTAAGTTTCTTGAGACAATATCCCTCAAGATGCTAACCAAAGTTAAAATCTTTCTAAAACCAATCATATCATTTTCTAAAGAATTTTCAAGACTTTCCTAAATTTGTGCAACTATCAACATTTTTTTATGGTTGGTTGTGTTTTATGACATATCAACCCTCATCAACTACCAAATATCAACTACCAAATACTATACAGGGTGGAACGATAAAATTGTTGCCCTAGAAAAGACAACATGGTTCTATTTCCATTTAATGAAAACCGGTTTTCTTTTTTTGTTGCTGACCATCTACTAGTTGGCTAGTTGTGTAGATAGAGCGATAGGAGCCTTCTATCATGTCTGAAAGTGACAATGTTCAACGAGTGAGATCAGAGATGCGCCACTGTACAACTCATGCTCTCTACCGATCCAAGTTATGACAACAGGACCATTGCCAGCACCCTCAAAATGCAAATCTGGATGGTTCAATATGCCCAGGGTGATGAAAACTAAGTTTCCAACTACGGTTATGGTCTTTGGTGTGGTTTCAAGTGAGGGCCACATCATATCTTCGAAGTCGGCTTGAAAGTCAACACCAAAGTGTACCTGGATGTGCTGAAGAGTGTGGTGATCCCCTGGTACAATCAGGTGGCCGATGGCAGACCCTGGGTGTGGCAGCAGGACTCGACACCAGCCCACAAGTCCAAAGAGACCCAGGCTTGGCTTCAGAAGGAGTGCTACAACTGTACCCTTCTCTCACTGCCCCACCTCCTCCCCTGACCTGAACCCGCTAGACTACATTGTTTGGTCATACGTCAAGAACATCACCAACATGACCTCCCACAACACCAAAGTCAGCCTGATCGCCACCATCTGCTGAGTATTCGCTGAGCTCCAGCGCTTGTGGAAAAGGTATGCTCCCAGTTCCGGATCAAGGCGGTGATTGAGGCTGAAGGCGGCTACATTGAATAGATGTCAGCACTACTACATAATCAAGTTACCTGAATTGATTTTTTCACTAAAAGTTTTAAAATAAAGCTGTAGTGTTGTTTTCTTTAGGACGACAATTTTATCATTTCACCCTCTGTGTGTATGTGTGTGTATATATATATATAAAATTTTTATAATAACCAAACTTCTTAAGTTAGGAAAATTTTTTTGGCAATTGCATAGATGTTTTTCTCCAGCTCTAGAATGTCTTCAGCAGATACAAATTTATGGGAATGTTTTTTGAACTATTCATTTCTTCCATTCCTAAATTTTTCTTTTTTTTAAATTTGAGATAATGAAAAAGAAATCCAAGTTATACTTTACACAATGTCACATGTCAAAATATGTTTAAAAATAACACAAAAGAGTAATACCCTTAGAGAAGTAATATAGTCAGTTCATTTTTAAAATACAAAAGATTGAAAAAATACATACTCTGACTGCTTGGAATGTCATGTTGATCTCTCTT
This sequence comes from Sepioteuthis lessoniana, assembly GCA_963585895.1. NCBI lineage: Eukaryota > Metazoa > Mollusca > Cephalopoda > Myopsida > Loliginidae > Sepioteuthis > Sepioteuthis lessoniana. The sequence continues at coordinate 83,026,191 of OY757918.1, forward strand.
TCAATTTTCTGCAAAAGGACTTTTTTGTCAAATTTCTGACCCGAAAGAACCTGCCAAAATGGTGAAGGTAAAAAAAAAAAAAAAAAAAAAAAATGAAATTCTCAAATAATAACACTTTGTATGAAATTAATTTTTTGCTAAATTTCCTCATGATACATATGAGAAATTTTTACTTCTATTTAAGGTTTTCTTAAACTTGTTCTTCCTAACATGCACACACACAAAATTTCTTACTACTTCTACCTATTACCAGATTTTGTGATGATTTTGAATATATTTCAACAAGTTCAAAACCTTTTTATTTGCTCAATTTTTGTCCTAGCTTTGTTGAATACTAAGCTATTAAAAGAATTTTTTTTACCTTTACTCTGTACCAAGTTTCTGAATTCCGATTATTATGTACTGGCAAACCAAGACGTTTTAATCGACCTGAAAAAGTCAAATTACCACATAAATATTCTTTAAAAAATTCTTTTTCATTTATATATATATATATATATATATATATATATATATATAAAATAAACTTTAGTCATACCTGTACCAAACATCAGGACAATGTTTAAGATCAAAAGCAGATATCAAAAGTAAATAAAGACAACACCCAGAATAGAAATAATAGCTTTTAATTTTTTTACTAGAATGACAGCATTTTTGTAATTCTTAATCTAACGCTATTTGAAGACTAAAAGGTAATGAGTACGTTAATACATTTACTTCAAGATTTATAAGATTCATTGTTTCACTTAAAAATATATTCATATCAATTCTGTTTATAGTGTTAACAAGTGATCAGTAACTAATGGTAAGCAAGAGTTTTTGCTATGAAAATTAATTTAAAGTTGATAGATGCAAGCAACACAAAATAAAATATTTTATTCTTAAAAAAGATTAGAAAACAATGTTTGATTTGAAATCAAACAGATAAAAATCAAAGCCTAATCAGACTATTTCAACATTTACTTGATGTATAATGACAGACTATAACAGATCACAAGGGGTGGTGGGGGACTTACCAGGCTGAACTTTGTCCATTTCTAAAACTTTATATTGTTGTCTTGACCGCTTCATGCTTCTTCGGTTTTTATGATAGGGAGTACTGGTGAAAAAAAAAAATCTTTTTTGAATTGAAAATTATTTCCATTAATTAAATATTTTTCACTACCATCTACTAAACATTTTTATTATTTCAAATATCCAATCATTCCATAAATAATGTCTGAAATTTGATAGTGATTGAATAATAATTTTGGTTTTCTACAATATGTAAATGATAATACACATTTGTATATATTTATACAATTTTAAAGAGGTAAGTTCAAGTATGATTCACCCAACTTAATTACTAACCGGACACTCCTAAAGATAGAAGTGTCTAACAAAACATGCACTGTACTGTATTTTGGAAAGGCATAATGTTACAGAAGCAATCCAAAATATTAATATTGTTAAGAGAAATCATTCTGTTGAGTTTAATGATGACCTGCTTCTAACTGCATTATAGAAATATTGCTATTACAGAAGAAAAATTAACTCAAAAACTGAATTTAAACTATTTGATGGTTCACCATAATCTGCAACAACTTGGAAAGGTGCTTAAACTAGGAAAATGTGTTGTCATAAAGCAAGATTGGATATCAAGTATTCTCTACATTCTCATTAACATCTCTCACCATTTTTGGACAGAAAAATTGGTATTTTAAAAGTCTGTTAAATGATGGTTTAACGGTGGTGAAAAGATAAAGTAAACCTTGAAATGGATCTCCATACAAGGAAAGTTGGTAGTATTTCCTTGTTGTTCATTTTGAGTTGCTATCAATCAATGTTACAATTATAACCAACGTCTTAAACACACTTGAAAAGAAAAGAAGCCCAGTTTGACCGATCAGTGGCAAAGATATAGTGTCCCACTGATAATCATACAGCAGAAACCACATTTGAAAAGATACAAAATCTCAGTTGGGAAAAAATTTCACACCTCTCCAGATCTCACTAATTAGTGCCTATTCTCAAATTTACAAAAACATCTTGATGGACAAATTCTTAAAACAGATAGAGGTGGAAATTACTTTCTACATTCTTTTCTCCCAAACCAAAATATTAATTTTTAAAAACTGTTTTCCTGCTCTTAAATTCAGACATTACTAAAAAGCTGGTCTGATAGAATGATGTTTTAAGTTTTGAAATTCTTCTTTTTGCAATGACATTTTTCACCATTTATGGCTGAATAGACAAGAGGTTAACAAAAACAACTTGTAATTTTCTAAAAGAAAATTATTTATTTTCTATGGTTAAGAAATCAACATCATTCTGAAAGTTATTTAAGACTTAAATTCATTCATTGTTTTTTCACACTGATTCATTCTAAGATGAAGTCCAAATAATAGATATGGAACAGAAAGCAGCATACATTATCCTGTCAGATGTGCCAATCCAAATATTAGTGCAGCAGTAAGAATCACCCATGTATAAGTATGTCAAATCAACAAGGGATCAGACCATGACAAACACGGATTTTTTTTTAAATTTGCTACACTTATTCATGATACAAATTGAATGGCACCAGTCTTACCTCTCAAAATTGAGTGGTTCTTAAGTTATGACCTTTAGTCCTTTGCCAAAAATGTGAATTTTCAATGATACTGACAAAGTTTAAAATTTAATATCTCCAGTGTTTTTGCATTATTTTCATTATATCACTTATTTATAATATAATCTATTAAAAAATGTAAACAAAAAACAAAAATGTCCAGTTTTTTTGGAAAAAAAAACTATTTGATCATCATATGACCACAAATAAAAAAAAAAAAATCTGTTGATTTTATGACCATGGTACTTATGTAAATGTTATTCAGCATTAAAAGAGCTTTCTAAAGATATACAAATTAACCATATTGTGAGATATCAAAATTTGGACACACAGAGACATGCCCAAATCCACCATTTTGAATTGGGTCATTTTAGTAAAACACTTATAGCAAAATTTCCAGTTTCCCACCAGGAATCTTTTGTACATATGATATAAAACAGACAAATTATTTGGCTAATTGGGGGGGGAGAAGGTCAAACGTCAAGGTCAATTTGCCTTATTTGACTTCTAAGATAAAAAATACATATGGTACATTTTAGATCTATCCAAGTACTTTAAAATGGTATATGAAAAGGCTTTTTTGGTACAAAAACACTGGAGATATTAAATTTTAAACTTTGTCAGTATCCTCAAAAATTCATATTTTTGGCAAAGGTCAAAAGGTCATAACTTAAGAACCACTCAACTTGGATAGATAAGAATGGTGCCATTCAATTTGTATCATGAAGATCTATAAGTGTGGAAATTAGAAAAAAATCTGTGTCGGTCAAGGTATTTTTGCCTAAAAAATTTGTTGATTTGACATGGAATCACTCTATAGAATCATCTACATTACATGGGTTGCTGACAACAATATCATCTGTGTGGCTCGTATTGACAGTAATGAACGAAGGTGATCAGTATATTTTTCACATTTTCTGAGCCAATTTTTGTTTTAAAGAGACTCCACACTTTCATAATGAACAGCATATTTGAAGAGGCTATAAAATAGAACAGCCAAAATGTAATAAAAGCATCCCAATTTGATTTGATTGTTTTATGGTATATCAACTTCCTTGGTGATTTAATGCCAAATCAAGTTAAAAAAGTGGGGAAACGGAAAGGTCTGTTATGTGGGAATTTATTAGAGAAATGGTTTGTAGAAAGAATCTGGTTTTGTTGAAAGTTTATTTGTAGGGAATCGTCTTGTAGTAAAAAGGGTTTTTTTTTTTTAGGAACAGCTTGTGGAAAGATCAGATTTTGTTGACGTATTTCTTGTAGAGAAACAGTTTGTAGAAGAAATTTGGTCTTGTTGAAAATTCCTTTAGATTTTTCTGTATAAATTCACCACTTTTAAGAATGACACTACATTATTTCTTTTCAATTTTTTGAAACAGCTCCTTCATGTCATTTGCTCTATAAAAGGTTTCTCTTATATGGGCCAGGTCGGTACATTCAATAAGAATGTGTTTCACAGTGTATTCAGTCTGGCATGCACACGTTAGTTGCTGCTTTGCTTCAAGTAAAAATACATTGTCCTTGTATGACCTATATGAAGGTCTGGACAGTATAAATTCCTCTTTTCATTTTTTTCAGTAGCTTTGTTTCCATTCCCCCAATGTGGGTTTAATTTCTAGTAACTTATTGTTCATTGCTGTTCTTGCATTGTTGTAGAATGTATTTATTTATCTTCATTTTAAGGTC
>OY757918.1:83030663-83240947 GCA_963585895.1 Sepioteuthis lessoniana
ATATTATAATAAATGTGTGTGTGTGTGTATATATATATATATATATATATATATATATATATAATGATTGTGTGTATATATATATAATGGGTGTGCATATATATATATATATATATAATGGATGTGCATATATATATTTATATAATGGGTGTGCATATATATTATATATATATATATATATATATATATATGCACACCCATTATATAAATATATATATGCACATCCATTATATATATATATATATATATATATATATATATGCACACCCATTTTATATATATATATATATATATATATATATATATATATGCACACCCATTTTATATATATATATATATATATATATATATATATATATATATATGCACACTCATTATATATGTATACACACAATCATTATATATATATATACACACACACAATCCTTATATATATATATATATATATACTTATATATATACACACACATTTATTATATATATATACACAATCATTATATATATATATATATATATATATATATATATATATATATACACACACACATTCATTATATATATATATATGCACATTCACATATATATATATATATATATATTCAGCATTTTAAATTTATAGGACTTACAAAATGTTATGCTGTATTTTTTTTTGCTAAATATTGCTTAAACTGTGCGTTTTAAATGTAAAGACGTGCTTACTATAAACACAAATTGAATATATGACTCTGTCCAAATGTCAGCGAACACGGCAAAACGTTTTTGAATCTATTCTAAAAGTTAAAAATTCTTAAAGCCCTAACAGTAGTTCAGAAGAAAATGTAAAAGCCTAAAGCTACCATAGCACCCCCCCCAAATAAAGCAGAGGAAAAAAAAATGACGAAATTAGTTGTCTTCCCCAACCCCGTCTCAAACAGTAGACCTTCTCCAAACATATCTAAGTAAACCTTAAAACCGTTTTCTCCCTCCACCCTTCCTGAGTATTGCAATTGTATGCTCTCTCCCTCTCAATTTAAAGAAAGACGCATACATAGAATTATATGCATTAAGAAAGGAAGGGAAATGAAATGAAAAAAATGAAACAAAGACATTTTTATTTGATATTGTTCGCTGATTATATAGCTGGCATCTTAAATATTTATTTGGTCCGCACGTATTAAAAACTTTGTTATATTTTAAATGTCCCCTCATGTCGAAATTTATTCATTGTGTTGTTTGCCTATCGAGTTGCCGTCTTTTGCATGTTCCTTTCAACTTCATTCACTTCAATTTATTCTTGCTAAATATCTTATTCGCCTTTAAAATTATTCCATGGTAATTGTCGACTACAATAAATAATATTATATCTAAACCTAGAGGCCTATATCTTCCATTATCCTAGGAATAGGAAGATGAAGTGGTCTGATGGGGGGGGTAACATGAAATTTGAAAACCCCTTGCCAGCTGTGGTCAGTCTAGCCCCAAGTTAACCCCCACATTATCTGCCAGTTCCCATATGCCCTAGAAAGGACTCTTAACTAGGACTTATTCTGCGAGGGATCAAGTACCAGACTGCCCCGACTTCACACGTGCGAAAAATAAACTCCCGTCTTAGAATAAATATTTTATGCCACGTCACAATACAGATATATAATGTTTGTGCATATATATGTATGTGTGTGCATATATATATATATATATATATTCATTCATTGTTTCTGTATATATATATATAATGTTTTTGCTTATATATATGAGGTCCCTTCAATAAGTTTCCAGACTTTTTATATATATATATATATATATATATATATATATACACACACATACATACATGTCTGTTTTTTTTGTGTGTGTTTATGTAATATATATATATATATATATATATATATATATATATATATATGCTTTTTGTTTTTGTATATATATAAAATGTGTGTGTGTTTTTTATGTGTTTGTGTGCATGAATATATCTGTGTGTTCATACATACATATATATATATATACACACGTGTGTGTGTATATGTACATATATATATATATATATATATACATGTGTATGTATATATATATATATATATATATATATATATATATATATAATGAAATAAATCATTATAAAAACTTTTCCTAATCAGAAAACTTCTTAAATGCTGGCCAGTAGAGTACTTGAAAACCCAAAAATTTTTTCACCTTCTTATGACAATCCCATTTTATCAGTCTCATGTATTCTTATTAAAAAATATATATTAAAAAAAAACACACATTGTTTGAAATGTTTCATTTTGCACAAGTATATATGCTAAAAGCAATAAAAGATTCAACATTTTTTAAATTGAATTATTTTTTGTTTATTTTCAGATTACTGAATCATCACTGAAATAAAACTTCCCCTGCTGACCACCCTTTCTGGACACATAAATATTCTGCTAATATGTATTTTGTACACTTGTCAAAAAGGATTCTCTATATTTATTTGTATATTGAGTTTTAGTTGCAAGAATTTTTAAATGAAAAATGGAAGTTCTCTGGTGAGATATGATGCCAAACCCAACATTTACATTCTAAATGGTTAATTTTTCCCCAACCTCAAATAATTATGAAAATGAATACAAACATTATTTGTCCCTAAAAACCCACAATTTTAGAGGTTTTGTTTTGTTTTGTTTTTTTCAATACATCTTATATTATTGTTAATTTTAAGTAATAAGTGACATGTTTTAACAAAATCAATCACATTTGTAAATCAATTCGAATGTGGTTGGAAATAATTCTTGAAAATAATATTTCTTTTTGCTTGTCTTCAGTATATCTTATTACATATTGGTTGCTCATAGAACCAAATATACATGTTATCCATGTTTCTGCTCTAATATGATATTGATAGTATAATTATTTGCATTAATTTTCCCAGATTTTTAATTATAAGAATTCTATTGTATAATTTTTCATTTTTTTCATTGGCCTTGAAAACAAAAGCTGTACTTCTTTTTTTTTTTTAAGATGTCTTATAAGATATGACAATTATAGTTTTCAGAATTTTAGATAGTTTTTGTGTGGTTTTAAAGTGAACATTAACACAGAATAGAAGACAATCTGTATATTTAAAATTTTCAGTCATATTTGAGATGTCTGTTTGGCAAGGAATTTGCTCATTAGATTTTTATTAGTTTAGTGTTTTTTGGGTTTTTTTAACCAGCAAATCTAATGTGACTATGACGGCAAGAAAGCTAAAATTTGAGACATTGTGCTTTTTATTTATTTTTTATTTTTTTCATATACCTTTTCATTTGAATGTCTTTGGACTTATTTATAATTTTTGTTAATGGGTATGATATCAAATTCAGGTAAAAAAAGTCACAGGAAAAACAAATTTTTAACCAAAATGGGTACTCAATAAATCCATTACATTTAACTTGAATTAAAAACATTTCTCTACAAAACTTACTGAAACCCACAACTGGCCACCATAGATTAATTGTGACTTTATTACTGGCTATGTTTATATCTTTTAACACCAGTCATTTTGCTGTTCTTGCCTTTAAAAGTGGCTAATTTTGTTTTGAAAATCAGTTTTAGAAAAAAAATTTTTTTTACTTATTTAAGTTTTTGTGTAAGAGAATTTTATTTTAAAAGTTGTAATGCAGAAAAAAAGAAAAACAAAAAAAAAAAACAAGTTTTCTATTGAAATAGTCTATTTTCAAGTTTGACTTTTCCAAAATAGTGTGTAAATGGTTGTATGTAATCTCATAAAGAACCTTTACGTGGCTTATTTTTTTTATTTCTAATTTTTATAATTTTTAGGATTTTTTTATAACTATTTCATTTGTTTACAAATTTTATTTATTGGTAATTGGCAAGTTTATGTAATAGCTTAATAAAAGATAAGTGTAAAAAGCAATTTAGTACTTTTATAGATTAGTCCACAATTTTGTTCTTTCCTCTAGGCCTAACCCATGGAAATAGAGTATTTTTCAATACAAATTCTTGAATATAAAGCTTTTTTTGAAAAGGTCTAAAAACTGTTCTTAATGGTTAAAATATACTAAATCTTCACTTTTGATGAATGTATTGATTATCTCCCTTCCCTCGTGGACTATTCCATAAAAGCACCACAATTTCTTAAATGAAATATTTCTCTGGACATATCTTCAGTTATAGGTTACCTGAAATCTTCAGGTGTTTTGGGTCTTTCAATATTATGTACCCTCTTCCAGGTGATTCAGCTGGGGATAATGAAAAAAAAATAAAGAAAAAAAAATTTGCTTATGTCCAGCTGATTTATTATATATAAAATATATATATAAAATTAATGAAAAAGTTATATTTATCAACTAGACTATTTTCAAAGTTGACTAATTTTCTTTTGCTTGTTATTTTGTTATGTATGCTATGTAATTTAATAATTTGTAAAAAAAAAACACTTTTACTATTTATAAGCTGTTAAATTTAATTTTCAAATTTCAATTAAAAAATGTTATACATTTAAACCAATAAATACCTTTATGCCTGATTTATATATTTTGAATTTATAAAGCCAGAAATTAGACATCTAATTTAGAATCTAAAGAAAAAAAACAAAAAACCCTTAATGCTGCAGGTGGTGAGTACAGTTCAGTGTTTATCAATGAAGTGTTGATATTTAATGTATTTAAGTTGTCTTTATTTGTGTTAAATGAATTCTTAATGGGTTTTTTTTTTTCATTATTAATTTTTGGCTTGTTTTCTTCATCTTACTATGGCTTTGTTCACATTGTCAAATACCTACCAACCATTAAAATCCACTGTTTTGATTTTTAGTTGTTCAGTGTTTTTCAGTCAACAAATTTTCTAATGCAAACATGAATTGCAGTATAGCAGAAATTGAGATACTTGTGATGTTTTTAAATATACTTTGTCATTTGAAATTGACTCTGGACATATATTTTTGTCAAATAGGTGTTATGGAAAGCAACACCACTAATGTTACTATTCTTGCTCCCATGTAAGGCAAGATCACAGGATATTTTTGATTATTTCTTTTTACATACACTTTGAATTATATATTTGACCTGATTAATTTCCCCTCAAAATTTATATCTAGAGTTTGAAAACTATGACTTGAACTAATAAGAGCAATATGAATGTGGTGTTCCTTGTTTGAAAATAGCCTCTGTTATATAATATTTATATAACTAACTGTTTTCTTTAAATGTTAAGTAAATTATTTATTTCTTTTCATATGAATTTTGAATTATCTTATAAAATGTAAGTTATTGTGTTGCCAATTTGTGATTTGAACTGATATTAGTTGTATAAATGCACTGATACCTGTCTGAAAATAGTTTCTATTATATAATATCTTTATGTAAAATTTTCATTGTTTATTTTAAAATCTATTTTGATTCATATATTTGTCTTGGTTAACAAAACTTAAGTAATGTGTTAGAAAAAAGCTCATCTATTGAGATATTTTCAATTTTATTTTGATTTTTATTAAAAAATGGTTATGGTATGATCCCAGGATATTAGATGTTAGTTCAGTTCTTGTTAGAAATTATTTATGCTGCTTATTTTAATGGTCAGATAGTATTTAATCAAGAATCTACCAATATCAAATACAATATGTATCCACTATATAAAGATTTGCCCATTTTTATATTGTGAACTCTTCAAGTGATGTTGAAATAGAATTCTTATATGTGAAACTTGAATAAGATTCCATGATTATCCAATCATGAATAGAATGTTCTTTGTCAATTTTGGAAGGGTTGTACTTTTTTTATTTGAGAAACTGACAGGTGTACAAGAAAGACTATAGCATATAGTCTTTTTTGTATTTTCTTGTATACATATCTGTCAGTTTCTCAAATGTGTGTTTGAATATATATATATACACACACTAGAAATGTTGTCGTAAACAAACTTTTAAATTGTGATTGACTAGATTTTAAACTAAGATATTTAGATGTATATTTCTAAAAATCTAATTTTTCATTTATAGAAAAGGGACAAGACAAAATCCATTGTTATCTTAATTTTGTCTTTAGTTTAATATTCAGAAAATATTGAACACAAACAAGAAAATGCATAATAAAAAATGTTTTTGTATTTTATATATAGTGCAATTGTTAAATTACTGTAATATTGCTGGGGTTTTTTCTTTGTTTTTGCTTTACAGCATACATAAAAGTGTGGTGGTAAAAAGCAATAGATATGAAGAAAACTATTCAAAGATTTATAGCTCCCAACACACATTATAGTTCAACTCTGTTCAGTAGTAGGTTTGTCTATCAGGGCTCTTCAAACTGTGTATATGAAGATTTTAATGTGTTGCTAATAGTTTCTATAGATTTCTTTCATTATTAACTAAATTTTTCATTGAATTATGTCTTCGTATATAAATTTTGAATTATATGTTTGGCTTGGCTCATAATACTTGAGTAATATTATTGTTATCAATGCAAAATGTTTGGAAACCTGTAACTTGTATTGATAATAGCAGTATGAATGCAGTGATACCTGTTTAAAAATAGCTTTTATAATGTCTATGTAACCATTTTCTTTAAGTAAATTTCTGTATTTCTTTACAAATATGTTTTGAATTATATATTTAATTTGGCTAACAAAACATAAATGATTTTTTTTTTAAATCTCTATTCTGTAAGGTAAATAAATATGCTTTTGATTTTATGAAAAAGTAGTGTTTACATCAGCGCTGAGAGCAAGGTTTACTATCAAGTTGAATTGGTTTTTCTTCCAGTAAGTCATTCACAATTCTAGTGCAATTTTAATTCTGCTCTAATAGCATTCAATAAAGATTTAACAATATGTACTTAGATGTCATTTTTAATTACAGTCAACTACCAAACACAACCCTTCCTAAATCAGTTGAATCCACCGCAAGAAATATATTCATGTCGTAGGTAGAGTGTTCACCAATGGTTTGGGGTTTAATCACAAGTCAAGTCATACCAAAGACTAAAAAAAATGGTACTTGATGCCTCCTTGCTTAACACTCAGCATTGTATGGTATGGATCAAGGATAAGTGAAGAAATTCGGAGAAAGGAGTAGCGCCCACCCCTACACCTTGGTGTAGTAGCTATTGAAAAGGGAACCTTCAGGTAGCCCTCAACTACGGTCACCAAACTTAACTAACTTGTGTGTGTGTATGTATACATATATATATATATATATATATATTTTTTTTTTTTTTCATAAAATTGAATATAATTCAGTAGATGCAACCTCATATTTAAATGCCCTGATGATGGTTTAACGTTGGCAATTCAACTATAAATAAAATCATCCTTTGAATACCTTGTTTATTCATATTTGTACATTTACATACTGTCAGAGTTACTCCCATATATATATATATATATATATATATATATCAGGGAAAATAGCTATTTTTCTGGCAGATTTTTCAGTTATTGGTCACTTCAGAAGAGGAGTCTCAAAAAAGTGGTTTACAGTGAAACCAATTTCATAAACAATATTTTCCTAAACTTTGAACAGGGAAGTCCCTGTGGTGTGGTGACTAATGTACTGGACTGCAACATCATAGTAAGAAAATTAAAACTCCAGTCACATTATTATGTTCACTTTCAGACAAATACCCTTGGAGGAAAAAAAAGTTTGAATGTCCTTATCCTCCCTACCCACCTCAAATACTGTTCTACAAGAATCATTAAATAACTCACAAAAGTTGATGTCATCTGACAAAGAAACTGAATATATGGGCAAAAGTAAATTTAAAAAAAAAATCACTTTAGACTTTCTCTACTAGTTCACTTACTCTGAGACATTTATAGCAACATACCCATTCATTTTGATAAATAATGAATCTTTTTTACAATTTAGTTGTATTACAGTTTAGCATTATAACTGCTGAAAATTATAAGCCTCATTCCTCTCTACCAATTCATTGTCTTGTCCCTCTTTCCCAAAACAATGGCCTTTTTATGTCTCTGAATTAAAAACACCTACTTGAAAATATATAAGCATGTTCAGTCAATATGGCTAAAGGTAAAAATAGCCCCAAGGTTGTAAAAAATTTCCTACAACCTGACCTTTTTCTTTAGAAATTGTATTGCATTATCTTGGAGTAACAAAGTGTCCTTTAAAAAAATTCTATTCATAATGAATTCAATTTTTCATTATTAGTATCTGAATATTTTGTTTTCAAAGTTAGTTTGTGGAACTAATTTTTGATATATATATATTTGATTTTTGTGTGTGTATATATATATATATATATATATATATATAACACACCAAACTCTTTTTTTCTTAAACTCTCTTCATTTCTATGTAGCTCTAAAGACACTAGTTGTAAACAACCCAATCTGTAAAGATGTCTTTCTCAGACAAATTCTGGGTGATCAAGTTATATGCCCAGGTACAAAATTTGACAATTAACAAAGATGACTGACCTGTACTTATCACTAACCTTATCCACCAAATGCAAACATGTTGGAAAGTGTAGAATAGGAAAATTTCATATTATATTCATCTCTCAGATGTTTGTAAGATTATTATATGCAACATGTTTGTCCTTGAAAAACTTCAGAGAAGATGCACCACAAGGGAATGGATGCTTGAATGGGGCTAGTGCATGCTAATTCTTTTTTTTAAATTTTACACTGATTCAATCTGAGTTGGGCTAAATTAGCCACTACTCAGCAAATAGTTACGTTGATATGGCAATGAAATGTGGTTAATGAATTGAAAAAAATTATTGGAAAGTGGAGGAACATGTGACTATGGATGAGGAGTGACTCAGGCATCTAAAGATCAATAAGACTTTGGACTTAAAGAGCTCAAAGTTATATGTTGTTGGAGAACACTCATGGGGGAGTTTGTTCCACATTTCGACTGTTTTTGTTTTTGGAAGAAGCTGTTTGCATGAGACTAGCCAAGAATCAGGGGTATCTGAGTAATGTTGTAATGTGACTTTTAGCATAAAAATAAATTCTACTTTGTTATTCTTAGGCTTGCATCTTTTATGAAACATTTTGTTGAAGAAGCATCTAATCTTTTGGTTGTGAAGTGTATTTAGAGCACTTCAGTCTGGCATATCCCTCCTTTCTTTTTGTACTATGCTTAGAATCTTTACAGCAATGAACTGCTGTTGCCTAAAATTGGGAAAGAGTTATTATTATTTGTTTATGCTTCTTTGGGCATCTCTTTTTTTACTATTTTCTCACATTAACCTTGGGGAAAAATATTTGCACAGAATATATACACTATTAATACAAATCTATATACAGATCAAATTCTAAGTAATTCATCTGATAGTTCCCAAAAATTCCCTCTTGAATTCTTACCATTATTTCTGAAATTCTCCTGTTTAATCTTAAATTTTTTTAATACTATTACTGTTTGTGATCTGTTTAAGCAATTTGTTCCCAAAACATTATTCTATTAGCAAAAATTCCAAATGATATATAGACTTAGTTTTTGAAATTTACCTTGACAGTAAATTTCCAGTTCAAGGAGAAATATTGAAAAATGTTTACCATAATTAGAATTTCCATTAATTATTTTGAAAGTTTCAATTAGATCACCTCTGATTCTTCTTTCTAGTAAATTAGTTAATCTTAATTCCTTCACCCTCTCTCTGTAACTGTAATCTTTTACTCTTTTTATTAGTTTTGTTACTCATCTTTGTATGATTGGTAATGGTGAAAAAGTTCCACTTATCTTGCCTTTTTAACCTCTTACCTATTGTTCCTGAGTATACTTGCTTTCATACATTGGTAAAAACATCTGTAGCAAAGATGTCTGCCATACCTGTTTTCAGTAAAATTATTACTGTATTCATAATTTGAAGTATTATGCCATTTTTAATGTTCTGGCATGCAAATGTTGCAGAGTATGGTTTTCAGCCTGCACATCTGGATGAATAGAGGTGCAGCTGACATCTCCACACTCAGCAGGTAAGGGGTTAAGTAATTCCAGGTTGAATCATCCAGAAAATGTTCACAAGTACTACAATCATTCTTTAATAAGTTTTTTGAATTATGATTATTAACCTCTTATTTACCAATTCTAAATATAGTCTTTTCACACATTCATGGAAAAATCCTTAGCAGGTAGGTCTGCTATACCTATGTCTCAAGAAACAATCATTGTATTATTCATAATTTGAAGTATTATATATATTCACATATCATGCGACTTTCTGAGATCTTTGCTGCTTGGAAATTGTAGGTGTACCAGTTGGTTTCAATTTGACAAAAGTGCAGTGAGTAGGTAAAGGGTTAAGAATTTTGTTTTTGATTTACAATTGATAAAACTGAGGGTAGGGATTGAATCATATACTTTGCCACTTCTAGTCATGTTCTTTCCTACAATAAGATGAATGACTTCATATTTCATCTGAGAAATTTTTCATTAGCTATGAAAGACATTTTCTATGCTAAGATACAACTGTGATCATTGTTTAATTCCTTCCTCCTCCCATTTGTCTGTATATTCATGTCATTTAATTATTAGAGCAAATTTAAACTTTTAATGTATTTTCTTTAAAATTCTACCTCTTATACTATGGCTTATATAAATTAATATTAAAATGATTTTCTTTGAATTTCTGTATATGCTTTTAGTATTTGCCATGTCACTGTGGAGGTAATCATTAGTGTTAATAAAATTAATTGATTTTAACAGCGTGTCAACCTGTCTTGGGTTTTTTATGCCTTGAGGTTAGGAAATTACATTCATTGTATAGTCATATTTACATTTTTTGTGTTGTTTCTTAAGAGGTTTTTTTTGGGGGGGGGTGCACATCATTCTATTAGATATGAATCATTTTTAAACAGATTTATTTGACCCATAGATTGACCATAACAAATACTATTACTCTGAGTTAGAGTGGACCTGGGAGTAATGGCAATAAAGGGATATACTACTCTTCCCTGAGCTCCAAAACTGGATCCTTGCCATCAGATACCATTTAATCATACTTGAGATACACTCAGCATATTCTAAGACCTGCTGACAGGGCTATAAAAGTTTTGCTGTATTTATTTGATAAATCCTATCTATTATATAAACAGCTAATATTAAAGTAATTTCCAGTTAATTTCTATATGCTTTTAGTATCTGCTGTTTCATTATATATGTTATATATCATTAGAATAAATCCATTTCTCTTGTAAGATAATTTATAATGGATTTCTGTATATGCTTTTAATACTTACTGCCATTGTTTGAGTAATCATTAGTTATATAAACAAATAGTATTAAAATTATTTTCAATGAATTTCTATCATAAATAATTTGCAATCTATTAATATAGCACAATTTTTCCACTGAATTTTAATATATTTTAGTATTTGCCATGTCACTATATATGTGACAATTAGATTGAATTAATGTTTTGATATACCTGTGATATCATAGCTTCTATAATGCAATAACAATATTTTTATAAAAGAATTCATGTAGAAAAAATTACTTTTCTTTAGTATATAGAACAAAAGCTGCATCTAAATTTTTAGATTGATAGAAGTTTTTTAAATTTTTTTTATTAAATTCTTTAAAAATTTAATAAGACATGAAAGAATGCTTTTATTTATTTGTTCAAACTTCACTTAGTTTTTATGATAGACAATGTTTGCCGTAGTTCTTTCACTAACATTGCTCACTCTTAAATAATTGCCCATGTCAAAATTTGACCCCCATCTGAAGTTATTGCCACTCAAATATAAAACAGCTGATTTTCTTAGACCCAAAAATGCACACATTATAATGGGAGAAGAAACCTGTATGAAGAGAATGCTTACATTATTGACAAAATCAAAATTAATGAGATCTAATTTAGTCAGCTTGACAAAGCTCAATAGGAATAATAACAATCAAAATGTTAAATTTTGTTTTTTACTTGACAATATCTTTCATTTATCCCGACTTTCAAAGAATACTTAAATGTAAAACCCTGTATTTCCTATATAGCTAACATGTCTTACTGGATCCTTTAAAACCCCTAGTTTTTTCAGAAAACCTATACATGAGTTCACAAAAATCAAGCACAGAACACATTCAAATTTCACTCCAGAGCATAGATATTTTACTTTTAAGCTATCCCATCATTCCATTAACTGAAAGGCTGTGAATGATTGATCCAGTTTCCTTGAGCCAAAAATACTGGGTATACAATAAATAATAAAATATTGCACAGTCCAAAATATTATGTTTAAAGGTTCAAAAGGTTAAGCCTTTTTTCTTTTCTTTTTTTACTGCTTTAACTTGGGATTTTTGAAAAGTAAAAGTAAATCTTTCTAGCTGTATAAATTTTAAGATTTTTTGAATAGTGTGAAAATTATGTAAAATACAATATTTCTGGTTAACCTGGTCTTGCTCCAGATTAATGAGAAATTTTATTCTATTGCTGAAAAGAGAAACTATTTGACTAAATAGAAGAGAATAAGAAGAAAATGAAAAGAGAATAAGTTTGAGAGAGAGAGAGAGAGAGAATAAGAAGTAATACAGAGAATGGAGAAGATTTAGATAGAAAATGCTGAACAGTATGTAAGTAAACCTATCATTTATGATTGGAATTACTTGAGTCGTCATATAAATTGATCTGTGTCTAGCTGGAAGTTTTAAGCTCTTTTTGGAGGCATGCTTCCTGCAAAGCACCCCACTTTAAAACTGGCCTTCTGTCACATCCCAGCAGCATGGGATGGTGGTAAAATTACAAGTCACTTATTTTCTGTAGATTCGTGTATCAATCTGAAAGAAAAATTACTTATCCTCTAATTTATTTGCCAAATAGGTATTGTTAGAAATTAATATGAGTAATCTTTATAGCTTTATAAAAATAATCTCTTGTTTTCTTTCCAAGTAATTTGTAAGTTTATGATTTGAATTTATACAAGCCAATTAAAAAACTGCATTTTCTTTCTATTCATAACACTGCCTATTTTGATAAATTGTATATTCTTCTCAAAGGAATGAGGTTTTTAAAAATTCCATTTAGATGTAAATTAATTATTCTAACAAATGTGATCACCATAGGTAACAGGAAGATTACATTTTTCCAGTTTTCAATATTAAAAAAAAACACCTTGTATATGAGAGGCAGTGGTGAAAAGTTCTCAGCACAACCATGCTCCGTATTGACATGGTTCAGTCAATGATCTGAAACAAATTCCAAAATAAATGCAAGAATTCTGTAAATTGGCACATTACACGAGAAAAGAACAGTTTTTCTAGTTATAGTGACAAAATAATACAACACTGATTTTGGAAATAGGTTAAGCTAAGAACTTTTCAGCATTGATATGGAAGTATTTTTCCAGAGTATTTATGACATACGCATGTATGAAAAATAATGATATATGTATTTATATAGGTTAACCAAAGATAAATGTTTACTTGGCTTTCTATAGCTGTCTCATAACGGGGGGGGGGACAACAATCAGATGAAACTTGTATTCTAACAGAAAGGCTGTGAATGATAAATGTAATAAGCTTGTCTCATTGGGCAAGACTTATTTGCTGATTTTTTTTTTTCTAAGTACATGAAACTGGCAGTGATGTGACTCTTTCACAGGAGTGAATAAACCTTCATTTTATGTTTTATCCTTCTGTACTTGCTGGTATTGAGCACTTTTTTTTTTTTTAAATATACAACAAAAATACCTGACAACAGAATCCATAAATTAACTTGATAATATATTTAAATTTGGGCCTGGACATTGCACTTTAAGTACCTATCCATTACTTTGGGTTTTGTCTTCCTGTATATTTTACATATATAACTGTTGTGTTATGCCTACAAATAATTTTTCTCATTGGGTTTAAAAAAATTTAAACCATTGGCTAGGTCATTGTAGATTCCAATTCCAGTGAAGTGTGATCATTTATGATATTTATTGTTTTGACATTAAAGATTTTATGTAATTGTTAGTTGATTGTAATTAAAGGTGAATGTAGATTTTTTTTCTTCAACAAATTGATGTTTTTTGATTGAATATAGATATTTTTGAATAAAGAAGCAATTAGTGTATTTTTAAAGAGATAAGTAATTTTTTACCTTTGAAAGTTGATTGAAAAAGAAAATTAGACTATCTTACAAAAATATAAACAATAGTAGAAACCTAATTTTTTATACCAATTCTATTTCATTATATTTTCTTTTAAATTTAAGACTAGATAATGTAATAATATTTTTTGTATATATCTATAGGATTCATTTGAGTAAAAAAAAAAAAAAAAAAAAAAAAAAAGAAAAATCACAAATGCTGAACTGATCTGATTCACCTTCTCACCTGACAGTGTCTTGGACTGATTTTTTTTTTTTTTTTTTTTTTTTTAATTTATTCCTACTCACATATCTGTTTTTTATAAAAACAAAAATGTTACTTTTCTTTGCCTTTTTTGTACTGTTTGTATTTTTTAAAAAATGAAATAAAATAAATTCTATTTAAACAGAATTCTTTTAAAATATTTTTAAACTCAAGAAATTTACATGGAGCATTTTAATTAAATGTTCTTGAATCTTTGTAATCAAAAATTTCTTTTTGTTTCAATCTTTTTTCTTTCTTTTTTTTTTACAAATAATATCTATATTTAAAAATTATTTCAATAAATTCTATTTTCCACATTATATTAAAAAAAAAAAAGATGAAAAAATATCACTTGCAGTTTTTACCTGTTTTTTAAAATTATTTTTCATATCTAATTTCATATCTAACATTTTTGTATTGATTTGTTTTCATTTTATATTGTTATAATCTTGAAAGGATTTTTTTTTCTTTATATGATTTCCATAAAATAAGGATGAAATATGATCAATGTATATATAAAAAAATAGCAAAAATCTTTCTTCCACAACTGCAGTATAATCATCAAAAGACAAATTGATTTGTTGAGCACAACAATTATAAGGG
Organism: Sepioteuthis lessoniana; assembly: GCA_963585895.1. Taxonomy (NCBI): domain Eukaryota; kingdom Metazoa; phylum Mollusca; class Cephalopoda; order Myopsida; family Loliginidae; genus Sepioteuthis; species Sepioteuthis lessoniana. Next base: position 83,045,523 of record OY757918.1, read on the forward strand.
GATGTTGAATAAGTTTTTAGTCCAACCAAGATGAGAATAAGTTTTTCTTTGGAATTTATTTTTGAAAGGGTTATAAAAACTTGAAAAACAATGTACTAAATGGAGCAGTATATACATTTCATAGGTCTTGATTAATTGATTTTAATGGCGTGTCAACTTGTCTATGGTTATTTTATGTCTAGAGGTTAGGAAATTGCATTCTTTGTACATTTACAAGGGTCAGCTAAAAATTTCAAAGACTGACCAAGATACTCATGGAATGTGACCAAATGAGGTTTATTTTTCAACATAGTCCCCCTTGCAATTCACACATTACTTCCATTGGTGTCGCAGTGTTTGGATCCCATTGGTCATAAAAAAATCAGCAGCAGGAGGTACAATGTCATGATATGTGAGGATGGGCTGAAAAGTTCATATTTACATTTTTTTGTGTATTTAAGAGTTTTTTTGTTTTTTTTTACAGTTATATATCAAGTATTCCTATTTAATACAAATAATTTGTATACAGGAATACTTGAAACCATACAGCTACTAATGATTATATGGTTTCTTTTCTATTTGATGAGTCATTTGTTTGCATACAGTTATATGGTTTCAAGTAACCAATAATAATCCTTAGTAAGGAATTATAACTTGAAGTAACTATTCTTAATACAAACAATTTACAGTTATGTCATCAAGTATTCCTATCAAGTACAAATAAGTTTTTAAACAGATCTATTTAACACATACCTGAGCCCCTTGCATATATATATATATATATATATATATATATATATATATATATATATATATATATGTGTGTGTGTGTGTACAATTTTTTTTTTTTTTTTTTGCTGTTCATAGAGAAAGTATGTGAATGATCAAATGTAAAATAACCCAAGACAGATTGACATGCCATTTCATGATTGACCATCTCATCTCTTTTGTTGCATAGTCTGTTTTTTGTTTTCCATTTCAGAGTGGACCTAGTAGTAATGGCAATGAATGGGTTTGGGGCTGGGGCAGGTCTTACCCTTCTGCAGAGTTACAATCAGCATATTCTAAGCCCTGCTGACAGGCTGGTTCATGGGTCTTGATCAGGCTGAGAATTTTACAGTATCTTTTGTTTCATGTATTCATTGATTTTTTTTTTTTTTTTGGTCATTAGGAATGTTCAGTTTGAACAAACTTCAAATTGTGATTGATGTCATGTCACCATAGAATTTTTAAAAACATCTAAATTGGTATATTTTTGTTTATTGGTTCAAATATTGAAGATTAAAGAAAATAAGTAACATTTTTGGCATATGATACTTTTTTTACTTAGTTCTTTAGAACCCTGTGACTCCCATGAATGTAGGTCCACCCTGGAAAGATGTGAGTCCCATTGACATAATGACTAATGGACTGTAATATAGTAGTAAGCAAATTTAAACTCCAACTGTGCTATTACATTTACTTTTGGACTAAGACCCTTAAGGAAAAACATAAACCTCCTTATTCTACCAGCTATAGGTTTAATAGTACCACTTATGTTTTTTTAAAAGGATAGCTTTGGCTTTAAATAACTCTCTGGGCTCCCCACTTGAAAAATAGCAAAAAATTCAATCCGTTATTTAACTGCTTCACAAGCTGTTAAATGATGGGTAACAACATTCTATAGACAGTTGAGAATATACAAGGATCATTAAATAAGTTTCCAGACTTTTTTCATCTCGGCACTTTTATTGACAGTACACACATGAAACTATAGACCCCTTCAAAGTAATCTCGTCCAGCTGCAATGCACTTATTGTACTGTTCCAACAACTTATGGAAGTTCTCTTTTGTGAGCGTGTCAATGACCTTCATCACAGCCTCTTTCATCTTCTCAATTGTCTCATAACGACAGCCTCTGAGCTTAGGGAATAACCAAAAGTCACAGGGAGCAAGATCTGAACTATAGGGACAGTGAGGAACTGTCTTGATGCCCAAGGATGGAGTTGTAGACTGGTGCATTGTCCTCGTGGAAATGCCACTGACCCGATTTGAAGAGTGCTGGCCTCTTCTGACGGTATCTCTTCCTGAACTCCCTTAAAACCTCAACATAGTAACCCTAACCCTAACCCTTTGGCCAATCAACTCTGATGTATTGACTTCCTTACTCTTCCCACACCTCTCATCATCCCTCACAGACTCCCTGCCTTCCTTAAATCTCTTATGCCACTCAAAAACTGATGCTTGATTCATGCAAGATGGTCGAAAAGCAGTCTGATGCATTCCATACGTTTCTCTGGCACTTTTTCCAAGTTTAAAACAGAATATTATTACATATCGTTCTTCTAAAGTGTCCTCACGTCCAGATTGCATTTTTGAAATTCACCAGCTGTGACAATCAGGCTTTAGTAGGGTGTATTCCAATTGCTGCTGTAGCTGTTGATTTGAACGTGAAATCATAAAAATTGGTCAGTCATCTCATAAGATGTATAGCAATAAGATACTGAATTTTCAAGAGTCTATAACAATTTTAAATGCCTGTACAAAAAAGTATGGAAACTTATTGAATTCACCACATATATATAAAAAAATAGGTTGGTTGGTTTGTTGGTGTTTTATGGCATATCAATCTTTGTTGGTTATTTAATGCCAAATCTCATTTATATAATTTGTAAGCAAATACTTTGTAGGTAACTTTATTTTAAATGAGTTGTTAGAGCTCATTTGTTTGTACAGTTAAACAGTTTCTAGTATTTCTATCCAACACTAATAATTCTAATATTAATCATTTGCTTACACACAGTTTAATGACTAGTTATGGGTTTAATAGTACCACTTCTGTTCTTCTCAAAGGATGACTTGGGCCTTAAATAACCCATGAAGGTTGATATGCCATTAAACAAAGAAGCAAAACCAAACCAGTTTAATGGTTTCAAGTATTTCTATCTAACTCTAATAACTCTGTTTAATAATAATTATTTGTTAGCCCACAGATAAATGGTTTCAAGTATTGTTGTTTAACAAGTATTCTTATCTAATACAAATAATTTGCACTCAGCTGTTTCGTTTCAAATAACTAGTAATAATAACAATTATTAGTAAATGATTGAACAGTTCTATTTGACCCATAAATGGGACCTTCACAGGTATTACCAATTAGGGTCAGAGTGGACCTGAGAGTAATGGCAATGAAGAGGTGTTCCACATTCCCCAAAAATCCAGGACTAGTCTCACCATCAGATGCAGTTTAGTGTTACACCCAGGACACTAGTTCTTTTTGACTCATAGTTGGGACTCTAACAGGTACGACCCATCCAGATCAGAGTGGACTTAAAAGTAATGGCAATGAAGAAGTACTTTACATTCCCCAAAGCTCCAGGATTGGCGTCCCACTATCAGAGGCAGTTTAGTGTCATACCCAGGACACTCAGAGTATTATCCCTCTGCAGAAGTGCAGTTGGTATATTCTACAGCCACAATTGACTGGAAAGATTAAAAATTAATAAAGTTATATATAAAATTGCAACATTTTTATGGCAATAGCAATATAGAAGCAATATAGAATTCAAATGAAAAAAAAAATGCAATTTATAAGGAAAGTATTGAGAAAGATCAAATGTACCAAAAGTGATTTGTGAAGATTTGCTGATTCATTTGCATTTCAAAATAACAAAGGATTTAACTTCTCTCTCTCTCTCTCTTTTTCCTATATAGGACAGGTGGTTTGTGCATATATTGCTTTGCAAGGTTAAATTCCAATTGTTTTCACAGTTCTCAGTGGGTTACCTTTTCTATCCAATCATGTATATTATCTATTCTTTCTGACTCAATTTGCTCCATTTGATTATATGATTGACAATCTCATCTCTTTTGTTGAATAGTTTATTGTTTTGCTATTTTCTATTTGTTTGGTTTAATATAATTTATATATAAATAAAATTGTATTTAACATAATTGATTCATACAGAATTTTTCTGAATTACTATCATGAGGAATTTAATTTCTATCAAAGTCCCATAGATTTTTACATTTCCTATTCTGTAAAACATCACTTTGGTTTGCAGTCAAATTCATGTCATTTGCACAGTTTTGAGTGGATCACCTTTCCTACTCAGTCATATTTACTTTCGTATTCTGAGTTAATTTGAAAGGAGTGAATCCCTGTGATGTGGCTAATGTGTAAGCAAGTTTGAAATCCAGTTGTACTATTATGTTCACTTTCATACTAATACCCTGAGGAAAGTTATGAACCCTCTTATCCCCCCAGCTATGGTGTTAAATAGTACCGCTACTGTTCTTCTAAAATGATGGCTTTGGCATTAAGTAACCCACAAAGGTTTATATGCCATTAAACAAAGAAACCAAACCTGAACTAACTTGCTGTAAGAAATAGATGCCAAAAGGGATGAACAGAAATATCAAAAATAGTTTGCTAAGCTGAGTTTAGTTGTGGGTCACACAGTGAGAATCAAATTCACTGAGTAATAGCCTGCTAGCCTAACTTGCTACCCATACAAAGTTCCTGAAAAAACTTAGTGTTGCTTCAATTTTATACTGGGAAAGAAGTATAGGTTACCTAGTGAGGACTGAACTCACTACTCACTAAGACTGGCAAACTGCCCAAGTGGGATATATCAAACATAATATTTAAAAAGTTGATTGTTTCATATTTATTATGTATGAGATGTTCTACTAAAAAAATATGCAAAGTATTAAAAAAAAAGTTAAAAGCACAATAAGGGTAACCCAAAACTGAACTTATTTTTTGGATTCAGGTATCATTGGTGAATGAGAAAATAGAAATTTAATTTAAAAAATCAAATTATTGTTTTACAAAACTTTTCTCATTCTCCAATGATACCTGCATCCAAAAAATGTCTAAAATAGTTCAGCTTTGGGTTACCCATCCTGCACTTTTAACCTGTTTAATTCAATTCAGAAGTTTTCCTTGAACAGGGTTCAGCAAAATTTTTAAACTATTGACTCCCTGCACAATATTCTTGATCTCTTATCAATCTCTGGGCAGTTACAAAAAATGGATAGGATTGATTGATATACTGTTAAAATCATTCAATCTGTCTAGGGTTATTTTATACCTAGAAGTTAGAGAATAACATACATTGTATGTTCATTTTACATCTTTTGTGTAGTCATTTTTTATGAGTGTTTTGTATATAGTTATATTCCTACCTAACAAATGATTTTCCACTGAAAAATAATATATATTGGGTTTTATCAATATCGGAAATTAAAACTTAGCACAGTTATTTCTTTCTCACTGGGTGTTATATAGTTTGGACAAGCTTAGTAAATAACATTTTTGCCGCATATGCTCAGACCCTTATTTATCTTTTATGATGTCATCAGACTGACAGCTGGCTTTGAAAACATGGTTTGATGAAATGACAGAAAGATATGTCAAGGTCATCTGTTGACAAGTGACTTGTTTGTAAGGATGTTTGTGTTTGAAGGGAGTTTCAAAACTCAACCAGAAAGTCTCAACATTTTAAATGTAAGCATCTGTGTTGGATTGCTATGTCAAACCAGGGCTATGATATATATATATATATACACACACACACACATGTTACGGCCACCGGCCACCGTAGGATTATAGTGCAAGAACTACTATGTGGACCGGAAGTGGGGGAAGGCGATTGGCGAGTCTTCGAGCCCTAGCAACAGGGGAAGAAGCAGCCGAGAAGGGGCAAAGGTCTTGACCCGGATAAGGAGAAGACATGCCATTGGTCGAGGCAGGGAGGGCGCTTTACCGCCAAAAGGAAACAAAACCCAAAAAGTTAGTTTCGAGCTTCGCCAAGGAAGAGAAAGGTCGCCTTTTCACGGGGTCCTGTGAAAGGGGAAATCCTAGTCCCAAAATGGCATATAGAAGCATTTAGCTCCGTTGGGTAAGAACCTGAGGCTCAACGTAAAAGAAAAGGAAAGCAAAAACTGGTGCCTTGCAACTCGTTAATAGGAGATTAACGAATATAAGGAAAAAAAGAAAAAATTAACAAAAGAAAGGAAAGATAAAAAAAAAGGTTAGTCAAAATTTTTATCAAGAATAATATACGTAACCTAAATAAAGGTCTGTATCAAGACTATTCCAAAGAAACATTTTTGAGGCTGTTCATCAGCAGCTAGTTTCGGCGGAAAACCTATTTGGTTAAAATTTGTATATCCATAAAGACGAAGAGGAGAGACTCCTGTTCTTCGGTGAAAGAAGAAAAGAAAAAAAATATAAAGAAAAAAAAATACTTTGTCTTATTGGAAGGACCTAGTCAAATACTATTGGGAGCGACTCGTCCTCCGTATTTCTGTACATGTTTTTTATATAAAGAAATGGAGAAAACCAACTGCGCGTCATATTGTTTGTCCAGTTCAGAATACCTCACGTATTCATTCATATCACGTTGACCTCTTTAACCTTCAAACCCTCATTTGTCCGTGGTCTTAGTAACCCACACATAGGACTCCGTCCATATCTCGAAAAATTAAAAATACGGGCGGAAACCCGTCACACACAGTATAGTCACTTGTAGGTGTTCATCAAAACGTTATATGCCATCCTCACGGTCATGCTTGGTGGAGGAGGGTATTAGGCGTTTTGTCTGATATACTTGACCTTGGAGGGCTGTCCCCCTGGCTTTTACCTGCTTGCAGGACTAGGTTTATTGCTTGGTATCTGAGGCACCCCATTAGAGGAATGCCAATGGGGCCAAGAATTTTTGCCCTGCCTTACATGGGTTTCAATCTGTGCAAGACCCCCACCATAAAATAGCCTTGTGCCATATTCTGATATGGTGGGCTGTCAGATAAATACACAGAAAGTATTGAGACTGAATCTTCAAATTGAAATGAAGACATGCACTGAACAGCAGCTTTTACTGGAACAGAATACTTTGAAGATTCCAAAAGAGCTGGGAAAACTTATCACTTGGACATCAGAGAAGAAAACTAGTTGCTACTAGTATAAAAAAAACTCATCAAGAGATGATAATAATAATAATATTAATAATGATAATAATAATAGCAGCAACAACAATTTATATTGTATAGCAGAGAAAGATAACGCTGATGTATAAAAATATAATTAGCTTTTCTCTTCCTTTTACTACCTAAAATATACAGAGAGGTAAGAATTTGGTTTGGTTGGGTTTTATGGCACATTAACCATTGTAGGTTATTAATGGCAAATCCATTTTTATACATTTAAACAGCTCTATTTCAAACAATTCAAGTATAGTATAAGTATAGTTTTTTTTTGTTTACACACAGCTAAATCTCAAAACAGTTCTATTTCAAACAATTCAGTTTAGCATAAGTACACAGTTTAAATGTCAAAAGTTTTATTTCAAACACTTCAGTCAAGAATAAGTATGCAGTTTAGTTCTATTTGATCCATAGATAGCAGTTTAGTTCTATTTAACCCATAGATAGCAGGTTAGTTCTATTTAACCCATAGATAGCAGTTTAGTTCTATTTAACCCATAGATAGCAGTTTAGTTCTATTTGACCCATAGATAGCAGTTTAGTTCTATTTGACTCATAGATAGCAGTTTAGTTCTATTTAACCCATAGATAGCAGTTTAGTTCTATTTAACCCATAGATAGCAGGTTAGTTCTATTTAACCCATAGATAGCAGTTTAGTTCTATTTAACCCATAGATAGCAGTTTAGTTCTATTTAACCCATAGATAGCAGGTTAGTTCTATTTAACCCATAGATAGCAGTCAGTGTATTCTACAGCTCCAGCCCACTGTGCAATTGGGTAAGAGTGAGAGAGAGTTGATGACAGCTGAGATTTCACCCACAGGGACAGACAGTACAGAGCTTCAGTGAAACCTCTCTGCCTTTCTCCTCTTCTGGTCAAAATCTCAATATTCCAGACACTCATGCAAATTCTCATGGTTACATCTTCTCCAACCTGCTGCACATTAACAGACCTCTTTCTAGCTCATCACCCACACAATGCATGTAATCACACTTCCTTCTAGCATGCCACCCATGCAATTTACGTGGCATTTCTCCAGAAGCACCAGCATCCTGGTCACTTTAGTAACCAGGCACATTTCCTGTTATTTCTCGTTCCCAGTGTCTAACTTCCTTCTAGCATGCCACACACACAATTTATGCAGCATGTCAAAGAGATCTTCAAGTCAATATCCAACACATGGAGTTAGAGATAGTATCCAGATGTGTATATGAAGTAAACTTTAGAGAAAAGGTTTATAAATAAAAATCAAAATACTTTTAATACAACTTAATAGTTAGAATAAAGAAAAGAAAAGTGAAAAAGCAATAAATTTGGGAGTAAAAAAAGTAATTTATTATATTTAAATTATCAGACAGTCTCTTCTTTAAAAAATATATCTCACAACAGGAAGAGATTTTAAAAAAAAAATAAACTAAAGAAGACATGGGCTTCCACTGCCACTTTCATGAGGTGGGGCAGAGTACAAAAAGGATATACAGGGTGTTTAAACAAAATGTTTACATTTCTATGGGAGTTCTTTTATGATATTATCTTTTTAAAGTCTCCACCAGTTCATCATTCCTGTCAACACATTTTTGGAATCTTCTTTTCTACTGAAGAAACTCCCATAGAAAAATCTAAAAATTTTTAATCACTTGTGGAAAATTCCAAGAAAGTATTGAATGGTAGACATTGTGGAAACTGTTGGAAATTATTTCATAAAGGTGCTCCCAAAAGGGTGTTAACATTTTTTTTAATCCCCCTGTATTTGCAATATATGTCACTGGCAAACCAGTGACATGATAGACATTCCATCATGGGAGAAGCAGCTTTACTTTTTGCCATTTGAAGTGTTATCAAATACAAACCACTAAATAATTTCTCACTTACAGTAACTAATGCTTGGTTGGTTGGTTTTATAGCTTATTGGGTTATTAAATTCTAAAATTTGTCTTTTTTTAAGTCATTATATGGTGTCAGATAAATATCTTTAATACTGATAATTTATACATAATTATATGGTTTCAAGTAACTAATGATAATCATTTGTAAACTATTCTTGCTTCAAGTAACTATTATATAATTTGTAGACAAATATATGGTTTTAAGTAACTATCATTAATACTAATAATTTATACATAATCATATGGTTTTAAGTAACTATCATTAATACTAATAATTTATACACAATCATATGGTTTTAAGAATCTATCTTTAATACTAAAAATTTATACATAATCATATGGTTTCAAGTAACTATCTTTAATACTAATAATTTATACACAATCATATGGTTTCAAGTAATTGTTTATGATCCTGATAATTTAGTTAAGAGAATTTTTATCCAAAGTTGACAAGCAGTTGATCCAGACAGACTGTGATTTTGTTAGAAAATAAAAGCCTTTCTGTACTATGGGGTTGAATCAGTTATGCATGTTTTCTGTTCTTCCTCGCATTCATGTTGTGGCAGAGACAATAACTTCCTTTGCTTCCAAAAAAACACCAAAAAACAGCCCAAATGATGAAATTAGCTGCTTTATATGCAATGAAGGTGGGCACAAATTTGCATAGGTTCTGCCACGATCACGCTACAAATGAGACAATACAAAACCACAATCAATAAATTTGTCTTTTAATGGTGGCTGCAACCTATCAAGGAAACTTGACATGCCAAACAGATGCGTATTGTGGGAGGTAAGTCATCTTGTTCCTTACACTCCCTCCAATATAGATGACAACGAAGGAGCAAATGCCTTCAGCGAGCATTTCTTCGTAGAGGTGAAGGGAAATCTTCCGGTAGCAATACTTCCAAGTCTATGTCCTACAGGTCTTTGGTATTCCCAGTGTCATCCCCATCTTCATCATTGTCCGATTCTGTACTATCTGATGCAGGAGGTAAATCATCTGACTGCATCGTGTAAAACATTGGTGTCTCCAAATTCTTATCAGATGATGTATCTTCACTGTGATAGTCTTCTTCTAAAGTGGTCAATTCATATTATGGACAAATATTCTTCATATGGTGTGGCACACCATTGACCCAGACTGTTTGGGAGCTGATAATTCCATCAACACATCTTCTGCTGAATCTAGTGGTACACCGTCTGTTTAGGGGTTTGACCCAAACGAGATCACTAATTCTATATGGTTCTTCCGTATTCTTTGAAATGTCTGGTACTTGGTCTATGCCTTTTATCCACAGTTCATACTTATATATCCCATTTGCTGGTGCAGTTAATGTTGTTACGTCATCTCTAGGCATGGCATTGTACCAATACACAGCTTCTTGAATGGAGCACCCTGTTCTAGCTGCTATTTTTTTAACAGTGTGGTGACACCATTCTGCTATCCCATTACTCTCCGGAGTGTATGCACTTCTGTACCTCACTTGCACTCTGCATTCAGCTGTAAAGTCACGAAAGTCTCGGCCATAGAAAGTCAGAACATTGTCAGTCAATATTTCAATGAGAGGACCATGTTCACAGAAGACAGCTCTTAGTTGTCATATAACAGACAATACATCCTAGAGCGCTAGTGGGCACCACAAAGTGAAACGCATAGGGGTGCAATCTGTTAAGGATAGAAAATGACTGCTATCATAATGAGTCACATCCAAGCCTAGTTGCCACCAGTTCCTGTCAACTCTAAGTTTACCTTTCTTCCACTGGACCAGGGCAGGGTCCACTGTAAAGCATTCCTCACAACCTTGTATAGCCAACCTGACCATTGCCTTTGTAACTGCAGGAAACACTCTCTGGGTGAAGTAAGTCATACACTGAATGCCAGGATGTCTGCACTTGTTATGTATGACACGGATCTGTTCATTAGTCAACTGGTTTGTCAGGACAGTACATGTCAGTGGCTCTGATCCCTGCTTCAACGAGTCAAGCCATCTTTTTGGCACTCTGGTTAATCTATCAGCTAGATTCTTCTCTGATGTTGTAAGTTTGACATCAACTACCAGAGTGTACTCTTCAATTAGCTGCTGCATGTTTGCCAATCTCCAGCACACCAGCATCTCACTTGCAGCTTTTGTCCTCACTTGGGTTTTGCCTGTCAGGTTGTTCATCAGCAATTGATACACACATACTGAGTCAGTGTACAGGTGCACCACCTAGGCCTGCCACTGTAATGCTAGATAAATAACTTTCATTGTGGTATCCAGTTCCACCAGGTTTATGTGTTGCACATCATTTATTGGTCAAAGCTACCATTAATCTTCCAGTGTAGCTCCATGGTTCTCTAACACCACACCCATCACCAGGGAGCTTGCATCAACCCACGAATTAACTTCTTCCCCAGCCATGCACCAATCTCCCCAGGCTGGGTCATCTTGGTGCACTCTAGTCAGTATTACAACAATCATTTGCTTGAGAGGGGTGTCTTTCACAGTGTCATGCACCAATTTGTTACCATGCTCACTTGTCTTTTTATTATTCCTGTGGCTGCACAGAGCAACCCACAGACAGGAAAATGTCCCACTAACTTCCCACAGATGGAAAATACTGTGCGTTGTGTCAGTATAACTGGGAGTTCCAGAACTGAGTTCCCTTGCTTCTACAGTAGTGTGTTGTGCTCTTCCCAGACTTTGAGTCCCAGGACAATGGTTCCGTCTCTTAATCAAGTAGGGAACTGAAGGATTCTAATCTACTCCTGACCTTATCCACTGAAATTATGTCCTCATTTACATATATGTTGTTGAAATATGCTGACATAGCTCTTTTCATCAGCTCATCTTGTTCTAACACTGTCTTAACAATGACTTTCATAATTAGGGGTGCCACATTAAGGCCAAACCCCAGATGCATTAGGCAGTACCTTCTTCCTTTGACGTTGACTGTTTGAAATGGCCACAGCTTCTCATGGGTCCACATTTGAAGATATATTAGTCAAGCAAAGCCACATTAGCACTTTGCTGTTGCTATTCCCTCATTTGTTTGGCACAGATCTCTGCATTTGCAGTGAAGGCATCCACATACTGATTGACTTCCCTATAGTACATCACTAGCCATACCTTAGTTTTAGTAGCTTGTAAAATGGACATTAGAGGGATGAATCCGTAAGGGGGGCCCAATTGCTCTTAGGGATACAGCTATTTGCAATCGATGTCTCCAATTTTGTCTCGTATGCAAGCTTAACTCTTATCAGACATCATATATTCTGCAATGGTGTTGTGCAGTTGATTTGGCACTCTGTTTTCTGTCCACTTCTACTTCACAGTCCAACCCTTTTTCTTGTAGTCAAAACAGCACAGAAGCCCTGTTTCTCAATCATGATAGCTGCACATAATTTGGGTTTCCTCCAAAGCTGCACTTCTCCAGTAGGTCTGATAACAATACCGCCCAGTTCACGTATTGTGCCGATCCCAATTAGTAAATCATACTTCAGAGGCTTGTCACATACCAACAGTGTCCACCTTAGCACAATCATCTCCCTCTGTTAGGATCGAAATAACTCCGACTCCGCAGCATGCATGGGACATCCTATCAATTATTTCAACCATTATATATTGTCTATTCTAGGCCCCACAAAAATTTGCACTGATTATTGAACAGGAACATCCCATGTCTATGAGAGCCATACATTGCACACCATTCACATGTACACTGACTGCAGGCAAATCTGCATTTACTGACTGACAGGGGGCAAGGGTGGCAACAGTTCCTTGCCCCAAGCCCATTTCCTGGACACTTCTGTGCTAGGTGGCCCAGACTGTTACAGTGGTAATAACATGGTTTGTTCCAATTCATACTCCCTGCATCACTTTGATTTCTGCACTCTCAGAAGTGATTGGGACTACCACACTTGTAGCATTTGGGGCCCTTAGGATTCTGGGGATGAGAAAATCACTGGCAGCATTCTCCTTTAATTTAGACAATGCTTCCTTCATCCTTGCAGCTGCTACTACATATTCAGACTCCTTTAAAATGGGTTGGGCCCTAGCCAACAGCTGGTCTATGCTTATCTCACATGGCTTTGATGATGCTTGCAGGAGTCGGCTGACCTCAATGCACAGTCCTTCCAAAAACACACATGCCAATATTTGTTCATTCGAACCACCAAATGGTAATGATAGCTTTCTTAAATCGGCCAAGTACACATCAGCTGTCTCACCTAACTGCTTGATCTGATCTGTACCAATGAATTTTGCAATCCGGTAATGGAGACTACGCAGGGGACCTAACTGTTTTCTTAGTTTTTGATTTTTGAGTTTCAGTTTATGAGATTTTCATTTTTCTTTTAATTTTCTGTGGAGATGATCAGCCAAAAACTGCTTAGTCTGCCTCCAAGCGATAGATTCATCAGTGCCGAATGGCATATAAAGGGCATGCTTTATCTTGGCCAGGTTTGCTTCTTTTTTGAGCTGCTGATAGACTCCATAAGCACCCCTATTAACCTCAATGGGATGACCAACATGGTCTCCTTTATCCTGAACAGTTCGCAAACACACTCCACCTTCTCGAACCATTCAACAATAGACAGACTAGTAGGAAAGCCATCAAATTCCAAGATCATTTTTATATCAAACCTGTCAATCTATTAGTGTAGTTGCCAAAATAGCTTGTTTGTTAATTAAGAGACAATTTCTATCCAAAGTTGTCAAGCAGTTGATCCAGACAGACTGTGATTTTATTAGAAAATAAACATGTTTATTTGTTTGTCAAATCAGTTTTGCACATTTTCTGTTCTTCCTCACATTCACATCACGGCAAAGACAATAACTTCCTTTGATTAAAAAAAAAACAAAAAAAAACACCAGCCCAAATGACAAAATTAGCTGCTTTATATGCAATGAAGGTGGGCACAAATTTGCATCGGCACTGCCATGATCATGCTACAAATAGGACAGCCTATAAATTTGTCTTTTAATGGTAGCTGAGATCTTTCAAGGAGACTTGACATGCCAAACAGATGCTTTTTGCGGGAGGAAAGTCATCTCGTTCATTACAATTTATATCCCATTAAATGGTTTGAAGTTACAATTCAAAATACTAATAATTTATAAACAACTATATGGTTTCAAGTAACTATTTGTATTACTAATGATTTATACACAATAATATGGTTTTAATTTACTATTCTTAATACTAATAATTCATAAACAACTATATGGTAACTGTTTGTAATACTGATAATTAATATGCAATTATATGGTTTTAGGTAACTATTCCTATTTAATCATATTAACTATTTTTTGCACAGTTATATAGTTTGGAGTGTTCCCATATAATACTAATAATTTTCACACAATAGCTTAAAGTATTTAAAAAAATTATTCTTAATACAAATTATTTACACAGTTACATGATTTCAAGTATTCCTATTTTATACTAGTCATTTTCAAAGATCTATTTGACCAATACATAGGAAACAGGTACTATCACTCTAGATCAGAGTGGACCTGAGAATAATGACCGGACTGGAGCCTCACCGTCAGATATATTTTAGTTTCAAATTCAGGACATCTGCTTTTTAGGGAAATCTTACCCCTCTACAGGGGATATAATTGCTTTATTCTAATCCCTGCTGACAGTATGGCAAATCATGCTTAAAGTACTAGTTCTCACCAGATCACCAAAGTTAAGCAATGATGGGCTTGCTTAGTACTTAGATGGGTGACCATCTAAAAACAGTTAGCTACCATAAGCAATTTGAGGTCATTGTGCCAAACAAAGCAAAAGTTGGTAATTTCTACAGACTTATGGTCAAATCACACTCAAAGCACCAGTGCCAACGAGATTGCAGAAGTTAAGCAGCAATGAGCCTGGTCAGTATTTAGATGGGTGATGATGTAGAAAAAGCAGCTACTGTAATTAATCTAAAGCCTGTGTACCAGACTAAACAAAGCTTAGTAAATAACAACTCGCCAGATCACCAAAATTAAGCAGCAATGAGTCTGGTCAATATTTACATGAGTGATTACTTAGAAACAGCAGCTACTGTAAGCAATCTGTACACCAAACTAAGCAAAGAGGGAGTCGTCATGGTGTAATGGGTAAAGTGCTGGACTGCAACCTTGAAATAAATGAGTTTGAATTTCAGTCACACTGTTATGTTCATTTTCAGACTAAAACCCTTGGGGAAAGGTATTGAACTTCCTTGTCCTCCCAGCAATGGGTCAAATAGTATCTATACAGTTCTTCTTGTTTTTTTCGTTACTCTTTCTCAATATAATGTGAGAGCTTGATAATAGAATTCAGTAATGCTATTTTGTATCCAGAAAATGTTCCCCTGGGTTCCTTCTCAGCTGCCATTTTTCCAATGTTCAGTTCATAAAGTACCATCTCTAATTGAAGTTCCTCAAACACTGTTTTTTAAAGTCGAGACCCTAAGTTCTACAGAAAGTTCTAGCCAAAACAGCTTGGGTTGCTGATGGTACAAGATTCTCAGCTACTATTTTCCAGATCCTATTTCCTTTTTTTGTAACACTTGCACCCAAATTTGGAGCATCAAATAGGCTTATGCAAGGAGTTGTATTTTGATCAGTCAATATAGCCTTGGCATTAAATAAACTAAGCAAAAATTTCTAAGTTCTAGGAAAGCCTAATAAAAGTTAGGAGGAGCAAATAACCTGTTTGAGCTCTTGACCTGCCCCCATCAGTGGATAATGCTGCCCATGTGAGATTGGAATATATATATATATATCAATAAGAACTTTAGAGACTAAATAAGAAGAATTTTTGCTTTAGATGACATATTTTCTTCACACATCCATTCCATCAAATTATTTCATTTACCAATGCATAACTACAATTTGCATTTTGAAGAGTCTGACTGTACAGTAGGATCCACTGAACTATAAACATCACCACAGCAGTTATGAAAATCAGTTGTTTTTTTCTACACTGGCCGAGTTTGAGATGAATACAAGGGGAAATTAACAACTGCACTCAAGTAGCTGCACATAAGAGAACATATTTTAAATGCCTTCTGCAGTGTCTCAAATTTGCTCTCTCTTGTTTCTAAATTTCCTAACTGCTTGATCTGATCTGTCCCAATGAATTTTGCAATCCAGTAATGGAGACTACGCAGAGGACCCAACTGCTTTCTTAGTTTTTGATTTTCGAGTCTCAGTTTGCGAGATTTTCGTTTTTCTTCTTTTAATTTCTTCTGGAGATGATCTGCCAAAAACTGCTTAGTTTGAAACTTGTTCTTGCTACAGGCAGGTCGATCTTTTTTCAAAGCAGTAGAACTCATATTCTCTCTCACTGGTTGACTTGAACTGGATACTGAATCTACCAAAAGAAACAGAAATAATGAACATCAAATTTTGAAAATCATTAGGACATTAATACAGACCACCCCACACACATACACACCAAAAAAACAAAACATAATCTATATACTAGAGTGAGTCAAAAGTTTTGCAGTATTTTGCTACCTGTTAATTTGCAGCATGTATATGGTATGACCAAAGCAGTTATAACTATGAAAGTATCCATTATCATATTTACTAACTCCTCCGCTCGGACAGGATATGACACAAGGTCAGTTTTTAAGCAGAGTTTAACAGGTTTGAATTCAGAGTATTCCTTCTCCTAAACTAGTTGCCTCACCAAGGCTGAAGAACGCAGTCTGTCCTACTATTTACCCATAGCTGGAGGGAGAATAATTGGATTCATACCTTTCCCAAGGGTATTAGTGCAATGTGAAATGCAATCAGTCTCATCCAGGATTTGAACTCGTGTCACTGTATCCATTTCCTAGGATGATAACCATTATACCACGTGCACCTCCAAAAGGTATCCATTATGGTTGGTAGTATTGTGGTAGTTGGTATGCTGACATGTTATGTATTGCTTCACTCCATATGTGATTAGAAAGTTGCACAGATGAATGTGCAATGTAGTCTAATTCAGAAACTTATACTTTATAAGTCCAACTGGGCCATAATGCCATGAAAGCAACCAAAAATATTTGTTATGTGAAAACTGAAGGTGAAGTTAATCACTACAGTAACCAGGTAGTAAAAGAAATTTCACTTGGATTGCAAGAACCTCAATGATCAGACAAGGTCAGATTAGCATAAAACCATGGCTTTAAAGGCCATGCTTCCAAGCCATCAAGGTAAATCTGGTAAATAGTACTTTGAGAGTATCAAGTGAGATTGGCATCTCACAGTCTAGTGTGCTTTGTCACCTTCACAACCTTGACAAAAGTATCTGGAGTTGCCAAATTGTGCCTCACATAACGAAAATACTGTAATGGAGGCAGATATAAAAATAGGTTAGGTAGTTAGAAATAAATTAATTTCTCATTTAGAGTGCAACATTATATTTCTAGTCATTCTAATTTTTTAATCCTACTCTTGCATGTGTCTATTTCAGGGGGATTTTGGAAAAGAGAATACAAACTTTTAGTGAAAGGAAAGATGCTGACAGAGAGAGTATCGAGAACTTACTTGACATTGATTGTGATGAAGGATCGACATCCAGAATCTCAATATCAGACTGTTCTTCAGCAGAATGTTCACATTCTGATTGTTCCGGTTGAATGGATTTTAAAAGAACATTTCTCTTTGTCAGTAGATGACTTTTTTCATTTGGAGATGTTGAGAACTGACTACCAGAAGAACTTGGAATATCAGTTGCTAGGTGTTTAGAACTTGTGTTGGATGTAGCATCTTGCTGCATTATCAAAGTTTGGGACTTTTCTCTGATCCGACTTTTCTCTATTGAAATCAATCTTTGAAGTCCTTCCTCATGACTTGATTCAGAGGAGTTTGGCAAAAACATTGGATCTTTTTTAATTGGTACAGACATTGATGGTGTTACTGATAAAGTTGATGTTGACACCAGGATTTTAGGAGTAGATTGTAAATGGTTTGTAGCTGGTTCAGCATAGTGAGTTTTTAAGCCAGGATCCGGGGCTGATATTGAATAATCATAATCAACTTTGATATTCTGAGATAAATCAGGTGTAGGTTGGGTGTGGTTTTCTTGATCTCCATGGGTCATTGATAGCAGAGGTTGTATATTTGAGGACAGGGTCTTAAATTTTTCCTGAATAATAATTTGTGGCATTTCTTGGCATGTGGTTGTTTGAATATTCTCTTCGCTGTGTCTTTGAGCCAAAAGTGTTTTAACAGATGTACTTTGATCAGGTAACACTTCATTCTCAGATGCTGGAGAATCAGCAATGTACTCTAATTTAATTTCCCCAGGTTCCAACATATTCTGAACATTATCCACAGTCAGTTCCATATCTGATATACCACTTGTCCTTGAAGATGCTGCCACTGATGAGAAAATATTAAATCTTTCACCTGTTGAAATTGGTATGTTGGGTAAGTGTATAGCATCTACTTCTCTTCCATGAAATGCTAAAGACATCGGTGCTCTGTTGTCTTCAAACCTTTTGTGGTAGTTGTACTGGATTTGACCAGAAGGATGTGAGAAATCAGGGTGATCTGCCATGTAGGAAGCTACTGATAAGGTACTTGAAGGCAAGTTTCCCTTTGGGTTTCTCCGATCTAGTAAAGGTTCCAGTTGTTCTTGGGCTGTTGTACTGTGTGATGTCTCACTGGCATTGTTGGGAGACTTATGGAGGCTTGGCAACTGTTGGTTTATCTGATTCAAGTTAGAAGCACACAATGAGGGATCATAGTTACCAACTATTTTTTTCCGACGACGGGAGCCGTAAGCACCAAAAGAAGGGATACCTGACTGTCCTTCAGGACCAGGGTTGACATTAAACACTGTTGGTATAGCTCCTGGTTTGAAACGTCTGTAACTACCATCAGGACTTTTATATTCAAACTGTTCTTCATCAAAATGAACCTGAAAAGAGAATTTCTTCTACTGTAATAAAAAGAATGTGTAACAAAAGTTTACATTATATAAGAAGAAATAGTTTTATTACTTTAACCTATTATAACCCCAGTTTTTAATTTTCTGATTTATAATGAAACATAAAAATGTATAGCAAACATCCATTTAACCTTTTTTACTGTAAATATAAATGTAAATTTTATTAATGCAAAGTATACATTAAATTAACCAAAATGTAAGTATTCAATGAGATTTTCATATTTATTTTAACTGTTCTCTAACAAGGACATTGAATTATAATGGGTTAAGAGTATCCTAAATGTTATGTTTGTATTTACCCAACCCCTCCATCCAGAGCAGGATGTAACATTGTCAATTTGTAAGCAGAGTACAACTAGTTTACCGGCTCAGTGGCCTAGCGGGTAGAGTGTTTGCCAATGGTCCCAGGTCGGCTCATACCATAGACTTAAAAAATGGTACTTGATACCTCCTTGCTTAACACTCAGCATTATTAGGTGTATCAAGGGTAAAATAGACCAATCCAGGGAAAGGAGCAGTGCCATCCCCAATACCTCGGTGTAGTAGCTATTGAAAAGGGAGCCTTCTGGTCGCCTGCGGCTATGGTTGCCAACAACAACAACAACAACTAGTTTGACCCTAGACCTTTAGGTTCAATGAGATGGTGCCTGGGAGATGGCCTTTCTGCACAATATACTGACCAGTGCATAAGGAGAAATTTTTCCTCTTCTGTAATAGTAGTAAAGTAACAGTGAAGCCAATAATAGTCAGAGCCCTTGGAACAATCCCATCCAAAGAACCTAGTAAAAAGACTGGGAAAATGGTAGATCCATGAAAAGAGTGAGACTGCCCACAACACAGCACTACTGAGATTGACTAGAACAATACTGAGAAATTTGGTTTGGATTGGTTGGGTTTTATGGCATATCGACATAGTAGGCTATTTATTTAATGCCAACTCCTGCTTATACATATATATTAAATATAAATGATTTGGTTTGGTTGGGTTTTATGGCATATTAACCAGAGAAGGTTATTTAATGCCAAATTCTTTTTATACATATATATATCAAATGTATGTGATTTGGTTTGGTTGGGTTTTATGGCATATCAACCATTGTTGGTTATTTAATGCCAAATCCCCTTTATATATATATATATATATATATATATATATATATTAAACCTATATGGTTGGGTTTGGTTGAGTATGGTTTTATGGCATATCAACCATTGTAGTTTATTTAATGCCAAATCCTGTTTATACATATATATTAAATATAAGTGATTTGGTTTAGTTTGGTTTTATGGCATATCAAGCATTGTAGGTTATTTAATGTCAAATCCTTTTTATACATATATATCAAATATATATGATTAGGTTTGGTTTGTTCTTATGGCATATCAAGCATTGTAGGTTATTTAATACCAAATCCTTTTTATACATATATATTAAATATATATGATTTGGTTTGGTTGGGCTTTGTGGCATATCAAGCATTGTAGGTTATTTAATGCCAAATCCTTTTTATACACATATATTAAATATATATGATTTGGTTTGGTTAGGCTTTATGGCATATCAACCATTGAAGGTTATTTAATGCCAAATCCTCTTTATATATATATATATATATATATATATATATATATATATATATATATATATATATATATATTAAACCTATATAGTTTGGTTTGGTTGAGTATGGTTTTATGGCATATCAACCATTGTAGGTTATTTAATGTCAAATCCTTTTTATACATATATATTAAATATATGATTTCAAGACACATTTTGTAGATAACATTTTTAAATGTGCCTGAGCTAAATGGTTTCACTTATTTCTATTTAATATGAATAATTCTATTTACTATTAATCATTTGTTTGCACACATTTAAATTTTTTCAAGTATTGATATTCAACACTCACAATTCAATTAAACATCAGTCATTTGTTTACACAAAGTTAAATGATCAAATAGTTCTATTTCAAGCAATTCAGTTTAGTATAAGTCTCTTGTTTACACTCAGTTTAAATGTCAAAGTACACAATTTAGATGTCAAACAGTTCTATTTGACCCATAGATAGGACCCTATAAGAAGCTACCACTCTAATGGAATAGGGTTATTTCAGGTATATTTTAATTAATCTATTCACTTTTTTGTGCAAACAAATGAAATCCTGCTCATAGAAAATTTTACCTACTAAGTATTCATTCAGAAATCTTTGGTTGTATGTATATACATATAGACAGAATTTGGCATAAAATAACCTACAAAGGTTGATACGCCATAAAACCCACCCACCCAACCAACCAAACACTTTTTTCTTAAATGAATTTGGTAGGGAGATAAAGAGTCAAAAAATTGATTAATTAATTTATTTTGACAGAATTTTAACCCATCTAGGGTTATTTCATACCAACAGGTTAGAGAATCATGTTCATTGTATGTTCATATTTACATTTTTTTTTTATAGTTTTTTCTTTAGAAAGTTTATTTGTACTTGGTCTTTTTGAAGATATGGGCCAGAAGTTGGTGTCAAAATCAGATGTAATGTCATTGTCTGATCTCATGTATCATAATGTATCTAAATCCTTTGGCAACTAAAATCTTGTCAATAAATTAACCTATTTTATTTTAAGAAAAAAATCTGTGTATCTATTTTTTTATTTATTAAAGAAAACATGGTGATAAACACTATTACTAATAGGTGCCTGTGGTATAATGGTTATCGTCTAAGGAAATGGACACGGTGACACGAGTTCAAATCCTGGACGAGACTGATAGCATTTCACATAGCACAAGTACCCTTGGGAAAGGTATGAATCCAATTATTCTCCCTCCAACTATGGGTAAATATTAGGGCAGACTAGGTTCTTCAGCCTTGGTGAGGCAACTAATCTAGGAGAAGGAAAACTCTGAATTCAAACCTGTTAAACACCGCTTAAAAAAATTGACCTTGTGTCATATCCTGCCCGAGCGGAGGGATTGGGTAAATAGGATAAACACTATTACTAATATCAAACTTATCTTAAGTTAAAAATTTTTTCTCCCTAAATTTAGTCTTTATTAAATTTCTTAATATTTTTATATATTTTTTTTATAAAACTGTCATTTTAATTACCGTAAAATCCATTAATATCATTATAATAATTAATCATTAATAATCATATCACTAATAATAAAAGGTGTAGCAGAAAGAACCTCATATCATATTTTCACCCAATGAGGGTGATTTGTCTCATTCTGCTTGGACGCTTTTCCCGGGCAAATCAAGAGCAGTAAAAGCCTACCAAACTCTCTCTTCCCCAGAATCTTTCGAGCAGGACGGACGTACTTTCTGTCCTCTCTCTTCGTAGCAGCAGAACCATTACACCATGAGAAAAGCCATCTAATTTATGGACCTTTGAGTCTACTAGACCAAAGGCTTCCAGTTGAATATAAATCAGACGTATTTATTCTGCCACTTACAAGAACACTTTTATGTCACCTCTAACTTTTGCTATGTCTACAGCAACACGTAATTCCACTCAGACATTCAGCTATTTCATCCCTCCTAACTCTGTGGGAGATCAATCCTTTTATCTGTTTTCTTCCCACTACGACGACCAGCACAAAGGCTACCTCTCAACTCAAGCCTTTATTAAACTTCTAAATTGAAAACCTTCAATATCTTTGTTCGACTCATATATCTTTACTTTAAATATAATAGAGAGGGTAACTTAACTACTTTCTTCGTTATAAAGGTAACTATTATTACAATTATTATAAATTTAACCTTCTTCTTCTTCTTCTTATTATTATTATTGTTGTTGTTGTTACAGCAGCAACATCATCAACATCAAAAGTAATACTGATACCTTTAATTTTATCCTACTATTTTTATTACTGTCAATTTTTCTATTATTAATATATTTCTATGGCAGCATTTAAAAATTAGTTTATTACATTTATTTCATAGTTGTCTAGTAAATTTATATCTAATGATGCTTATTTTTTCCTCCAAGCAAAGGTTACAGTTTCTATTAAAGCTTTCAGGAGTAAAAGATTTCTTAATAAATCTCCACTTAATTATGGAGTTAGGTCCCTATCTCTCGAACTCCAAAACCACTTTGATAGTGCTGTTTGTTTTCTGAGTAAAGGGTTTGAAAAAATGTGCCTATGATTGTAGAATTTCTGTTTCCAATTTCCAGCTGAGATTCCAATATAAACCTTCTCTTTACTATTTTCCAAGGAGAAAATAGTTCCTTGGTAGACCACTTTCTTAGAATTACATATTCCGCCCTTGGGACAATCTTCTTTTATTTCTACAATTACAAAATGATTTATTTGTTTGCTGATTATCTATAAGCTATTTATCTATTAAATACTTGTAATGATTATAAATTATTTTAGATGCATTATTCATGCAAGAGTAACTAATTTTTAGTGTTTTCCAATTGAAAATTTTATTCAGTGGGTTAACCTTATTGAAACGCCTATCTATTAACTTAAGGAAGTACTTGCCTATATTAATATAAGAAAGTTTACAGAAAGCAGTGTCAAACCAGATTACCTTTCTTTTTATATACTTAGTTTTTTTCTTATTAGAATTAATATTATTGTTACAATCTTCAAGTCTATAATTACAACTATCCTTACTACTATTATTGTTGTTAATGTTGCAGTGTTTAGTAACTTTATTATTTATAAATTGTTCTTGGTATTCTAGCATCTGTTGGAATCCACTTTTTTCTAGGGCCTCATTATAGATTTTCTTATTTTCATTGAAAATTTTTTTTTAGAAGATGAACAATTAATCCATATGTTAACAGTATTTGGTATATGTTTGATTATTGATCTAGGGTGGTTGGAGTTGACTTTAATGGAAGTAGGTGTTTGGTTATTTTAGCTAAATGGTTTAAAAGTATTGTAAGTAAAATTAAAGGTAATGTCAAAGAAATTAACTATTTTAAGATTAGATGATATTTCAATTTTAAATCCTAGTAACTTGAAGGCTTGGGGCCATTACAATAGAAATAGTAATATATATATATATATATATATATATATATATATAGAGAGAGAGAGAGAGAGAGAGAGAAATGTGTGTGTGTGTGAAATATATATATATATATATATATCTAAATATAAATATTTCAAAATGAATACGTTCACTAAGGTGTTGATATTTTTTAAGAATTATATATTTCGTTCTTACATACATGTATGTTTCCTGCTTGTTGCTTTCATCAGAGAATATTTAGTAATTTACTAGGTTTTTTGCTTGGATGTGGCACAAGGCCATATGAATGGGGCACTCAATGAGACTCAAACTCAATTGTGTAGGTTTGTTAGTCAAATAATTTTTCAGGTTTTGTATTGGTTTTGTGTTCGACTTCTCTTCTTTCGCCTCTGTGTGTCTCCTGTTCTCCCTTGTGGGTACATTTTTCTTTCCTCAATTAGTCTTTGATAAACAATAAAGTTTTTTATTGTTTTACTCTGGGTCATTGTGTGTGTTTGTATGTATGTAAATAGAAACATATATAGATATATATGTATATATCAAAACATCACAAGGAAAATACATATAATTAATGGTCAGTTCAAGAACTTTTATGTGCTTTACAGTTAAATCATGCTGGAAACATTGGTTTCCACAATTTCATTGTAAATTAAGCAGAGATGAGCCCAGAGTATTTTAATGGGTGACTACTTAGCAACAGCAGGCACTGGAAGCAATTTCAAGTCAATATACCAAATTAAGCAAAGCTTGAATAACAATATTAAGAACGCTTTGTTCAATATTAACTTTTAAGTTTGGTTTAATATTTTTGTTATAAAAAATTTTCAAAAATAGGACAGAAACTAAAGTTTACAAAGATTATATACATATATATATATAATTATATATATATATATATATATATATATTAGTATTATTCGGTCTAGTTAAACCGGAGTTGGGAGCAATTCCATCAGGACAAAAAAAACATTCAACAGTGAACATTTAAATTTTCCTGATAAAGAGCTCAATGTAACTGACATTATAGAGCAACAATTTCTTTAAGAAAAAAACAAAACCGGTCACATTAGGATTATAAATTTATTTCCATCCTGTTATGTGTTTTTGATATAAATCAAAAAAATATATATAAAAAATACAAATAATGATATACTCAGACCCTGAAAAATTGTTAAATAAGAAATGTGAATTAATAGCTAGATGTAGACATAGGACTAAATTTAAACTATAGAAAAATTATCATAGATAATGCTTAGATAAAAAAAACATAGGATTAAATTGAGATTTAAGGTAAATGAATAAAAATAGAATAAAATAAAAAAAATGAGAAGAAACTATATCTTGTATACGTACTCTTCAATAAAAGGGTAACTGAATTAATGGGCTCGAAAATAAAATTGAAATTAAAAAAATTTTAATTTTAAATCTTGAATTTAAATTAATATAAGTATTACTGTATCCTTACGTAAAATTATTAAATAAAGTTATTTTATCTAAATTAGTATTCAATCTGGAGTTTTAAGTCAAAAAGTAATTAGATTTAAAAAAAAAATAAAAATCTTTAAAAATCAATTTACTATAATTCCAACCAGCAATAAAATAAAAAAAAAACAGAAGTGGGCTAAATGAGGAGAAAACTCTTCACCCATCTTCTATCCCCTCCCACCCTTCTTTCCTGCGTCTATTCTGAATTATTTCATCCATAAGATCTGAAGAAGTCCTGTTAATTTTTTTTGTGTTTTTGATTTATATCAAAAACACATAACAGGATGGAAATAAATTTATAATCCTAATGTAACCGGTTTTGTTTTTTTCTTAAAGATATATATATATATATATATATATATATAGTGTGTGTGTGTGTGTGTGTGTGTGTGTGTATTTAGGCAGCATTTCTTCATTGAGGCATATTTGATTAAATATTATAGACATCCTTTGTTGACAGATTTTTATTTCGATTCTTTCAAATCGACGTATAGATCTTATGATATTCCACTGGAATTGGCTAATAAATTTTCCATAATTAATTGGTTCTCAAGTACTTTCGGACTCTTCTTAGGACATCATCTGGGGGTATGTATATTGCAAAAGTACAATACAGCATTTATACTGGTGTAACTTTTTTTTTTCAAATTTAGTTCTATACATGGCAACAGTAGCTAAAGACATTTGAGTACATTAGCACTGGTTTCAAAATTAATTCATATATATATATATATATATACACACACACACACACACACACACACATATATATATATGTATACACACATGGTAACAGTAGCTAAAGACATTTGAGTACATTAGCACTGGTTTCAAAATTAATTCATATATATATATATATATATATATGTATACACACACACACAAATATATATATATATATATGTGTGTGTGTGTGTGTGTGTGTGTGTACACACATGGCAACAGTAGCTAAAGACATTTGAGTACATTAGCACTGGTTTCAAAATTATGGAAGTAAATAATGGAAATAAATCCAAAAAGATAGGGAAAAATTGAAAAACAAGATAATTCACAGAGAAGAATTTAATGTAAAAGAAAGTCAACGCTTTAACATTTTGGTTCTAATGAACCATCATCAGGACTTGGATGGATGATATGGAATGATGTTAAATCATAGATGGATTTTTTAATAAAATACAAAACCAGGGGGAAATATTATATGAACAGAGAACTATGAACAGATATCCCTAAAAACTGTTTTAAATAATATCAATGATTTTAATAAGTTTTACAAAAAATATCTCAAAAGAGAGACCAATCTTGGCCTTCACTTATTTTACCACTCCATCATCCCTAAAATTGATGATCTTCCCAAAACCCACAAACCTGACATTCCCCTAAGACCCATTATCTCTGGCAGAGGATCTGCACCACCCCCACAACATTGCTAAACTTATAGCTAAAATATTATCCCCTAGGCTTCTATGTCAATGCACACAAAACGGAATATATGTGCTATAATCAAACGGAGGACATCTCCACTCTAGACGGAACCCCTCTTAAACTAGTAGACAAATTCACTTACCTAGGAAGCAGTGTCGCATCAACCGAAAAGGACATCGGCACGAGGTTAACGAAAGCATGGACAGCTATCAATAGGCTATCGATTATATGGAAATCAGACTTAACCGATAAAATGAAACACAGTTTCTTCCAGGCAGCGGTTGCATCGATATTGCTATATGGATGCACTACATGGACTCTAACAAAACGGCTGGAGAAGAAGCTAGACGGCAATTACACAAGAATGCTGCGAGCAATCTTGAACAAGTCCTGGCGGCAACACCCCACAAGACACCAACTGTACGGCCACCTGCCTCCTATCACGAAAACTATTCAAGTTAGATGAACCAGACATGCAGGACACTGCTGGAGAAGCAGGGACGAACTCATAAGTGATGTACTCTTATGGACCACCACACATGGCCGGGCAAAAGCAGGACGACCAGCACGAACCTACATTCAGCAACTATGTGAGGATACAGGATGTTGTCCAGAAGACCTGCCTGAGGCGATGAACAATAGGGAAAAGTGGCGAGAGAGGGTCAGGGATATCCGTGCTACCAGCATGACATGATGATGATGAAGATTGGATACTATCAATGATGCACACATCAAGAATTCCAGCTTGCTCCTTAACATATCAATTGACATTGATATAAAAAATAAATCTTTAACGAGCTTAGATATCAAATCTCTGCATACTAACATACATGTCGATAGGTGCATTGAATGTTTAGATTATCACCTTCAAAAAACTAACACCATATTACCCCTACCTATCTTTAAATTAATTAAAATTTGTACCCTGTGTACATCACATAGTTATTTCCAACACAATAACACGTTTTATAAACAGAAATTTGGTTTAGCTATGGGTTCTCTGCTCAGCACAGTTCTTGCATGCATTTATCTTGAATTTCTGAAATCTGTTTTTTTTAAATACATTATCTCCAGCAGTGCTAATTACTTTAAATATATAGACAACATTTTACTTATTTATCTATATCTTAGTTTATATAATATCACTGACAGAGTAAATAATGTAGACCCTCCGATAAAGTTCACATGTGAACTTGAATCCAACTACACTAGACCTTTTTTGGATGTCTTACTTATTAGGAATAATGACAAATTAGAAACCAAGGTTTACCATAAACCCACCAGTAAAAACAACCACATACATTTCTAATTACACCACAGTGCCCGTGGTGTAATGGTTATCATCGTAGGAAATGGGCACGACGACACGAGTTCAAATCCTGGACTAGGCTGATTGCATTTCACATAGCACTAATACCCTTGGGAAAGGTATGAATTCAATTATTCTCCCTCCAGCTATAGGTAAATAGTAGGACAGACTGGGTTCTTTAGCCTTGGTGAGGCAACAAGTATAGGAGAAGGAAAACTCTGAATTCAAAACTGTTAAACTCTGCTTAAAAAATTGACCTTGTGTCATATCCTACCCGAGCGGAGGGATTGGTAAATAGGAACACCACAGCACTAGTACTAAAAGAGGACTTATCATAGGTTTTCACCTTTAGGCCTTACATATTTGTTCTCCAAAATATCTAAATGATGAATTTAATTACATAGAAAATTCCTTTCTTAACCTTCTTTACCCCAAACCTTTTATACACTTTGCTAAATCTAAAGTCCTTAAAATCCACTATAGAAATCAACCTTGAACTAATGTCAATACACCCTCTGATAAAATTAATCTCCCCCATACACACATTACTTTACCTAACAATTCTTCCACTAACATCATAGGAAACAACTTAATAAACTTGGTATTAAAACTATCACTTTATCCTCTAAAATGATCCACAATTTACTACACTTGAATCTTCAACATAACATCATTTTGGATGCCAGTGTTTACTGTATTCCTTGCAAAGACTGTAATTCAAAATATATAGGCGAAACATCAAGGAATATTCATAAGTATGTGTATGAACATAGGAGAGACATTAGAATTGGTAATCTTAATAATTCACTTCTCCAACACATTTCTAAGTCTGATCACAACTTTGATTTTAATGCAGCCACTATGTTAGCTTATATCCACAACAAGAGATTGAGACAGATTTTTAAAGCCAGTGCAATTTCAATTTGTAGAAATGATAATAATCATCCTGGTTTTCTCAACATTTTGCCATATTTGGGAAAACTAATCTTGAACAGCTACAAAATATTCCATGTTTAATTAATCAATTAATTAAATAATTTCCATACATATTTTCATAATTTTCCAATTAATCATTATACACCTATTTCTGCTCACTGTCTTTTTCACACAGATATCTCAAGTTCCCCCACTTTTCAATTCTTTCCCTTTTGTATTTTATCAAAAAATCCATTGGTGATTTAATGCTATTCGATATGATCCATCCAATCCTGATGATGTTTCATTACAACCAAAACGTTATAGCATTGACTTTCTTTTACATTAAATTCTTCTCTTTGGATTACCTTGTTTTTCAATTTTTCTATATACACATATATATACATACATATATATTATACACATACATACATATATATGAGGATCATTAATAAGTTTCCTGACTTTTTTTCGTATGGGCACTTTTATTGATAGTACACACATGAAACTCAAGTCCCCTTCAAAGTAATCTCCTCTGGCTGCAATGCACTTGTTGTACCGTTCCAACAACTTCTGGAAGGCCCCATGGAAGTCTTCTTGTGTGAGTGTGTCAATGTCCTTCGTTACAGCCTCTTTCATCTCCTCAATTGTCTCATAATGACAGCCTCTGAGCTTAAGGAATAACCAAAAGTCACAGGGAGTAAGGTCTGGACTATAGGGACGATAAAGAAGTGTCTTGATGCCCATCTTGGTCAAATAGTCTGTGACAAGGATGGAGTTGTGGACTGGTGCATTGTCCTGGTGGAAATGCCACTGACCCAATTGGAAGAGTGCTGGCCTCTTCAGACGGAATCTCTTCCTGAACTCCCTTAAAACCTCAACATAGTAACCCTAACCCTTTGGCCAATCAACTCTGGTATATTGAAGGGTGTCCTCGTGGTGTAATGGTTAAAGCGATGGACTGCGGAATCATAGTACGCAAGTTCGTACTCCAGTCGTGCTATTACGTTCACTTTCGGGCAAATACCCTTGGGAAAGGTATGAACCCCCTTATCCTCCCAGCTATGGGTTAAATAGTACCATTACTGTGCTTCTAGGAGAATGACTTTGGCATTAAATAACCTAAAAAGAGTTGATATGCCATTAAACAAAGAAACCAAACCAAACCATCTGGTGTATTGACTTCCTTACTCCCCCCACACCTCTCATCATCCCTCACAGACTCCCTGCCTTCCTTGAATCTCTTATGCCACTCAAAAACTCATGCTTGATTCATGTAAGATGGCCAAAAAGCAGTCTGAAGCATTCCATACGTTTCTGTGGCATTTTTCCAAGTTTAAAACAGAATTTTATTGCATATCATTCTTAAGTGTCAGATTGCATTTTTGAAATTCACCAGCTGTGACAATCAAACTTTAGTAGGGTGTATTCCAATTGCTGCTGTAGCTGTTGATTTGAACGTGAAATCATAAAAATTGGTCAGTCATCTCATAAGATGTATAGCAATAAGATACTGAATTTTCAAGAGTTTACAACAATTTTAAATGCCTGTAAACAAAAAGTCTGGAAACTTATTGAAGGTAACACGTATTATACACATACATACATACATACATATTATACACATACATATATACAAACATATTTTACACACACATACATACATATTATATACACACACATTATACACACACACACAAACACACATATATATATATATATATACACACACACACACATTCTTTCACTTACACTGAGAATGATGGTTCTGGGGTAAGAAGTCCGACAAACGTAAAGTCAGGTGGGTCCGATCCCAGCTTGAAACATCTCAAGTATCTAGTCACGCTGAAGAGTTGTGATACAACGAAATAGTCTGTCTATACATACACATGGATTACATAGTAGCACCAACAATGAACAATCCCTAACCTGTGACTTGACTTATTATTGAACAGCGTTCGATTATTTATTTATTTATTGATATTTTCTTACTCATAGTTGGGCTAATTGTGGGTAAGTTATAGGAAATGTTCGATTCATGCTTTTACCAGGGGGATTAAGCCCAAAGTGAAAACAACTTGTTTAAACACCGAGACACATCATTGGAGTGAAAAAAAAATATATAAATTTCATTCCTAGTTCCTTTACGGAAGGGTGTATTCATTTTTAACTTGTGTGAAAAAAAAAACAGTGTAGCTTTTTTATTAGTTTTTAGGTAAATAAAATAAATAAAATAATATATAAAAAAATTAAACAAAGCAAAAAAGTGATCCAAGACAATTACCACCACGGTTTTTGTTGTCTTTCTTTTAATCTGAAGTCACAGAAAGCGTGATAAATTTGCATATCTAACACACATTAACCGACTCCAAGAAGAAGAAAAAGAAGAAAGACAAAAACAATTTCTTTCTTCGTCAGCACTTTCTTAAAATATTAAACAGGGAAAAACACGTTTGACCCCATCGCTATGATTGCTGTAACCATGGATCTACGATCACACGTGCCGACTTTTAAAGAAAAATAAACAGTGGCACCGAGTAAATCGAAGTTATCTACCGCTGTTTTAGATGGCACATATTTTTGAGTTCTAGAGGGCGCAATCATATTAATTTTTAAAACAAAACAATAAAAAAAAATGATATTTTTTCTTCTTTCTCAAAAGCTAAAAAAAATATTAAATATACCTCACAAAGTCGACAGTTCCGAAAGTTAGCAGGAGGGTTCCAATTCCAATCAGCCCTCCTGACGTTGTTTATCCATATCTGACGAATCGCTGGATCAGCAGGAAAGCGCTTCATTTTATAGCCACCTTTCGCTGCTCTATTAGAACAGTTTGGTGCCGAACAGCCCACCATAGTGTGGGTTTTTGGTATCACTGGCTCCCGATCCTCACTCAACGATTAATGTTGCCCTTTAATATATGTTCATATATATATAGATGATAAGATAAATCTCTTTTTCTTTTCCCTATCTATTTTTTTAAGAATAAAATATTTAAAAACATTGATAATAAAGTCTAATTTTAAACACAATGGGACATGAGCCTGTGACAAAGATGGCTCCAGATGGTGCCAACTGTATGAAGGTGGATAACTCTGTCTTACTGACAGGCGGCAGTAGTGTCGCGTTGCCCAGAGACGACTATAAACATTTTTGTAGTTACTTATAAATTTACAAACAAAATCGCGCGAGTTAAAGTTTTATATATCAGTAACTTTTACTTTATTGTTTTTTTTTAAGTATTTTTTTTCTTTGCTTGGAAACTATATTTATTTGTACATACACAGATCCTTTTTTTTATTGCAAGATATAAGAATAATATTACCAAAATGTGAGTTTAAATTTTAATTTCCTCTTTCATGTTGTTTTTAAAGCAAACATTTTTATATGAATTGAGATTGAGTGATTATTTATTTTTCGAACAATTAAGATGAAACGATAGTAGTTTTGGATGTTGTTTTGGAAATATTTCGCTAATTT
This sequence comes from Sepioteuthis lessoniana, assembly GCA_963585895.1. Lineage (NCBI taxonomy): Eukaryota > Metazoa > Mollusca > Cephalopoda > Myopsida > Loliginidae > Sepioteuthis > Sepioteuthis lessoniana. The sequence goes on from OY757918.1 coordinate 83,077,866, forward strand.
TAATAGTCTTCTGATAAGCAAATATGGAAAAAATTTCTTTTTTAATTTCAAGTGCTTTTACTACAACCATTTTTAAAACAATATAACTCCCCAACATAATTCAAATCTTAAAGGGTTTTTTTTTTAAAATACATTTTACTTTTTAAAAATATAAATTATTGTCTTCTATAGCCGTATCAGTGTACATCACAAGGAAAAGGGATAAAGACATTATATACTTATCCATAAAAAAAAGAAAAAAAAAAGATCAACAATACATCAGCTTTTGATCTTACACACACAAAAACTCAAGCACACCATATTGTTATAGTTATAGTTAGTTGATGAAGAAAGCTAGCATAGTAAACAAAGATTTACTTAAAAGAAAAATATTTATTATCCTGAAATTATAAATGAATAAAGTATTTTTTATATATCTATGTATCTACATATCTCTCTCTCTCTCTCTTTCACTCAATATTTATATATATATATATATATATATATATATATATATATATATATATATATATATATATATATATTCAAGCAAGTTTTGTTAAAGACGATGGAAGGCTGTTTATTATTTTTAATTTTATTTTTTCAAGACTCCTTGTTATTTTTCTAGTGTTGGGAGCGCCTGGGTAGAAGATATGGGACAATTCCTTTACCATCTAGATCCTGACATAGTTCTTGAAAAAATAAAATAAAAAATGATAAACAAACAGTGTTCCATCGTCTTTGATAAAATTTGCTTGAATGGCAATTTGCTGCCTAAATATACACTCCTCAAAATATACATATTATATTTATGTACATACATACATATATGTGTGTGTGTGTGTGTCTCTGTGTGTGTGTGTGTCTGTGTGTATGTGTGTGTGTGTGTGTGTGTGTGTGTGTATGTGTGTGTGTGTGTGTGTGTATTTCAAGAAATTGTTAGATAAATCCAACAATTAATCACACAAAAAAAAAAACACTTGATGTTCGAAAAGTGAAACAGTCTGAATAAGACCTTAAAAGTTTAATAAAAAAAAGAATTGTGAGTTTTGATTGGCTGTTATTTGTTTGTTTGTTTGTTTGTTCTTTAATTGATACATGATAATCTTTCTACTTCATCATTTTGGTTGTCTGATGATTGTAGTGTTACAACTACATGAAACTTTAATCAACAGCACTTGACTGTATTTGCAAACTTTTTAATTCTACTTATAAGTGCTTTTATATATATGCACACACACACACACACACACACACACACACACACACACACACACACACACACATATATATATATATATATATATATATACAGTAGTGGTCATGTGTTAAATAACGGAACAAAAACGAATATTTAAATGATTTTTACTTGAAAAAATTTGCATGTGCATTTACGAAATTTTCCCAAAATATACTTAGAGCATATGTATTTATTACCTATAAAGTTTTCTAAATCTTTTTTTTACAGTAAATTAATAGTGAATTAAAAAAACAAAAATATACATTTTGCTATGGTCAAAAGTTAAGGAACACTGTTGAATTATAGTAATTGAGGTAATTTTTAAACAACTTGATTGCTAATTTTGATTTATAGTCAACTATCATACATCATTGGAACTATTTTTAAGCAAGATGGAGGCAAAAGCATGTAATTGATAACTTGAGAAGAAAAAAGCTCATTTTAGCAAATCATGAACAAGGCAAATCATACGCTGAAATTGCTGGTATCATACGAAGGTCAAAAAATGTTATTTATCATGTAATCAGTAAATTTAAGGCTGATAAGACCCTTGAACCAAAACTGAGAACTGGCAGGCCTCCTATGACTACTAAACGGGAAGATCAGATGATTGTTAAAATGTCTTTAAAAGACCGTTTCGATACAGCAATGTTTATTTCTCATGCAATTTGTGAGCAAACAGGATTAAAAAACATATATATATATATTTTTTTTTCAGCTGTGCTATTACATTTGCTTTTAGAGTAATATTCTTAGGAACGGTATTATAATGAAAACAAGGCATTTCATACTGCTAAAGTAGCTTTAATGTGGTAATTTACAGTGTAATCATACTGACCGCCATTGGCACTCACAGGCAGTTCTTTTACTCTACTACAAGATAGTTACCAAAGGGGAGATAATACCAATTCTTCAGAAGGGAAGTAATTAAGAGTTAAAATTCATTAGTATTACAGGTATGAAGTAATTTGTTCTCCAAAGCTATGGTTTAAATAGTACTGCTACTGTTCTTCTACAAGGATGGCCTTAGTATTAAATAACCCATGAAGGTTGATATGCAATTAAATAAAGAAACCAACTCAAACCACTATATATATATATTTATATGTATATTTATATTGTCATTGAGCACTCAAGTGAAGAATTGCTGGCTGTCAAATACATGTAGCTGCAAAGCTCTTCCTTCACTTTCACTGAAAAAACATTAGATCAAGAGTAAGATATCCAACTGACATAAAATCAGCCAGGTTTTGATTCCAGCTTGAAGCATTTCACATGTCTAACCACACTGAAGAGTTGTGATACAATGAAACAGTCTGTCTGTAGATGACATTATATATATATATGTAGAATTTTCTCTTTTAAACTTGAGAAACATTTTTAGATTTTATTTTTGTTTGTTAATTTCAGATCCGCTCATACAAATCTTGTAAAAAATGGCTGAGAAAGAAGAAGGTTTTGATCCTGGTCAGGAAATGATTAATATCAAAGTTCTTTATGGAAGAAACTTTGTAAGTAATTCTTTGTTAGGCTCAAAAAAGAGAAAAACATTTTCTTTTATTTTTAGTTTTTAATAGACCAAAAATTATATTGATGATGCCCTTAACAGTCTCTAAGTCTCCTTGTGGTCTCAAAGATTAATAACTGGACCTATTAACTTATGAATAAATTACCAAATAATTGATTTAGTTTATGCATACAAAAACAACAAAAACTATCTTGCTATTGTTATACTCATCTTCTATAAACTCTTGTTGTTGTTATACTCATCATCTATAAACTCTTGTTGTTGTTATAATCATCATCAATAAACTCTTGTTGTTGTTATACTCATCATCTATAAACTCTTGTAGTTGTTATACTCATTATCTATAAACTCTTGTTGTTGTTATACTCATCATCTATAAACTCTTGTTGTTGTTATACTCATCATCTATAAACTCTTGTTGTTGTTATACTCATCATCTATAAACTCTTGTTGTTGTTATACTCATCATCTATAAACTCTTGTTGTTGTTATACTCATCTTCTATAAACTCTTGTTGTTGTTATACTCATCATCTATAAACTCTTGTTGTTGCTATACTCATCTTCTATAAACTCTTGTTGTTATACTCATCATCTATAAACTCTTGTTGTTGTTATACTCATCATCTATAAACTCTTGTTGTTGTTATACTCATCATCTATAAACTCTTGTTGTTGTTATACTCATCATCTATAAACTCTTGTTGTTGTTATACTCATCAACTATAAATTTATGCTGTTGTTATACTCATCATTTATAAGCTCTTCATTGTGATTAAAAAAAGCCACTGTCTGATTGGTTGACAGAGCAATAAAACATATAAGGAATTTGGCCAGTCAGAAGGCACAGTTGAGTGAAGCTGTGGATGCTTTCCTGATCTCATCAAAAGCATATAAATTACACCCTGCATTCTACACTGGCCATTTCTCATTCTCACAGCCTCTATGCATCTTATTTCTCTTATTTACCTCAACAGCCAAGCACAAATTATACCCTAAACATATACTTTTGAGACCAAGCCATCTTACCTTACCTACATACCAAAGGATAGTCCAAAACAAGTTATCTATGAACTTACCAAGGACCCAACACCATAGAATAAACATTCAACAACTTAGGTTCTTTGTAACTAATATAAAAAACAAACCTTATTGTACATTTCTGTATATAAATTTCACCCCATTTGTTGATCCTATTGTTGTTTTTTTCTATTTGTTCCATTCTTGTAAAATTAGCTCATAGTATTACAATCCTGGTCAGCAAATTGCCCTTCTTCCACTGTCTCTCCTCCCCTGTATTACCATACATGAATATAACATTATTTACGATTTTAAATAATTGCTTGTGGGATAGATGGAACATCACTGAAAAATAAGATAATTGAAAGAATCTGCCCACATGTTTTAATAAGTTTCTTTATGGGTCTCACATGAAGAATGAGCAGTATATAGGAGACTTTGATTAAGAAAAAAAAATGATACTAAAAAAAAGAAAAGGGTTAAAATATTCAAATTTTCAAAAAATTACCCATTTCAGATCAGACATCTTATTTTTTACTGCATCTAACATTATTTTTGAAATATAGAAAGTTTTGAATTTGTCATGTTTTTATCTGAATTACTTAGATGATGAACGATTTGTATATTGGTTATTATCATTTATTATCATGTCAAGGGTTGTCTCAAAATGTTGTCACTTGATCCAAGATGACAAAAGAAGTGGACAAACATACATTTATAATTTAGTTCCTATGTAGATTGTTATTTTAATAAATGAAACATCTGGTTATGCTCCAAAAAAGAAAAGAAAATTCTCTTGGCAGTTTTATTAATTATTTATTTTTACTCATTTTTCTCAGTATTGTCATTTTTCTATTTTTTTTTTTTTTAGAAAGGAACAAAAGGAGAATATCTAGGAACAGTTACTATAAAAGCACATTTTGGAGAAAAAGTTCTGGGAGATGTTCAAAAAGTAGATTGTTCCTTTAAGACAGACATTGAGCTGAAATACACAGTGGGAATAGGCTGCTCTAGCGAAGACCCATTTATTCTTGATGAAATTGCATACAGACCAGTGGTGTGTAAGTATAAAAGAAACAGTTGTGTGTACATATATATATATATTAGAGAAAAATGGAAATAAATCTGGTGGTATGCAAATATAGAATTATGAAAAAACAAAATATTCAGAGGATGTATATATATATATATATATATATCAGGGGCGGAGACGGGACTAGTGCAACTCGTGCCCAGCACGACCAATAACTCGGTCAATGTTATTCAAAATGGATTAAAAATCATCCATTAATTTCAAGTAAACATACTTAGTCTGATCTCAATTAAATTACGTATCTATTCAAGTTTCGATAACTAAGTAGCCAAAAGTTCATAAATATATCTGGGAATAATACAACGATCCTGTTTTGAACGGATGGTCTTTGTCCGGCCACCGTCAGATTCATTGAACATCCCATAAAATCAGCTATAATGTTGAACGCGCAATCCGTGCCAGGCACTAGACCCTTATAATAACAGTAATGTTAGAGAAATCCGCTTTTGGCTGTAACCAATAGCAAGAGCAACCCAAACATCGTGCTCAAAAATCTTAGCGCATTCTGACTGCTGACAGCTGTCTTGGGAAGAGGGAGAGGGACTGAGAGAGAGAGAGAGAGAGGGGGGATAGCAGATTATAGCCATCGCCGACGTCATCATCATCGCTATGGTAAATGTTGGTTAAATGGCGTGTTTTAACTCATTTTTTCACTAACAGATCTCTATTTCTTTAATGAATGTTGCATATATTACATTCTGTAACTAAAATTTGTTTATTTGAATACATTTTCAACAAATAATCTTTATTTTAAGCGAAATTGAAACTACTAGCTGTGTCTGTGTATATTGTCATCAGTTTCTTTATTCTAATAAACATATTTTCTCGTCATAGTAATGAACATCTCTTTTCTTCTATACTTTTGAAAGGGAAAAAAAGTATCTTATCTTCTGTATTAACAAGACTACAAATTATATAGTATCTTGATTGTTTACAAAAAAAACACCATGGAAGGTATGTTTGTCAATCTGTGCTATACAATGGAGAATCACGCAATAGCAACTATGATGACTTACTTTGGGTCCACGGACCACGGGTTGGGAACTGAAGTTGACAGAGGGCGGGGGTGCACGAGTAGCAAAAATAGGCTAGAGTCGCCACTGATATATATATATATATATATATATATATTTATGTTCGTAAACATCTATGTATACATCTCTCTCTCTCTCTCTATATATATATATATATATATATATATATATAATATACACACACACACACACACGAGAGTGAGTCAAAAAGTAATGACTTTTTCTTCGGTACAGGGAGAATTACAGATGCAGGAACATGTATCATACATCAAAATGAAGCTGGCCCACTGTTGATCACATCCCTACTTCACAACATAGTCACCATTTCTCTCAATAGCAATCTTCCACCATCAAATGAGAGCATGTATCCTTGCCTTGTAAAATTCTGCTGATTGTTCTTTGAGTCACTTCATCACTGCAGTTTTCACTTCCTTGTTACAGGCATAATGTTTATCATCTCTTTGGCGGTATAAAAGAGGGTTTAAGAGGCAAACATTATATAAACATATATATATATGTATTTACCCAGCTCCTCCACACAAGGTCAATTTTCCTGCAAATTTTTACAAATCTGAATTCTAAGTTTTCCTTCTCCTGGACTAATTGTCATATAAACAGACAAAAGTTAAAAAGATCAGGCTTCCCTACTATTTACCCCATAGCTAGAGAGTGAATAGTTTGATCTATACCTTTCCTGAGGCTATGAAAAATGTCATCAGTCTTGTCCCAGATTCCTAAGACAATAAACCATTACATTACACGTGCCTCCAAATATATATATATATATTGTTATATATCATTATATATTGTTATATATATATATTATTATTATATATATATATTATATATCATATTATTATATATTGTTATATATATATTATTATATATTGTTATATATATATATATTATTGCTCTGTAATGTCAGTTACATTGAGCTCTTTACCAGGAAAATTTAAATGTTCACTGTTGAATGTTTTTTTTTTCCTGATGGAATTACTCCCAACTCCGGTTTAACTGGACCGAATAATACTTATATATATATATATATATATATATATATATATATATATATATATATATATATGAAAACAAATGAATAAGTTAAAGTCTAAAAATAAGTACAGCTCATATATATATATTTTTAGTTTGAGATGTATTGTGATTTTATTTTTGGTTGCTGTGTTACAATACTGTTGAGAGCTTAATTAATAATATTTGTTTTGATTCTATCATATTCCAAAAGTAATAATAAAATCTTTTTTTGCGGGGGAGGGGCGGTTTAAAAAAAATTAGTTTTTTATTAGAAGTTTTTTTAGTGTACTTATTTAATGGCGATTCTATATGTACTAACTGTAATTCTACCTGCAAACATTGAAATGTGTTACCCTACTTTGTGTTTAAAGAAATAATTCCTGATTTCACTCAGATGATATAACATCAAATATTGACAAGAATAAATACAAATTTTGTGTATCTCTTTTCGCTTCTAATGATCCAGATCTTTGTCTCATATGATAAAAATATTTGCAACAAGGAATTAACACAAAAATGATTTTCTTTGGTTTAAGTGACTTTTGCCAAAATCTTACCAAAAGAAAAGAAAAAGAAAGAAGAAGAAAAGACAATAAATTTGGGCCAATGTTCCATTGATTTATTACCAATAATACAAGGTGAGTTTGGAAAAGAAGTTTTTTTATTATTAAAAAAACTAATACATACTTATATATAAAATGTAGTGTTTGGTTTGGCTTATTTGTTTAACAGCATATCAACCCCTTATTATCTATTTAATGTGAAATTTGTTTCATTTGTATATTATAATCATAACTCTTCATATTTTCATATTTCTATTTTATATAATGATCAAAAATATTTTAATTACAATCCTAACTATTTATATTTTCATAATATAATAAACTATTTTGATTATAATCCTAACTGTTTATATATTCATAAATATTTATATTTTATATCATAATCAAAACTATTTTGATTATAATCATAACTATTTATATTTCCAACAACATTCCATTGCAACCATTTTTTATTGCACATCTTCATTTGTCTTTAATGATCATTTGTTTGCGGACATACATAGAAGGGATCCTAACAAATACAGCAACTCCAGATTAGAGTAAACTGGGATGTAATGGCAATGAAGGGGTGAGTTCACATCCCCTAGAGTTCTAGAACTGGACCCTTACCACTGGATGTGATTTAGTGCTATGCCAATGACACCATTTTATTTGGGTCTTGCTACTCTGCAGAGGATAGAATCAGAATATTCTATGCCCTACCAACAGAACAAAAAATATAACTATATATATATATTTTTAAAAATGAATAGGTCCACTAAGAGATTGATATTTTTTTTTAATAATTATCTATTTCACTCTAACATATGTGGATGTTTCCTGCTTGTTGCTTTCATTAGAGAACATATTGTAATTTACTAGGTTTTTGCTTGAATGTGGCACAAGGCCATATGACTTGAGCATCCAATAAGACTCAAACTCACTTATGTAGGTTTGTTAGTTGACTAACAATTTGATGGCCAGCCAATTGGCACAATGGTTAGTATTTGCCACTGGGCCGGGAGATCAGAGTTCAATTCTTAGTCGAGTCATACCAAAGGCTTAAAAAATGGTACTTAATGCCTCCTTGCTTAACACTCAGAATTTATATGGTATGGAGCAATACAGGGAAAGGAGTAATACTCTCCCCTATATCTTAGTGTTGTAATTATTGAAAAGGAAGCCTTCAGGTCACTCTTGACTACAATCAGTCAACTTACTTAACTTATAGATATATATATATATATACACCGTGTAACCCGGATATAAGAGACCCTGATATAAGAGATATTGTCTCTGGTCTCAAATTAGAGCCTGTGTTACCTAAACAAAATAGACCAAACCCATATATAAGAGAGAACCTGGATATAAGATACTTATTCTAAGGTCCCAGCAACTCTCTTATATCCGGGTTACACTATATATATATATATAGGGTTCAATGGGTAAATTGTCACCATTCTAAATTATGAATTTCATGCCTGTGCTTTATTTGTTTCAGGTTTTGTCTATTGAGCAGCAAAGTAGAGTAGGTTGGGCACTATCTTTAAGCACCATAACAAAATTCACTTTTCCAGAAATTTGGAAATGGCATGCTGTACTGCTTGGCATTCATGCTAGAGGTGCCAATACAAAGATTTCAGAATGTTTAGGTGTCAGTCTGAAGACAAATTCATATTCATATTAATGAAAACCAAACACCCAGCTGGTCCACATTATGGTGTTGGGGGTAGTCATTAGCAATGGTGACATTATATCTCCATTCATTTTCTCACATGGTCTCAGACTCAATATAGAGGCCTACATCAAATGTCTGGAGGAGATAGTGTTGTATAGTAACAATACAACTATACAAATATACAGATGCTGGGAAATACGAAACACTGGCGACTCTCTGTTGTTCAGGTACAAAACGTTTATTCACTTCTTGACTTTAGTTTTTCGACACGAGGAGGGAGAGATACAATTTTTACTATGCTGACTGTACTATCTGACCCAACAAATGCACTGTGCATCCTGTAGCCCCCAAGATCTCTGTCGGTTGAGATCTGCAGAACTCCATGGTCAGACTTCAACTTCAACAGTCTGCCATTGAGGCAGACAAACCAACTGTCTCCTACATCGTCCACAGTCAACCCCCAGCTGGACTGGCCCGGCCCAGAGTCGAATCCCAACTAACGTCTTTTTCAAAATCACCAAATTCTCAGCCCATCACTTCTGGGCATGACGTCATTCACACCCCCAGTCCATTTCCTATCTGGGGTTTTTATTATGACATTTGTGATTGTCATATCCTCTGCGCGCAAGTGTGAACTGTACTCAATGTGAGTGCACCTGCACTAAAAGAATGACGTCATTCACACCCCAGTCTCATTTCCTATCTGGGGTTTTTATTATGACATTTGTGATTGTCATATCTTCTGTGCGCGAGCATGAACTGTACTCATTGTGAGTGCACCTGCTCTAAGAGCCGAATAGTTCAAAGCCCAACCAAACTGAATGATAAAATATAATTAATGAAAAATGATTAATATCGAAAAATCATTCCGTAATTATATAACAATAGTGCTGCCCTAGATTGAGAAGATGGCTGCTGGGAGATCCTACATGCAACACCAAAAAAAACAAAAAACTGAAAGCAAGGGTAACAGCAGCATTTACCAATTTAAACAAAGAGACTGTTGGAAAACCTTGAAGAAGACTCTGAAGTCATCTGGAGGCCATGTTTGAAGCTAATGGGGATGTCTTTGAATTAATCTAATCTATAGTATTTCAAGATATGTTGATGTAGTTTTGGTAAATATATCTGATAAAGTGAGAAGTCTGTTATTTTCAGTTTTCCATAATTCAGATGACAGTTTACCCATCACACCCTGTATATTACATATATGTGTATATATAGTGTTATATTACTTTGACTTTTGCTTTGATTTCATTTGGTTGGGTTTTATGGTATATCAACCATTGTTGGTGATTTAATGCCAAATCCTTTGTATATATATATTAAATATATATGATTTGTAAACATGTATATGAAATTTTTTTAAACAAGCCTGAGTTCATTTTTTTTGCACACAGTTAAATGTATTTCTATTTACTATAAATCATTTGTTTGCACACAGTTAAATGGTTTCAAGTATTTCTATATAACAGTCACAATTTAGCATCAGTCATTTGTTTGCACGCAGTTTGTTGATAATTTCCTTTTTAAATGGGTAAGAACTAATTTGTTTGCACACTAGTATTGTTATTGTTTCTACTCAGATAAATGGTTTCAATAATTGCTATCTAACACTTCTAATTCAATTCAATATTAATCATTTGTTTGCACACAGTGAAGTGGTTACAAGTATTGCTATTCTACACTAACAATTCTATTCCACATTATTCACTCATTTGCACACATTTAAATGGTCCCGAGTATTGCTATGTATAACTAACTATTCAATTAAACATCAGTCATTTGTTTACTCTATTTCTAACAAATTGATTTGATGTAAGTCATTTGTTTGCACACAGTTTAAATGTCAAACACTTCTATTTGACCCATAAATAGGACCCTATCAGGCACTACCTCTTCAGGTCAACGTGGACTGAGGAGCAATAGCAATGAAGGGGTACTCCATATTCCCCAAAACACCAGAACTAGAGCTTCACCATCAGATGGTTTGATGTCATATAATAGGACACTTGTTTGGGGAGTCCTACCCATCTGCAGAGATGCAGTTAGTGTATTCTACAGTTAAAGCCAACTAGGCTGGTTGACTTTTATCACTCTTAACTATTGTCATTTTTTAGTTATATCTCTGGTTTAGAGCAATTACTTTATTATAAATTAACTTAATTTTCTTTTGTTGTCCACCAAAAATATGAATATGTTGCTCTCCAAAAATAAGTACATCTTTTATATATATTATTAGGTATTATTTATTTACTCTTGAAACCATTAAACCAAAAATATGAATATGCAGCTGTCCAAAAATAAATACACTCTCATTCACACAATTTGATTTTTGGTTATGAAGTTTCAATTCTGAGGAGTTTGGTAATAAACAATACCTAATAATATCTATTTTGATTGTATTATGTTCCTCTAGAAATAAAATCTCAGAATCTTTGGTTTAGAAGAAAATTAGTGTTTTATTAAAAAAAAATTGTCTGAGTTTATTTAAGTATGGATGATATTCCAAATTTTTTGTTATTTTTTATCACAGTTTAATGTGGTTTTGAATATTCCAGGTGAGAAAAGTTTTGAGATATGTCAGGAAGTCTTGCCTGTATCTGGGTCCCTATGGGAATCTTTATCTCCTGACCACCCAAAGGTAAGGAAAAAATATTTTAATCCTTTATCTCAAAAGGTTAAGATCATTCTGGAACAATCAGACTGTGGCTATACAGTACATCATAATAGAGAGTTATCAGGATATTTATCACAGATATTTACACAGCTTAACTTAGAGCTAGGAGTGAAGGAAGAAGGCAAATTAATTTTGCAACTGAGGAGGGTCTGTTTACTTTGAATATTTGCAATTACTTTTACTCAAGTTTGAATGTCTTATTTGGTTACCCTGTTGGTAGGGCTTAGAATATGCTGACTGTTGTTACATATTTTACATTTGACAGGCCATGTAAGTTATGTGGATTTCAAAACAGGATGCACCTGTGTCTTAAGGTAAACAAAAGATTGTGAAAATGCCACATAAATTGCGTGAGTGGCATGCCAGAAGGAAGAGTAACCACAAGGTGAATGAGCGTCTGAAAAATATATAACAATGGAAGATTCTGACCCTGAGCAGAACAAAGAGAGAGACTAGACGTCATGCCACGCTGACTATGCGCCAGACCATCCCAGATTGAGAGTTAGAGAAAAGTCTGGAATGCACAAAACTTGCTAAGTCAAAACAGGATATGATCTCAGAAGAAAATAGGAGCACCTAGAAAAGCCCCCTGTTGTTGAATTGACCTATATCAGTCTTGTGAAAGAAGCACAAAGAAGTAACAAAGATGATTAAATGTTTTAAGTCAGTCCTGTGCCATATATGGTAAAGAAAGGAATAGTCCGTTGCTTACAACATCGAGCAAAAACCATTAGCAGCAATACTAATGCATATCAAGAAGAAATGATTAGTCTGAGACACAACCTCCATCGTAACAACTATCCAGAGCGTATAACATCAGCTCCAAGAAACCTAGATAGGAGGATGGGGGATAATACCCCAAAACTCATCACGGTATGTCTGCCCTATGTCAAAGGACTAGCCGAAAGGATCCAAAAGATATGTAGTCTATATGATATCAGGACAGTATTCACAAGTGGTTCAACTCTCTGAAGGTATCTCTTCCAGGTCAAGCCACCAGCAGAATTCAACATGACCAAGAACTGTGTTTACTCCATTCCTTGCAGTTCTGGTAAAATATACAAAAGTGAGACAGGTTGCCCACTAAAAGTAAGGCTAGAAGAACATCGGAAGGTAGTAGTACGAGGTGAGATTGAAAAGTCGGGTATGGCGGACCATATATGGAAGAAAAGGGAAATCATCTGCCTTTATAGGATAAAGTTGAAATAATTGATAGAGCTGAACATTGGAGGATTAGATGCCTTAAGGAATAAGCACATATGTTGGGCTACAATGACCTGCTGAGTAGACCAAGTATAGAGTTGAATACAATATGGGAACCGATAATTAAGAAGGCTAGATGAGAAAAAAAAAAATCTGAATATGAGCACAGGTAAAAAATCATACATAATAGTAGTAATTCTAGAAAAAAAGAGTAAGAACATTAAGTTTATAAGTCCCAAAAATTCACTCTGAATTGTCCAGCAGGACACATGGCATAATGATTATAGCCGTTGGTTCCCTAAGCTTCTAAGGAGACAATCATCAGGCGATTGCAGGTTCAATCCTCACTACAGGCGAGTAACAATATAGGAATACTTAACACTTGTACTCAGTTATGGCTAACGGAATCAGAACAGGCGACCCCCATGGATTCAATAAACATAGTTCAAAATTCCGTGTAGGTTCTCGAGTTCAACAAACACCTGAAGAAGGCCGGAGGACATATCGGCCAAAACGTTGTGGAAATAACAATGAAGATAAAGATGAAGACAATAGTCCAAAAACGCTTAATGATAAAAAAATAAGAATTGTACATTACTGGTGTTAATTTGTTATAATACATGGGCAATGCTGGGTGTCCCTGATCATAATAAAAGGTAATTTAAATTTTGTTCAGAATAGTTTTTATAGGGTTAGCAACTGGTACATTGCTTCTTAGAAATACATGCCACTGTTGCCTTTACATATAGGTTTCTTTGTATCCTTTCTATCACATTAATAATCTATATCAATTAATCATTCTTTTTATTCTATTTTTTTTCCTTAGCCTGAAATTGATATTGTTGTCAGCATTACTCACCCATTGCTGGAAAGGTCAGAATTGACAGATTTTAATATTCTGAGAGCAACTGTTGAATCAGTCGTATCTCCACCAGAATGTCTTACTTTACCTAACCACATCTATGTTGCTGCTCTTAGTGTACCTCTAAAAAGCGAGGTAAGAACAAGTTTATTCTATGTCAAAACAGCACTTCCAGAGTAGAACTAGCTTTTGTTTTCCTCTCACTGACAAAGTACTCATTTTCCTTCTCTCTCTCTCTCTCTCTCTCTCTCTCTCTCACAAAGTTCCACACAATATGCTTCAACTGTCACTCTTGTTCTGATTCTCCCAACTGTCATTCATAAATGCGTTGCTGTCACTTTGGATGAATCTTTTATATACATGGTAACCTTTGCATATGTTTGAGGCTAGCAGTTTTCCCACATGCTCTACCTCAGTCGGATGTTGTTAACTCTCAAGGTTAACTGATGTTGGTAAGACATTATAGACTGCCTTTATAAAGAAACTTAACTTTTTGGGTTCCATGTGCTTGAGCTCACCCTATGTGACAGCTCTGTCTTTTGTTCTTTCCCACTTGGTCTATGCACTCTGTTTCCTTTGTCCTACAGCTGTAGCAATACACCTGACTTCCTCAAGATGATAAATTTCTTCTGAAACCATTTTTCTTTTGTTTATTTTGGATTCCTTGGACCACCAGAGCTGTGGATGAAGGCCTAGACCTGCTCTTCTATTTGCCACAGTGCCAATTATTTCTTTCATCTTAAGGGCCAATTCTGCATTCTCTACAGCTATTTTTGCCATCCATTTCCGACCGGTTATTACGGAAGACTGGGCATTTTTCTCTTGTAGTTCACTAGAATCTCGTAGCATCTGGAAAAGTTGCACTTTACCAAATTTATATTCCTCAACAAGAGACAACATTAGAAGTTTTAGCTTTGTTGATGAACTGTATAGTGCCACATTTGTTACGGAGTTCGGTACTCCCAACCATTTTTTTGTATATTTACCGATTAACCACTCCATTGTTTCATTTTTTTGTAATTGATACCTCATATATTTGCATTGGCCATGATAATTTAGGAATAAATCCAAAATAAATACACCATACTTAATCTTTGTTCAGGAGGTCACATTTATCAAGGAACATAATCCATCTTTTAGTAGTTTGCTTAGGTCCTGCCAATTATGTTGATCAATAAATGGTAGGGAGTAGTAGCAACCTAGGCTCTAAATGCTTTTTTCATGGTTAGTGGGGATTTTGTTCTCATCGACGGAGAACTTTATCTCTGTGCAGTTTCCTTTAATTATTGATAAACTGCAGCATTTTGAAGCCTTTATTTTCATCACAGCCCATTTGAAGAGTTCCGGCAGATGGGTCACCAATTGTTCCATGTGTGATCTGGATTCTGCAACTAGAGTTACAGCATCCATAAAAGCCTTCATAAATATATATAAGGGATATTACTCAAAAGTTCAGGGAATTTAAACAGTGCTTGCAGCTACTCTTTGTGAGCAGTAATCTTTGTGAATCAGTATGCGAGAAGATGCTTGAAAGTAGATGATAAGGCAAGTAATATGTTTTTTGGGCAAAATTCTTTTATGATTAGGTTTAATATATACTTACCTTATATATATCTTATGTTCCTCAAAATTTTATGAAGTGGTTTATATATATATATATATATATATATATAAGACCACTTACCCAAATTTTAAGGAACTTATGTTACAAAATGTCCTAAAAAAAGTTGATAAAAAACAAGGTTCTTAATTTCCTGGGGTGATGTCTGAAAAAATAATGTGAATGTATCAGTTGAAATTTCCCAAATCCTTTTGATAGAACTTTCTGTGTGTGTATATATATATATATATATAATCAAATAATTTACTCTTTTTTGTTCACTTTGATTTTTTTTGTCATATATATATATTTATATATATATATATAACATTGATATTTCAGTAACTGATAGTTTGCCAAAATTTTTTGTGTAGACAAAATTTTATAGTAGACACTGATTTAACTTCAAAGTTTTGTACAATTTTCAGTTTATTCTTTTCTTACTTTTAACTTTTGCACCAGCTTTTGAAAGCGTAAGTCATGTGAGAAAGAGGGCATTGACTTTGTCACCTGTAGTGAACAACGCCAAAAGACATTACTTCTCCTTGCATAGATATGGCAATCCTATAGAGTGATGATAATCCAACAAAGTCTGGTGGTATCGTGAGTTACTGCTGGGATGCTCTGGGTTAGTGGTAATGATGCTTTGACCTTGAAACCATGCCTGAATCCAAAGTCATCATCAAATGAAGGCTTTGTTGGAAGCATTGCTGCTGTACAAACATCAGTCATTGTATGATACCTACCTATATATATATATATATATATATATATATACTTCTAGTCTGTTCAGATATATGAATTATCCTCATTTATTTCATAGATTCTATTATTAAAAAAAAAGGCTAAGAAGAGAATCATAACATACACTAATAGAAAATTGCGATACTCTAAAAGACAATGCAATTTTGATTTGTGTACAATATGTTCTTGAAATTTGATTATTGCTGATACATTCCTTATTTTAGAACTTGTGCACGTATTTATCTATATGCATAAGCCAGTAGATTTTCAGCAAATTGAAAACATATTCAATATCTTGCTATTTTATTTTCTGTCAACTTATTTTCTGTCAACGTATATCAACTATTTTTAATAGTTATATCTGATTGTCTTTGTTTTCTTTCCATTTTTCAAGAAAGAAAACTTGGCTGTATTTGCTGGAGCTAATCTAAGATCTCCTTGTGAGAAAGAATGTGTAAATAGACAGAAGAAATGGGTGAATCCTGGAAATGCTCTTGGAAATGCTGCTTATATTCCAAACAGGTGAGAAAAATTGTAACAGCTTTTACCTTTTTTTTTAATATAACTAAAAAAGTAAAATTGAAAATATACACTGTAACTCACATTGTTAGCTACTCTGTCAGTAAAAAACTAAGAATATACCAAATACATTCTCTATAGAGGGGTAAGTCCTCCCAGAAAAGGGTGTTCTGAGTATAGCACTAAACTGCATCCTATAGTGGAACTCTGGGTCTGGGCTCTAGGAAATGTAGAATTATCCCTTCATTGTCATTATTTCAAGGTCTGTTGTGATACTATGGGGTCAGAGGGCAAGCTGTGTTGCCATTTGCTATCTGACTCCATTCTGAGGTTATTCTATTTTTACCCCATGTTGTCTTGTTGGTGTTAATCCTTGGATAAGAAGTCCATAAAAGAATTATATGAAAGAAGATAGTAACAGATAGGAGACAAAAACACATTTTTATATTTTTCCTTAATTACTGAGTTCAACAACCATTCAATGGGTGAGGAAATTCTCCCTGAATACAATTGAAATGGTTGAGTCATCCAGTCAAGGTTTTAAAAATGTGTTAGTTGTTTCTTGGGTATATATGCGTCCTTATTCGGTATTTAAAGCTTTAACAACGTATTTGGTATATAAAGCTTTAATGACGTGTTAGTCACTTTTGAAAGTTTGTCCAAGTCCAGTGTTTTAGTTCGTAGTTTGATAGGTCCATTTTGATACTTTTTATATTTTGGCATACTGTTAACCAAGATGGCTGCTACTAGTGAGAGGTTAGCCAATATGGCACTTTAGAGTGGCCACGTGGCATTTCACTAGCAGCAAGGGAAATTTAGATGTTGTCACTCCCTTGGTCACTGCTGAAAAGAGAGAGAGATTTTTTCTTTTGTTGGGATGGTCCTTTTTCTTTACGCATGTATCGTCCCCTCCTCCTGTCAGAGGCTTCTGGGAGTTTCTGCATACTTTAATAATTATTTTAATTCAATTAAAATTTTTTTTTTAACTTTTTAAAAATTTATTTATTCCCTACAATACTACCTGTTAGGGTCTCATCTATGG
This sequence comes from Sepioteuthis lessoniana, assembly GCA_963585895.1. NCBI lineage: Eukaryota > Metazoa > Mollusca > Cephalopoda > Myopsida > Loliginidae > Sepioteuthis > Sepioteuthis lessoniana. Next base: position 83,095,661 of record OY757918.1, read on the forward strand.
GTCAAAAAGATCTATTTAAAACAATAATTGTGAACTACAATAATACATTTGCTCTCTATAATAGATTCAAATCATACAACACTTTTTAACACCATAATATTAAAAACTACTGGAAGTTCATATCTATCTAGTTATCTAAATGTTATTGCATAACTTGTATAAAAGTTGCTTACAATTATACAATTTTCATTGTAAACTTTATTTTCTATTTGTGTAAAACTATCTACATTATAAACAAAATATTCAATGATGATTTTTCTTATTCTAATTGTAGATTCTTTCTTATTGATTAGCTGTTTTGTTCTGATTGGTTATCTGTTTCTCATTATGAACTGTTTACTTTGTGTTGGTTGGTTGTTATTCGTTGACTGCTTGCCTCTTTCTGATTGGTTATAAAATAAAATGTCTCCTCTTCCAGTTGGATAACAGACTGTGCAACTGATGATGAATATGGAGACTTTCGTAGCAAAGAAGACAGAGAATATAGAAAGCATTCTGAACAAGAGAAGAACCGATACATCTGGAACATGGAGAGGAGATGTTTTCTGCATCCTTCATCAGTGAAAGAGTAAGTTAATCATTGAAGAAAGAAATTACCTAAGTGAACCAAACTATTCAAGATGATTTCAGCGGAACATTAATATCAGCCTTAATATTTGTAGACTAAAAGATTACTGGGCAAATGAATCGTCAAAAATTACAGGTTTTTAAACACAAGAACCCTGTCATTTATTGTTAGAGATTCTTGAAAAGATGAAGGTATAAAGTTATGTTTATTTATCTCTCTTCAAAAAAAAATCTTTTGTTATAGTTTGACTCTAATAGTTCAAACAACCATGCTTATTCAGATGATTCATTTTATCTCTATCGCATAATGCTCAATACATTTAATGGATAAAAATTAGGGAATTATTCTATCTCTATCGCATAATACTCAATACATTTAATGGATAAAAATTATGGAATTATTCTATCTCTATCGCATAATACTCAATACATTTAATGGATAAAAATTAGGGAATTATTCTATCTCTATCGCATAATACTCAATACATTTAATGGATAAAAATTATGGAATTATTCTATCTCTATCACATAATACTCAATACATTTAATGGATAAAAATTATGGAATTATTCTATCTCTATCGCATAATACTCAATACATTTAATGGATAAAAATTATGGAATTATTCTATCTCTATCACATAATACTCAATACATTTAATGGATAAAAATTATGGAATTATTCTATCTCTATCGCATAATACTCAATACATTTAATGGATAAAAATTATGGAATTATTCTACTCTTGGACCCATTCAAGTTCACTGGGGAAAAATATTTTTAGCAATGCTTTTTTTTGTGATTTGAACTAATTAGACTCTCAAACTCACTGCAATTTTTTATTTTTCAAAAATATAGATTATTTTATATTTTGTACGGTGGGGGGTTACTTTTATATTTCAATTCAATGTAGAACAATACCCCATTTCTGTAACAATTACTTAAAAAAATTTATATCTAGTCTCAGGATTTAAAAAACAAAGTCAAAATAACTGTTTCATTACTTGTCTTTTCCAGCCCTAATTCTTTTGTAAATGAATGATCATTTTACTTTGAACTGAAATATGAAAGTGACCCGCCCACTCCTTATAAATAAGTAAGTAAAGTTGGTGACTGTAGTCGAGGGCGACCTGAAGGCTCCCTTTTCACTTGCTACTACACCAAGGTGTTGGGGAGGGCGCTACTCCTTTCCCTGGATTGCTCCACTTTACTCTTGATACGTACCTTATAATGCTGAGTGTTAAGCAAGGAGGTATCAAGTACCATTTTTAAAGTCTTTGGTATGACTCGACCTGTGATTAAACCCTGGTCTTCCAGACCATTGGCGAATACTCTACCCACTAGGCCAATGAGAATTGTGTTTATTTTGAAAAAAAAAAATTGTGTTGAGTTTGAGGGTCTAATTAGTTTAAATCACAAAAAAGATTAATAGAAAAATTTTTTCCCTGTAAACTTGAACAGATGCACATATAAAATCTTACAAATTTATATGCAAATATAACAAAAATGATGTGACAGAGAAAGTAATAAAAATACAAAATGACAAAAAAAATTGGTAAAAAGATTTTGTTATCATCTAATTTTAAAAATCTTCTTTTACCAGGTTTCAGAATCTGATAACAAAACAAAGATATTGGCCCGTTGAGGTGTTTCGAGTTCATATTCCATCAGGAAATAAAGGAAAAAAGGTGAACTGCGTAGTTTCTAATTTTTTAATTGGTTTGATTTGGTTTCTGTGTTTAATGGCATATCAAGCTTCATGGGTTATTCAATGCCAAAGCTACCCCTGTAGAACAACTGTGATACTATTTAACCCATAGCTGAGGGAATGAGGGAGTTCATACCTTTCCTAAGGTAATTTGTCCAAAAGTGAAAATACTAGCATAACTGGAGTTTGAACTTGCTTACTTTGAAACTACCATAGAGACTCCCCAATGTTTTAATTGTTCATATACATCACCTACATAAATGTGTATTGGTGTTACCATTTATGTAGCCATTTTTTTCATGTCTGTTTCATTAAATATTTGTGAAAACAACATCTTTATGTTTGTACATTTTGTACATTCATATTATTCAATATTATTTTAATGTTCAGTGCTCTTCTATCTAAATCCAATATGGTTCCCACTAATACTGCCACCTGGTGATTTTTACTGAAACAACTCTAGCTGATAATATGACACCAAACAATATGCATATAAATATATAGAAAGTGTGTTAAAAATATCGAAACTGAGACTGTATTTACCCTGGCAGAAATAAACAGTGAATGAAATCTTAATTTTCCTCGAAATAGTCTGCCTGACAGTCAACATTCTTATTCCAGCAAATTTTCCATTGGTCAAAGCACCTCTAAAAGTCTTTTGATATGGTGAGAAACTTGTTGCAGAACTGATCAATATGTTGATCCCACAGATGTTTGAAATAAATGACAATAGCTAAGGCAAGGATAGCAAAGGCAAAGTGGTTATGCTAAAAGAGCCAATTTTCATTTGGCAGGAAATAACAAGTATTTGAGGAAAATTCTGTTTGGTTATATTGAAAGTGTAGACCCAACTGTTCTTGATGACAATGAGTCTGACGATGCTTGAACTAGTTGCTGGTGCAGCTATGTAGCCAGGTAGTCTGCAGACTTGTCACTGAAGCAAGCAAGTTGACATCCTTGTGGTTAATTGGCAGCTGACCTGAGGTTTGGTCAGCATTAACTCTGAACAAACTGATGAAGTTGGTATGAGTTGCATCTGCTATGTCTGACTGGTAGTCAGTTTGGGAAGGCGGCCTAGACTGCAACTGCTGGTGAGCTGTTAGTCAGTCGTTGTCATTGGTGTCAGCTTTTGATAGTAAACTTGAGATGGTGGGTAGTCTGCTCCAGTACCATATACCAATGTAGTTGACTTACCCTATAAAGAACAGTATTCATAGTGGTAAGAGGATTGCCCTGGAAATTACAGTATTCATAGTGGTAAGAGAAGTACCCTGTAAAGGGCAGTCAGAGTAGAGGTAAGAGGAGTGCCCTGAAAAGGAAAGTAGTAGTAATGGTAAGTGGTAAATAAAAATATAAGGAGTACATTTTAATGTTCTCACCATCCTCAAATTTTTACCCTAGAAAGGAATTTTCAGTTTAGGAAAGAAAAAACGTCACACAGAACTAATTGTGGTGAACACAGAGAGTGCTGCCCTTGTATAATCCAGTGTTTTGTAAAAACATTTTGTTAAAAAAATTTAAAGACTAGCTTCATAATTTAAAAAAAAAAGCACTGAGTCATCTAGAGTTTGTTTAGATGTCTAGACTGCTGTCTAGACAATTAGACATCAAGACATAATCATATTATTATGTAAGTTGAGATCAGGAATTAAGGCATGTATTTACCCAACCTGTCCCCTATGAGCAGAATGTGACACAAGGTCAATTTTTATGTGGGTTTAACAGGTTTCAATTCAGAGTTTACTTTCTCCTAGATTGGTTGCCATACCTAGATTAAAAAGTCCAGTCTGCTTTGCTATTTACTCATAAATGGAGGAAGAATAGTTGATTTACATCTTTCCCAAGGCTTTTTCCAGCATTTGAACTTGGGTTGCCTTGTCCATTTCCTATGATGATAACCATTACGCCATGAGGAATTAAGGCATGTACTACTGACAAAATAGAATTATTAGGTGTAGGCTCACAACATATTTTTACTACAGAAATGCATCAAAAATTATTTTACTCTCAAAATTTAATGAAAATCAGAACAAAAAGTGGTTAGAAATTAAGGCAAGCATTACAGACAGAATATTTTGTGAATCATAATATTTGTATGAAATTTAAATAAATATTTAGAAAATCTAAAATTTTGAAACTTACAACTGATGAATAAAATATTATTATTAAAAAATGATTGCCATTCTATTTCATATCTTAAAAACAATGTAAGGATAGAAAGTTATTGTTTAAAAGAGTACTAATAAGTTCAATAATAATAAAAACTTAAATCCAATTATTCTCCCTCCAACTATGGGTAAATAGTAGGACAGGCTAGGTTCTTCATCCTTGGTGAGGCAACTAGTCTAGGAGAAGGAAAACTCTGAATTAAAACCTGTTAAACTCCGCTTAAAAATTGACCTTGTATCATATCCTGCCCGAGCGGAGGGGTTGGTAAATAGGATAATAATAAAAACTTTTGAAATAATTATGACTCCTCAAAATTATAGACAATATAGAAACAGGAATATAGTTAATTGAAAATGTAGTGACAATTTACTAAATTTATTGAATTTTCATTAATTTCTAACTGATTCTGGTATAGGACTATATAATGAAACTATCCATTTTATTCAGTATCTATCTGAAGATTAAATTAATTACAACAGCAGAAAGTATTTAAGTAGGCTTGATTTTTTTCTTTTTGTTTTATGACATATCAAGCATTGTAGGTTATTTAATGCCAAATCCTCTTTATAGATATAGATTAAATATATATGATTTGGTTTGGTTTGGTTTTATGGCATATCAACCATTGTAGGTTATTTAATGCCAAATCCTCTTTATACATCATCATCATCACCATCATGTCATACTGCCAGCACGGATATCCCTGACCCTCTCTTGCCACTTCTCCCAATCGTTCATCGCCTCTGGTAGGTCTTCAGGGCTACATCCCATATCCTCACATAGCTGCTGTATGTATGTTTGAGCTGGTCGTCCCGCTTTTGCTCGGCCATATGTGGGAGTCCATAGGAATACATCACTTATGAGCTTGCCACTACTTCTCCAGTGGTGTCCTGTGTGTCTGGTTTGTCTAACTTGGATAGTTTTCGTGATGGGAGGTAGGTGGCCGTATAGGTGGTGCTTTGTGGAGTGTCGCCTCCAGGACTTGTTCAATATTGCTCGCAAGATTCTTGTGTAATTGTCGTCTAGCTTCTTCTCCGGCTGTTTTGTTAGTGTCCAAGTAGTGCATCCATATAGCTGTATCAACATGACCACTGCTTGGAAAAAACTGCGTTTCATTTTATCGGTCAGGTCTGACTTCCATATGATCAATAGCTTATCGATAGCTGTCCATGTCTTCATTAGTCGCGTGTCGATGTCTTTTTTGGTTGATGAGACATTGCTTCCTAGGTAGGTGAATTTGTCTACTAGTTTCAGAGAGGTTCCGCCTAGTGTGGAAATGTCACCTGTTTGATTAAAGCACATGTATTCAGTTTTGTGTGCATTGACATGGAGGCCAATGCCTGCGGCAGCTTGTTCCAAACTATGCAGTAGTGTTTCGGCTTGGTTGGGTGTATTTGCCAGTATTGCTATGTCATTGGCGTCGGTAATTGTTTTTGCGGGGTACCTTCTGCTTCTTTTCTTTGTCAGCTCGAAGCTGTTTTCTTTGATTTTATCAATCGATGTTCTAAGCACATAGTCTAGACAGATGATAAAGAGGTATGGGGCTAGCGTTTCCCCTTGTAGTACTCCTGCTACAATGTTGAAGTATTCTGTGTCTCCATCTGGTGAACGTACTTTCACTTTGGTGTTTCTATAGAGAATTGTTATTGCTGCGACAGTCTCTTTTGGTAGGCCGTATGCTAGTAGGATTTGTTCCATCTTCTCTCTGTGGCCTTGGTAAAGTCGACAAATAGTAATGTTGCCTGTAGGTTTTTTACCTGTACGCCTTCAAGGATTCTACGGATGGTCAATATTTGTGCGGTCGTGGATCTATTTCTTCGGAAGCCATTTTGGTTTTTCCTAAGAATGTTGTCAATTTTGGGTTCTATACGGTTTTGTAGTAGGGCTTTGTAAATTTTGGCTGTTATGGATGTAAGTGTTGTACCTCGATAGTTCTTGGTTAATCCGAGGTCCCCCTTTTTAGGGAAGGGGAGGATGCATCCCTTCATCCATCTGTCTATCGGATTTTGATTATAGACTGCGTTGCATTGTCGGAGCAGTATGTCGTTGAATTGTCTGGTCTTCCATACTTCTGGGGGAATCTCGTCAAACTCTGCGGCTTTCCTATTTTTAATTTTTCTAAGAACTGAGTCAAGTTCTTCTTGAGTGAATGGTCCTTGTTTAATGTCCAATTGCTTACTGATAATTCTGGTGATTGGTTCATGCGTAACTTTCTGTAAACAGATTTTGTAGGTAACATTTTTTAAACGAGCCTGAGCTCATTTTTTTACACACAGTTAAATGGTTTCAAGTATTACTATCAAACACAAATTATTCTATTCAACATCAGTCATTTGTTTTCGCACAGTTAAATGATTCCAAGTATTGTTATGTATCACTGCTAATGCAATAAAACATCAGTCATTTGTTTACATACAGTTAAATGATCCAACAGTTCTATTTCTAACAATTCAATTTAGAATAAGTCATCAGTTTAAATTTGAAACAGTTCTATTTGATCCATAGATAGGACCCTATCAGGTGCTACCTCTCCGGGCCAGAGTGGACCTGGTTATGATGGCAATGAAGGGGTACTCTGTATTCCCCAAAGTTCCTGCATTACTGGAGCTTCATCATCAGATTGTTTAGTGTTATACCCAGGACACTTGTTGAGGAGGTCTTACTCTTTTGCAGAGATGCAATCAACATATTCTACAGCCCCAACCAACAGGGCCTATTTATGTAGGTAACGCACAAAAATTAAGAAAATTTGTTATTTCTTAATTTTCTGACTAATACAAAATCCAACCAAATATATTTTAACAAGGAAATTCATGAGTAAAACAAACTAATATTACAAAGTAGATTCCAGTGGATTATAATACTTCAGTTCTCCAAATATTAATTTTAGCATTAGTAGATCCATGATATACTAACACTGAACACAATGTAAGGAACAACACAATAAACTAATTTACACATACAAGAACATTTTATCTTTTATGGTGTAATGGTTATCGTCGCAGGATATGGACACAGCGACACGAGTTCAAATCCTGGACCTGACTGATTGCATTTCACATAGCACTAATACCCTTGGGAAAGGTATGAATCCAATTATTCCCCCTCCAGCTATGGGTAAATAGTAGGGTAGTCTAGGTTCTTCAGCCTTGGTGAAGCAACTAGTCAAGGAGAAGGAAAACTCTGAATTCAAACCTGTTAAACTCCGCTTAAAAATTGACCGTGTGTCATATCCAGCCCGAGCGGAGGGGTTGGTAAATATGATACACATAATATACATACAAGTAATAGGGAACTCCATACTGTTAGCTTGACATGATGTTGATGAGTATTAAAAGAAAAAATGCACAAATATGTCCCAGCAGCTAAAACTTTACATATATATTGTTCCATGAACAATCAGTATATTGAGATGGTATTATAAAACGGAAAAAAGTTTACATAATGAGTTTAGGTAATATAACCATGTGGCTTTACTATTCCCTGACAGGGTCAGAGACAATATCTCTTCTATTCAAACAACAGAGATAAAAAGAGTTTGAGAAGAGGTTTCTCTGATTGTCACATGACATCCTACAGACTTTTATTGGACATGTGAATTATCCAGTGGAGATAATCATTTTTTGTGTCTCCACATTTCTATAAAACATTTTATTTTCCATACACTTGTTTGTAAATAACATAGAAATATTTCCTTTTTTGTCTATGTAATTTTGGTTGTTGTATTTTTATTCATGTTGTATTAAACAAATATTTTTACCTTTCTCTTGTATCGCGTTAAACAAATGAATGAATTTTCATAGACAGAATTGTTCTCCATTTAACAAGGTTACCTTAACATTATTAATGCTAACTTCTCGTCCTCAGCAGATTAAAAAAAATTGTTAATTTAAGATTTGAATTTAATTTAAGTTAGAATTTTGATTATTATTTCATGTTATTCTTTGATAAGTAATAAAGTCATGAGAAATTCTTTACTGTCTTTGGTTCTTTGATCTTTCGTTAGGAAGAAGATGGTGCCCTTTCCTATCATGGAATTGCATATGTAGATGCTAGTCCATTATTATATCCTGGAGGTAAGTGATATATTCAATTAACCCTATGACACTCAAAGTCAAATCTTGTTATGATTCATGACTCTTTTGTCAAGGTAAAAAAGAAAGGATTGTACATGACCACACAAGACATTGGCTGACTGCTTACTCTATATATATGTAGTGGTGGGCAGACCATGTGGCTCCTTTTGACTTATTAGAAGGAACCACAAGGAGAGCCCTCTGAAGTACATAAATATACCAGAATTTCCTGTCTCTCTTTTTTTTCAGCAGATTGTACAGGCACTAACTACTGACTAGGTCTCCCACACCTAGCCACAAAATGAGATGTCCCTTTCTCAAAGCTAATGCACAGGCAGACAACAAACACACATGGTGGATACTTGACCAAACCATGTATAAAAACCCTTATGCTGCATTGCAAGTTAGCATACACACAACCATTCTCAGTTTGTGGCTTATTTACATATGGAGTTCTATACAACAGACCTTTCTAGATGTATTAACCAAATAATTCATTTCTGTTTAAAATCAAATCTAATAATATCATTTGGCCTTAGACAGATATGCATGATTGAATCAGCCTGTACAATGCAGCAGTTTCTTTGTAGTGAAAATGCACCTTGAAATTCAGGATTTATTTTGTGGTTTCTTCTTGGTAGGTGACTGAATTACAATAGCATGACATAAATTTATTGATGCCAAGAGGGCGTTATGTACCATTCTTGATCTAATGGATTTGAAACTGAGAAAACAGATGAATTCAATTTAGATGACAGCCTAGACTTCAATTGCCATGGAAATCAGCCAAATGAATGTCCTTTTGATGACAATACATGCTTACCATACCAATTGGCAATCAGGATGACCCTGATGAAGAAAAGTTTATTTATTTTTTATAAAAATCAAATAAAAATTTAACCACTTTAAAGGGGAGTATATGCTTACCTTAAAAGGTACTCTTTTGCCAGATATTCTTAAGTAAAAATGCCTTTACTATATAGCTTGAGCATAATTACACAAAAATCCCTTTTCTTTAATTTGCCATGAAAAAATTTCTAGTAGCTAAGAGAGAATTATTTGAAAAATAATGTTTGTATCTCAAAATATTCTGAAGAAAAATGATAACCTTCATTTTGATTTATTTTATGCTTGAGAAATGTTCAAATCAAAGCATTTTCTTCTTTATAACAAAGGAAATAGACATTAAAATAGAATGATAGAAGAAATTATTTGTACAAGATTTTTAGATTATTAATATTCCTTTTTTTTTTATTATCCTGATTGTTTTTTTTTATAAAACTTTGGCAAACTCATTATCTGACTTTTTTCAGGTAAAATCTTTGTTTGGGGTTGAATAACTTTTTATCAATTGACTTGAATCTATTGATATTTGTTGCAAGTAATTTTGCACTTGAGGCATTGGATAATTTCAGTGAAAGCTTAATATGTTGTATAACATGATGAATGAAGGACCATAATGAATTAGGCCATAATACATTCTTTGCAAAAATATACACATCTCTTTATTTCTTGAGAGGGTCAAACTCTTCTGTAGTTGTGTGAGAGAGAAACAGAGACAGGGAGACAAATACAGATGTACACAGGCTTATGGAAGACTTAGAGGACTGCTATATTGACCCTTTCTTCTTAGCCACCTTGTGCTTACATATCCAGGGCCCCATTTAGCACTTCTTCTGCTTCTCAGCCAGGAGTGCCACTTCCCCATTCTGGGTACTTGCTGGCTGCTATTCGTGACTCTGTGACTCCAAGACTAACTTCAAGACTGATTGTTCTGATGTGGGTACCCAAGTATATATAATTTCATAATGCCTACACATTCTTCTGGTTGTCAACCTAGATGATCTGCTTACACCCACATATTGCTTGTTTTCTGGTAATCAATTTGTTTACATGGGTGCATCCTGTGTAGAGAAATCCTTGATTGATAGCTCTGTCAAAAGTCAATATGCAACAAATAGACATCAAATTATCTTTAAAAAGGCAAAGATGATAAGAATTTGCTTAGAATCTCTGTGAAAAAATATGCTTTATTTTATCAATAATCTGTTTTTCTTCAAATAAATTTACTTGCATTGAATTCTCCACAAACTTATTTTTCAGTTCAAACTATTCGAGGGGCATACAAGATTACTCCTTTTTCTGAGTCTTCACTTCAAGAAAAGGTAAAAAATACAAAGACATATACTCAATCACTGATTGGATGCTGATTCATTTTTAGATTTGTTCAAATATTTAAAATGTTAAATTATACTTGAAATTATTTTCAGAATATTTGGATGACTATTATTGGTGAAAGCACTTTTAGCATTGTAATGGTTCCATGATAAAAGAAAATTAGGATATTTCATCATACTGAAATAGCCTTTTAGTTGACACCAAAAACTCTGATATTTCACACATACTCAAAATAGACTTTCAGTTGATGCCAAAAACTATGATATCTCATCATACTAAAATAGCCTTTCAGCTGATGCCAAAAAATCAGCCTACAGCAGTAGGGAACAAATTCCTTTTTCCCTGCTGATAGAGAACAAATAAAGAGTAAGAGACCAGTACAAAAACCTGATATTTTTTGTTCCATGAGCTATGCAATTTGAATGCTTTTCTCAACACAGAACTTCTCAGAACAAAGAAAATAATACTATGGGATATTAAGTACCTTCCATAGTTTACAGGAGTTACTTTCAGGTTTTGTTTCCACAAATACATCACAAATTTTTACAAGCACGTAAAAAAATGGAATGTGAAACAACAAACATTAAGAAACAAGCAATTTAATAATCATAACAGGATAAAAATAATTAAAATACAATGTTCATTTTATGTGCATGTGTGTGTATGTAGAAAATACAGCTATGGCTAGTTGAATAAAAATATGATTTGTTCACTCGTGTGTGTGTGTGTGTGTGTGTGTGTGTGTACATGTTGGGAAAGTCTATTGAATCAATGTGTCCATTGTTGGCCAAAGTACAGAGGATAAAAAATTGACTTTACTTACATACATGTGTATGCGTATGTATATATATGTGAGGGACCGTAAGTATGGGTCTTTTGTTTCTTAAGTCTACACGTGCGTTTTTTATGATCTTTGGCAACAACGTGTCATGTCTGGTAGTTGGCAAAAGAACATTGCATGCTTCTTCACTCAATGTCTTCTGCTGTCTGTCAACCTTGCCTCTGGTAGTGGAATGCCTTAGTTAATTAAATTCTTCATTATTTATACTTTTTGGGGTAACTAAAGTGAATAAAAAATAGGATTTTGTTAGGTTTTATTACGGGTTCTCAAATTCAAGTGTGCAGACATTTCTTGACTAATCAGATTCATATAATTACTTATTTATTTTGGATCCTAAATATTTTTCTGTTAATTAGTTTCTGAATTGAATTTTCTAGAATGTTCTTATGCTGTGTTTTCAGCTGATTGGTTGAAAAATATAAAAGTTTAACTTCAATGTTAATGTGATTTTGATCTGAAATTTCTAGAATGTTCTTATTCATGTTTTTTGAGTTGATTATTTTAAGGCTAAAAAAATGTGTATTCTATAATATACACACATACTTCAAGATATTTAAGGACAAATACAAAAAAATCATATTAATGTAACCTTTCAAAATATACATTTTTATTCAATCTAATGTGTATTATCTTCTTGTATATCATAGTGTTGCATGTTTGCAACTAACTTTATTTCAGTGAAAAAAAAAAGGAACAAAGGATTCCTCTGAATACTACCAACAAATAACTACAGGATAATTTACATTAACTCTTCCTTTTACCAGATCTCTGTAACAGCATCATTCAATCCTATTTGACTTATTCTTAAGGCCAGATTTCAAAGACTAACTTTCATATTTTAGAAAACATCACTCTATTTCAGTTTTAGCCAATATATTTGTTTTTTCTTTTCTATTCTATTTTTATCTGCTTTGTTAAAGGTGGATCTATCAAAAGAATAGAGCCAAGCTAAAGTTACTGATGAACCTAAAAACCATTTTAATCCAGATTATTTTCCTATTATTTAAAATTGTTGTATAGTTGAGCTTGGTAATTATCAAAGTCAGTACTCAGTCACAACAACAAGCTGAGTTAGATCTGAAATGCAATCTGAATGAACTTTGAAAAAGGAGAGTTATTTATGGTACATTGGGGCATTCCATTGTGTGCATGTGGTCAAGTCCATTCCCACAACAGTGATTGGTTGCTGGACCTGTAGTGGACATATCAATATATATATATATATATATATATATACCAGCTTGTTTAGTAGTAGTTTGGGGTCTGTATTAAGTTACAGCATGTTTTATTTTTGTCTGCTGACTCGACACTTGTTGGAATCCCTGGGCTGGTAAGTGTTATTATTATTGTTATTATTCCATGCATTAGAGTGGTGACTTCTACAAAACTGCTATTTTTCTTACTGTTTTTTAGATTGGATGCACAACTGGAATTTCGGAAGAAGCCGCTAAAGCAGCAATTAACATCTACATTCAAAGCAGCCATTCTCCTGCCCAACGAAAAAGCAAAGAAGAAAGAAAGGAAATCAAAAAGGTCAGTTTTTAAAAGTGGAGCTTTTGAACCTCCAATGCCCAATGTTTTTATTTTACATGATGTATTTATTAGTTTACACTGTCTTATATCTATGCAAAGATTTCATTTAATGTTTTATTGTTTTACTCTCAGCCAACTAAACCAGGAGGGTTAGATGTGTCTTCAGAGGTAGATGTTAATGTTGTCAACACTGAAGGGCAACAATATGTGGAAGCCAGGTCATACATTATGTTGGAAATGACTCTGAAACAACCGTTGATTCCAAAAAGAACTCTGAAAGAATTGTCAGAAAGGTAACTCTTCTTAAATCCTTTTTGTGTTAATTTATTCAAGATTTAATCATCTTGATTTCACATTCAACTGTAACAGAATATTTTCAAAATAGAAAAAATTGAAAAATTATTGGATTTTGATGTCTGATTCTTTGGGATCAATTATATTGTTGAATAACATAGATGTCTTGATTTGAAATAAAAATACGATCCCTTAAAAAGCAAACAAAGAAAAAAGATCTAAAAAATTAAGTTAACTATTTAATGGCTTTTTCAAAGAGTTTCCTTTGCTATTCTTCAGGGTAATAAATTTTCAGTTCTTTTCTGCTAGAATTGTGGATTGAAAATTAGTGTGACGATATCGCCTCTCGGCCCCCACACATGTTACATCACTCTTCTAACCATTCTCTTTACGGCCGGTGATTAACTAGTGGTTCCGAGAGGGGTAACGCACATTTCTTGCCACTACAAGAATACAATCGAGGGAACAGGAGAAAAACAGAACAAACGAACAAACACGAACAATATGCTTGGGGTTAACTCAAGAGCAAAAAGAGGAGTTATGCAACACTACATTTCCGATAGCATATATGGACTAACACTAGCATGGATTACTAGCGAAAATTCCACAAAGCAACTGGAATGCTGACATCTTGACTCGATCTTCTTCGCTGGACCCTATCTCATGCTGCCTCACCTCTCTGCTCGGGTGTCCACTGTCAACCGCCTCTGTCCATGTCCCGTCGCCAACTGCTGTCAGCTCCTTTGTCCAACCAATTCTCTTCTCGCGTCCCATTACCACTTCTGGACCCGCCGAGATTTCAAGTCCAAAAACCCTTTGTCTGGTTTTGTGCCAAAACAGACAAAGGAATCGTCTGCTTGGCGGGCCACCTACATAGTGTTACATTAGTGCAACTCCTTCATTTTTTTTTTAATTGTGTCATTATTTTATAATTCATATACATCTGAACTTTCTCTTTTCAATTTGTATTACTTAATTTATATTCAAAGGGACTTCTCAATTTAACTAATTTATCATACCAAACCGAGACATACAAAAAAGATGATGTTTCCTTTTGTATTTGTTGAATCCCATTAAACCTGTTTCTATGTTGACACAAATGTTTTGTGTCAACATAGAAACAGGTTTAATGGGATTTGATTTTTATGTTGCAAAAACAGATAAAAAATGGCCCATTATAACAAGATTTTTGATAGCACAATAATGTTAAGATATTCAAATTTAATGAATACTAACTGTAAGGTTTATAGTGGCTTTCAGATTACTTAGAATCAAGCAATGAAATCAGCTATAAAACAATAAAAGTGTTTAGCTTATTATCTATTATTATATTCTGTATTTTGAGAACAAGTGAGGGCTCCTTTTATAACTTTTTGTGTCTATTGCAGTGTTGCTTCATATATTCCACCTCGGCCATTATTCCCTAAAAGAGTTGGAGGAGCAGAAAGGGTAAGTTAAGAAAAATAGATAATAAATCAAAGTAAAATATCCATAATTACAGCTGCATAAGTTATTTTCATAAAACATTTAGTCAGTTTATATACCATAATTATTTGTCTATAAGATGCATCATTTTTCCAGATTTTTCAGCAGAAAAATTAGGGGTGTATGGCAATTTGCTTGCAAAATATGGTGATTTAGGCTACAAAATATGTTGGTTAAATTGAAAACTGAAGAAAGTCAGTATCAGGAAAAAACATAAACCCAACTTGGAATTTTTAGAGTATTATGTTACAGTTGCAAACAAATAGTTCTGTTTGTGGCTAAATGATATTACACAAGAATAAACATATAATAGACAACTTAATTGAAGCCCTTGTATCATAGTCGTATTTGCCAAAGTTTAATGTACTTCACACAGTTCTTTCATTCACTGCTGGAATTGTAACAGAGACAGTTCTAACATCTGTTTGTTCTGGAGTTTGTTAGAAAAAAGGTCTAGAGATGTCTTATATCTGGTACCAACATATGCAGGCCATTGGTTGGTTAGTTTGAAAGGTGCATCGACAAGTGTTTGATAATTTATTTGTTGACTCTAGCCCTTTAATTATTTCTAAGAGTTGTCACACTATTTTCAGATATTTTTTGCGGTTAAAAACTAGTGGCTTTTCCTTGAGAACAAGTGACAACAAGTTTCTCTATTCAATTTCATTTCTTATTGCTATCAACTATTGTTATTATTTTTACTATTATTACTATTTTATATATATATATATATATATATATTTCTAAATATTACAAA
This sequence comes from Sepioteuthis lessoniana, assembly GCA_963585895.1. Taxonomy (NCBI): domain Eukaryota; kingdom Metazoa; phylum Mollusca; class Cephalopoda; order Myopsida; family Loliginidae; genus Sepioteuthis; species Sepioteuthis lessoniana. The sequence goes on from OY757918.1 coordinate 83,111,269, forward strand.
TTTGGGTCCCATAAAATATTCACTGCAATGTGTCTTTTGTTTGCAATTTTGTTTCCCCAATGTCAGTTTATTTTTGCCACAAGCTTGTTGCAGTTTTGTGTAGATATATCCACATGCTTGTTTTAAATAGGGAGTGAATTTTTTACTTCAAAACAATGTAAATTATATAAATTCTAATTTTTCTTAGTATGAACGAATAAAAAATTGAACAAATACTAAATTTAGGTTAAATTTAGCCGCTACAAATTTAAAAAAAAGCAGAGCATATTGTACATGAGAACTTTTTTCTGGAATTTCATAGTCCAAAATTAGGGGTGCATGTTATACATGAGTGTTTTTCATACACAAATAATTACAGAATTAAAACCAGCTCGTTGGTCTTGTGGGTAGAGTGTTCACCAATAGTCTGGTAGACCTGGGATCAATCTCATGTCGCATCATACCAAAGACTTAAAAAATAGTACTTGATACCTCCTTGCTTAACACTCAACAATATAAGGTGCATATCAAAGGTAAAGTGGAGCAATCCAGGAAAAAGAGTAGCGCCCTCCCCTACACTTCAGTGTTGAGTCTATTGAAAAGGTAGCCTTCTGGTTGCCCTCAACTACGGTCGCCAACAACTATTTAAGTAAACACATGTGGTACCCCATTTCTTGAAATAGATAAATAAGTAAAAATGCTCTGCTTTTTTAAATAATTATTATTAAATCTAAATTGATCAATGATTTTACTCATTCTGGCAAAAAAACAAGCAGAGTCACCATTTGTCATCAGTTTGTATTTTTTCTCCCCCTCCAAAAACTCTTGTTACAGACACACATATATATTGAATAAAATCTTTGTCAGAATAGAAGAAATATTTACCCAAATTGATGAAGTATTTATTTCAGTAAATGAGTGAAATATTATTTTAATTAGATTGATTCTTCATCAAATTTTCCTTGTCATGTTATATTTCTTTCATATATATATAATAAAAGGATTAATTTTTATGAAAAAAATGAATCCTTTCACAGAAAATAAAACAAAACTTAAAAACAAGAAAGGAAAAAATAAAAAGACAAACATGCCTCGTGCGTACAACTAAGAACTATTTATTATCAAGTAAATAAAAAGGAGTTACAAAGTTTTGAAGAAAAACACTAGTTGTTAAAATTAATTATAATTATTTTAGTGACCAATCAAAAAAACTGAATGAAGTAACAATGATACAAAGTGTTTAAAAAAACACAGTGTCACTCATGAATTACAAGGAACTGATACGTCTTCAATGAACAAAGGAGCTGGTACTTACAACTCAAAAAAAGGGGTGTTGTATGAATGGAAAAGATTTGGAAAACATATCTTAGGAAAACCTGTTCACTTTTCTGTCAAGAATACAGCAAATTAGACACCAGGGGGTTCATTCAGCAATTCCTTCAGCACTTGTATAGGACTGCAAATTCAATTGTTCACCTCATAGTTAAGGTCAAGACAGCACAAATTCTCTGATATAGGTAACAGCACATTTCACCAGGAAGAATACAGTACAGCAGAGTAGTTCTGGAACACTGGTAGCAGAGCGTAGTTCTAGGACATCTCATGGTTAATGTCAAGATAGCACAAATTTATATATATAGGTAACAGCATATTTCGCTAGGAGAGGTCCAACACAGCAACAAAATTCTTTAAGTGATTTACTCCCTATTCACTATTTTCCCTTAACTGTAGGGAACAGGAATGTTTAAAAACCAGCACATCCTGCGAAAATTCACAGAGCTACTAAAACTGACATGTTGCCAGGCTCGTGGCTCGAGCAAAAAAAGGTTATACTCTCAGCAGGTGGTGTCAGTTTTAGAAAAATCCCGTCAGTTCTAGAAAAATCCTATCACTTCCTTCCGGTGGGGCAACCATAAAAGTCCCTTCCAAGAAGATGTTCCCATTAAAATAAAATAATTCCAACAATATATATATATATATATATATATATTACAATAGCTGATGTCTCTCTTTGTAAATGGACTCTCTCATAAATGTCATTGGTTTATAAATATTTGTTTCAAAATGTTAAAATATCTTTTTTTTTCTTTAGTAAACAAAGCATTCTTCTCATACATTTGTTTGCGGATATATATATATACACTCACATGTATGATGTGAGTTTAAAAAGAAATAAAACATTTTCAAAAACAAATTTATTGTTTTACATACAATTTAATAAGACTTGTCCCTTTCAAAATACGTGGTGCATTCAATAAGTTTCCAGACTTTTTTGTACAGTCATTTAAAATTGTCGTAGACTCTTGAAAATTCACTATGTTATTGCTATACATCTTATGAGATGATTGACTAATTTTTATGATTTCAGGTTCAAATGAATAGCTACAGAAGCAATTGGAATACACCCTACTAAAGCCTGATTGTCACAGCTGGTGAATTTCAAAAATGCAATCTGAACTTTAGAAGAATGATATGCAATAAAATTGTGTTTTAAACTTAGAAAAAATGCCATACGATGAAAGCTGAATCTACTGCTATGACCCAGAGACCAAGAGGCAGAGTTCCCAGTGGAAGCATGCTGGCTCTCCCAGAGCCAAGAAGGCCAGACAGAGCAAATCCACCCACAAACTTTTGATGATCTCTTTTTTTGACAGCACTGGCATGATCTACATGCCCTAGGCTCCCACTGGACAGACAGTCAACAAGGAATACTATGTTGAGGTTTTAAAGGAGTTCAGGAAGAGATTCCGTCGGAAGAGGCCAGAACTCTTCAAATTGGGTCAGTGGCATTTCCACCAGGACAATGAACCAGTCCATAACTCCATCCTTGTCACAAACTATTTGACCAAGATGGGCATCATGACAGTTCTTCAACCTCCCTATAGTCCAGACCTTGCTCCCTGTGATTTTTGCTTATTCTCTAAGCTCAGAGGCTGTCATTATGAGACAATTGAGCAGATGAAAGAGGCTGTGATGAAGGTCATTGACACGCTCACACAAGAGGACTTCCATGGGGTCTTCCAGAAGTTGTTGGAACGGTACAAGTGCATTGCAGCTGGAGGAGATTACTTTGAAGGGGACTATAGTTTCATGTGTGTACTATCAATAAAAGTGCCCATATGAAAAAAGTCTAGAAACTTATATAATGATCCTCATAATCCCCCCTGTTTTTGATACACTGTTCCTCTGTTTTTTTCTAGTTCAATGCATTTTTGAAGTCATTTTGAGTATGCAGGTCTCATAGCATATTTTCTACCATCCCTTCTATTGTTTGAAATTAACTACATTTCAGGATGGTTTCAAATTTTGGCTCAAAAAGGCATGCTGGGACCAAACTTGGAGAGTAGAGTGATTAACCAGTTTTTGGCTGTCTGGGACACCTGGTTTCTTTAAATGCTCATTACAAACAGTGAAAAACAATGAATACCAAAAAAAGAGACAAGGGTAGATAACTCTATTAATGTCAGTGCCAAGAGCAAGCAACTCTTAAGCAAAGTAAAATAATCCACACACACACACACACACACACACACACACACACACACACACATAATATATATATATATATATATATATATATATATATATATATATATATATATATATGAGTCAGAAAGTAATAATGTTTTAATACAAAAACTAAATGTATGTTAAGTTTTTAGAAATATAATCATCAAAAATGTAATCACCTTTATTTTCAATGACCGTAGACCAAAAAACTCAAGAAAAGATTGATAGGATTGGACTTTCTTCACATCCTCTATATTCAACAAATATAGCACTTAAAAATTTCAATTTGTTTCTGTCATGAGAACATTCAGAAACAAAGAAGTTGAAAACTTTTTTTTCAAGGAAAACCTCAGATTTCTTTAAAAATGGAAATGAAAATTTGCCTTCTTATTGGGCTGTAGTTATTGAAAACAAAGGTAATTACAATTTTGATGAGAGCATTTAAATACATTTAACATTTATTTGTTTTTATATCCTTACTGGTAAAACATAATTGCTTTCCAAATGAACTAATATATATAGATAGATAAACACTAACCATTTATTAATCAAAACTTTTCTTTCTGTACGAATAAATATTTTTTAATTTATGTTTTTTAGGCTGTGTCCGATTTTCACAAACAAGTTGAATGTGTATCAAGAATGGTTTTGGAGGAGTTCAGGTAAATTTTACTCAAGTTACAATAAAAAAAAAAATTTGAAACTGTTTTGCTTTACTGACTGTGTAGGTTGAAAATAAAGAATAACTTCCCTGTAAAATCTTAACGCACATCCTTTATTCTTGAAAGCCTATATATCCATGACAGTGCCTTGGAAAATACTGTTAGTCAAAACCAACACAAATCAAGACAAATTTTCCCATTTAAATAAATGTAATTTCAATTAATTTATTTCTAGCCATACAAAATTTACAAATCATCCATTGATGTTTTGTATCTTTATACACTAGGGTAATGCAAAAGTTTTTTTAATATTTTAGTAATATGAGGTACAGTTCAGCATCTTGGATTTGCTGTGGCGTAATGGTTATTGTCATAGGAAAACAGCACAGCAACATGAGTTCAAATCCTTGACAAGATTATTTGCGTTTCACATGGTGCTAATACCACTGGGAAAGATATGAATCCAATTATTCTCCTTCCAGCTATGAGTAAATATTAGGGCAGAATGGGTTCATTAACCTTGAATAGGCAACCAGTCTAGAAGAAAAACTCTGAACTCCTCTCCAAAATTGACTTTGTGTCACATCCTGCCTGTGCGGAGGGGTTGGTAAATACATACAATTCAGCAGCTACAGATGGTTTTTCCTGTTTTTGTGAAGGTGACAAACCACACTGGGCTGTGAGATGACAAGCTCACCTGATACTCTTTTGTCGAAATTATTTTTTTGAATGATAAAGGTTTGTGTTGACGGGACCTTTTTTCACCTTCACCAGAGGAAGTGGATTAGTGATGTGACTAGAACTAACACCATTTTTGATGTTGAAGTGGGAAATAGGAAAGTCTGCCTTTTTGGGAGAACACTTTGGTGGGAGCAGACTGCTCAAAAAGGAGCTCCACGCTTGACTGCTGAGAACCATGTGGTGTGAAGAAATTTTACTCTGAATAGGAAAATTTTATCAAGTTTCAAATTCAATTACTGAGTCTCCTGTTCGAAAGGACATATTTATAATTGCAGAATGGAGGCAATTCTTTCACGTTTTCTACCATCAAATTGCTATGCCATTATGAATTATGAATGCTGAACATGAAGCTGTTATAGTTCTCCCCTTCAAGACTTCATAAAGGAACCTTGTAAGAAACAAATTGCTGAAATCTGTCTCAATACACTTTTTCTTAATTACAATTGCTGCCATTTCTGTTCAACTGAAGATTTTACTGTCATAAAGACTTCCATTTTTTAAACGACTTTTTGAACTTGTAAGTAAGTAAAGTTGGCAACCATAGTCGAGGGTGACCCGAAGGCTGCCTTTTCGATAGCTTACTACACCAAGGTGTAGGGGAGGGCGCTACTCCTTTCCCTGGATTGCTCCACTTTACCCTTGATCCGTACCTTATAATGCTGAGTGTTAAGCAAGGAGGCATCAAGTACCATTTTTTGAGTCTTTGGTATGACTCGACCTGGGATTGAACCCAGGTCTCCCGGGCCATTGGCGAACACTCTAACACTGTTTTATTTTTAAATTCTAACGAATTCTATTATTTCTTTGTATCTTTGCCTCTGCTTTGTTATTTTTGGCCAAAATCTTTTTCGGAGACTACTGTCTAGGGTTAATCGTTCAGTCATTTGACAGAACACTAAAGTGCAATGATTTTAGCAGCATGTGCTTTCTTTCTTTTTAAGCTAATTTAATATGCATGTTTTATGTATTTGTTATCTGTAAATAAACAGACAGTTTATTGGACGTATGTGTTACTTTTATTCCTGGTTCAATATTGGAATTTAAATCAACACACGTGAGGGTGGTTATCTTGTTCAAGAAGGCCGTGAGTTATCTCCCTTACAATGTGTTTGCTTTTTTCTTTTTACGTTGAAGGACTTGTTTCTTGTTTTAATTTTTTTTTGTAAAAAACATAATCCTTTAACTTTGATTACTACTACTTCAATAGGCTAGAGTACTGCCTCAGAATCCCTGTTTTTTTTTCTACTGGACCTTCTTGCAAAAGGAGCAAAATTTCTTCAATCATCTAATTACCGTAGTGTTCAACTACGCCTTCACCTTTTGCTCAACAAATATTTTTAGTTACTGATGCAGCATTATGACTCAGTTTAAACTCATAAAGTATAAGTTTACAAATCATATAAAATGTTCATCCTTCAAATCACACATAGAGTGTCAGCACACCAATTACCATGACACTACCAACCACAGGGGTACTTTCCACAGCTTGAACTGTTTCAGTCACATGATATACCTGCCACTAATTAGCATGTACCACAATATTGTAAAACTTTTGACTCAATCAATGTATTGATTAAATAGGCAGTTGGTAGGATACATAATTCTTTTTTTGTGGCATATGTGAATCATCTTCTAACAGTAGGTAGCTTTTGTCCTGTTTAACTGTATCAGGTTTGCATTTTTCAGGAAAAATTCATCTAAACTGATTGTTTTTATCTTTAAAATGAATTGTTGAGGTCACCATTTTATGGAAAATTGATTGGAGATCATTTAGTTATAGACTCAGGTTGAAATCTCTATATTGTAGAGATCTGTGCAATATTTGTGAGGCGAGCTGCTTGGTACTCAGTCAAGATGTTTATTTAGAATTATAGTACCAGGCTAAACAGGAATTTATTTTCTGGATAAGAGTTGACAAAGCTGAATATTATTCATAACACTAAACAAACATGGTAAATACAAATAAGAATAGTAACTATAATGAAAGATTTATAATTACTTGTACACTTGGTTAAATGAAAGAAGAATACCAAACAATTACAAATGTTGTTACTATAGAAAAAAAATCTACCTCAGAGAAAAGAGATTCACCCATTATATTTTTTGTTACTCCAAACTAAGAGATAATGCTATATGATTATTTTACATTTCCATCTTGATTGGTTGACTGATTGTTTTGCTTTATGGTGTATCAACTCTTTTCCAGTCATTTAACTTTGAATTAAATTTCAAACGATTCAGTTTAGTATATGTATAGTTTTTGTTTACAAACAGTTAAATGTCAAAACAGTTCTGTTTCAAACAATTCATTTCAGCATTAGTACACCATTTAGTTCTATTTAAAAATAGTTCTATTTCAAACAGTTCAGTTTAGCATAAGTACACAGTTTAGTTCAATTTGACCCATAGATAGGACCCTATCAGGTTTTACCACTCTGGGCCAGAGTGGACCTTGGAGCAATGGCAATGAAGGGGTACTCTGCATTCCCCAAATCTCCAGCATTACTGGAACTTCACCATCTGATTGTTTAGTGTCATATCCAGGATACTCTTTGGGGGAGGGTCTTACCCCTCTACAGAGATGCAGTCAGTGTATCTTGAGCAATCCATCTTGAAGAACTACCTATAAATCTAGTTGGTGGAGTGTCCCTGTGGTATAGTGGCTAAAGATTTGGACTGTAGTCTCAAAGTAAGCAAATTTGAATTCCTGTTGCACTATGACATTCACTTTTGGACTTATACTCTTAGGAAAGGTATGAACCTACTTATCTCTCATGTTATGGATTAACTAGTACTACTACTGTTGTTCTAGAAAGATGGTTTTGGCATTAAATAACTCACAAAAGTTGATATGCCATTAAACAAAGAAGTCAAACCAAATCTTTAAATCTAATTGGTCTTGTTAAATTAAATGTGAATAATTATTTTTGTAAGATCATTGATGATTTTTTTTCAAGTTTGAAAGTTTAAATTTTATGAAATTAGAAATCCTCCTTTTCCATGGTAGACAAAAATTACTTTTACATTCCAAAAAATTCTCCGAGGTCTAATAAGTATGTATACCAAATTTGGTTGCTCTACATCAAACTGTTTGTTTATACAGAACAGAAAAATGCTTCCCAAATATCAAGAGATTGTTTTATATGGTTGTATGGTTATATATTGAATATATATGATTTGGTTTGTTTGGGTTTTATGGTATATCAACCATTTTAGGTTATTTCATACTAAATCCTCTTTATACACACACATATATATATATATATATATATATATATATATATATATATATATGATTTGCAAACACATTTTGTTGATAACATCTTTAAACAAGCCTAAGTTTGACTGGGGTTTTTATTTGATTTAATGAAAGTTTTTTCTTCAGCTAATAACTGATGAAAAAGCCATCATTTTTTCCTTTCATTCTATTAAAAACAAAGATATCATTGTTTTAAAATCAAATTCATGATTAATAATCATGTATCAGGATTTTCATGAAATAATTGTAAAATATGTCATTACAGCTTAGTATAATAATATTACTGTTGAGCTTATTTTATTTGTTCATGTTTTCTTTATTAAAAATCAACCATTCTTGTCATTTTCTAGACAAAAGTTCAAAGAAGAACTATCCTCTGATGAAGAACCAAACCCCACCGTGATGGAAGATAGGTAAGAAATTGAGTAAAACTGGAAAATTTATGCAGAATATCCTCTATTATTTTCCCCCATAGCATCCATTTTTTTTTGCATATATATATATATATATATATATATATATATATATGTGTGTGTGTGTGTGTGTGTGTGTGTGTGCGTTTATGTATATGTGTGTATATATATATGATTATATATTTGTGTGTATGTGTATAAATATATATATTATATATATTAGTATATGTGTGTGTTTATATGTATATATATATATATATATAAACACACACACACACACACACACACACACACACACACACACACACACATATATATATATATATATATATATATATATATCCATATTTGCTGTTTTTCAACCTCAAATTAAATATGTGGAGTCATCTGATGAAATGAAGAGTATAATAATATTCTTTGCCGAAATAAATTTATAATGATAATTTAAACAGGTTTGAGTTTTTTACTAATTGCATTATATATATATATATATATATATATATAGTCATCCACGGACAGACTGTTTCGTTCTATCAGAACTCTTCAGTGTGGCTAGACACGCAGGACGCTCGAAGCCGGAATCGAAACCCGTCCAACTTTACGTTAGACTAAGTTTCAGACCACTCGGCCACCAAGCAGACTACGTTAGCTAAGGGAATTTTTTTAAGGTATTTTCATTTAGCAAACAGCAGCAGCAGCCTTTGTTTACATTTTTTTTATACCCTATCGGCTACCAGAGTGCTCAATTCTTTCGAAGAGCTTTGCATTATGCTAATTGGACACCGAACAGAACTGCAACATATTGACCTCCCCAGCCGCTCCAGACATAGCCGTGTGTCGTTCTCGTTCTCCTGGACTGCTCAACCAGGGGCCTGGGGGCCCAGCCTCTCTGGGACATGTTCTCATCCCAGCATCTTCTCACCAACTGGTCTCCAAACTCACTGACTTCCTGTCTTCACCAAGTTATATAATAGTTCAATCACCCACTCAATATCTCCCCATAACTTGCCATTGGTATGTGTCATTTCCGCTGTCCTTGGAATGGCATGTTTGATTGTCATCGAGTGGAAATAACTGTCATGCAGTTCACAGGTCACTCTCTTCTGGTGCATCAGTCTATGACTGTACTGTGCGATTTTACCTTGTCCCATATTGTCAGCCAAGCCCGCCTACGCCAATGGAATATGCAACTTCCACATCTTTGGAATGGCATGTTTGGCCGGGTCGAAGGTCAATATACAACACAAACATCTAAAAATCAGATCATAATGTAGATTTAGCACAAGTGAGCATATAGAATCCTGTTTGTAAAAATTCATAAGACTTTTTTCCAGAATAATTTTCATTGAGTTTTCTCTACTCTGAGATTTTGCCAAATTGATTTTTTATGGAATTAGATTAGGGATTCTATCTACTACATAAATACAAAGGCAAAATAGTTTCTGACTTTGCATCAGCATCAACTCAAAGTAAATCAAAACAAAAGACAGATAATTTATGTCCTGGTATGGTGGAATTGACCAAAAGTTAATGATTATTTCACAATTGTATTTATGTAGAAGACAGAATACTTAATCTAAATCCATAAAAGAATCAATTTCAGATTTGAAAAATTTCCTGAGTAGAGGAAATTCTGAATGGAAAGCAAGTAAAATTATTTGCAAAAAAAATGTTATGAATTTTTATGAACAGAACCCTACTCTTTCACTTGTGTCTTAAATCTAAATATATATGTATGTTTATCCACACACACACACACACACACATATATATATATATAGATAGATACACATATCTATATACACACATATTTATAAATTATATTTCCTATAAACTTCATATAATCTTTTGATTTCAGGAAGCGTAAGTTGCTGTATGAGCTAAACAATTCTGGTAAATATTTCACCTTCAAAGAACGGCTCAAACATTCCGTGGTCAAAATTGTACGAGAAAAATATCTCAAGACCAGCAACTTTGAAGATAAACAAGAACTTCAGGTATGGATAAATAAAAACCATGTTTTTATAATATTCTAGATTGGTCTCTCTGTTACTATAAATACATCTTTGGTACTTCAGCTCTCTTTGATAAAATGCTATGACTTCTGTGCCATAATAGTTGTTACATTTAGTATATAAAATTTATATACAAATCTAAGAACTGTTATGGGACAGAAGCAGTAATATATAATATACTAACTTTGTTCCATAATTGGTGCTACAGTTAGTGTATGAAATATACATGCAAATGTAACTATTCTTATAGGACAGAGGTAGTATTTTTAGTCCAGTTCATATGGCACAAAATCAAAAGGATGTGAAGTACCTACTGAGATTTGGACTCACCATGATAGTCTGGTTTGGTTTCTTTATTTTAATGGCATATCAACCTTCATGGGTTATTCAATGACAAAGCCATCCTTGTAAAAGAACAATTATGGTACTGGAGAGATTATGGAGTTTAGACCTTTCCATCAGGTATGTCTGATAGTGAAAATAGTGTGACTGGAACTCAAACTCGCTACAATGTCACAGTCCAGTATGTAAGCCATACTCACAAAATAGTAAAAGGACTCTACCTCCTTATTACTTAGAACACTACAACTACTTTAGAGGAACTAAAACATTCACAGTAATAATTGCCTCTTCAAAGAACAAACATACACAGGGTTTGCTCAAGTCTTTGAAGTAGCCCTAAGTAGAATTTGATATAACCTTCAACTCCTTGCCATCAACACAAAAAATATTGACTATTGATAATGTTTGTATACATACTGTAAAAAAATATCTAAGCTTTTAATATATACCCAATCATTTTTAATGGCATTGGTATACTCATTGAGGAAGAAGTCTCCATGATGTAGTGGCTAACGTGTTGGACTGCGACATTATAGTAAGCAAGTTCAAACTCCAATCATGCTTTTAGGTTCACTTTCAAACTTATACCCTAGGGAAAGATATGAACCCCAATATTCCCCCAGCTATGGGTTTAATATTACTCCTACCATTCTTCTACAAGGATGACTTTGACAATATGCCATTAAAACAAAGAAACCAACCCCAGCAAATACTCATAGAAATAAATAAATAAATAAACAATAAGAAAAAAGAAAAAGAAAAAAATTAGAAAAAAATTGAAAAATAAAACAGAAATATATAAAAAATAAGTGAAGATCAAAACAGAAAATTGAATAATGTTTCAAAACAGTTATTAAAATAAAATTATAATTATAATTTATCCATATGAAACAACTTATAAAACTTTTTTTTCAGACCTTTCTCAGTCAGTTGTATATTTTTCTAATGGATGAGATGCATGTTGCTCTTAACAAATTCCTTTGCCTTGATGACCAACCTCCAATTCCTGAGCCTCTCTCTGATTCCACTCAACTGAAACATTTTGCCATTGAAGCTGAAATGAATGGCAATATAACCCTAGCATCCAGGTACCATGAAGAGGTATGATACACTTATCTTCTTCAAAGCAATCTACTTATATATAAAACATGATCAGACTTCATATATCTATTTCTTTGTCTCATAGCAGGGTAATGGGAAATTCTCCTATTAGGGCAATGAGGCATTTTAAAAATTCAAATATATCTGTGAATGTTTTTCATAGGTAATAACTAGGTAGACTACACTACTTTATCTATCTATCTATCTATCTAAATTAAATTGCTTAAGCACTCTGTCAACAGGGCTTAGAATATGCTGACTGAATCCCCTGCTGAGGGGTATTCTCTCGAAAAAAAAGGGTATCCTGGGGATGATACTAAACTGCATCTGATGGTGAAGTTCTTGTTCTGGAGCTCTAGGAAGTGTGGAGTACCCCATCATTGCCATTAATCCCATGTCCACTCTTACCCAGGTTGGTAGTACTTGTTAAGGGTCAAATAAACCTGTGTGCCGATTATTTGTATTAGAGAAGAATACTTGATATCATATAACCCTGTAAAAAAAATCTTTAGAAACTACACAAAAATGTAAATATAAATGTACAATTTATGCAATTGCCAAATCTTTAGGCATAAAGTATCCCCAGATACATTGACATGATGTTAAAATCAGTCAATTTATTAAATTGCTAAAATCTCAAACTATGATTAACATGAAAAATAAATTTAGACATTTTAGGCAGATATTAATAATTTGTTCAAAAACTAATTTTATTTTTGAAATTTCTATTTTCTTTCTGATTTTTATTTTTATTTTTTGGCAGAGAATAGCCCGAGATAAAAATGATGCGAACCATTGGCTGGATTATAGTGTTTTCTGTTTGGGTCAGCAAGATATTGACAAGGTAAAAATAAAACCTGAATACCATACAAAAGTTGTATCACTCACAATAAAATTCAGTAAATTTAAAATTAATTTGGGGAGGAACTATTATCATTATTAGAAATAGGTTTCCATTAAAAATGATAATGGTTAGAGTGTTTGCCAATGGGCTGGGAGACTAGGGTTCAATCCCAGATCAAATCATACCAAAGACAAAAAATGATACTTGATGCCTCCTTGCTTAACACTCAGCATTATAAGGAATGAATCAAGGGTAAGTGGAGCAATCCAGAGAAAAGAGTAGCACTCTCCCTAACACCTTGTTGTAGTAGCTATTGAAAAGACAGACTTTGGGTTGCCCTTGACTACAGTCAACCAACTTACTTATTTTGTTACTAGAAAAAAAGTTCAATTTTCTTCCATTACATTGAGTTAATTCCTATTCATTGTTTATTTAACTATTCTTTTATGATTTTAGGCTGAAGAATGCCTGAGAAAATGTGTGGCCATTGACCAAGAAAATTTCAATGGGTAAAAATCTACACTTAATTTGTACTTAATTTTTCTCTATTTATTTTCTTATTATAATTCATCAAATGTCCATACTGCTAAAGCTCCTTATATTAAAATTTTTTTTTAAAAATGTTAAATTTAGTTTGGTTGGGTGTTATGGCATATTAACTATTATAGGTTATTTTAATGCCAAATCTTTATACATATTACTGTATTTAATGGTGTATCAGATGCACCCCAATTTCAGCAGAGCAAATCAAGAAAAAAACAAAGTACTAATATTAAACATAATGAAATTAATATAATAAATATTATCAATGACAACACTTTTAATCTGTATAATAATAGCCTTTTGAATAATGACAATAGGTATATGAAAGTTACTCTAAAGTCTAAGCTAATAGGAGTTGCCAAGTAGTTAATTTTGGCTGATTATCACAAATTTTAAACCTACATATGGCATATAAGATGCAGGGGAATTTTTGTAAAAAATAGTGTGGCTTATATGCCATCAAATACAGTATATATGGTTTGTAAACACATAGTTTGTAGATAACATTTTTAAATGAGCCAGAACTTATTTGTTTACATACTGTTAAATGGTTAAACATATAATTTGTAAGTCAATAGTTTGTACTTAATATTATTTTTAAATGAGTCAGAGCTAATTTGTTTGCACACAGGTATTTCTATTGTTTGTACACAGTTAAATAGTTCCAAATATTCTAACACAAATTGTTCTATTTAGTATTAATCATTTGTTTGCACTCATTTAAATGGTTTCAAATATTGCTATCTAACATAAATAATTTTATTTGCACACAGTTAAATGATTTCAAGCATCGCTATGTAACACTAACAATTTAATTTAGGCACACAGTTGAAGAGTTTCAAGTATTGCTAATTAATACTAATAATTCTATTCAACATTACTCATTCATTCGCACACTGTTAAATTGTTCTAAGTTTTGCTATGTATCACTAACAAGTCAATTAAACATCAGTCATTTGTTTTGTTTTCTTTATACAATGATGGAACTAGTATTTCTTAAAACTCCACAACTCCAAATTTCAAGTTATTAATTTTTTGTTTGTATTTCTTTTTGTAATCATTTATAACTTTTGATATACTTTTCCTACTTTTTTTTCAGGCTTTTGCTGTTTGCCATCATCTGTAGCCTTAAAAATCTCACAGAAGTTGCAGAAACTTTTTTGGAAACAGCTTTAATGCTTTCTCCTAAAAGCATTATTGCTTGGACCCTTTTTGGTATAAAAATTCATATTACAGTCATAAATAATGCTCCATGTTTATTTTCATTTATTTCCATGGAAACTAAAAATAGATTCAGAAAATGGGAGGTGCACTTAACAAAACAATCCTTTGAAAAAGTTAACATTTTTTGCCCACACATACCATGATATAATATTTAAAAATCCTTTCTAAAGATGGAACTTTTATTAAAGACATCATGAAACTTACTGCGGTAGGTTTCTGTTCAGTTTCTTTATTCATGATTTCACTTGAAGTTCCCGAACCGAATGCCTATATCCATTATGCTATATGTCCTTCTGTCCAAGTGAAATTATCTGAAGGTTGCAGGTTCAATCCTGACAACAAGTAAAAATAACTAGGAATACTTTCTTCAGCTTAACACTTGGACCTGATTATAGTTAATGGAAATAGAACAATCTACCCTCATGGATTAGATAAAGGGTTCAGTTTGAAGTTCTGTGGAGGCTCCTGGGTTTGACAAGAAACACCTGAAGAAAGCCAAAGGATGCATCGACTGAAACAGTGTAAAAATAATAATTAAGATAAAGACAATGGTCCGAATACTCTAAATAATAAAAATTACCAAGCTTTATCAAAAAAATTTAAACAAACGATGTATTAATTTTGGTTAGATTCAAAACTCAAATAAAAAAGAAAGATTTTTCTTTATTTTGGCAGGATTGTTTCATGATGCTTTAAACAATGAGATTCGTGCTGAGATGGCTTTCCTTAAGGCTAGTCAATTGAATCTGGCAAAATTTTTGACAAAAGAAACAACTGAAACAGATATAGCACCAAATTTAGCCTCACCACAGCAAGCAGGAACTTCACAATTGAACTCTCTAAAAAGAAGTGACTCATCATTTGCAGAAATGTCACCCAAACCAGATTTTTCTGGAGCTGAGGTTAGTGAAACAGGAGTTATGAAACAAGAACTTTCAGAAGTACAGGGAGATAACACCCAAGAAGAACTGAGTGAGTAATTCTGATCTTTATCTTTACAATCTTGTCCAAGATAATAGTAGAGTTGTGCATATTTTTCTATGCAACTGAACTTAATCTTAATTTAACTTAGGGAGACAATAAATAATTATCTCGCTTAGATAATTTGTATATCCAATTAGGGTTCCATAGGGTGTTACTGGACAGTCACAGAAACCCCCTCTCAACCTTTTTTCAACTTTGGTCTTTAACCAGCAGAGATATCATCCCTAACCCTGCCAGGGAATGGTAAAGCCACATTGCCATCTTACCAAGACTTAACAAGTAAGACTTTTGTCATTTTGTACCCCTTTTACATTCTGCTTGTTCATGGAACAATATGTGTATAATTCTATCTATCAGGACACATTTGTTTATTCTTTGTTTGTAATGTCACCAGTATATATATTATGCATATAAAATGTTAAATGTATGTGTAATTGAGTTTATTTTGTCTTTCGTTCCATTTTGTTCATTGTTAATATAACAGAAATATACTAACATTAATATTGATCCTTGGATTGTGAGAATTCAACAAAATATCTTCCTTATCACCAAGCATTCAGAAGGGAATCCCTGTGGTGTAATGAATCACATGCAGGACTGTGACATCATTGTAAGTGAGTTCAAACTCCAGTTATGCTATTATGTTCACTTTCAGAGTGATACCCTCGGGAAAGGTTTGAATCCCCTTATCTCTCCAGCTATTGGTTAAATAGTACCACTATCATTCTTCTACAAGGATTACTTTGGCATTGAATAACACATGAAGGTTGATATGCCATTTAACAAAGAAACCAAACCAATCCAATCATTCCAATACAATAATTAAAATACTTTTGCTTGCATATTCTCAAAATTTGTATTGCTTGAATTTGCAAAGAAAATATATAAATAATTTTATCATTTCAATAGGACTGAACTAATATTGAATTAAACTATTCTATCTTTGTTTACAAAAACAACAGGGACAATGACAATGTTTTTGTATTTCTTATAAGGTTGAATATATATATATATATATATATATTCTCATTTCAACATCCTCACCTCTCTAATCAAAGGGCTAGCATGTAATATATATAGTAATATTTACCAACCCCTTCGCTCGGGCAGGATATGACACAAGGTCAATTTTCAAGCGGAGTGGTTGTGATGGGCCTGGGTTCTATGGATTAACTTATTCTGAATAAATTTCATTGATTGTTCATTTCCTATTATGCATTCCATGTTGTTGTAAAGTATCAACTTTTAATTACTCATCATAGGAAAATATCATCCAGTAGTTTTTGTTTTATGTAATATATGTGGAGGCTACACATTAAATGGTTGATTTTAATTGCATGTCAACCCATCTGGGGTTATTTTAATCCTAGATGTTAGTGAATCATGCATATTGTACACTTATATTTACATTTTTGTATAGTTGTTTCTTAAGAGTTTTTTGCACTTGGGAATATTTGATATTGTATACCTATCTGATACAAATAATTTGTACACACTTGTATTGTTTCAAATATTCTGATTTGATACTAACTATTTACTCACTTTTATATTGTTTCAAGTAACTATTTCTATCTCATAATAATCATTTGTTGGCAAACAGGTATATGGTTTCAAGTAACTTATGATAATAATCCTTAGTAAATAATAACTTTAAGTAACTATTCTTAATACAATGGCATCAAGTATTCCTAATAGAAATAATTTACAAACAGATCTACTTGACTCATAGTTAGGACCCTAACTACTACTCTAGGTCAGAGTGAACCCGAGTCTAATGACAATGGAGGGGTACTCCACACTCCCCAGATCTCCAGAACTGGAACCTCACCATCAGATGCAGCTTAGTGTCATACCCAGTACACCCCTTTGAGCAGGGTCTTATGCTGCAGAATGCTGTACACTTCAGAGAGACTAACATAACCAAGTTGGTGTAATTAGTTTTCAACATTTGATTTGGATATTTTGAATATGTTGGCTATATACCACATTGTATAATGGTGGTTATCCTTAAATAATTTCTTGGTTTGATCTGTACAAACCTCAGTTAGTCTAGCTGTTTATGGTGCTGCATTCAGTAAGAAATCTCAAACTCAAAACTTGACAAACCACTGTGTGCAATATTTGATAGGTATACTTCCTGAATATTGTTTAAGGTTTTTTTCATTTGTTTACAGTACCAGAAGTTGAGATGCGTGTGATTCCAGCCTCTGAACCAAGTTTATTACATATGTCCCAACCAGCTATAAGAGTAAATTCTCTTGAGGTATCACAAAATTCAGAAAAAGTATCAACGCCAAAAGCAAAAGCCATCGAAACAAGACTAACACGTATGTCTGAAAGATCTTTCCTGTAATTTATAGATTCAATTAATGGAATCAATGTAAGGTTATTTAATAAAGGAAATCATGAAAT
The DNA here is from genome assembly GCA_963585895.1 of Sepioteuthis lessoniana. NCBI lineage: Eukaryota > Metazoa > Mollusca > Cephalopoda > Myopsida > Loliginidae > Sepioteuthis > Sepioteuthis lessoniana. The sequence continues at coordinate 83,129,298 of OY757918.1, forward strand.
AATCCATTTAGAATGATAAAAAATATAATTTAAAATGGGGAAGAAAGAGGAATATTGCTGTAAAAATTCATATGTTGACTTAATTCTTTAAAGAACTTTTGTATATGATTTGTCTCTGAACTAACTAATCTCTCTTTCTCTCTCTCTCTCTCTCTCTCTCTATATATATATATATATATATATATATATAAACACTAAAAGTAATTAAGATCTCACCTTCTAACTATTGTTTCTTAACTATAAATTTTATATATTTTCTATAGAATAGTAAACACAATCATCTAATAAAACAACTTTATTTCATAAATAAGTTTCATAGATAAATAAAATTTGATTTGATTATTGTATCTTCTCTTCTATAGAAAACAAAAGAAACTTATACTTATGAAACAATAGTTAGAAGGTGAGATCTTAAAATTTTTTATACTACAAAAAAGCCAGAATTTCAGTACTTTTTAATTTATCGAACACTTTTAAAGCAACTGTTTTCTTTTTCATTTGTTTACAATATATAAGTGATTGCAAAGGTAAGAAGTTGACAGTCACTAAGTGTCACTGACTCTGTGTTAACACTATCCTATCACCAATATTGAACAGTCTATATTTCTAAATATAGCAAACTACATTATATATATATATATATATATATATATATATATAGCCTACTTATCTCACAACATGACTCTTCTAAATTTGTGGTTCTTGCTTAACTAATTTACATATTCAGCTTTAAAAATTAGATTATAATAAATGAGTTTTATAATTAATTCCCAATCTTATTTTTTTGTGATCTTTATGAATAAGTCATTGCTTTGTTGATAACTCTTAAAACGGCTTAATTATTCAAGTAAAGCCATTTTCTGCCCTGAAACTGGTAATTGTAATATATTGTTGTTGTGGGTGTTGTGGTCCATTGTCACTAACAGCTCTGCTGGGAATACCATGTTCAGAGAATATTTGCTTCATTGTTGATATGACCATATTGTTTGTTGTCAGGCCATTCATTTTCTGTATTATTGGAAATTTACTGTAAGTAAGTAAAGTTGGCGATTGTAGTCAAGGGCGACCAGAATGAGATGCTTTTTTACAAAATGAAAATCTTTTACTTGAAAATTGAATTTTCTTCACTTGATTTGATATTTTTGTTTAAATCTTTTTTCAGATTTTAACTAAATTTTAAAAAAATTACTTCGATTCTTTTGTTATTGATGCACTATCATTTAAATCTTTTGGTGCAATGCATTTGGCAATAAACTTAATGACTCAATCTGAATCAAGTGACTATTGAAGTATGCATTGAAGAGAAAAATATCACACAAGTGTATTTATTAAAGAATTTTTTATTCCCTTATACTTCTAAAAATAACTGTTTTACAAAAGTTTTAGAAGTAATAAAGTTGTTTTTAAAAAATTTTTGGCGCAGGATATATCAAAGAAGAGACACTTTTGGGGGTTATATTGCACAAAATCTAAATTTTTAGAATAATGTGGACTAAAACTGCATCTCACTCTCACACATTAAGTATATTTGAGCAACTGAAGTTGCTTGCTATACCGAAAAGGTACATTTTAGCATTTTTATCCGTTTATGAATTACAGACTATAAGTGAATAGCTCAAAGGCGGAAAAAAGATTTTTCAAATTTTCAATTTGGAGATTTTGCTTCCTACCCTAAAATGAATTACAAATTAGCTCTAATTGAAATTTCTTAGATATCTACTATCTTTTTCAATTTATAAGTAAAAAGGAAATTTGCTCATTTTTTAACCATTGGAAAAAATATCTGACAGGAAGGATAAAATGATAAACTCTTAATTTAAGTTTTTAGTTTACCTTCTCTTTTTTTTTTTTTTACTTAGATAAGTTTTAGTTTTAATAAATTAACTACTATTAATGTTATAGTTGTATTAATGTTATTGACAAGTATTATTGTTATAGTTGTATTATGGAACATTCCAATCTCACTTTTCTATAAATAAACTCTTCCAAGACGAAATGAACTGTTTTCTTTTTTGAAGCTGTTTTTTTATACAATGCTTTGATGTTATTAGTAGATAAATATAGCTTTGATGTGTAGAATAAACTATAGTTTTATTTTCATGTACAAAAGAAAGATTTCAATGAGCTCTGTTCAACAATATAATGTTTTTAAATTAGTATTAAAAACTTACTGACTAAAACATAAAACAGGCCTTAATGGTGTCGGCGACTGTCAGTAACAATTTTGGAATTGCTGGGAGAACCTATTTCTTTATGAAGTAATATTCTTCCTGAAGAGTTAGCTTTTCCATTATTTAACATTAGGAGCAGATTACAAGAATCAATCCAAGTTTGAAGAAGAAAGATATGATTCTTGGAAAAATGAATTACAAATCTAGCAGCTCATGATGGATCCACATAATAAAAAGCTAACAACCTCATCCAGGATTTGAACCCTTATTGTTGATTCCATTTCCAATGATAATGTCCATTATGCTAAATACACCTCTTTATCATGCCTTGAATCACTTTTACTTTGTCTGCTGTTTTCAAGATATATACAAGGGAAAAGTATCTTGGGGGTAGGAGAGAAACTGCGATATGCAATATGTGACCTCGGTTAGTATCAGCTACTGAAAAGTCTTGATAAGAAAGTTATCTCTGGTATATGGACTTTGTTGCCTGGGTCCAAACATGAACTCTAATTAACTATTGCTTGATAGCTGTAATAAAGTCTTAGAGAATCTGGTTTGGTTTGGTTTGGTTTCATGGCATATCAACCGTTTTAGATTATTTAATGCAAAATCCAGTTAATACATATATATTAGATATATATGATTTGTAAACATAAGTCAACAAAGTTAGATAGTTCCAAGTATTGCTATGTATCATTAACAATTTAATTAAACATCTGTCATTTGTTTACACACAATTAAATGATCAAATAGTTCTATTTCTAACAATTCAATTTAACATTTCAACAAAGTTAAATGGTTCCTAATATTGTTATGTATCACAAACATTTCAATTAAACATCAGTCATTTTTTTACACAGTTAAATGATCAGACAGTTCTATTTCAACCAATTCAATTTAGCATAAATTATTCATTTGCACTCAGTTTAAATGTCAAACAGTTCTATTTGACCTATAGATAGGACCCTTTCAGGGGCTGCCACACCAGGCTAGATTGGACCTGGGAGCAATAGCAATAAAGGGGTATTCCATATTCCCCAAACCTCCAGCATTACTAGAGCCTCACTATCAGATTGTTTAGTATCATATCCCGAACACTCATTGGGGAGGTCTTACCCCGCTGCAGAGATGCAGTATGTGTATTCTACAGCCACACCTGACTGGGCTTTATAGAATCTGGATCATAAAGTGACTGCATTAACAATAAAAAGAATTCCATGCTTTTATAAATGTTTCTTTTCTGTTCTTAGAGTACAGAAAATTGCAAAATGATTTTTTTGATTTGATTAATTTTGTTTATTAGATTATTGTTTGTGTTGATATTTTACAGGAAGCTCTAACATGATATCAAGTCACTCAAACAAACGAAAACAGTCAGATGCTTTTAATCGACAAGGTGCCTCAATGATAGAGGATAAAGAGGCTACACCAGTAGAACCAACTCCACTTCCAGAGAAGAGCATTTTTATGATTACTATTGAATGGCTTTTACAAATGAAAGCAGTGGTGGTGAGTCATATTTATACCCTCAGTTTAAATAATTAAATCAAATTAACTGACCAGCAGTTTATAAAAACTAAAAGTGATTGGTATCAAAGCAACAGAACAATCTAATCAATTAAAACAAACTATTAAAATTACTTCTCAAACTTTCATGCTATAAAGTAATCTTCAGCCAATTAAATATGGTTGTATGATTATATATTACCCAATCCTTTTGCTACATCAGAATGTGACACGAGGTCAAGTTTTTCCAGAGGTAGTAAAGCTGGTTTGAATTCTGAGATTTTTTTCTCTTTGACTGGTTGCCTAATTGAAACTAAAGAATCCAGTCTGCCCTACTATTTACTCATAATTGGGGGGGGGGTAGAAGAGATGGATTCATGTCTTTTCCAAGAATATTAGCCCAAAGGGAAATGCAAATAGCCTCATCCAGGATTTGAACTCTGGTTGCCAATTCCATTTCCTTTGATGATCACTGTTACACCACAAATGCCTCCTATAAGGTTCCATATTTAACTGTTTGAGGTTTACTACTGGGCATGAAATTCTGAGTAGAAATTTTAATAATTTGTATTAAGTGAACATATATATAGAGAGAGGAAAAATAAGTATTTCATCCCCTGCTAATTTTCTGAGTTTGTCACTTTACAAAAACAGGAATGGTATATAATTTTCATGGTTGGTCCATCTTGAAAGTGAGAGATAGAATATTTTTAAAAATTCTAGAAAATCACCTTATAATAATTTTTGAACATTTATTGCATTTTATTGAAAAAATTAGTATTCCCCACCTCCATAGCAAAACATAACTCAGTACTTGATGAAGAAACCCTTGTTGGCAATCTCAGCAGCCAGATGTTTCCTGTAGTTGGTTACCAAGTTTTTACAGATCCCCAGGGCCCACTCCTCTTTGCTGATCCTCTCCAAATCCTTAAGGTTTGTAAGTTGTTGTTGGGCAACTTGAATTGTCAGCTCCCTCTACAGATTCTCTAACGGATTAAGGTCCAGGCACTGACTAGGCCACTCCATTACCTTAGTGTACTTCTTCTTGAGCTACTCCTTTGTTGCCTTAGCTGTAATGCTTTGGGTCATTGTCATACTGGAACACCCATTCACAACCCATCTTTAGTGTCCTGGCTGAGGCAAGGAGGTTTTCACTCAAGATTTCCCTATACTTGGCACCATCAATATTTCCCTCGAACCAGTGTAGTCATCCTGTCTCCTTAGCCGAGAAACAGCCGCAAAGCATAATATTTCCACCACCATGCTTAATGTTTGGGATGGTGTTCTTGAGGTCAGACAACTGGTTCCTTCTTATGTTTTGGCAAATGCCCTCCTATGCATGGATACTATATTCAGGGCAGTGCTAAAATTTGCTTGGCTCTGTCATTATTCCTTGTCTTGAGGAGGTGTCTCAACTTTTTAGATGAAGAGCAGTTTTTAATATGTCTCAAGAACCAATGAAAAGATAGAGAACAATCATTCAATTATGCATTCAAGTGTAAGATTACTTTAAATTCAATTCATTTGCTCTTTTTAACTTTCATAGTTAAGTGTAAAAATTTTTTTAAATAAGTGTTTCATACTGCTTTGAGTTGGGAAGAACAATTTCATACTATATTCAATATAGCTAGAAACCTATGCAAAAAGAGAATCACAGCTCTGGAAAATTTATATATATATATATATATATATATATATATATATATACTCCATGAGAGGTGACTGACAAGGAGCATTTCATAAGGTTTTATTTAGTTTTTCTATCGAGGATTAGTAAAAAATATTGTTCATTCCAAGAAATTTCAGTCAATCTATCCGCCAATTTTAAGGAATGTTTTAAGAATTGTCACAGATTAACTGAAAATGCTTGGAATTAACAACTTTTTGGACAATTCCTGAATGCATTTTGTCCCAAAATGATTCCATTTACACAAGAAAAATTAAGTTAAAAAACTTGCAAGATATTCCTCGTCAGTCATCTTTAATGAAACATGTATGAAAGAAGGATTGTGGCACAAATACATAATATATATATATAATCAAATATTTTGAGTCCTAGGTTACAAATTTGGTTCTGAAAGCTGAAAAAATAAAGATAAGAATGTTGCCTACAAATCCACTTTGCCATTTCTATAATTTTCAACACTTTTGTGAAGGACATTTTATTATTTATCATTTACTTGAGAAAAATTTAATGTTTAATGTTTTCTTTCCTAAAACTGACATCATCATTTTTACTTATTTGTGACTTTTAAACAGTATGCTGAACGGGCACTATCTCATGAACTTCTCACTCAGAGCAGCCCATCTCTCCAATATTATATCAGTCTGGCACAGATTAACATTTTGAAGAAAGACTTTCCCAAGGCTGAACAGATTTTGAACAACGCATTACAGATAAGTTATGAAGTAAGTAAAAACAAATTGTTTGTGGCAACACATCACTAAATATCCTTATTTTCATCTTCATGTTCATCTTAGGTGGTTAGGATGCCATACCAAATAATTTTCCTTCATGGTATTTCTCTAGACAATGGGAGGATTACTTGGCAGCACCCATCTCGTCTTCAAGTAACTTACGACGGATTGAACTGGGTTACATAGTACCAGTGGCTAGGAATAATCCTTGACCTGACTTATACAGCTTGTTTGAATTCAGTTTTTCTCTCTCCAATACTGTTTTTTTTATCAAGGCTAAAGAACTAAGTCTGCCCAATTATTTACCCATATCTGGGATGAAAAGAGATGGATTCATACCTTTTCTGAGGGCATTAACATGAACTAAAATCAATTTGAACTTCACTTGTCAGATCTGTTTGATATTTGTGTAACTAAATATAAATAGATTTTTGAGTCATTTTGGCCAAAATCTGTAAGATCTTAAAACTGGATGTCTACAACTACATCAATGTATTTGGTATATTATCAATAATGTTCTCTGCTTCCCATTTATTTCCCCATTAGGGTGAGTAAAGCTACACAGCTCAAATTGTTAAGGAGACGAGTGAAAACTGCATAATGGTTCTTTTTGTCACTGGCAGGATGTGACACAAGATCAGTTTTTAAGCAGAGTAAAACTGGTTGGAATTCAGGGTTTTCCTTCTCCTAGACTAGATGCCCAACTGAGACTAAAGAACTCAGTCTGCTCTACTATTTACATATATATATATATATATATATATATATATATATATAAACAATGACTGAAAGAAAACAAAACACTTATTTAAAAAGTTTGGATAAAACAAAGTACTTGTATGCTGGCCTGCAGGGCACTATAAAAACTAAAATAGTTATATCCTCAACTTATTTGGCTCAGTAAAAGTTTCATGTGATTTAAAAGCAAAAAAAACACAATCCTCAGACAGATCTTTTGTGTGAGGATTGAGTTTTTTCTTTTTTGCTTTCAAATACAAAATACTAGTAAGAAAATGAGCCAAAGAAGGTGAGAATAGAATTATTTTAGTTTTTATATATATATATATATATATATATATATATATATATATATATATATATATATATATATATCCCTTAATTTCAAGTTCTTCATACTTTTTTAATTGTGACCCAATTTAATTTTTTGCAATAACCTTACAATCCACTGGCATATATCAAAAGTCTAGATGAGTGAAACATATTCCTTGTGCTTTATACATATAAATCAAGTCTTTCCTCCTCTCTCTCTCTCTCTCTCTCTCCTTCTTTATCTTTCTTTGGTTTTATTGTTCCACCAAAAACAAAGTTACTGTTTGGATTAAAAAAGTTTAACAAATAAATTATTGACAAAACAGGTTGTAATAAGATTATTACCATAAATTTGTGGCATCCAAGTTGACCTGGCATATAAGTCGGCCACAAGATTTTTAGCTCAAAATTCTGGGTTAGACTTATACCTGCTGGATAGGTTGACCTGCAAACATACATTAGTCTACAGTGACATTCCAGTTAGCATTGACAGTGTATTAACTGTTGGAAACAATGTGTGATATAGCATTAATATTATACTTAATTTGTATAACAGTTTTATTTTATATTAATCTGAGTTAATTTGTTAAATATGTTCACCAAACATGACTTTAAGTTAAAAAGGTTTGTGGCTGTCTGCTGGAGTTAGAGTAAGAGGTATATATTGATTGTTCCACTGGTTGACCCCTCTGGATTTTTGCCTTGCTGATTCCTAGTTTTGTTGACATATTTTTAGGCTTAAATGGTTGACTTGTACACCACAATTTACACTAGGTATATTTCAAATTCTTTATGGTTTCATTATCTCAGAAATATTTTTTTCATTTATTCATTGTGAACCTTCGACCCAATCAGTTGACCTTGTGAGCTAGCCAGCAGAATTTTTCAACCCAGTAATTGGTTGGGACCTGTACTTTGAAAAACCCTGCTATTGTGTTCCTATTTGTCAGAGTTTGTAAACCAAAAAGCACTCAACCAATTTTTAGTAAAAGAACATACAGCCAGTTCAGAATAAGATGAGTTGTACTTAGCTTTGCTTGGCTAATTCATCTCTCATAAAAATCTTTGCCTTCTCACTCAGTATGCCTTTTTCTAATCCTATATTCTTATCACTTCTTGTAACATCTTAGTTTGGTTTGGTTTTATGGCAGATCAACCATTGTAGATTATTTAATGCCAAATCCTGTTTTTAAATATATTTTGAATATATATGATTTGTAAACACATTTTGTTGAAAACATTTTAAAATGAGCTTGAGCTCTTTTTTGCATACAGTTATATGGTTTCAAGTATTGCTATATAATAGTAACAATTTAATATCAGTCATTTGTTTGCACACATTTTAATGGATATACATACTCGTATATGCTTTATAAGTGAACAGTTTATCAGTAATTTCATTTTGAAATGAGTTAGAACTAATTTCTTTGCACACTATCACCGCTATTGTTTCTATACAGTTAAATGGTTTCAATTATTGCTATCTAACACTTATAATTCTATTTAACATTACTAATTTGTTTACACACAGTTAAATGGTTTCAAGTATTGTTATGTATCACTAACAATTAAACATCAGTCATTTGTTTACACACAGTTAAATGGTCAGTTCTATTTCAAACAATTCAATTTAGCATAGGCCATTTATTTGCACTCAATTTAAATGTCAAACAGTTCTATTTGATGTCTTAGGTTGGTCTACTGAGTAAACCATGATACCCAATATTTACCTAATTTACTATACAATATCAAATATAACAAATCATATCATCAAATCACAAGATAATTTCTAACATCTAATTATAATAATAATCTTTTTCATAAATGTTCAATTATTTTCAAAGCAACCTGACACCTGGGCATTACTTGGACATGTAAAATATTTCATGGGAAATGCTGAAGGTGCCCAAAGCTGCTATGAACGTACACTAGCCTTTGTAAATGATGCCACAGATATGCATCCGGTATATTTGAGATTAGCTTCAATTTACCTCCAAGACAAAAAGGTAATGTCTGTCTATTTTTTGTTTTTTCCTTTTTTTTTATTGTCATGAATATTTCTGAAGGTTGATTTATTTCAAATCAGAACCTTTTAACACCAGCTAAGACTCACAGTGATTTTTCAAAACAATTGTGTGTGTGTATATATATATATATATATATATATATATATATATACACATTTTAAAAAAATGTCAGCAAATGATTTCAAATTAGATATTTAGATTTTCTTATTATTATTTCATATCTGTATGTATACATATTTTTGGGACATTCCAATCCTCTTTAGGTGATTAGAATTGGTAATCTTACTGACTAATAAGAGGATTTAAGAGGCAAACATTATGCCAGTACAAGGAAGTGAAAACTGCAGTTATAAAGTGGCTCAAAGAACAGTCAACAAAACTTTACAAGGCAGGGATACATGCTTTCATTTGATAGTGGAACATGGCTGTTGAGAGAAATGGTGACTATGTTGAGAAGTAGAGATGTGATCCTCAGAGGACCAGTTTCCTTTTGATGTATGATACACATTCCTGTGTCAATTATTATTCTTGTACTAAAGAAAAAGGCATTATTTTTGACTCCTCCTCATGTATATATTAGGTATACTTTTCTATTTATCTATTGTTCTTTTGTCATTGACTCAAAATAATCTTTTTTCTATTTTAGTTTGACAAGGCTCGAGAAATATTTCTAATGGCTTGCCAATCAAGTCCTTCTTCAGTCAGTTGGTTGGGTGTAGGAATTGCTTGTTACAGGGTAAGTAAACATAGACATTTCATAAATACCAACTTAATGATGGTTCTTTTAGTAAAGCTTGTACAACACAAAACATTAAAAGAAGAAAAAATGTAGTATCACCTATAAATAAGTACAATCTTAACATCAATTTTCTTCTAAACCAAAAATACCTGGAGTTTATTATTTCTCGTGGAAAATTATACAATCAAAAAGGATTTTATTAGGTATTATTCATTGCCAAACTCTACAGCACTGAAACTCAACAACAAAAAATATGAATATGTAATTATTAAAAAAATTAGTATTCTAACAGTTGAGATAGAGGATCTAATTAATTCAAATTACCAAAAAAAGTACTGGAAAATTTTCCCCAGAGAACTTGATAGATTCACTTGCAGAATTTTACCATTTAAACTTTATCTAAGTACTCCACAACTGTGGTTTTGGACTATGAATTGAGTTAGTAAAAGCTTACCGTGCTATTGTGACTGTTGCATATTTTTAATAAAATTGCAATACCTTTGTAACCAAAAATAAAATAAAATTATATATATATATATATATATATATATATATATATATATATATCGTGGCTAAATGGTTAGAATCTTTGGCTTGGCGTTTGAGTCAACCGGGTTTCGATCCCAGCTACGGGGAGATACTGTCTAGCCACACTGATGAGTTCTGATAGAATGAAACAGATCTGTCTGTGGATGACTATATATATATATATATATATATATATATATAAAATATCCAAAGAAGATGAGGTCGGAATGATTCTATTTGAGAATATATAAAAGAATTCTTATAAATCTTCAGGAGTGCTCAATATATGATGATTAATATATAAATTTCTTACAGAGTAAATTTCCATATAATTGAAAAGACTCAACAAACGGTCATTTGGCTCTCATAAATTTATTTCAGCTAGCAACTCAATAAGAAAAATTGCCCAGTCAGCTGGGGCTGTAGAATACCCTGACTGCACCTCTGCAGAGGGGTAAGACCCCCCACCCAACGAGTGTCCTGGATATGACATTAAACAATCTGATGGTGAGGTTCCAGCAGTGCTGGAGCTTTGGGGAATGCGGAGTACCCCTTCATTGCCATCGCTCCCAGGTCCATTCTGGCCCAGAGTGGTAGCACCTGATAGGGCCCTATCTATGGGTTAAATAGAACTAACAGCATACTTATGCTAAAATGAATTGAGTAAACTGAATAGCTTGAAATAGAAACGTTTTTGACAATTAAACCGTACTTACACTTAAACTGCGTGCTTATGCTTAACTGAATTATTTCAAATAGAACTGTTTTTCAACATTAAAACTGTATTTACACTTAACTGAATTGTTACATATAACTTCTTGAATAGTTTGAAATAAATGTTTTTGACAATTAAACTGTACTTATGCTAAACTGAATTGTTTTAAATAGAACAGATTATTTACATAAAAATGGATTTGGCGTTAAATAACCTACAAAGGTTGATATGCCATAAAACCAAACAAACCAAACCAAATCAATAAGAGAAACCAACCTCTTCAGATAGTCATCATACAATAAAGAGAAAAAATTATTTTATATTTTTTCAGTGGATTATTACTTGTTTAAAAAAAAAGAGGGGGACAAAAAGACATCAGCTTGAATTTGGTGTCAAAAATAGATGTAATGTCATCACCTGGTGTCATGTATCCTTATGTATCTAAAAAATTTTTTACACAACTCATAAAACCCACAGCAACTAAAATCTTGTCAACAAATTAACCTATTTCAAGAAAAATTTTATTTATTTATTTTTTTTAAGGAAAATATGATGATAAACACTATTACTAATATCAGACTAGTTAAAAAAAAAATTTATAGGTTTTATTTCATTTTAATTTTAAATTAAAATTTAGTCTTTATTCAATTTCTATATGTTTTTATATATTTTTTTATTCTGGATACTGCCATTTTAATTACTGTTAATATCATTGATATTATGATAATTATTGATTATTAATGATTTTATAATTCATAATAAAAAGTAATTATTATTACAATTATTGTTAATTTATCATCATTATTATTGTTACCATTATTACATTACCAATAATATCAATAGTAATATTGATACCATTAATTTCATCCTACTATTGTTATCACTATCAATTTTTCTAATATTAACCTTTTTCTTATGAGTTTATATCTATCTATCTATCTATATATATATATATAGGGTGTACTTATTTTTAGACTGTTACATATTCTTTTTTTTGGTTACTGAATTTCAGTGAGGTAGTGTTTGGTAATAGATGTTACCTAATAATATCCATTTTGATTGAATAATGTTCTACGAGAAATAATAAAATTTTGGTATCTTTTGTTTAGAAAGAAATTGCTGGTGATGTACTTATTCATAGGCAATACTTCAATTTCTTAAAAATGTTAGGAAATCCACCAGGTATTATCTATCTATCATCATCAGTATTATAATTATTACCTATCTATCTATCTATCTATCTATCATCATCATCATTCTTCTTCTTCTATCAAGTTAACTAGCAAGCTATCAAATGAACAGTAACTTTTTGTTTCTTTGTTCATCTATCTGTAACTTTTGCTAGAATGGTTTGGTTTCTTTGTTTATTGGCATATAAACCTTTGTGGGTTATTTAATGCCAAAGCCATCCTTGTAGAAGAACAGCAGTGATACTATTTAATGCATAGTAGAGCCCATACCTTTTCCAAGGTTATTTATTTGAAAATGAATGTAATGGCGCAACTGGGGTTCAAACTTGTTTACTTCAAGGATGCAGTCCAGCACTTTAGTCATTATACCATAGAGACTCCTTCCACTTTTGCTTGGATCAGAATGTAGTATCTGTATATCCTACCAAGGATCATAGCTTCCTTTCTCGGTTTTCTGTCTAGAATCAGATTGTAATATCTGTTTCATTTCTTCAGACAGGAGGCACTAGAATTTGCTAAAGTAAATCAATGTTATAATGATCTGATTTTTATTTATATGTTACTGTAAAACACCAAAAAAGACACATCATAGCAATATTTTTTATCAGCACAACATACTCTAACATAGACAAAACAATGGAGGTGCTCGTAGTGTATGGTTATTGTCAGAGGAAATGGACATGTCTACCTGAGTTCAAATCCTTGAGTTTGTTTGCATTTCACATTGCGTTAATACACTTGAAAAAGGTATGCATCAATTATTCTCTCTCCAGATATGGATAAATAGTAGGTCAGACTGTCTCTTTATGGCAATCAGTCTAGAAGAAGGAAAACACTTTCAAACCTGTTAAAATTCACTTAAAAAATTGACCTTGTGTCACATCCTACTTGAGGCAGAAAGATTAGGTAAATATATAGACAATAAAACAATTTCCAGTCCAATTTGCTATTAATCAATTGTGTGGGATCTGCTCACGTCAATCATTATAATTTCTCAAGAGAGATAACTATGCTAACTACAAAGTTCTTTCCCTTATTTACTTAAAATTTATATGCAAATGTAACAATTATTATAGGATAGAGGATAGCAGTCAGGTCCTATGAAAAGTGGTTCAGCCAATACAACAGTTCGGGGCATTAGCTGGTTATGATTTGTGTAAAGTATATTTTTATGCAGAAAATCTGATACACAGTGAATATCACACTCATAAAGTTCTTAATAGTACTCATATTAAGATTAGCATTGTGTTTGATGATGTTTTTATAATCATAGACAAAAAATTGTTAACTTTCTTCTTATTTTATCATAAACATATTTTTCTACAAACAATGAAAAAAACTATCACTTTAAAATTTAATGTTATATCCTTTTCTTTACTTAAACGATTTCATTAGAAATTAAAAAGTCCATTAGTGTGTTAAATTCTCAATTTTTAGTTGTGCCTTCTCTTAAGGCTCTGAAAAAAAGTCTTGTAATGCCATGGAAAATTTCTCTTAAAATCCTTGGTAGTAGTAGTAGTAGTAGTTACACAAGACATTGATTTTGTATTTTTATCAGATGGGGAATATTTCTGAAGCAGAGGCATCCCTATGTGAAGCTAATATCCTAAACAATATGGATCCTGAGGTGTGGGCCTACTTGTCTTTAGTCTGTCTCAAGACTGAACGAAAATATGAAGCAGAACAATCATTCAAATATGCACTCAAGGTAAGATTACTTTAAATTATATTCATTTTATCTCTGTAGCTTTCTTAGTTAAGTGGGGGTGTCCTTGTGGTGTAATGGTTAAAGCGATGGATGGAGGAAGCATGATAAGTGAGTTCAAACTCCAGTCGCGCTATTACATTCACTTTCAGACAAATACTCTTGGGAAAGGCATGAACCCCCTTATCCTCTCAACTATGGGTTAAATAGTACTACTAATGTTCTTCTAGAAGGATAGCTTTGGCATTAAATAACCTACAAAGGTTGATATGCCATGAAACAAAGAAACCAAACCTTAGTTAAGTGTAAACAATTTTTCAAATAAGTATTTCATACTGCTTTGAGTTAAGAAGAACAGTTTCATATTATATCTAATAGAGGTAGAAACCTGTGCAAAAAGAGAATCATAGTACAAGAAATCCCAATTGGCTCAGGCTGTAGAATATCCTGACTGTATCTCTGCAGAAGGATAAGAACCTCTTCCCCAACAAGTGTCCTGGATATGAAACTAAACCATCTAATGGAGAGAATCCAATTCTGGAGCTTTGGGGAATATGGAGTACCCTTTCATTGGCATTACTCACAAGTCCATTCTGACCTAGAGTGGTAGTACCTGTTAGGGTCCCGTCTATGGGTCAAAAAGAACTATTTAATCATTTACTACATTTGAAATCATTGTGCAAAGAAATGATTTATATTAAATGGAATTATTATTAGATAACAATACTTGAAACAATTAGGCTGTATGCAAATAAATGAATAATGCTGACAAGAATTAACAGTGTTAGATAGCAATACTTGAAACCGTTCAACTGTGTGCAAGCAAATGATTAATATTAGATAGAATTATTAGTGTTGGATGACAAGACTTGAAACCATTTCACTGTGTGCAAACAAATTAGGTCTGGCTTGTTTAAAAATAATGTTACCAACAAACTCTTTGTTTACAAACCATATGTATAATATACACATGTGTATAAATTGGATTTGGCATTAAATAATCCACAAGGGTTGATATGTCATATAATACAACCAACCAACCAACCAGCAGCATAAGAAAATTTGAAATTATAATTAATCTTTTCTGACCAATTAATAAATAGAACACAATTAACCACTCAATGAACAGTTGATTTAGACATCATCATTCACCCATCCTCTATAAATAGTTAGAATTCAATGACTGTATACCCTGCAGGGGTAAGATTTCTCTACAAAAGGGTGTCCAGAATATGACACTAAACTGTATCTGGTGGTGTATGGTTTCAAGTATTCCTATCAAATACTAATAATTTATATACAATTAAATGGTTTCAAATAACAATTCATATTAAATAACAATCATTTGTTTTTTTACATATTCTTATCCAATACTAATAATTTTCAAACAAACGTGTTAAGACAAATAGATGAGACCTTAGCAAATACTACCACCCAGGTCAGAGTGGATCTGGGAGTAATCACAATGAAGGGATACTTCACACTTCCCAGAGCTTCTGAGCAGGAGCCTCACCACCAAATGCAGTTTTAGTGCATTACACCCATACTCATTACACCCATGTGATTATCTAATAAAAGTTCATAATAATCTTTAAAATGCAATTTGTGTCTGTATATTGATATATACAAGTGTTGATTATTAAAATTTTTTTAATTGTTTAATTTTGATTTTTTTTCCACAGCTTGGCTTTCAGGATGAAGAGGTAATCAAAGAACTTATGGACCTACAGCAACATGTGGGTTTTGGGGATCCATCTTTCCCAATGAACAGCAAATGAAGACCAAGATGGCAGAGCAGCACATTTTTTATTTTATTCTTTGCAAAAATTTAAAATGAGTCTGATTTATTATTATTAATTTTTTACTGTTTTTTTTAATCTTATTTTTTGTTGTCATTTACAAAGCTTAGCTTAGTTTAGTATGAAACCAAAAGAATGAGACATACAATGAAAATCAAACAATGGTCTGCTAACCTAGCTTGCTAACTATTAGACATTCCAAAGTGTCCCCCCTGCAAAAAAAAAGCATAGCTTAGATTTAGGCATGCAGTGAGGATCAAACTCACTATTCAGTTGTAATGGGTCTGTGTGATTATACCACCATGATGAGATGGCTATTTTTTTCATTGCAATGCTCTTTATCATCATAGAATATCACCTTAGTTTAGTTTGGCACAAAGTAAGAAGTATGAGGCAACCAGTGAAAACTGAATTCATTATCAATGATCTGCAAATTTAACTTGCAAACCATTACACCATGTAAACTGCCTTAAAAACTAAGTATAGCTTTGATTTGGCACTAGTCCATAATTATAAGGCACCTAGGGAGGATTGAACACATTATTCTGTATTCATCCAATATCTCCTCCACAGGCAGGATATGACTCAAAGTCAATTTTTTAAGTGGAGTACAGTTGGTTTGAATTCAGAGTTTTCTATCTCTAGACCAACTGGTGTACCAAAGATAAGTGGAGAAAATATATATATCCTAAAAGCATAAGCATAAGGAAATTGAAACAAAGGCAAACATCCTCGTCAAGGATTTGAACTCAGCTAGCCAAACCTATTTCCTTTGAGAATTACCGTCAGGCTGAGTAGTAACCAATCTGTAAGACTAGCTTGTTAACCATTGCACCATGAAAAATATCCAAAGATAATTTCAATGTTGCAGTAAATCTAATGAAAATAAGATGAAAGAAAAACTAGACCAAATTTTTAAAAATGGCTGTGGTTCATCTAAGAATTGAACAACTTAAGTTTGATTTATCATTCTGATATTTTCCTTGGAAATAAATGTTTAAAAAATTCTCTTTACATCCGTTTTAACTTTGGACACAGATTTTCCATATTGAAAAGAAAAGACAATTCTAAACAAAGAATTTTTAAAATATAATACCGTAATTATTTGTGTATTAAATGCACTACTTTTCCAAATTTCTCAGCCCAAAAGTTAAGGGTGTGTATAATACATGAAAACTATATTAAACTTTTTTCCTGCAAAATGATTCACCATATTCAGTACAAGATGACCAAAAGTAAATTATATCTATAGTCCAAAACAGTTTAGTGTCATACCTAGGAGACCCACTTTTTTGTGGGGGGAGGTCTAACCCCTCTGAAAAAGATACAGTCAGCAAATTCTTAGCCTCACCAAAAGAACTAACATGAGTCTAGGAACAAGATTCTAACATGTACCTCTTAATAAAAAAAAAAGAAAATCACCTTTACTGTAATTATTTGTCTAGAAAACATTTTTCTCCAGATTTTTCAACCCAAAAGTTAGAGGTGCATATTAGACATGAAAACTAAATAATAAATTTTTCCAGTGACAAGCTTCACTATATTCAGGACAGCATGATTGAAAGTAAGTTATACCAATAGTCCAAACTAACTAATGAGTTTTAGACCATTACAGAGAAATATTCACAAGCCAGTGGAATGTGTATTTGTTTATAATTTGTTTCTTTAACAGTCCTTGCCTTTGCTCTAAATGCTATGTAAATTTTGTGTTTCATAACATTATATCAACTATATAAATTCTTTTTTTTAGTCAATACAAACTAAATAAATGTTGAGTAAATGTGAAATTTAGAATAAATTTAGCAGCTACAAATTCCAAAAAGTTGATGCATATTGGGTAGAGTGTTCGTCAATGGGTTCAATTCCAGGTCGCGTCATACCAAAGACTTTAAAAATGGTACTTGATACCTCCTTGCTTAACACTCAGCAATATAAGGTAAGTATTAAGGGTAAAGTGGAGCAATTCTGGGAAAGGAGTAGCGCCCTCCCCTACACCTTGGTGTAGTAGCTATTGAAAAAGGAGCCTTCTGGTTGCCCTTGACTACAGTCGCCGACTTTACTTTTACTTTTATACATGAGAGATGTTTTATGCTATTATAGAAAAATGTCCACTGGAATGTATGTTTGCTTATAACTTTTTTTCTCCTAATGTGAGCTTATTTTTGCTGTTAGCTTGTTGTATTTTTGTGTGAACATATCCATATGTTTTCTCTAAATACTGTGTAAATTTTGTGTTTTAAGACATAATGTAAACTATATATATTCTTATTTTTAGTCAGTATGAACTGATAAAAAAGTTGAGCAAATGCGAAATTGAGGTTGAATTTACTGCTACAAATTCTAAAATGTCAGTGCATATTATAAATGAGAATCTTTTTTCCAGAATTTCATAGTCCAAAGTTGGGGTGGGGTTATACATGAGTAATTATGGTATATAACGTATTTTGGGCATTATTATTAATTTTAAAGTCAAAATTAGTTATAACAATGGTTGACAAAGTTCATTTAAAAATATTTTGAACATGTCCTGACATGTACGAGACACAAGGTATGTCAGAAATATTTGACACAAAAGGCAAAATAGATAATAAAAAATTAAAGTCAATGATTGATTGATTGATTTTAAAGACGTATCAACCTATCTGGGGTTATTTTATACCTGGAGGTTAGGAAATTGCATACATTGTATGTTTATATTTACATTTGTTACGTAGTTTCTCAAGTTTTTTGTACATGGTAACATGATATGAAGGATTTCTATCAAATGAAAATAATTTGCAAACAGTTATATTTGAGCCATAGATGGGACCCAAACAGGCACTACCACTCTGGGTCAGAGAGGACCCGGTAGTAATAGCAATGAAGGAGTACTCTACATTCACCAGAGCTCCACAACTGGGCCTTCATCATACTCAGGATATCTCTTTTTTGAGAGGGAAGGGTTTACAGAGGATACAGTCAGCATATGCTAAGCTTTGCTAAAAGGGAATAAATTAGTCAAGATTCAGATGATTGAATACCATAATTTTGTTGGAAAATAGTATTTTCTTATGTATTTAGCTCTGTATTTGAAAATGATTGATTTCTTCAGAGATTTTTTTTTCATTTTTGAGAAAAACTTTAAAAAGTGGGATAAAGTAATATATCATAAATTTTACAATAGACATAGAATGGTTACCTGGACACTGACTTTGGGACCAATACATTTTTATAGGGTACATCAATTCCATATAATCGATAGGAAAGGCTATCGATTATATGGAAATCAGACCTAACCGATAAAATGAAACGCAGTTTCTTCCAGGCAGCGGTCACATCGATACTGCTATATGGATGCACTACATGGACTCTAACAAAACGGCTGGAGAAGAAGCTAGATGGCAATTACACAAGAATGCTGCAAGCAATCTTGAACAAGTCCTGGTGGCAACACCCCACAAGACACCAACTGTACGGCCACCTGTCTCCTATCACGAAAACTATTCAAGTTAGATGAACCAGACATGCAGGTCACTGCTGGAGAAGCAGGGACGAACTCATAAGTGATGTACTCTTAAGGACCCCCACACATGGCCGAGCAAAAGCACGACGGCCAGCACGAACATACATTCAGCAACTATGTGAGGATACGAGATGTAGTCCAGAAGACCTGCCAGAGGCGATGAACGATAGGGAAAAGTGGCGAGAGAGGGTCAGGGATATCTGTGCTACCAGCACGACATGATGATGATGATGATGATGACATCAATTCCTAAATTAATAGCACAACCCAATTGGCGAGGACTGTGGAATATGTCAACTGCATCTAGGTAGAAGGGTTATGGCCAACAAGTGTCCAAGATATGATATTAAATCATCTGATGGTGAAGCTCCAGTCCTGGAGCTTTGGGGAATGTGGAGTACCTCTTCATTGCCATTACATGCAGGTCCACTCTGACCTGGAGTGGTAGCACCTGTTAGGGTCTCATTTATGGGTCAAAAAGAACTATTTAATCATTTACTATACTTGAAACAATTTCATAGTATGCAAGCAAATTATAAATATCAAATTGAATTATTAGTATTAGATAATAATACTTGAAACCATTTAACTGTGTGCAAACAAATAAGATCTGGCTTAATTAAGATTTTTACCTACAAATTAATTGTATATATATATATATATATATATATATATATATATATATATATATATATATATAGGATTTAATTAAATAACCTACAAGGATTGATATGCCAAAAAACACAACCAACCAACCAACATTAATAGCAAAAATTCTTTCATCTCTTCCTAATAGTTTGGTAGTCATTAACATACATTTAAGTGACATAATATCATATATCTGCTTTTTGCATTCTTATAAACATCACCCAATATATCCAGGAAAAAATTATTTATTTTATTAAAAATATTTCCAATCAACATTACAAACTTACATAATAAATACTTTTAATTTATACATAGGAATAAATTTATTCAATTATAAATTACATGCAAATTAGTGAACCAGATTAAAAATGAGATTCTCAAGTTTACTACATTAATTTTTTTTATGTATTCATTTTTTTTTTAAATTTATTCACTGAAAATAGCTCTTAGGTATCATTTGGGTGCTGTGCAACAGGAGAGCCATACCCAAAACTGTACCCCCATTTTAATGAAAGAATCAAGGCATTCCTATAGTAATTACCAATGTGCTGCAAGTTATGCATTGGGAAGGTTTTATTAAAAAAAATACCTTAAGTCATAGAGTAGATATTGTGGAAACCTACCCAAAAGTCAACCATAACTTCTCTCTGAAAATAGTTCTGAGGTGACAGAGGCACAAGAGATCCATTTCAAGGTCCATACCACTTCATTGCAGAAAAAGGAAGTGGTTATTACTTGTGCTACAAGATATTTTTGAAAGCCTTTGTATTTAATATCTATATAGGGAAATGTTTAAATATCCTAGTCTATCTCTTGAAAATGACTTTAGAATATCATTAATGACTTGCATTAAAAGGGCATTTCTTGATATCTTCAGTTATCTGTGTAGATGCAACCAGGTATTTTGGGAAATATAAAGTCATCTAAAAGATTAGATAGGGAACTACATTTAAAAATCAGCTAGAATATGTGTCATTCTCTCAAACAAGAGATAACTCTGGATCATAATTAATAGAAATAATATGATTTGCTACTATAAGGGTGAGATTCATAGCGTTCCAGTTATTTGGTGTGAGCTGTAAGATATTTCATTTTTCAGTGATATTTTTTGCTAGGCTAAAATAAATCTAATGAATAACATGAATTAACTTTTCTCTCAACATTAATAATCAATATTATACTGAAGATCCATTCCCCAGATAATACCTCCCCACAGTTCTAAAAGTAAATCAGAACATTTCTAATGCTGGGAAATGCCACCAGTGGTACTGATGGGTATTTTATATTTATATCTCTTTTACATTTTGTGGTTAACAAGATACCAGAAGATACCAAAGTTAGGTGGAATATATCATTGAGTAAAGTTAAGAATGAAACCTGACACTAAGAGAAAAATGACAGTTTGGAAAATTAGATTGATATATTTTACTAGTAGTCTTCAAAATGAAAATGAATTTATCAACCAAAACAAATTTTTAGAATGCAAGGAAGATAAACTTGATAATTTTCTTATGCCTAATTTAGATTAAAATCTTTTAAGTGAAATTAAAAAAAAAGTTGTTTTTGGAATTTGAATTAAGTGTATGTGCTCCTTAAAAATATCTAAATTTAAGTGTATATGTTCCTAAGAAATATCTAGATTTAGGCATACATGCCCCTTAGAAATACCTAAAATTAAGTATACATGTCCCTTAAAAATATCTTAAATTAAGTGTAGATATTCTTTGAAATACCTAAAATTAAGTGTACATGTCCCTTAATATCTTAAATTAAGTGTAGATGTCCCTTAAAAATATCTAAATTTAAGCATACATGTTCCTAAGAAATATCTAAATCTAAGTGTACATACCATTTATAAATATCTAAAGTAATCATACATGCTCCTTAAAAATATCTAAATTTAAGTGTACATGTCCCTAAAAATATCAAAAATTAAGTGTAGATGCCCCTTAGAAATATCTAGATTTAAACATACATGCTCCTAAAATCATTATGATTGTCTCCCTTGCATTCTAAAAATTTGTTTTTGATAAATTTATTTTCGTTCTGATAACACTTATCCCTCGCAAAACATATCAATTTGATTTTTCTAACCTGCCTTATTTCTCATTTATGATAAAAAATCAAGAAATATTAATGACTAGTCTTTATTTTTCAACTAAATGCTATGGCTACATAACTATATATATATATATATATAATACAGTTTACTATATTTATGAATAAAAAGTGCTCAATGTAAATCTAAATTAGGATAGCAAAGACATTAAATCAATGGTGCTTGGTGACTGTTAATATCTTCCCCATGTGATCATTAGACTAAGATGATAATAATTCTTGGTCAGATGATCATGTAGGTAAAAAAACTATGATCATATATATATATAACAGGTTTGGTTGAATACCACGGATTGTTTCTTTTTTAATATCTTCAAATGAAAACATTCAAGTCTTCTCACATCTGGGTCATGTTGGTAAAAAAAGAACCCTATATTAGCCAAAGTTCTTTCGACCATTTTGCTGATCATCCTCGGGGGTTGTATTAGAGCATTTGTTGCAGTGACCCCCATGTATACTTTATAAAAAATATAAAATAAAATAAAACCCACTCCAAATAAATATAAGCCACTCTGAATAAATATAAACCTCACTACAACAAACAATCTAACACATCCCCTGAAGATGGCCAGTGAAATGGTTGAGTGCTTAGGCTAATATAGGGTTCTTTCTTTACCAACTTGACCCAGACGTAAGAAGACTAGTGAAAAGACTTGAACGTCTTCATTTGAAAAT
Source organism: Sepioteuthis lessoniana (assembly GCA_963585895.1). Classification (NCBI taxonomy): domain Eukaryota; kingdom Metazoa; phylum Mollusca; class Cephalopoda; order Myopsida; family Loliginidae; genus Sepioteuthis; species Sepioteuthis lessoniana. The sequence continues at coordinate 83,152,092 of OY757918.1, forward strand.
TTAAAAAAAAGAAACAATCTGCAGTATTCAACCAAACCTGTTTAGATAATGATTTGCTGCCTAAGTATACAAAATATATATTTTCTAGGTAATATATAGAAAGAAGTATATTAAAATTTGACAACCTTAATTTTTAATTTAATTATTAGCTGTCAAGATGGTATCACTTTTGATATAAACAAAATATTTTTCATTAAAAAAATAGTGAAATTGTTACTATCATTATTGATATAAGTTCATGAATAACATGACCCCTTATTTAGATATATATATATATATAAAAAATGTTAAATGTGGCCCCCATTTTTACCCCTATTTATATACACAAAAAGTGTTTAATTAGACACCCACTTTTACCAAGTATGGGAAGTACAAAGCAATCAATTTACACAAAGGACTATCCTCTTATTAAAATGATTTTAGAAGCCAGAGCAAATCCTGGACTGGAATATTTTTGTACAGTGTGATCTCATGTATAAGGCAACTCCCTGTTTTTATATATAAAAAGAATGAATATATTTTGTTTTTATACATAATGTGACCCCAACTTTTATCACAGAAAATGATCTTTAGTTTATACAATGCATTATTTTATTAGTAAGAAAATTTTAGAAGCCAACATAAAACTGTGTTGAATATCTTTGGCTATTTAAGAGGTTGGCAAAGATTAAGGTTTCTGAAACAAAAAAAGAAAATATCTGTTGACTATGGAAAATAATTGGCTACTTTATTAATACAAGTAAATATAAATACTTTATTAATACAAGTAAATAAAATTACCAAAATCCTGAACTCAGATATTTTCACTGCAAGGTAAAAATGACGATTTCTATCACAAAATAGAAATCTGTTGATTGTATACGCAAGATGGCTACTATAAATTAACATTGCAAGTCATTTTAGCCAATTTCAAAATAAATTAATATTATAAAGCCCTAGAGTTGGATATCTTTGGCTGCTTCAGAGGGGGTAAAGATGAGGGTTTCCATCACAAAAATATACCTACCAGTCATATTCACCGAGATCATCATTTTTAAGAAGTAAATCAACACTGCAAGTTGTTTTATACAAGTAAAAGCAGTCACACACATAGATTGGCTGCTTATGAGAGAAGTCAATTTAGATTTGGACCGCTGTACATTGCAGTTGATACAAGTAAATAAGATTGCAAAAATATTACATTTTTGTATAATGAGAGCTCCTTGACCATTTAAACTTTTAATATGAATACTTTTTTTTTTGCAGTGTTCATAAATACAATAAATCATAAATAATCTTTTTGAATAGCAAAATTTATGAACTAGATTTTTCTTTTGAAGAATTTTGACATGAATACCATTTTAAATCTTTTGTGTTTTTTTGTTGTTTTTATATAGTCAACAAAAGTTTCAAGATAAAAGTTGTTTTTGAATAAAGTAATTATTAGAATTATAATTACTGATAAAGAGAATAAAAGATGAAAAGAGAATGAAAGCTGAAAATAGTAGGATAGAAAAAATCATAAAAAATTATAGAACAATGAATGAGAGAAGAGAGTATTTATATGTAAAAGAGAGAGGGAATCATTTAAAGGTGAAAGAAAGAGGCAGAGTACTTATGGGTGAAAGACAAGGGCAGAGCATTTATGAGTAAAAGAGAGTGGGAGAGCATTTATAGGTGAAAGATAGAGGGAGAGCATTTATGGGTAAAAAAGAGAGGGAGAGCAATTATGGGTAAAAGAGAGAAGGAATCATTTAAAGGTGAAAGAAAGAGGGAGAGTACTTATGGGTGAAAGACGAGGGCAGAGCATTTCGGTGAAAGATAGAGGGAGAGCATTTATGGGTAAAAGAGAGAGGGAGAGCAATTATGAGAGATCATGTATAAATGTGGGACGAGATTTATGGATGAAAAAGAGTGTTTATGCATGAAAGAGAGCATATTTATGAATAAGAGAGAGGGAGAGGGAGAGAGAGAGCATGTTTATGTCTGAGAAGAGAGCATGGTTAAATGTGAGAGGGTATATGTTTACAGGCAAAAGTGAGAGAGCATATGTTTATTTGTGAGAGAGAGAGATACAGAGAGAGAGAGAGAGAGAATGTGTTTATGTGTGAAAGAAAGAGTATGTATTCACATGTGAATAGTAAAAAAAGGGGAATTTAAAAGAATATGTTTTTTTCTCTTTTCTTTTATGAATTATACAACTGAAAAAAACTGAAGAAATGATCGTCTGAAGTATTGTTGTAACAACATGAAGAACACAAAAGAAAGAATTCAGTTATCCAAAGAAAAAAATGACAAAAACAAAAAAATAGCAAACTCTGTTTTGAATATTAAAGATAAATAGTCATTCACATCAGAAATATCACAGAAAAAGAAAGAAATGTTTATATCATAATCCAAAAAAATTGTCATAAATACTTTGTATTTTGTAACTAAAATACTAAGGTGAGTCAAAGGTTTGGCAATATTTTGATACATGCCAATTTGTGGTGTATATATCACATGACCAAAGCAGTTCAAGCTGTGAAAACTACCTGCTAAAGTTGGTAGTATTGTGGTAGTTGGTGGGCTGACATGTTATGCATTGCTTCATTCCATGTATGACTTGAAAGCCACACAGATGAATGTGCAATGTCATCCAAATCAGCAACTTATGCTTTATGAATTCAAACTGGACCATAATGCTGCAGAAGCAACTAAAAACATTTGTTGTGTGAAAACTGAAGGCAATGTTGATCACAGTCCAGTAATCAAATGATTGAAGATTTCTTTCTTTTAATTACATATCAACCTTCGTGGGTTATTCAATACCAAAGTCATCCTTGCAGAACTGTAGCAATGTTACTATCTAACCCATAGCTGGAAGGGGAAGATAAGGAGGTTCATACCCTCCCCAAAGGTATTAGTCTGAAAGTGAATGTAATAGTGTGACTGGAGTTTGAACTCACTACTATTTCACAATTTAGCATGTTAGCGACTACGCTATGGGAATTCTCCCTCAAATAGTTAAAGAAATTTTACTTGGTTTCCAAGAACCTTCATAATCAGGCAAGGTCAGTTAGACCTAAAATCATAGATTCCAAAGTTGTAGATGTAAATCCGATAGGTAGCACTTGGAGATTACTAAGCAAGCTTTACATCTAACTGTCCAGTGTGGTTCATCACCTCCATGACTTCAGCAAAAGCATCTGTAGCTGCCAATTATATCTTATGTTACCAAAATATTACAAAACTTTTGACTCATCCCTGTAAATATGACAAATCAGTACAAGGCAAAATTGCAAAAAGGTTTTTAAAATAATTTTAAGAATAAAAATGATAAGAGAGGGTGCTGAAAAGTTCTCAGCCTGAATGATTTAGAGTAGAACTTCTTAAAGTGGTCTATATAAACTTTCACAGGGCAAGTAAAAATATTGGGGTCTACAGAGGTGACATTAGGTTTTGTCTCCTGGCCAGGATTAGGTGATCAGTTTATATTTTAAAATCCCCCGAGATTTGTTGTCATTATCGTCATCTAATTTGGATAAAATGTTTTGAACTGGGCTAACATTGAATTGGGCTAACATTGAATTGGGCAAACATTGGTTGAAAAACAGAATGGACTTGCTACAGACTTACCACATTTTTGTTTTTATTTTACAAATTGATGTCCTGAAAGAGAGCTTCCATTTAGACCTCTGGGGCTGAATAAAAATTTGGCAGGGTGAATAAAATCATAGGGGTCCACAGGGGGTGAATTTAAAAGTTTGAATTTATAAATCACTTTATAACAGGAGGAAAAAAGTGCTGGATCATGTAGATAAGTGGCCAAATATTGCATACCTTGAAGAATGCATGATTAGGTGTGATGGCCAATAGTGATGTGTTGTTCATATATGACCCATTCAAAACATAGGGTCATTTAAATGAACAAACAATATGGCTCTGACAGAAAAAACCTGGATCTTTTTGGCATTATAAACAATTATATTTTACAGTCCACAACACCATTGAGACCATTTTTTTAACATGCTGCTTTGGGAGATAAATATAGCTTTGATGACTAGAATAAACTATAGTTTTTTTATGTGTAAAAGAAGGCTTTCAACAAGGTCTTTTCAATGATATGAAGAAGTGAAGTTGGCTCCCTTTTCAATAGCTACTACATAGAGGTGTAAGGGAGGGTGCTACTCCTTTCCCTGGATTGCTCCACTTTACCCTTGATACATACCTTATATTGCAGAGTGTTAAGCAAGGAGGTATCAAATGCCATTTTTAAAGTCTTTGGTATGACACGACCTGGGATTGAACCCAGGTCTCCTGGACCATCTCCTGAACACTCTACCCACTAGGCCAATGTAATTAGCAGTAAAAACTGATTAAGTAAAACCCAAATATGCCTTAATGGTATTGCAGACTGTTTGATGAATTATTTTATAAAAAATACTGAAACAAAAAAAGTTTCAAGAATTAAAGGTGTTTGCATTTATAGTTTACTGATTCTTTTCTCGGGTAAATTGCATTAAACTTGGGTAAATTAGTTGTGTTTAAATAGTTAAGTACTTATTTATTTGGTGATGAATGGAAATTGAATTTAGATACAAGGGATACATCAAGCAAAAAGTTTGAAAAGCCCAGATCTAAAGTCATGAAATGTGCATGCTATTTGCCATATTCATCCTGTTTATTATTTCATGTTATTTAACACAAAAAGAAAGAAAAAAATCATCATTTTTTGAGTTGAGCCAAGAAAATTTCAAAACCCCTGAACACATATATATATATATATATATATATATATATATACATATATATATATATATATGACTTTATACATTTTTAAATTTCAATATTCATAGCAATTATACATTTTTAAATTTCAATATTCATAGCAATTCTTCAAGATAATCATAAGTTATGACATATTAAAAACACTACTGATTTACAATATTTAAATTTATAATCAATCTTAATCCTTTAATATCCAGAGAGCTTTTTTAAAAATTATTTATTCATTTTTCATATTCCATCTAATTCATTTTCTGGTCTTCTTTGGATAAAATTTTTGGGAGCAGTGTTATGTTAATCTGCTTACAACCTTGTTTGTCAGCCATATTAAATTGACAGTATTTCTTTATTTGCTGTGTCACTTCTTATTGTTTTTGGTTTTTGTAATAACTTCACTTTCACTGTCTTGTTGATATTAATTCTTTTTTCAAATTGGGATTTAAATAATTTATATAATATTTTTTTAAATTCAAGACACAATATTAATGAAAATAAAAAAGACCAACTAAATATCAACATCTTAAAATAGCTTAAATGGTGATAGGCTTCATCTTAAAATCACAGACAAAAACTTTTATGTTTATATGTATTTAACAAACCTGTTCACACAAGTAGGATGCAATACAATGTCAATTTTTAAGCAAAGTTTAACAAGTTTGAATTCAAAGTTTATGTTCTCCAAGACCAATTGCAATATGAAGGTTAAAGAGCCTAGTCTGTCCAACTATTTACATATAGCTGGAGGGAGAATAGCTGGATGCATACCTTTCCAATGGGTTTTAGTGCCTCCATTTGCACAACAAATATTTTTTGGCAGTGCTCATAGAGTAATGGTTACTGTCATAGGAAACAGACATGACAATCTTAGTTCAAATCCTGGACAAGGCTGTTTGCATTTCACATGGCCCGAATATTTTTGGGAAAAGTATGAATCCAAGTATTCTTCCTCTAGGTATGGTAAATAGTAGGGCAGACTAGGCTCTTTAAACTTAGTATGGCAACTGGTCTAGAAGGAGGAAAACTCTGAATTCAAACTTGCTAAATTCAGCTTAAAAATTAACCTTGTGTTGCATCCAGCTTGTGTGGAGAGGTTGAATAAATATATATATATATATATATATATATATATATATATATTGTTTTTTTTACATATATGAGCTGTCTAGATCTTCTCCATTTCCATTAAAGTTTTCCTTTCCTCCCATCTCTTTACTCACTGCTTTACACATATCATAAATAGTGAGTAGGCTTATAGAGGCAGCCATTAGAGCTTCCATCTCCACTCCTGTCTGTGCTTGTGTACTTGCCTCTGTTATCACTCTGATACTGTATTTAGTTTCGTCCAGCAAAAAAGTTAAATTCACATTAGTTAAAGGTATTGTGTGACATAAGGGGATCAATCGATTCGTTTCTTTGGCTGCCATAACTCCAGCAACATCAGCTACTGTGAGGACGTCCCCCTTTTTCATTTGGTTTTCCCTCAGCAGATGGAAAGCTGTCTCCCCAAGTGAGATTAAGCCTGTGGCTCTGGCCGTACGGTGGGTGATGGGCTTCTCTTTGATGTCTACCATGTTGACTTTACCAGACTTATCAACATGGCTGAGTTGATTGTTGTCAACCAAAGGCTTATTTTGCTGTGATATAGTTGTTGAGGTAGAACATCTTGCCAAAGATTGATTTTGACACAAAGACTGTGAGGTTGCATTATGTTTGCTGTTTGAGTTGAATATATTAAAGGGTGTCTTGAGTGTTGAGGGTTTATCTGTGTATTGCCGATAAATCTGATGAGTGTCCAGTTTTTGTATGGCACGTTTAGAACTCAAATGGAACCAATATTTTGGACACTGATTCCGGTACTGGGCCAAGACGAAAAAATTTCTCCAAAACATCACGGATTGAGGAGTTTGCTGAAATTTTAAAATTAATAATCTTTAATTTATTTTGCATGAAACAAATAAAGATAGAATGAAATACAATAATAGAATTACATTCACTTTCATACTAATACCCTCGGGAAAAATATGAACCCTCTAATTATGGATTAAATCCTACCACAACTGTTCTTCTACAAGGATAGATTTGGCATCAAATAACACCTGAAGGTTGATATGCCATTAAACAAAGAAACCAAACTGAAACTCAACTCAGTCGGCTAGGGCTGTAGAATACGCTGACTGCATCTCTGCAATGAGTGTCCTGGATATGACACAAAACTATTTGATAGTGAGGCACCAGTCCTGGAGCTCTGGAGAATTTGGAGTACACCTTCATTGCCATTATTCCCAGGTCCACTCTGACCAGGTGTGGTAGAACCTACTAGGGTTACATCTATGGGTCAAATAGAAATATTAAATCAATTTTCTATACTTGAGACTATTTATCTGTGTGCAAACAAATGACAACTAAATTGAATTATTAGTACAACACAGCAATACCTGAAACCTGTTAACTGTGAACAAATGAATGTATAATAATGAATATAATTATTAGTGTTAAATAGCAATACTTGAAACAATTTAACTGCGTGCAAATATAACTATTAGTATTAGATAGCAATATTTGAAACCATTTAACAATGTGCAAACAAATGAGTTCTGGCTCATTTAAAAATTTTACCAACAAACTATTCATTTGCAAATCATATATATATTTAACATATATGTATAAACAAGATTTGACATGAAATAAACTTCAAGGGTTGATATGCCATAAAACACAACCAACCAAATGAAACTGATAATAAAGAAACAAAGGGAATATAAAGTGTATTAATCTAAGTGAAACAGGGGGAGTTCACATAGCATAGTGGGTAACATGCTGGACTGCAATACCATAGTAAACAAGTCCAAACTCCAGGCTTGCTACTACTTTCACTTTCAGATCAATACCCTTGGAAAAGGTATGAACACCTTTATCTCTCTAACTATAGGTTAAATAGCACCACTATTGTTTTTCTAAAAGGATGGATTTAGCATTAAATAACCCCTGAAGGTTAAACAAAGAAACCAAACCAAACCAACTATAGGTAAAATACTACCACTACTACTGTCCTTCTACAAGGAAGGCTTGGGCATTAAATAACCCAGGAAGGTTGATATACCATTAAAGAAACCAAACAAAACAAAGTGAAAGTTATAGTCACAATGATAATCATTCTATATAATAAATTTTTCTGATTATTTGTCTCTTTATTCATTTGCCTGTAACTTCTAGGATCAGAGTATAGTGCCCAGCATAAGATCAAAGAGCAGTACTTGTACCTAAAGCTACCTTAAAGCGTAAGCAATATATTCAGTTGCCTAGGGTCCCATTGTTACCAGGAGCTCTTGGGGATCTCCTGGTAGCAATAGGGATCAAAGCCACTGCATATATTGTTGGTTTGGTTTCTTGGTTTTATAGGCATATCAGACTTTGTCAGTTATTTAATGTCAAAGTCATCCTAGTAGTAGAAAAGCAGTAACACTATCTAACCCAAAGCTGGGGTATAAGAGGTTCATACTTTCACTGAATTTGAACTTGGTTACTAAGATGTCACAATCCAGCAGGTTAACCACTATGCCATGGGGACTCATATATATATATGTGTATGTATATATATATAGTAGAGGTTTATGGTTCTCACTAGCTCACTTGGTAAGTTAAATGTGGACCAAATATGTCAAATTCTAGATGGTGTACAGGCAAAAGACTTTGAGACAACAATATTATTCGTTGACTTCTCCATGGCATTTGACTCCATACACAGAAAGAAAAACTGATGCAAATACTTCTTGCCTACGGCCTCCCTAAAGAAACCATTGCAGCCATAATGATGCTATATAAAAACATTACTCACCGGATAGAGACAAAGACTACTTTGACATTGTAACAGGTGTGCTACAAGGAGATACATAAGCTCCATACCTGTTTATTATCTGCCTAGACTACATGCTTAGAATGTTTATAGATTTAATGAAAGAAAATGGTTTTAAGCTGGTAAAAGAAAGAAGCTGAAGATACCCTGCACAAACTATTACAGACACAGACTACGTTGATGACATAGCAAATGAATCCGCCCAAGCCAAAACCCTGCTACATAATCTGGAAAGAGGAGCAGGTGACATAAGCCTCCATGTCAATACAGACAAGACAAAATACATGTGCTTTAATCAAAAGGATGACATCTCCACACTAAAGGGTGGTCCTTTGAAACTAGTGGACAAATTCACCTACCTCGGAAGCAGCGTCTCATCAACCGAGAATGACATCAACACACGACTAGCAAAGGCATGAACAGCTATCGATTGACTGGCAGTCATATGGAAGTTAGACCTGACTGATAAAATAAAACGCAGTTTTTTTCCAAGCAGCGGTTGAGTTGATACTGCTATATGGATGCACAATATGGACGCTAAGAAAATGTATGGAGAAAAAGCTTGACGCCAATTACACAAGATTGCTGTGAGCTGTATTGAACAAGTCCTGGAAGCAACACCTCACAAAACAGCAGCAGTATGGCCACCTATCACCCATCATGAAAACTATCCAAGTTAGACGAAGCAGACATGTGGGACACTGTTGGAGAAGTAAGGACAAACTCATAAACAATATACTCCTGTGAACCCCTTCACATGAATGAGAAAAGGTAGGACGGCCTGCTAGAACCTATATACAACAGCTCTGCGCTGATACAGGACGAAGCTTGGAAGACTTCCTGGGAGCAATAGATGATAGAGATGGGTGGTGAGAAAGGGTCAGGGAGATCCATGCAACCAGCACGACATGATGATGATAATGATGTGGATCAATTCATTTAAATATATATATATATATATATATATATTCTTTTTTTTTTCTTTTACACATGTTTGATTAAATAGGATAGACACTTGGTATCTACCTATTCTATTTTTGATCAGTTCAAGTCTTTGTACATAAACTCATCATATATGCAAATTCAATACAACTTACCTGATCATCTATAATAACTTCTCTCTCTTGATTAGTTACCTCAGTACAATCAATATAGTATACTACTTTAAATGTCCACTAAGAGAATGCATCTCCCATAAAGTAAGTACTTACATAGGCCTGACTACTACAATTCCATCAAGACATTTAACATTTCACCTATACAATAAATTCCTTCTCTCAACACCACAAAACAAGGTTGAGCCCCTCTGCTAATTAAGAAAAAACTGAAACACCTTTATGTTGCACTAACAAAAAACAAGATAAAATTCTAAATTCTTGGAACTCTCTACATAAAGATTAATAATCTTTCCTAAGGAGGTGCCCGTGGTGTAATTGTTATCATCGTAGGAAATGGCCATGGCGACTCGAGTTCAAATCCTGGACGAGACTGATTGTATTTCACATAGTACTAATACCCTTGGGAAAGGTATGAATCCAATTATTCTCCCTCCAGCTATGGGTAAATAGTAGGACAGACTGGGCTCTTCAGCCTTGGTGAGGCAACTAGTCTAGGAGAAAGAAAACTCTGAATTCAAACCTGCCAAACTCCGCTTAAAATTTGACCTTGTGTCATATCCTGCCCGAGCGGAGGGGTTGGTAAATAGGATTAATAATCTTTCCTCAATAAGATTAATTTCAAATATAGAAACCACATTCTAAAAAGCCAAAAACATTTTTCTCACCATTTTTTCCATGAGTAAAATTCTTCTATTCTGTAAATTCCCCTCCTACTTATTGTTCATCTTTATATTAGCATATATAAATCATCATTGTTTTTGATATTTCATTACTTGCTCCAACAAAGAAGGCTCTAGTTTGGTCTGAAAAAACTTGGGAAAAATAGGGCACCTTCCTAAGTTCATACCATCCAAAACTTAAAAGACTCAAATAAAGACTTGAACAGATCAAATCAGAATAAGCAGACATGAAGAATCAGTCATACTTATTCAAACATATACATATATGTATATTATTATATAAATATTTATGAACATATATATATATATATATATACATTCATATGTATGTATACACACACACACACACACACACACACACACAAATATATATATAAGAATACTTATATATACACATACATGTCTATACAAATGAATATATATGTACACACAGATATATACATGTATATATAAACACACATATATATAGACATAAATACATAAAAATATATATATATAAATACATACACACATACATATGGATATATATATATATATATATATATATACACACATACATATGGATATATATATATGTGTATAAATACACAAACAATAAATACACACACACACACACATACAAACAAACATATGCATATACACATATATGTCGATATATATATATATATATATATATATATATGTGCAATTTTTGAAAAAAATGTGATAAATCTAAATTTTCATGATTAGCTCTATTATTCAAACACTTTTATTAAAATTCAGCCCAATATGAATGAGCCAGAAAAGAAACGACAAAAAATCTTTATCAACCATATACAAAGCAAAGAAATATTTTTTTTGCAGAAAAAGAGCTTTTAAAGGAAAATGGGGATTGAACAAAAAATGAAAAAGAAGGCTTTTTAACTTCTCTCACTATGGGGATTAAGAAGGACCCCACAATGTCAATAAGAAAACATGCCAATGAATTGAAAGTCCATGAGAAAACTGTGAGGACAGCAATTAAATAAGAATTAAGCCCAGATCTTTACTGCTTGATTACACTATATACGGCATTTTAGAAAACAAAATAGCTGCAACTTTCCATCTAAATATTGGTTTGCTTGGGACTGTTATTGAGGAGAAATGGAATAAAATGTCTGAAGAATTTATTTTGAAGGCATATTGATACAATAATTGAAAAATGGTGGCCATATTGAGTAAATTTACTGTTTTGTGTACGTCTTCTTATATTGTTGTTTATTTTTTTAAATCAAGATTAATCTTATTTTATAATAGAGTCGTTTATTATTATATAAGAATATTCCTAATTTTGCTTCCACACCCTGTACATACATATACATAAATACATATAAAAGTATATATCAATATATATATATATATATATACATATGCATAAAAACATACATTAATATATATATATATATATACTCATAAGTATATATAAATATATATTTTTATTGATAGACATACATACATATATATAGATACAAATATGTATACATACAAATACATTCATACAGATATATATGTAAATATGTCGATATATACATATATATATACACACTCATATACATTATATATATATATATACACACACCCATATATATATATATATCATCCAATGCCAAGTCAGCCAATGGTGGGAATGATTCTATTTTCAGATTTTCTTTCTACAATATCCATGTAATCCAAATCCAAAAGAGAACTCAATGTAAAATAAGAATAAATTAAAGTACAGAGCAAATAATTCCATATAAAAGAAAAACCTTTAAAAATTAATCATATTTTTTTGTAATAATATTTATTTCAGCAGACCCTATATTTTTTAAAAATGTTTGATCTACATCTTCAGATAAAGAAATAATGAGAAATTTCTAGTGAAAATTTAGAAAAAAAACACAAAATTCCAGCCACTCCTGAGCTCAAATTTCATTTTTTTTTTTTTATGTAAAGACCAAACCATCTGTTTTTCCTGTCTGGTTGACAAATCGCATTCAGTTCCTGTATCAAGATGTATCAATTTTAGACTTCTCTTTCCTTTTCACCCCTTTTTTTATCAAATGACAAACAAATTTTTAAACCCATTAATTAAAAAAATATAGAATAAAGGAATAAATGAATTTGAGGAGAGAAAATTATCAACTATAAACAACTTACATGAGTATTAATAATCTCTTAACAAAATTATATCATATTATATATTATATTGTATATTATTACCAGCTCATTGGTCTAGTGGGTAGAGTGTTCGCCAATGGTCCAGAAGACCTGGGTTCAATCCCAGGTCGCGTCATACCAAAGACTCAAAAAATGGTACTTGATACGTCCTTGCTTAACATTTAGCCTTATAAGGTATGTATCAAGGGTAAAGTGGAGCAATCCAGGGAAAGGAGTAGCGCCCTCCACTACATCTCAGTGTAGTAGTTATTGAAAAGGGAGCCTTCTGGTCACCCTTGACTATGGTCACCAACTTTTTATATTGTATATTAATATTATTTTCTCAAAAAAACAAGAAAATTATCATACCAGTATTTTTAAACTATTCAATATAATTGACCACATTTAAAGTAAAAATAAAATTATACCAGTTACTGTTAAGACTATTATCTAAAATTTAAACAAATACAACATAATATTATATATCCTCACGATTAGAATTATATCTTACACATTATCAAAATATTCATATTATTACTAAACCTCAAATCCTGAAATCATAAATAAAATCATACCAAGTATTATAGATAATACCATATTAAAAATTATCCTCACAATTAATATTACTATTACAATTATTACTACTAAATATAAAACCTATAAATATTATAAAGTAAGCATCAACTCATTATCATTATGAATATTAATAACATCAATGCCAACAAAAACAACAACAGATATAAACTACCACCACAATATGTTATTACTTAATATAATAATTAACATTTAATAATTAATACCGATAACAAATCATTCTAATTAATATTAATAACTATTACTATGTATTACAACATTATAACAAAAATATCCTTCATAATATGCACTCTGTAATCAATACCAAATAATACCCTATATCGCTTATTACATAATTTAAATAAATAAAAAAAATGTAAAACTGGTTGTTTAAAATATAAGAATTAATTTAGATCATATCTTAAAACATATCTACTCAAATTCAAAATACTTAAACTTCAATTATTCCATTTTTATATATATATATATATATATATATATATATATATATATATATATATATAAAGCCTAAAGTCATTTCCCATAAGCTTATATCTATTTTATGGTAACATTTAAATATCAATTCATTTCTTTGATTCAGTAATTTACTGGTATTTCTATGTTTTATACTAATTTCCCCTTCTAGACAGAGATTACATCTACTTCTGAAATTACTTGGGGTGGTTGATCTTTTGATAAATTTCCATCTAACTAATGATGTAAGGCTACTATCCTTCAATCTCTAGAACCATTTAGAAAGGGTTGTTTGGTTTCTTAAGGAGGGGTTAGAAAAAGAATGCCTATGATTATAAAGCCTCTGCTTCCAATTTCCAGCAGAAATTCCAAAATACATCTTTATGTCCTTTTTGTTTTACATTGGGAAAATAATTGCTGTGTACACTACATTCTCGGAATTACATTTACCACCAACAGGACATTCTTCTCTAACCCTGCAGTAACATAATGGTTTACTCAAACCTAGTCTATCATCACATGATTTTTCCATTAAATTTTTATTATGGTTGCTAATGATTTTGTATAAAGTATTAGTGCAAGAATAACTGATTTTAATTGTTATCCTGTGAAAAATTTCTTAATGGGTTATTTCCATTAAAATGTTTATTTATAAGCCTTAGGAAGTACTTACCATTGAAAATAGTAGATAATTTCCAAAAAGGGGGGATTGAACCATATTACTTTTCTTTTCCTGAGTTTAGTTTTATTATTTCTACAGCTGCTATCATTGTTATTCCTGTCACTAGTGTTATTCAACCTATTGTCTCATCATTCACCGTCCTATTATTACTATTATTATTATCATTATTGTCGTTGTTAATGTTGTTACTGTCATTGTTCTCATTATTACAAGTTTCAAAATTATCTTTAAGAATTTCTAGGTATTCTAATCTTTGTTTAAATCCATTTTTTAAGGGCCTCATCATATATCCAGTTATTTTCATGAAAGATTTTTTTATTTGAAGATAATCTATTAATTCTTATATTAACAGCATTTGGAAGTTGTCTAAATTATCAATCTCGGATGGTTAGAATTAACATTAATATAGAAGGGGGTTTGTTTGTCTTTATGGAATGGTTTAAAGCTATTTTCAGATAAATTAAAAGTAATATCTAGGAAATTCACAACTTTTAGATTAGACATTATCTCAATTTTAATCCCAGTAATTTAAAGGGCCATAAAATTTTCTTTTAAATACTTTGTTTTTGGGCCATTACACTCTGGGATAAAAATGTGGCCATCATCCCTATATAAGCCTATTTGCTTAGAGTCGATAATCCTGCTCAGAGTAGCTTATATATATATTCCTACCAGGTCAGGGATTTGTGCAGAGTCAAATGCACCCATGGGGACATCAAAGTTGTCAGTAATACTTTTAATCCAAACCGAATTTTTATAATGAATAGTGGATTTTCTACAATTTAATATTCTTTCTAATTGTTCATCAGTTATATCAATAAGTTCCTACCATGATTTATACTATACAAAAACTCCTTCATGATAGATGGATAAACCTTTGTGATGTGTACATGTACTTATACATATATACATACAGATACGTATATGCAAATTAATATATATATATATATATATATATATATATATATATATATGTATGTATGTATATATATAAATGTCTGTATATAATAGTATGTGCATAGATACAAACACACACACATACATACATACATATATATATATATCTATATATATATGTATGTATGTATACATACAGACATTTATATATATATATATATATATATATATAAAAATGTCTGTATATAATAGTATGTGCATAGATACAAACACACACACACATATATATATATATATATATATATACACACACACATACTTATACAGATAAGGTGCTACCTAAGTGATTAGGCAATTTAAACAGCACATGTAAACCCAATGTAGTACCAACTTTTAACCCTAATATTTGTAAGCAGTACCCTCACAACCAGTTTTCACTCTTTTCTTTGAACTATTTACTATTAGGATAAATGATTTTTATATTTATCGTCGAATACCTAAAATTTTAAAATAGCATCTAATACATATGAGATCTGTTTCCAAAGTATCTAGACATTTACTAAAATGAAAATAAACAAATAAATAACTTACCAAGGACAATGGTGCCTTAGACCTCTTCAAAATATTCTTCTTTGAACCTCTCACACACACACATATCCTATTGTCACTTCTTCTCTTTAAAGCAGTCTGCAAGTTCCAGGTTCACCATCAGCTGCCTGGTTGAACTCTCCTTAATCTCATCAACAGTTTGAAATCTTCCTTTCAGCAGTAATTTTAGCTTTGAGGAAAGCAAGAAGTTACAGGGAGTTAAATGTCAGTTGCTGCAGGGCTGACATATGTGGGTGATGTGATGTTTTGCCTAAAACCCTGCATGATAAATGAAGAATAATTAAACACATTGTCATGATAATTTTGACAGTAACATAATACATAGACTCACTCGATGTTATCTAACTGTTGATTGAATATGTATTCACTCAGTCCCTCAGGTAGGAAATATATAATATATATATATATATATTACAAGGGTCAATCAACAAGTATATATATATATTTACTAATCTAATATCTACCAGTATTCACGGTACCAGAAAAAAACAAAAAAAAAAACCTGCCAGGAACAAGAGATAAAAATATCTCGAATCACCGCCCAGGGTTTTTGGTGAATAAAAGAAAGCAATTTCTCCTTTAGAATTAGTCGATTTTGGGCTCCCTGATGATCCGATAAGGTGAAACTTTAGTAGAAGATTTTTGACTCATGATTTAGGTTAATTATATATATATATATATATATATATATATATATTACAAGGGTCAATCTCGCCCAGTTGGCTGGGACTGTAGAATACACCAACTGCTTCTCTGTAGAGGGGTAATATCCCCTCTCCCAACAAGTGTCATGCATATGACACTAAACAATCTGATGGTGAGGTTACAGTAATGTTGGAACTTTGGGGAATGTGGAGTACCCCTTCATTGCCATTGCTCCCAGGTCCACTCTGGCCTGGAGTGGTAGCACCTGATAAGGGTCCTATCTATGGGTTAAATAGAATTAACAGCATACTTATGCTAAAATTAATTGTTTGAGTAAAACTGAATAGTTTGAAATAGAAATGACTTTTACAATTAAACAGTACTTACATTTAAACTGCGTGATTATGCTTAACTGAATTATTTGAAATAGAACTGTTTTTCGACATTAAAACTGTATTTACACTTAACCGAATTGTTACATACAACTGCTTGAATAGTTAGAAATGGAAATGTTTTGACCATTAAACTGTCTACTTATGCTAAACGGAATTGTTTTAAATAGAACAGATTATTTACATAAAAATGGATTTGGCGTTAAATAACCTAAAAAGGTTGATATGCCATAAAACCCACCAAACCAAATCAAACCGAAAAAAAATTGTCAAATTTTAATCATTCAATTTAGATGTCAAAAAAAAAAGCCTGAGCTAAAAAAAATTTGAATCTATTTTTTCCCCTCTAGTGATGGATAAATAGTAAGGCAAACTGGGTTCTTTACCCTTGGTAAAGCAACCAGTCTAGGAAAAGGAAAACTGAATTCAAACAATTTGAGCTCCACTTTAAAAAATTATCCTGTTGCAGCCTGCCATGGTGGAGGGGTTGGGTAAATACATACTTATTCAACAATTGCAATCACTGCTGAAGCCTAATTGAATTAAAAGTATAATTTTTTTTTAAAAACATAATCATCAATAACTGGACATAATACAACTTAAGTGCCTTTTGATATGTTTTCAAAAGATACCCTGAATTGTATTGAGACCCTGATTTTCTTTGAATTTAACAATGCTTGTCATAAAAAGAAAGATTTGGGAAAAGCTTAAAAACATAAATTATATAATTCCAAAATTTTTCAAATCAGCTTGAACAATTAAGCAATGAATGGGACACATCATTTAAGACTTAGGAAAATTACTTTCCAGTCATACTATTACATTCACTTTCAGACTAATACCCTTGGAAAAGGCATGAATCACCTTATCCCTGCCAGTCGTTAAACAGTACCACTAATGTTCTACCAGGACAGCTTTGGCATTAAATAACCTACACAGGTTGATATGCTATGAAACAAATAAACCAAACCAAACCAAACAATTATGTTGTTTTTATTAAAAAAGAAACGTGTGATGAAGCATAAAAATTTATGTATTGTTTTTTAATCTCACTGGTTCCAAAACGTTGGTTGGTTGGTTGGTTTTTATGGCATATCAACCTTTGTTGATTATTTAATGCCAAATCCATTTTTATACAAATAATCAGTTCTATTTCAAACAGTTCTGTTTAGCATGAGTACATAGTTTAATTGTCAAAATCATTTCTATTTCAAGCTATCCAGTTTAGTCAAAAAGTTCTAATTCACACAATTCAGTTGAGTATAAGTATAGTTTTTGTCCACACACAGTTAAATATCAAAACAGTTCTCTTTCAAATAATTCAATTTAGCATAGAACAGTTTAAAAGTCAAAAACAGTTCTATTTCAGACAATTCAGTTTAGCATTAGTACACAGTTTAAATATCAAAACAGTGCTACTTCAAGTAATTTAGTTTAGCATAAGTATGCAGATTAGTTCTATTTAACCCATAGATAGGGCCCTATCAGATGCAACCACTCTGGGCCAGAGTGGACCTGGGAGCAATGGCAATGAAGGGGTTCTCTGCATTCCCAAAGCTCCAGCAATACTGGAACCTCACCATCAGATTGTTTAGTGTCATATCCAGGATACTTGGATATTTGTGGTGGGGGGTCTTACCCCTTTGCAGAGAATCAGTCAGTGTATTCTACAGCCTCAGCCGACTGGTCACATGGTTTGGTTATGGGGTTGCTACTTATGTAGGATGTTTTGAGCAGGAATAGCCTGGTGGAACCCATCTCTTTTCAGGTCTACAACTGATTTGAATTCAGAGTTTTTCTTTTCAAGTCTGGTTGCCATACCAAGGTTAAAGAGCTCAGTCTGCCCTACTATTTACCCAGAGCTAGAAGGAGAATAGCTAGATTTATAGCTTTCCTAAGGTTATTAAAGCTATGTGAAATGCAAACAGCCTTGTTCAGGTTTGAACTTGATAGCTGAGTCTATTTTCTATGATGATAACTATCACCTCATAGGTGCTTCTATTTTTAATATCAACGTTTAAAAATCATATTTAAACAGTAACAGGAAATAAATGTTTGTCATGTGACCAACTTATCTTAAAATTTACTAAATATAAATAAAGTTTCTGGAGTTGCAGATATTTTTTCACATTTTTCATTTCAAATAAATTTTAAAAAATTATCTAATGACTGTCTACAAACTATTACAGGTATTTGTTCAGAAAAACTTTAAATGTCTGTGGATGCATTACTTTCAGAGCAATTCTTTTACAAGGACAATATGCAATTTGTAGTCCATCACTGGTGAAAATGCAGATTCACTTGTGTTAGCAATGTGGAAAAGTGGTATTTGCAAGCTGAAAACTTCTTCTATCTAACAATCTTATAGTTCTTCCGATGATTGATTGATTTTAATATCATATCAACCCATGGAGGGTTATTTTATGCCTAGAAATTAGGAAATTGCATTCACTGTACACTTATACATTCCTCTTTAATACAATGTTGGTTGGGTGATAAAGTTTAATGGCATATTAACCCTTGTAGATTATTTAATGCCAAATCCTATATATATATAAAATTTATAAATAAATAGTTTGTTGGTAACATTTTACACAAGCCAGAGCTCATTTGTTTGTCAACAAATTGTTTCAAGTATTGCTATCTAACACTAATAGTTTTATTTGTACAGGGTGCAGAAGCAAAATTAGGAATATTCTAGTATAATAATAAACAACTCTATTATAAAACAAGATTGATTTTGATTTTCAAAAATAAACAACAAAATAAAAAGGTAGATACAAAACAGTAAATTTACTCAATATGGCCACCATTTTTTTTCAATTATTATATCAACATGCCTTAGAAATGATTTGCATACCTTTAAAATAAATTCTTCAGACTTTTTATTCCATTTGTCCTCAACAGCAGTCTTAAGTGAACCAATATTTCGATGGGAAGTTACATTTGTTTTGTTTTCTAAAATGCCCCATATAGTGTAATCAAGGAGGTTAAGGTTGAGGCTTAATGGTGGCCATAAAGAAACTCCAATTATTTGGGTAAATTATAGATTCTTTGTCATTTCTTTTCTTGCAAACTCATATTGGGCTGAATTTTTATAAAAATAGTGCTTGAATAATAGAGCTAATCATGAAAATTTAGATTTATCATGTTTTTTTTTCAAAAATTGAACTAATCAGAGAAAAAAAATGTTTGAAAAATTATTCCATATTTCACATCAGCACCCTGTACACAGTTAAATGGATTCAAGTATTGCAATTTGATACTAGTAATTCTATTCAACATTACTCATTTGTTTGCACACAGTTAAATGGTTTCAAGTATTGCTATGTAACACTAATAATTCAACATCAGTCATTTGTTTTCACACAATTAAATGGTTAAACAGTCCTATGTGACCCATAGATGGCACTCTAACAGGTATTACACTCTGGGTCAGAATGGACCTGAAAGTAATGGCAACGAATGAATACTCTACATTTCTCAAAGCTCCATTAATGAAGCTTCCCCATCAGATGGTTGTCATATCCAGGAGTGAGATGAATGTCTTACTCCTCTGCAGAGATTGTAGTTAGTGTATTCTACAGCCCCAGCCAACTGAGTTCTAATACAAATAATTTGCACATGGTTGAATGGTTTCAAGTATTCCTATCTAATACTAATAATTATATGGTTTCAAGTAATTATTTCTATTTGATAAGTCATTTGTTTGTTCACAGTTATATAGATTCAAGTGACTAATAATAATCCTTAGTAAACAATCATAGCTTCAAGTATCTACTCTTAATACAAATAATTTACTGTTATATGGGATCAAGTATTCCTATTGAATACAAATAATTTTTAAATAGATCTATTTTATCCATAGATGGAACCCTAACAAGTACTACTGTTGTATACTCATCTCTCACTTTATTGCAAGGGTTCCAAAGGGTTGTTCAAGGTTTGCGTGTGAGAGGGAGCTGGAGACCGAACATAAACTGTAATATTTTGACCCCACTGTTATGACCGTCACGTTGTGTCTTTCTTGTTCTCTAAGGCTGCTCAACCGGAGGCCTAGGGCCCACTCTGCTGGATGCTGGCTTTCTTTACGGCATCTTCTCTGGACTCCAAACTCCATCGGGGTTCCCGAGGCCCCCCTCGGTCGGGTGTGGCTTTCCCTACCACATCTCGGCTCCAACTGTCTGGAACTCAACTGGCAACTCCACTGGCTCGTCGAACTCAACTGAATTATATAATCGTTCGACGCCCACTCGATCTTTGAAATCGAATGTTTAATCGTCATCAAGCAGAAATAACTGTCATGCAGTTCAGAGGTCACTCTCTTCCGGTGCATCAGTCTATGAGTGTATCATGGGAATTTTTTAACTCATCCCATTTCATCAGCCAATTTCCGCCCATGCGATTTCCTCACATAACTGCCATTGGAATGTGTCACTTCCTTCCGGTGCATCACCTTGAATGGCATTTTGCTCGGGCCAAAGGTCAAAATATAACACTACCTCTCCACATCAGAGTCAACTTGAAAGTAATGGCAATGAAAGGATGACTGCACACTCTTCAGATCTCCAGAATTGGAGCCTCACCACCAGATGCAGTTTAGTGTCATACTTGGAACACCCTGTTTTAATGTCTTACCCTTCTGCAATCGGCAGCAGGACATTATTGTTCTCTTTGTATCTGTTGAAGTTACAGTGGAATTAAACAAGAAGCATTACTTTCAGAGCACCCCTTGAATATTATTTTGTATGTATAAATGAAAATGTGGAATTTTCACAAATTTAATTGATATTTCTAATAATGAGAGTCTTGAATTACTAAGAGAAAAATCCTATCATCAGGGAATGGTACAGATTATCGGTTATTCAATGCCGAATCCTGTTTAGACATATGTATATATTAAATTTGTTTGCATACAGATATTTTTAAGTTTAGTAAATGATTATATATTTATATTTGACCCAAGGATGAAACCCTAACAGGTACTACCACTCCAGGTCAGGGTGAAGCTGGAAGTAATGACAATGAAGATGTACTCCACATTCCCCAAAACTTTAGGACTGGAGCCTCACCATTGGATGGTTTAGTGTCATAAGCAGGACACTAAATCTATTTGACCAATAGAAGGAACCCAAACAAGTACTACTACTTCAAGTCAGGATGGGCCTGGGAGTAATGGCAATAAAGGGATAGTCTACATTCTCAAAAGCTCCAGAACTGGAGCCTCACCATCAGATTGTTTAGTTTCATATCTAGGTCACTCATTTGAGGTGGGGTCTTACCTCTCAATAGTAATGCAATCAGTGTATTCTACAGCCCAAACCGACTAGGCTGTTATGGTATGGAGGATAAACAAAAGGCCTTGGAGAAAAAATCTATTAAGAAAAAACCCTAAAGCAAGTCGTGAAAAAAAAAGAAAGAATTTGATGTTTACATTCAACATGGAAATAATTTTCTTCCAAATTGTCTTCATTTTATTTGGAAATATATAAAATAAAATAGAATTTAATGAGTAGAGTATTCGGCAATAGTCCGGGAGACAATCCCAGGTCTAGTCATACTAAAGACTTAAAAAAATGGTACTTGATGCCGCCTTGCTTAACCCTCAGCATTATAAGGTAAGGATCAAGGGTAAAGTAGAGCAATCCAAGGAATGGAGTAGCGCCCTCCCGTACATCTCGGTGTAGTAGCTATTGAAAGGGGAGCCTTCGGGTCACCCTCGACTAAGGTCGCCAACTTTACTTACATTTTAAATTTACTTCTTCTACGAGTTAGTAGACGGTCATTCATTCTCAAACCCCAACCCCTCAAAAGTCTCGGGACTTGTTAAAATTTAGTCAGTTATGGCGTAGGTTGTCGAGTAATCCGCAGGTGATTTACATTCACCTTTCTAGGGTGAGTGAGCAGAAAACGACAACGCCTTATAAGGGGTTTAAGGGAGAGAAGAAGAAAAGTTTGAAAAGAACAAAGAAAATGGCCGACTTTAAGGTCTCAGAAAATCTATTTTTGGGGTGAGTAACCGTTCATTGAAAAAAAATAAAGACAATGACTATAATTTAAACTTATTCTAGCCTCGATAGTAAATATAATTATTATTATATATATATATATATATATATATATATATATATATACATTACATTACCGTTGATTATATATATACATTACCGTATGATTCTGTATAAGCACTGTATTTTTAATAAGTTTTAAAATAACTACAAGGTAATAATTTTTTTTTAAGTATTTAATAATGTTGACGGAACAGCATTTAAAAAAGAACAAAATGAGATATAAAACTGCCCATTGAATTGTCCTTGTCGATAGATTATTAATTATTATTAATTACACATAGTAAAGTTTTGTTGTTGTTTTTTAAAAGGTGATAATACTTAAAGATTAATTTTTTGAATGAAAATACTTTTAAAAGATATGCTTCAAAAACCTAAATGGTTCCATGAAAATTTAAATGTAAAAGTGTATTCCGTAAGTTGTTTATGTTTTAGTAGCACAATTCAATTTCTGTAACGTAGAAATCAGAAATATCTTGAAGGGCTGATTTAAAAGAATCGAAGTCAATAGGGAAAATATTCATCGCATTAATTATTTTAACTAGACTTTTTTTTCTTTTTTTTTTTTTATTTAAATTGATATTCCGAAATCAGAGATTGCAACCTTACCCAACGTTTCCGAATTCAGGTGTGGCTCCCACCGTTCAATCATGACCAAAATAATAACAATGAGTTATCTCTCTTAGAATGGTTCGATAACTCTTTAGTATTCTTTACTTTTATTTTTAGTCTTTAAAATGGCACCGGTCATGTTTCTTTAGGAGTGCCTCAGGTGACAAGTGATAAATTCAGCCTTTCTAAGCTGATATTGCCTGGGGGAGGCTTTCTTGGGACCAGGTAATCTACTTAATATCACCCACCTCGCACGAACGCCTAGTGAACCCTAAAAGCTTAGTAAATTACCACAATTTGTATGTATTTGGCTCCCTCCCCCAAGGTCAAAATGTGACACAAGGTCAGTTTAGTGCGGGGATATACCACAAGTATCGAATCTCTTACTGGGCGGAGACAAAATTACTTAGTTCTATCGGTATTCTCCCTTAGATGCCAAGCAATAAACTTTGCCCTAACCCCATTTTGACGAGGAAGCATGTGCTACCTCTGTGTGCGTGTGGAGAGAGGGGACATCTTTGGAACGAAGCTGAAAATTTTACTCACCCAATTTCCAAATAAAACGAAGACAATTTGGAAGAAAATTATTTCCATAGTGAATGTAAATATTAAATTCTTTTTTTTTTCTTGATAGATTTTCTCTCCAAGGTCTTTTGTTTATCCTCCATACCATAACAGACTAGTCGGTTTGGACCGTAGAATACACTGATTGCATTACTGTTGAGAAGTATTCCAATCTAATATGAATAATTACATGATTTAAAGTAATTATTTTTATTTAATAATCATGTTTTCAGTTATATGTTTCAAGTAACTAATAATAATCCTAAGTAAACAATTATAGCTTCAAGTAAATATTCTTAATACAAATAATTTACAGTTATATAGCATCAAGAATTCCTATTGAATACAAATCATTTTTAAAAAGATCAATTTTATGGGTTTGATTTTGTTTGGTTTCTTTATTTAATGGTATATCAACATTCACGGGTTATTTAATGCCAAAGCCATGGTGTAATGGCTATCGTCATAGGAAATGGACACGGTGACTCGAGTTCAAATCCTGGACCAGACTGATTGCATTTCACATAGCACTAATACCCTTGGGAAAGGTATGAATCCAATTATTCTCCCTCCAGCTATGGGTAAATAGTAAGGCAAACTGGGTTCTTAAGCCTTGGTGAGGCAACTAGTCTAGGAGAAGGAAAACTCTGAATTCAAACCTGTTAAACTCCACTTAAAAATTGACCTTGTGTCATATCCTGCCCGAGCGGAGGGGTTGGGTAAATAGGATTTAATGCCAAAGCCATCCTCGTAGAACAGTAATGGTTCTACGTGGTGCCTTCAATAAGTTTCCAGACTTTTTTTGTACAGGCATTTAAAATTGTCGTAGACTCTTAAAAATTCAGTATGTTATTGCTATACATCTTATGAGATGACTGGCCTATTTTCATGAATTCAGGTTCAAATGAACAGCTACAGCAGGAATTGGAATACACCCTACTAAAGCCTGATTGTCACAGCTGGTGAATTTCAAAAATCCAATCTGGACGTGAGTACACTTTAGAAGAATGATTTGCAATAAAATTCTGTTTTAAACTTGGAAAAAATGCCAAAGGATTAGGGTTACTATGTTGAAGATTTAAGGGATTTCAGGAAGAGATTCCTAGGGAAGAGGCCAGCACTCTTCAAATCGGGTCAGTAGCACTTCCACCAGGACAATACATCAGTCCACAACTCCATACTTGTCACAGACAATTTGACCAAGATAGGCTTCAAGACAGTTCCTTACCCATCCTATAGTCCAGACCTTGCTCCCTGTGACTTTTGGTTATTCCCTAAGCTCAGAGGCTGTCGTTATGAGACAATTGAGGAGATGAAAGAGGCTGTGACGAAGGTCATTGACATGCTCACACAAGAGGACTTCCATGGGGCCTTTCAGAAGTTGTTGGAACGGTACAACAAGTGCATTGCAGCCAGAGGAGAGTACTTCGAAGGGGACTAGAGTTTCATGAGTGTACTATCAATAAAAGTGTCCATACAAAAAAAGTCTGGAAACTTATTTAATGATCCTCGTATTTAACCCATAGCTGAAAGGATAAGAGGGTTCATGTCTTTCCCAAAGGTATTAGCTTAAAAGTGAATGTAATAGCACGACTGGTGTTTGAACTTGTATTGGAAAATATAGGATTAATTATCTGCCCTTGGTAGTAAAGGGGCCAATCAGCGCCCAGACTCCTTTTGATTTTCATCACTTATAGTGCTGACAGTAAAGACCATCTTGATGTTTATTCAAATCACTCCAGTTCCAAGATAGACCTTGTAGAATAACAATAACACATACCTCCGTAAAGTTTCCCACTGGCAGACAAAAATAAAGCAGGTCATAGCTCAGTGCAGTCTTCCTTACAATGCTAAACTGAAGCTGGTTTATATAATAAAATTCTTCCACTTACAAGCAGCCAATCACAATCTATGCATTGGAATATCCCACTTGTGCACAATGGGATGCCCCAAGGCACCATAAATAGCTCTTGTTCCTCAATCGGTAAGGGAGTTTTCCTGTCCTCATGACTGATTGCTCTTAGCTAACGCAATTACTCTCGGCTATCGCTACTAATTGCCCTACGCAACTTGACAAATCCTACAGACCTCAGCAGATAAGTCTGGCCACAAAGCCATTAAGTTTGCAACCCACATTTTGTAATTTTTAAATATATGTTTGTGCAAGTATATTGTCTTGAGTTCTTCTTCATCTGAATTCAAAGACTATCTATTAATGTGGCATGATATATGGGGCCCTGCAAAAAAGACCAAACTCGCTTACTTCAAGGCTGCAGACCAGCACTATAGCCACTACACTACAGGGATGGGCACCTTGGGTAGCGTAATGGTTAGCAAGCTAGACTAGCAAACCTACACGAGTCTCATTGGGTGCCACATCTAAGCAAAAAAAAAAAAAACTTAGTAAATTACCACTACACTACAGGGATTCCTCCTTATAATCCTTAGTAAACCAGTAACTATTCTTAATGCAAACAATTTAAAGTTATATGGCATCAAGTATTTTGATTGAATATAATTCTTAACAGATCTATTTGACCCACAGGTGGAACCCTAACAGTTACTACCACTTTTGGTCAGAATTGATCTGGAATTAATGGCAATGAAGGGGTACTTCACTCTACCCAGATTTTCAGGTATATACTAATTGAAATGTGGAATTTGTGTGTTCAGCGAGTTATAATATATATTCTATGAATAGTAAGTGAATTGACTTTGACCTTTAAGCAAGGTTATTTGAGACCACTCAGCGAGATTAATTCTCTTAGCTTAGTCTGGCACAAGGTTTCAACTATGAGGAACACATTTGAATTGAAGTTTGTAAATCATCATCCGATAAAAGATATGTTGTGTAACGATAATTGAACTAGGCAAGTATATCATTGGAAATGAGTTTGATTTTCACTGGGTACCCTCATCTTGTTTTGTCAACCTAAGCCAAGGTTAGTAAATGACATCACTCTACAACAGGCAGTTCTGTTCCTTGGCTATCCCAGAGCATTCCTATGAAACCTTTTGTAAGAAGCAATGGGCATTAATTTATTTGGGTGACAAATTTGAGTTGTTCTCCCTGTGACACTATGAAGGGGGTACGCCAAGCAGACGATCTTTTTGTTTGTTTTGGCGTAAAACCAAACAAAAGCCTGAGCTCCAGATCTCGACATGACCAGAAGTGGGTAAGGGAACACCAGTCAGTGGAGTTGGAAAAAGGAACACAGAAAGGCAGTTGGTGAAGGGTGACGCAGAAGGGGAGTCAACAACGGACAGCAGAAGAGACCAGTCGGCATGAGATAGGGTCCAGGAGCAGTGAGGAAAGGCCAGACAGGATGAGTTTGCATTCCTCGTAGCTTTGTAGAAATTTCATGAAAAATGCACGTCAGCGTTAGTCTGCAGATGCACAGGTAATGCAGTGTTACAGAACTTCCCTTCTTGCACTTTGAGTTAACCCAAGCCCATATTGTTCGTTTGTTCTTTATTCTTTTTCTCCCACTCCCTCGGTTGTATTTCTTGTGGCCATAAAGATATGTGTGATACCCCCATCGGAACCATTAGATGAATCACCGGCCAAGACAGAATGATTTCGAAGAACTTGATAAGTACTGGGGGCTGCAGGGGTGTTGTCACAACCTCCTCCCCCCAAAAAAAATGACAAACTCACCTTGCTTGATGAATCATGCTATGGTTGATAGTGATGCAATGATAACAGAAATAAAGGTCTTTCATTTTGAAAGGAAGCCTATATTTACGTTTTAAATGTCTACAAAGAACCTTATAATAATAGAAAAAACATCAGAGTCTAAACCAGAGGTTCTCCATTTTATATTTGCCCACAAGTCTGAATGACATTCTCTGATTGTCAATTCAAAGAGGTACCTTATTAGTACATAAAGGTTGATTTGAATTATTTTTATAGTGGATTTTAATAAATCTAATAGCATTAGAAAAATTTTGGTGGATTTTAAAACTTGAATAAGAAAAAAAAAATTTTTTTATATTCAGTTTCTTTATACAATGGTACATCAACCTTCGTGGGTTATTTAATGACAAAGCCATCCTTGAAGAAGAACAGTAGTGATACTATTTAACCCATAGCTGGAGGGATAAGTGGGTGCAATACCTTTCCCAAGGGTTTTATTCTGAAAGTAAACATAACTGAGAGAAAAGTTTGAACTTGCTTAGTTCAAGGCCCCACTCCTGCACATTAGCCATTACACCATGGAGACTCCCTTCCTTTTTATATTAATTGCTTAATAGAATAAAGTTAACTGTAGTATACTTTAATATACAAAAAATTCTGTCGAATACCAGGGTATCACATATGCAGGATGTGATACAAGGTCAATTTTTAAGCAGTTCAAAAGGTTTGAATTCAAAGTTTTCCTTCTTAGACTGGTTACCATACCAAGGTTAAAGAGCCCAGTCTGCCTTATATTTACCCATAACTGGAAGAATAGTTGATTCATACCTTTCTAGATAATCTTATTTACCAACCTCTCCGATCGGGCAGGATATGACACAAGGTCAATTTTTAAGCGGAGTTTAACAGGTTTGAATTCAGAGTTTTCCTTCTCCTAGACTAGTTGCCTCACCAAGGCTGAAGAACCCAGTCTGTCCTACTATTTACCCATAGCTGGAGGGAGAATAATTGGATTCATACCATTCCCAAGGGTATTAATGCTATGTGAAATGCAGTCAGTCTGGTCCAGGATTTGAACTCGAGTCACCGTGTTCATTTCCTACGACGATAACCAATACACTACGAGCACCTTTCTAGATAATCAATGCTACATGAAATGCAAACAGCCTCATTCAGGTTGAACTCAGTATTGTAATTCACTTTATTCAGTTAATGAGAAACTGTGATTGCTTTTTCTTTGCCCATTTTGAGATATGAAGAAGGATGCTTGAAAAGGCCCAAATACAAGTGATTTTTAACCTATTTACTTCCTTGATCTGTTTTCATCTGCAACCAAGTGGAAAAGTTCAACTCACAAAGATGGTGTTACAAACGGAAGAAATGAATGCATAGCCCTTTCTGCCACTTTTAGATAGGAACCATACATTAAGTGCCAAAATTCTGTGATTGCTTTTTCTTTGCCCATTTTGAGATATGAAGAAGGATGCTTGAAAAGGCCCAAATACAAGTGATTTTTAACCTATTTACTTCCTTGATCTGTTTTCATCTGCAACCAAGTGGAAAAGTTCAACTCACAAAGATGGTGTTACAAACGGAAGAAATGAATGCATAGCCCTTTCTGCCACTTTTAGATAGGAATCATACATTAAGTGCCAAAATTCTGTGATTGATTTCTCATAGAACATATCTCATGTTTCCAAATCTTCAACTCCAGAAATTTCTCTTGAAAATCATCATCAGAAAATCATCAATAGACAATTTTATCCAATTTATCATGACTGAGTTCAGGAAAATATCAGCTGAATTTGTTTTCCTGCTGGCAACCTTGTAAGCCAGCTATTTTGAACCTCGCAGTCCAACAGGCTGTTAATCTGTGGTTCAAATTCACCACCACCTGAAACTTTCTCCTGGTTGAGAACCCCCTGGCCTAAGCAGTCGAGCAATTTTAAAGCACCAGTTTCTGCTTAGGTAATTGACCACTTAAAAATAGCAAAACAGAGTAAATCAGTATTCTACTTCTAACCTTTCAACATCAGCCTGCAATCCTTGACCTTTGAGGGTTTTGTTATTCTAGAGTAATTGTTTCTTTGCTTCTTTTCAGACAGTGAGAAAAACTTACAAGATAAATTTTTTGCAAAAGCAAGGTGGCATTATCTGAACTTCTGAAAAAGTGGAAGATGTCCATTAGATCTATAAAATAAAAGCCAACATCAGAATTCTGGAATTCTTTTGTAGGCGGAATTGTAGTTTGGTTACTGAAAACCAAATTCTGCATTAGATGAAACAAAAAAAAAAAAAAAAAAGAAAAAAAAAAAAAAATCTTCTGGTGGTTTTACCCTAGAGCTGAAACTTATGCATTCTTCACCGGTGCTAGATTTCTGTGTTCAAGCCCAACTAAACCAAAAAAAAAATTGAGTTCCCACCTCCCAGCCAACATAGCGCAGTAGTCATCACTAAAGCATGCTGACAGCACAATTCCAAAGGCTCTCTTACCATACATCTCTATTGGTCATCACTCTTGGCAAGTTCTCTAGACAGCATCTAGTGTCCACACATAGCTGATGAATGTTTTTGGTTGGGTTTGTTTAATGGCATATCAACCTTCTCGGGCTATTTAATGCCAAAGCCATCCTTGGAAAGTTCAAGTAGTGCAACCATACAATAGTACTGACATGACTAAAACTTGGAAGAATTCTTTTGTTTGATCAGCGAGATCAGATTTTTATGATTGTTAACCTGTGTATGTTAACATTGCTTTCAGTAAATGAGATATTACTTCCAAGGTATATGAATTTCTGATGTTCGCCATTTGATGAAGAGATGGCACAATTTTGATTAAAACACCTGAACTGTTTTATCAGAGATCACATAGAAACCAATAAAAATACAAATATTTCTTAAGATCTTTTATTAGAAATCATAATATTGAACAAGATGTATAAAATTTACAACATTTTTCTTTCTTTCATCAGTGGGCAAAATACATTCAGAAATGTCCAAAGTTCTATGTATAAAAACAAGAACAGTAGCTATTTCAGAGACAAATTTCAAACTGAATAAAAGATGAATATAGTTTGAAAAAGTCCCCACCCAAAGTAGTTCACATTTTGCATTTTTAATTAAATGTCAGAGACCTCTCTCCCCACAAAAAGATCAACTTCAAAATCTAGTTCTAAACAATCTTAACTTTGATTTTTATGCAAACATATACAAACAATTTCAGTAAGGCAGTGTTTAAAATAAATAAATGAATAAATACAATGCCAGTTATTTTTTATTTTTTTTTTTTTTACATCATACATTTTGCTCAACAATGAATAAAACAAAATCAATTTATTCTTGTAGATAAGGAGCACCAGATATTGGCAGTAATTTTGTGAAGCTTTGTTTATATATATATATATATATATATATATAAGTCTTGCTGATTTTAAACAAATATTTTAAAACTGGTAACATTTATGGAAGTGCCATTTTAAAAGAAAAAAAAACAAAACAAAACACAAGGCCTCTCAGCTCATCATTAAAAGTAAATTGTTTGGATTAGAAGTGCGGTAAGGTTAACCCAAATCCATACTTTTCTTTTCAAGACCCTATTTTTCCAATGCAGGTATCATTGGGAAATGAGAAAGGTTTTAGTAACTGGGTCAAACTCAGTTACTCTTTATCAAAACTTTTCTCATTCCCCAATAATAACTGCATTGAAAAATAGGGTAAAAAAAAAAAAAAGTTTTGGGTAAACATTACTGCATTTTTAACCTGAACTATTAATTAAAAAAAAAAAAAAAAAAAAAAAAAAAAAAAACCAAAAAAAAAAACAACATAAGAAAAAATAAAATAAAAAGCATACCCAGGAAGATCTTAAAAGTTTGACTCTTTCTGATGAGTTGTTTTTTGAAACCTGACCACAAATCTATAGAACTGCCATAGTATTCATATATACACACTACACAATGATTCTTTCAAACTAGTTGCTTTATTTAAAACACAGTGTGAAAGAATAATTGTGTAATAGGTATCTAAAGACTCAGCCAAATTTTATGCATAATACTAATAATATATAAGTAATTATTGGCATATGAGCATATAAAACAGTACATCTACTATAACAGAACTTTCAGGAATGAATATATGTGAAATAAAAACTCATTATCAAACAATGTGAAAATAAACTTGCAAAGGATGATAGGGATTTGGACTTGGGTACAATATATTCATGGACTCTGAGTACTGTTGATACACCCTTTAGTTTGGAGCCAGTGTACATACAGATCTATATACATGTTTATTTACCCACCCCTCCTACCATGGTGTGGATGCGACCCAAGATCAATTTAAGAGGAATACAGCTGGTTTGAATTCAGAGTTTTCCTTCTATTAGACTGGATGTCAGACCAGAGCTAAAGAACCTAGTCTGTCCTACTATTTTTCCATACCTGGGGGAGAGAGAGAACAGATGGATTCATGTCTTTTCCAGGCGCATGAGTGTGAAAATGAAAGCAAATTACAGTCTCATCCAGTATTTGAACTTAAGTCCTAATAATAACTAAAGCCATATGCTACTTTATATATCATCATTTACAGTAATATGACTTAATCCTGAGTATATAAAAAAAAAAAAAGTGTGGCAATTATAATTTATCAGTAATTGTTATATCAATTAAAACAAAGTATTAAAAATTTTTTTTTTTAAAGAGTCTGTTCCTGGATTACCTGATATTAGTAGTTAAAAATTATTTTTTTAGATCAAGTTTGACAATCATAAGTATAGGGTGTTTAAAGAAATTTGATATCATTCACAAGGTGTAAAAAAAAAAAAAAAAAAAAAAAAAAAAAAAAAAAAAAAAAAAATTGATATTTCATGATCTAATAACTTGACCAATTCTCGTTCAAATGATCTCATTTTAACAGCATCTATAGAAACAACTTAATATTGTATGTTTAAATTTTTTTTTCTTTACACTGGCATTCACAGAAAAAATGTATTCAAACATTAAATATAGACTTTGGGGTTGTTTCTACATATGCTGTTAAAATTTGAGATCATTTAAACAAGAATTGATTAAATTTTTAGATTATGGAACATCAATTTTTCTCAAAAATGCCGTAGTTTCTTTCATCTTAATTTTTAGTTAAGAAAAAAAAAAAGAACCAGAATGAGTTGTGATAAAATAAAATAAGAAAATACAAGTCAAAATTAATGATAGTAACATGGGGGAAGGGAGACCCCCCCCAAGCATTAACCAAGTTGTATATAAAATAAATACTAATCCTTTCTACTGATACAATTCTCAAGACAAAATTAACATCTTTATTAATTCTTAACCAATCATTTACTCTGCTTTGGTTACCATATATATTGGAGTAATAAACAATCTCTAATTTTAAGCAAAAAAAAAAAAAAAAGTTTTAATCCTATATTGCTTGTAATGAAGGATCCCTAACTTCTGGCTATCCTATTTTACAAAAATATTCCAACATCCAATGACAAACAGAAAACTTAAGACAACTGCAATACAATGAAAAGAAAAAAAATCAATGCAATATTTTATCATCTAATGACAGAGAAAACATTCACTTATTCATACTTTCAAAATGACTGTAATACAATCAAAATCAATAGTAAATAAATAATGTCGTCTAGACCTAGATGTAATTAATGCTTAAACAGGCTTTTAGTTAAGATAACTAAGTTACAAAAAAAACTTCATTAACTATTTATATTTGTACATAATATCCACAGGTGTTTTAAATTTAAATAGTAAACAATGTTCAGTCAAAAACTTTGTATTAACTAATAGCTTTTAAGGTAAACTTCATTTCAAAAATATCTGTAATGAATAACCCCTTACTTCTGAGGTGAAAACCTGATCTTAAAAGGTCATTATCAGAATATATACAGTAGTTTAATGCAAGGCTCAAAACATGTGGCACCCAATCAAAATCACTGGGTACTCAAAGCTTCTCCTCTTATGTCAAACTAAGCTAAGCAAATTACGATTAGTCTTGACAAGTTAAAAAATTAAACTATTTGATAAAAGAATTCAAATGACATAAGATGAAGAAATTCTAAGCCAAATAAGTTTTTAATTTCACCATTTACATAATTATTCACACAGTATGATAAAATTCATTACTTACATTCTCTACGGATGTCAGTAGAGAAATGACATAAAAACTAGAGTTGCTATTTAAATTTTAAACCATCAAACTGAATAAAGAGAAATTTTTAAATTTTTTTTATTGTTTTGTTAAGCTAATTAGTCCAGGTTAAAAGCAATGTACAGGTAAAAGTTTGGCCTGTTTACTAAAACTTTCTCATCCCCGAATGTGATCTGCATTGGAAAAATAAGATCTAAAAGTGTTTGGCTTTAGGTTACCTGTACAGCGCTTTTAACTGAGACTAAATTCTTGAGCAATACTCAAACATGAGTAAAGTGGACGGAAGAAGCAAATAAATTCAAATACGAGAAATATGAACTTTAAAAAAAAAAAAAAAAAAATGAATAAACAACATATTGTAATTATTCATGTATAACACAATTTGTGCTACAAAATCCTACAAACTGTCTTTTTTAGAATTTGTAGCAGTTGAACTTAATATTTGTTCAACTTTTTATCCAGTTTGTAGACAAAAAAATAAGAATTTACACAGTTCATTCGTGTTTTGAAAGAAAATTTACACAATATGTAGAGCCAACAAACAGAAAAATGCAACAAGTTTGAAGCAAAAAAAAAAAAAAAAAAAAAAAAAAAAAAAAGGCTCACACTATGAGAAACATAATTATAAACAAACACATTTTGTTGGCTTTTTATCTGTTATGGCATAAAGCAGAAGTATGAGTTACACATGCTTGTATCAGTTATCATTTACATTTGGTTATACTATTCTGAATATAGTGATACATGTAGCCAGATAAAAAGTTAATATTTAGTTCTTGTGCATAATACACCCCCCTAACCTTTAGGCTTATAATTTAAAAAAAAGTGAAGTGTTATACACAAATAGTTATAGTATTAGCTCATTTTTCATTATCCTATATACCCAACCACTCCGCTTGGTCAGGATATGATACAAGGTCAATTTTTTTAAGCGGAGTTAAACAGGTTTGAATTCAGAGTTTTCCTTCTCCTAGACTAGTTGCCTCACCAAGGCTGAAGAACCCAGTCTGCCCTACTATAGCTCATTTTTCATTATTGTCAGGGCCATTACTTGTTAATTTCATTTTGGTGTATATTTTTAATTGTGACACATTGATATAACAAGTCACACATCTTTAACCACATTAAAACACTTACTTTTGTCTCATTGTTTCATATGCAAATACAACAATTGTTTTGGGATAAAAGTGTAAAAAGAATTTTTTTTTCAAAATAGAAAAATTCTGATAATGAACATAAGTTTATATATGGGAGAGAGGTTGAAGATTTAGTGCATCACCAAGTCAATTACTAAGTTTACTCTGACATCAAGCTAGAAATATGATACACAGTGAGAATCAAACTCACTAACAATTGTCAGCTACCTACCTGATCACTATAACACCATTTGAATATATTTTCTGGGTAGAGCAGAACACAAAAAGGAAGATATCAATGCAAACTGTAGAGATGAGGCAAAACTTACGGAGATTCGTTTTTTTTGTTTGTTTTTTTTTGCAAAACTGTCTTTAAAAATTATGGTTTCATAAAATCGATCTCATTATTCTCGTCTCCTGTTTAAATAAGTTTTTTTTTTTTCCAAAGAGGGAAATTGAAATTGCTAAAGATTCTTCACATACACAGAATACAATTTTGCCCTTAAAAGTAAAAGTAAAAAAAAAAAAAAAAAAGTCTTTGACAGAGGACTTTTTCTTTAAGCATAAGAACTGTAAAAAGTTAAATCTTTTCACCAAAAATTTTCAGCAATTGAACTGCTTCAGAAAATATAAATATTTACATTGGTTGAGTATTATAAATTTTGCATGAAAGAGAGAAAAAGAATTGGTCTCTGGAAAGTTTCAAAAAATTTTTTATAAGAGACATCACCATGAGAATATTCAAGACCATCAAATCATCTAACCAAAAGGAGATATTCATTTACTGTAGATTTGAACCATTAAGAGGAAATGGTACCTTAGAGCATTGAAAACGTTTGTTTTAGAGAAAGTTTCTTGTTACTATTCTTTTTTCTTTTACTGTTTTTTAAAATGATGAATGACAAAAATATTTTTATCAGCTCCAAAAAACAAAATCAAAAATTGCTATTAGTTAATTTTTTTCCCCCAAGACTACACAATTTAAAAAAAAAAGTTAAGATGCAATTTGCAATTATTGCTTGGAATTTTTCTTCAAAGTCAATTTGTAGAATTCAGAGAGAAAAATACGATTTAATCTTGCCTAATTTCTAAGTTTTTCTCTTTCTCTCTTTTCATTCCACATTAAAATGTGAAAACAATCCCAATAAAATATGAACATTACTAGCCAACAAAAATACCTTTTGAAGAAAAATAGTTAAGTTTGAAAATTAATATTAACAACTAAATGAAAACACACACACAAACAAAAAAGCCTAAAATTAATTTTGAAAATAGAGACATTGTTTTAAAATATCTTCAGTTTTTCTGTCCTCTTTTTCAACTTTGATTTTATATAAATCTACATGCACTCAAATTCCATCCTGTTCCACTAGTTAAAAGAAACAAAACAACAACTCCATCACATTATCACAATTAAAAAAAACTATTCTTTGCAATCTTTCCAAAATAGAAACACCAATTTCATCACAAATCAATGAGAATGCAAGATTGATGTATGTTCAAAAGTATTAAGACTGAACCTGTATTTGGACATAAATATTCAGTGAATAGAATAATTTCCTTCAATTCATTCATTCCACCAGGTTTTGGATTGGTCAAAGAAACTATGAAACTTCTTTTGATTTGGTGTGAAGCTAGTTATTTCTTTAATGTACTCCATACCTGTAAATTTCACCCTTGAGTTGAATTTTCAGTTTAAGAAACTAGTCACATGGATTATATGCCTGGTGTGTATGGAAGGTGCTGTACTTGCCAAAAAACTGTTGATCAAAAAGTATAGAGACTGGCATCAATTCTTCAAATTGGTATCAACTTCTTTAGACAGCATTTTATAATAGGCTGCTCAGCTGTACACACTATTTAAATTTTAAGCTTCAGTCTTGAAAGCTTTTGATTACATTTTGTATAATCAAAATTTTTTTTTTAATTGTAAATTGTTACTTAGCAAAATTGGGATATCATAAAATTTTCTATTATTGCAATACATCTAAAATGCGCTAAGAGAATAAAGCAATTTACAACCCAACTGAAACTAAAATGCTGATCAGAATCCTTCACTATTTCCTAAAGAGGAGCATCAATATCATCATTGGTTACAATTTGCAATGTGAATTGAACTGGTTGCCAAGCTATATGTTCTCAGAGAGCCAAACAAATGGAACCTAGTGGCTGAAAATTTACTTGAATAACTTGGTTTGAGGGTGAACATGAGATAGGTAGCACTGACCTTCAAGGTCACAAGGTGATTGCAGTGCAATTTAGAGTCAAAATTAATTTTTCTTTTCATATCTAGTCAGCATACAGTTAACTATGTTACCATCTTTATTTAAATGTGTTAGGATTTATTAAATAACCTTTAAACCTCGATTAACCAATTCAAGATACCTTAGCTACTGTGTGTGTGTATATATAACTACAAAATGCAGATTTCAGCACAATGATGTTGCTGTAGTTTCAAGTCAATTACAAGTTGGTTTTATGAAGTGGATTATTAGCTCATGTCCACCTAGTTTTTGAATTTAGAGTTGTCTTTCTCCTAGATTGGTTACCAACCGAGAGAGAGAGAGACACACAGAAAAAACAAGCTGCCATATTGTTTTAAACACTATATGTATCCTGCATATGGCAGATGTTTTACTTTTCAGATGAATTAGACTTTTGTGATCAATTTTAAACTAGAATTGATTTGGGCACCTCTTTTCAAGTCCTGTAATTCTTGTGGATGCTAATTTTAATTGCTTTCTAGGTGAATTAAACCTTCCTCATCAATTCTGAACTGTTTCCAGCACCTCTGGAAGCTGGTGAGGATACTTGCGTCCTATCTTTACATTTATCAAATTCCATTAAAGCTCCCCTTAAAATGAAAGGAGCTTACATGTCAAGTTTATGATTGCCCCATAAACCAAAGAGAGAAAAAGAGTGAGTATATATATATATATATATATATATATATATATATATATATAGTTTTCGTGATTCTTTTTCAGTGAAATCTAGGTAGTTAACATTAGCTATTGTATCTAGTTCTACAAATCTGCTCTATGCAAATATTGAGCACTCTTTAAAATATTTGATTGTTTTGTGACTGTATTTTTTTGCTTCATTTTTTCTGTAAAAGAAACTTTTTTTTTACAAATATATATAAATAAAATACCAAATGACACAAAAAAAAAAAAAAATCACAACTATTGTTTCACAAATCTATTTCCAAGTTGGCAGCAAAATGAATGACATTACTCAGGAAGTAATTATTCTATCTGCTTGAATAATTTTCTGTTGAAATGTATCATGTGGTGACCTAAACTTGTCAGATGACATTTCACTTGAGATTTTAAATACTTGTCACTTGTTAAAATGGTTTTTCATGTAGTAGCCTTGTCCTGAAAGAAAAAGAAAAAAAAAACCCTCCACACACTGGCAATCTGGCTCATTCCCCAAAAGTTTGGTAACTCCTGTCTTATAAAAACAAACCAACAAATGAAACCTGTACAAAGTTTTATTTACATGAAGAGAGAGAGAGCAAGGCCCATATGGTTCTGTGCAAGACACTGATATCCCTGATAACACTTGCAGTTTTATCATTCAGCTGGCTATAAGCAGCAGTAATGTAGAGGAGAGAATGAAGAAAAAAAAAAAAGCTAACAACAAATTCACATACAAAATTTAAACCATCAGTATGAAACCTGCAATGTTATATAATTGGAGAAAGACACACTCAGTTGCAAGAAGATAGAGGAGAAAAAAAAAAAAAAAAAAGAAAAAAAGAAGAGAGAATTAGCCAGATTCCTTAGGGAAAAGAGAAAAGGAGTTAAAAACAGGTAATACATTAAGTCTTATATAGAAATAAGTCCTTATGCTCCTGAGTATTGTAAATTAAAAAAACAAAAACTGACCAACATATGTCAGATTTGCTCAAGATTCTAATGTTCATCCCTAAGTCCCAAAACAACCATATTAAGAGGTAAAAGAACAAGAAAAAGTATCTATAATAGAAGCTAAGAAACTTACCTATACAACTTCTACATGGTCCATATCTAAATCAGTAAAAATTACGTAGACTGATCACAAATGGTAATGGGTTTGAAATCTCAATGTTTGACCTTAAATTTGGACCCAAATGAACCACTGTAAAGTAGACTGCACTAAAGGGCCAATAAATGAGCCTATGTACCATGGAAAATTCTGTATTTAAGTTTAGGGACAAGTAAACTCCAATTTAAAGAAACTATATTTAGTCAAATATAGTAAAGTGGAACAGTCATTTGTAGAAAAGCTACAATACTTAAAGTAATGATATACTTCTATGACAATAGATTTTCAAACCATTAAGTAGCAAGGATTTTATCAATACATGTACTAACTTACATTTCATATTGCTACTACTGGCTTTAAACCCAAGTCAATTATAGGAGCAATGTGTGGTTAAAAAATGAATAAACAAAAAACTTTACCAGATGAACTAAGCCACTCATCCCATTTTATAAAATGGACAAGAGTTGTGTGTGAGTGTGTGTGTGTGTGTGTGTGTGTGTGTATATAAGTAAAAAGTAAAGTTGGCGACCATAGTCGAGGGCGACCAGAAAGCTACCTTTTCAATAGCTACTACACAATGGTGTAGGGGAAGGCACTACTCCTTTCCCTGGATTGCTCCATTTAACCCTTGATACATACCTTACATTGCTGAGTGTTGAGCAAGGAGGTATCAAGTACCATTTTAAAAGTCTTTGGTATGACTCAACCTGGGATTGAACCCAGGACTCCCGGACCATTGGCAAACACTACCAGTTAGGCCAATGAGCCAAGTGTAAATAGAAAAGCAATTTTAAGAAGAATTTCTTTGATTAATATCTTGATTTTTGTTATTCTTTCAATACTGAATGAAAATTTCAGAATTCAGCAGAGAGAATTCAAGAAATCTTACACCATTGGAAAGAACACTTCATAAATACTTTATATTAAGGCAATTTGTTAGAATTAGATCTAAAATGACAAAAACTGTATAGCTTAAAAAGCATAGAAGAGTGCTTATCTTGGACAAACTTTTTTTTTAGGACTGACACCCAAGTATAGTGATTTTTTTTTCTTTTAGAATAATCAAATACATTTGTCAGCACAAAATATAAGTTTTACTGTTAAAATCTTAAATGATGCTAATTTCCAAGTTATACAAGGTGCATTACAAAAGAAACCAAACTTCTGAAACATTGTGACAATAAGATGTTTTAGCAGTGACCTTGAAATTTTGTATAAGATCAACCCCAGTTAGGTCACACTCATGAAGGGGTCTGATGTTGAAAGACAAGAAACCACTGATTAATCCAGAAACATCACTGGTGATATATCCCAGCACATTTTCAAGGAGTCTAATTCATATATAACTAACTGCATTAGTTAGTTAGTAATGGAGCTCCATATGAATGAATATGAAGTCTACATGTCATTTCCCGCCCCCCAAAAGTTGAACAAATTAGGAAAAACTTTTGCAGTGACTTTT
Source organism: Sepioteuthis lessoniana (assembly GCA_963585895.1). Taxonomy (NCBI): domain Eukaryota; kingdom Metazoa; phylum Mollusca; class Cephalopoda; order Myopsida; family Loliginidae; genus Sepioteuthis; species Sepioteuthis lessoniana. The sequence continues at coordinate 83,192,591 of OY757918.1, forward strand.
CTAATGTCACAAAGAAACTGGGGAGATCTTCCAATATCAATGGATAATGATCACGGAGCAGCTGGAGATAAGTCACCGTACAGCCACCTTACTCTTCCAATTTGGCCCCTGTGGACTTTTTTGTTCCCAAAGCTGAAATCCACTCTGAAAGATCATTGATTTCAGATGATAGAAGAGATAAGAAAATGCACTATGAAACCTCTACATGTAGACAAAAAAAAAAACAAAAACAAACAAAAAAACCCCTACTGGGAACAGTATTAGAGGGAAGGGGACTATTTTGAAATAAAAAGTCTCATTAAATTGGAGATAAAGGAATGAATTTGTGAAATGTTTTGTTTCTGTTTTGACATATTGTACATTCACAAATCAAGAAATTGTGCAAATAGTCTGAATTATGTGAAATGAATAGAAGAAAAAAAATAATGGAAAATTAATGTTTGTAAAAAGATAAACAAGTGATAAGGACCAGCTTATAAAACAAAATTAAATTTATACATAACTAGCTTATTCTTAATCAATTTTAGAAAAAAAAAGGGGGGGTATAACTTAGAAGAAAAAGTTATCGAACAACATTTTCTACAAATAGAGCAGGTCTTAAAAGAATTTTTTTTAAGCCTCTTAGATGAAATGCTAACAGAATTAGTTAGCATTGTTAAGGTTATGTAAATTATTTTGTTTTCTCTATTTGCCAGAGTTATATAATTTAAAAAAAAATCCTTATATCTTCTATCCTTTCCTAATATGGACAGACTTATGAGAAGAGTTGGGTATGGATTGTCAAAGAGCTTTCACTCAGATAAAGGTTGGTGTCTGGCAGATATAGTTTTAGTTCCAGTTAAGAGAAACAGACATAGATGGATTATTTATAATATGGTTTGAATTGAAGCCAAGCTATTTAAAACGGAAAACGAAGATAAAATTAGATAAAATAAATCTTAAAATAAAAAAAATAAATAAAAATCATAAAAAAGAAGAAACAGAGAAGAAGCAGCACAAGAAAAATGTGATTAGAGAAAGTAATAAAGGCTTAGAGTTAAAATAAGAGAAAATCTAAAGAGCAGTAAAGAGAGAGAGAAAGAAAGAAAAAGCAAATATTGGAAATTGAGAGAGGGAGAGAGAGAGAGAGGGGAGAGGCAATCATACCCACCCCAGCATCAGTAGAACAGTGTCCAAATATTGGGCAAAATATGTTTTTACTTTTCAAAAAAAAAAGGGGGGGGGGGGTTTAAAGAAGGAAAGAGTAGGGACCCCCCACCCCCACAAAGGTTATGTTTGTGTTGCATGCCCAACCCCACTTCATTTATTTTAAACCCCCATCCTCTAAAAGCTGTTGATTGATCCTTATCTAATCTTGGCAAGGACAGCAGCTCTTCTGTCTGTGTTCTGGAACAAGGCTCGGATCAACTGCTTCACTTCACTGGGGGAGAATTCATGAGCTAGCACACCCTTGCCATCCGCCCACCGGTCAGTAATTTCTTGGAGATTGGCATTCAGAATAAAGATGAGTTCTTTGAATTTCATCCATTTTGGAATGTTTCTTTGAAGCTCGACTTTCATGTGTGCCTCATTGGTTGAGTCCTCTGTGAATTTGGTGCAAAAGAGTGGGCCAGCTTTCTCATCAAACATACACAGCAAATGGTGCAAGTGACTGGCATCTTCAGCACTTATGTCTTCCAGTGATGCAATGCTGTTAACAACTTCAACAAGAGCACAATTCACCAGAGTACCTGCAACATAAATAATTATCCTTAATTTTGATTTGGTTCTATGACATTAACCATAGTAGGTTATTTAATGCCAAATCCGGTTTATACATATATATTAGATATATATGATTTGTAAACATAAGTCAACAAAGCTAAATGATTCCAAGTATTGCTATGTATCACTGATAATTCAATTAAACATCAGTCATTTGTTTACATACAGTTAAATGATTAAACAGTTCTATTTCTACCAATTCAATTTAGCATAAGTCATTTGTTTGCACTCAGTTTAAATGTCAAACAGTTCCATTTGATCCATAGATAGGATCCTATAGGGTGCTACCACTTCAAGCCAGAGTGGAACTGGGAGTGAAGGCAATAAAGAACTACTCCACATTCCCCAAAGCTCCAGTACTACTGGAACCTTACCATCAGATTGTTTAGGGTCATATCTAGGACACTCGTTGGGAGAGTCTTACTCCTCTGCAGAGACACAGTCAGTGTATCTACCGCCACACATTTAATTTTGAGAGGTCTTAGGAACACAATATTATCAATTACATACATATATATTATCAATTACAACCAGCATGTGTATCACTTGACCTCTGTACCATTTTAACTTTGACATAAATGGCCAAAAATGTTGGCACCTGCAATATGGTACTTATCACTAGTCCATTTTGTAGTGGCAAAGTAGTTGCCAAAATAACCATTAGGTATAGGCAGTGATGGAATTCAGCCAGTTTACAAGAACCAATTCTTAGAATTTCATTAATCCAGAGAACTACTTAAATCAAGGGTTCTAAACCTTTTATTCATTCATTTTAAAGCTGGGAAAATAACTGAAATTAATAATTTCACTTGCAAGTTTACAGTATGTGGCATCCCAAAAATCAATCTTTGCATGTATATGGGGCCAGCCAGCCAGCCAGCCAGCATGGTTTGTACCAAGAGACTGTAGTAGTAAGACCTGTAGTGAGAGAACCTGTTATTAAAATTTTTGAATCACACCACTGAGTATAGGTGTAAAATCTGAATAACTTGAATAGATATTTACTGAAATTAGCTTAGTTTATCCGAAGGCCATAAGCATGAGGCATCCAGTGGGGATGAAAGTCACTGAGCAGTTGCAATAGTCAATTAAAATAGACTTAACCAATCTTCCATGTCCATCTTCCTAACTTTAATGAAATGTTAACAGCAAAACTATCAGGTACAGAGACAATTGGTTGGTTTGGTTTTATGGCATATCAACTCTTGTTGGTTATTTAATGTCAAATTCTCTTTATACATGATTTGTAAACAGTTCGTAGATAAGATTTTAAAATGAGGCAGGGCTCACTTGTTTGTACTCTTAAATGGTTATAAATAGGATTTGTAAGTCAATAGTTTGTAGGTAATCATATTTTTACATGAGTCAGAGCTAATTTGTTTGCACCGACTTAAATAGTTTTAAATATTATTAACCTAAATAGTTTTATTTGCACATAGTTAAATGGTTTTAAGCATCACTATAAAAATTCAATTTAGGTACACAGATGAAGAGTTTCAAGAATTGCTAATCAACACTAATAATTCTATTCAACAATACTCATTCATTAGAACAGTTAAATCATTCCAAGTATTGCTATATATCACTAACATTTCAATTAAACATAAGTCATTTGTTTACAGTCAAATGGTCAGAGTTCTAGTTCTGACAATTTGATTTAACATAGCTACCACTCCAAGTCAGAGTGGACCTGGGAGCAATGGCAATGAAAGCGTACTCTACATTCCCTAAAGCTTTGCCACTGAAGCCTATCAGATGGTTTAAGGTCATATTCAGGACACTCATTGGGAGGGTCTTACCTCTCTGCAGAGATGCAGTTGGTGTATTCTGCAGCCCCAGCTGATTGGGCTGACAATAATTGTGGTCAAATAAACAATGAATGCAGACATTAAAAGTGTTTAGATTGATTAAGATTTTTTGATTACACATGAGAATCAAATGATAGTACTAAGAATCTAAATATATAGCTTAGCCAGTAAGAAGAAATTGGTTTCATTTGGAAAGAAAGGAGAGGGAAGGGTAGAAAGAGAAAAGTGAACTGGTAGAAAGAGAGGGGGTATGAATAAAATCTTAAAGAAAAACCAAAATAAAAAGCCGCATACCCATTGCTTTTGAATAAATGTGGGGTGGCAGGATATCTTCCCAGATCGTTTTGAGATGGTTCAACTTGTAGAGAACCTGCTTAATAGAACGTTCGGCAGAAAAATGGTTGCCTTCCTCTGACACAGAAACAAAACCTGTAATGAGAAATAGGAAATAAATGATCAAATAAAATCTATAGATTACTTAAAAAAAAAAAAAAAAAAAAAAAAAAAATTGATGGTATATAATACTCTCAAACATTCACATTTTACATTACATTATTATAGAGTTAGATTATATACAGGTAGTCAAATGTCTGGGTAAACATTTGCTTATAAGATACTTTTATTGTGCATATAAAGTTTAGAGGTTGTTCTTAAGTTATTAGAGGAGGAGTAAAGAGGAGAGAAGAGAAAGAGAGAAAAAAATTCTTATATGCCATCAAATAGTTTAAAGTACAAATAATTGTTTTAATACTGATAACAAATCAATACATAACTGCTAGAATAGAAATGAATAAGATTATGTAGGATAATAAAAAGAAATAATCTTTTAACACATCAATCACCATATAAATATAAATCATAACTGCTATAGTAGAAATGAATAGGATTATGTAGGATAATAAAAAGAAAATCTTTTAACACATCAATCACCATATTACTTCAATTCTCATTGTGTGTGTGATATATATGCATGCACACATACATACACAGTTTTAAAAAGAAAATATCTCATTTGAGATGTAAGTATCTGAGTAACTATAGTCTAGGTAAATGAAACTAATTAAATTTATTCATCAAAACTTGACTGAGAAATTCAAAAAAGGTATGTGGATTTCATAAATAATTTCAAGAGTTTTTATTTATGCACACCGCTGTGACAAATCAGTAGTCCAGCTCCTGCCAAACACATTGTGGCATGTCTTGGGTAACAACATTAAGCCTGTTCAATTTCATTTGCTTAGACAATATAGTTACATCTGAAATTACAATTTTTTTCCTGAAAAGACCATGTTATAAATAATAAAGAGTATCAACTTATTTATTGTTTAAGTGAGCAGTCTTAAGTAGTAATTATTGTTTTAATGTGAGATATATATATATATATATATATATATATATATATATATACACACACACATACATACATACATACTAACCTTGCAAGAAATGACAAATTTTATGAAGATTTTTATTAGAGCAATACTCTTAGAGAAAGGATTTCAGTCCAATTTACAAATCATTATTTGTAAAATGTAATTTTTTGCAAGATACATATACCATTAAAACAATAATTGCTACTTAAGACTGCTAACCTACACAATAACTAAGTTAATACTCTAATACACACTAACACGCAGTGTTTCAAAAAAGAATTTAAAAAAAAAAAATTTGTGGGGGTCTGAATGTCTTTATTAAATCATCCAAATTCAAGATAATGAGGAGATGCTAAAAAGAAGTCTTCAATCATTCCCTAATAGAAGCATCAGTATCATTATGGGAATCCAATGAATTTATAGGTTGTTAAGTAACTGTGGAAAAATTAATTAAAATAGATTAAATAAATCAATGATAATAGAAAGAAATTGTTTTTCTTTTTACCAGATGCAGCACTAAGACAGTCAAGTAGGTCATCTCTTTGAGTTGCCATTTGTTGCATTAGAGCTCCAGTACCTATAGATCGCACTTTTTGGATGAGATCAACAAACGTTCCCGCCCCATCATGTAGAGGTGATGGTAGCTGCCGGCTGAACTGGGGTCCCAACAACATGAGATGATGTGCAATATACATGCAGTTATTATGATGAATAGCTAAAAATAAAATAAAAAGATAGACAAATTAATAAAGTTAGCTTCAGATCACACCAATTATCCAATTGTAGCATTAATGATTTCAGAAGTAGATTCAGACAATTATAAATTAATCTTTGACTAGTTATTTTATTTATCTCAACTACTTAAACTGTCATGATACAGCAATTAGAAATTAAGATAAAAGAAACTATTTAAAAATTGATGATTTGCTGGGTATGTAAATATTTTTTTAGAAGTTGGATATGGTTACCCAAACCCTCTGTTATGGGAAGGATGTGACTCAAGGTCAAGTAGTGTACAGCTGGTTTGAATTCTGAGTCTTCCTTCACCTTGACTGGTTGTCTTACCAAGATTAAAAAACGTAATCTGCCCTACTATTTATCCATAGGTGAAGAGAACAGATAAATTCATACCTTTTCCAACGGCATTAGTACAAAGTGAAATGCAGAGGAAGTACTCACAGCATAGTGGCTAACCTGCGGGACTGCAACATTGTAGTAAGCAAGCTTAAAATCTAGTCTCACAATTATGTTTACTTTCAGGGTAATACCCTTGGGAAAAGTATGAACTCTTATCACCACCACTACCACAACCAGCAATGAGTTAAATCGTATCTCTGCTGTTCTAAAAAGATGACTTTAGCATTAAATAACCCACAAAGGTTGATATGCTATTAAACAAAGAAACCAAATCAAACAAAGTTAAATACAAAGTCACATCCAAGACGTGAATTTAAGTCAGTGATTAAATTTCCTGAGATGATAACAGTTATGCTGAACAAGTCTTCAAAACAAAATTGAAAGTGTGTAGAGTTGTTTAACTTTTCTTAGTTGCCTTCTGATGTAAGAATTTAACACAGATCATATAAGTTGGCGACCATAGTAGAGGGCGACTCGAAGGTTCCCTTTTCAATAGCTATTACACCAGTGTAGGGGAGGGCGCTACTCCTTTTTCTGGATTGCCCCACTTTATTTTTACTACGTATATTATAATGCTGAGTGCTAAGCAAGGCGGCATCAAGTACCATTTTTTGCATCTTTGGTATGACTTTACCTGGGATTGAACCCAGGTCTATTAGGCTATTAGCAAATCCACCTTTGGACAAAGTATTGTCAATCACTAAATTTGTGACTAGTATTTCTTTGAAGTGACATTCTCTTATCGTCTCCTACACATGGAAATGCCAGGGTTGGCTTGACCAGCAAGGACTTACATACACCAGGTTTGTGTGGACACTAAATGTAGCCAAGAGAACCTGCCAGGGGTGATGGATAATAGGGATATATGGTGAGAGAGTCAGGGAATTCTTTGCTATCAACACAACTTGATTTCTTACATCTTCATTTCAGCTGCATCTTATTACATTAATAGTGTAAGTTGATATACCATTAAACAAAGAAAGTAGTATCATCTTGAATTTTTTCTAACCGAAGCATTGTCAATTATTTGTGCATAATATTTCTTTTGTCTTAGTTTCACTTGCTTCTCAAAGCAATTTTTATAATTAGTGAACAGTAACAATTAGAATTAAATAACCAATCAGGAGACACAAACTTGTATTCTTTTCGTTTTGGAGAAACCTCTGTGTGTGTGTGTGTATGTATATATATATATATATATATATATATATGACACTTGCTGCATTACTTGAGCTACAAGAGCCAATGATGCAGAAATATCGATTCTAACCAATAAACCTGTTAATTTTTCTCTGATCATTTAACACCATCATACTTGATGCTGTTGTCTTGTTTTTATATGCACAAATAATTTCAGTAGTAATAGTAATATGACAAAACAATACTATAAAAAGGTAAAAATTTAAAAAGTATAAAACTATTCAATCTCAAATGTCTTAAATGTTTATAAGATAATTTCTTTCTTTTAATGTAAATAAAACTTTGTAGGGGAGCAAGTAGTGGTTAGCATGCTGGACTACTACAAAATAGTATGAGAGTTCAAACTCCAGTTGCACTATTACGTTCACTTTCAGACTAATACTTTTGGGAAATACATGAACCCATTTGTCCCTCCAGCTATGGATTGAATAGTTCCACTACTGCCTTTCTACAAGGCTGGCTTTGGCATTAAATAATACATGAAGTTTAATATATCATAATAGGAAAAAAAAAAAAAAAAAAAAAAAAAAACAGTTTTAATTGTTGGTTTGTTTTTATAAGTTAGCCAACATTTTTGGAAATGTTTTTTTATCTTTTTATTTTCAGGCAAAGATAATGAAAAAAAATAGGTAAAAACATTTTAGCAGATAAGTATTTTAAATCTTAAGTGAAATGTCACATGAGAAATTTAAGCAGGAAGAATTAATTCTTCAGTAATTCTATTAACTTTGCTGCCTAGATGAAGATCAAGATTCAAATCAGACATAGAAAAAAATAAATAAAATAAATAAATAAAATTTAAAAATGTGCCTTTAAACTCAAGAAAAAAGAAAAAACCTCAACAGAAAGGCACCACTAATCTAAATTTTATATTTCACTTACATAAGATGTTTACATGAAAATGCAGAGCAAAATCACAATATTTTAAAAGTATAAAACAGGATAATAATAATGAAACAAGATAAAAACTTACAATTTGGTTCCACATTGTTGATTCTTAGAGTTATTATTCAACACACACACACATATATATATATATATATATATATATATATATATATATATATATATATATATATATATATACATACATACATACATACACACACACACTACAGGTTATAGCTATAAAAAAAAAAGCGTATGGGGAGGGGGAATTTTGAAGCATGAAAATCAGTGTTATATATTATTGCCCCCTTGGCTTTTTTTTTGTGAATATGCTCAGAATATTTCTTTAAAATGAAATTCTGATGTCTGTACACCCAATGTTTTCTGCTTTTTAAAAAAATTAGAAAAAAATTTTTTTTTTTAAAACAATTTGTATATTTTATTTTTTCATTCTCTATACGCATATCTCGTCTATCCTACCTTTTCCCCGCCGTCACAAAAAGTGTTACATGTCACTTTGATTTCCCTCTATTTAAATATTACTCCTTTCCTACTTTTTTGTTACTCTACATACTCTCTTACAGACAGCCACCACTACCAAAAAAATAAAGATGCAAGATACCCAAGAAATGGAAAAAAAAAAAGAAAAAAAGTAACTAATAACATTTATTATTCATTTTAAATTTCTATTAACAGATTTATTTAAATATCTTATTCTACAGACTTAAACTATTATATGTTTACAAGAATATATAAAGAAATCCATGACAAAACACACATAAAGAGGAAAAAAAAGTATTATTGAGCTAGTTTTATGTTAAAAGTATATAGATTGATGGACTGCGTTTGTTTTGTAATTATGTATTTTATGTGATATAGTATTAAATAAGGATGTGAAACTAAAGATTATTTTAAGTTGTAAAATGATATTAAATTATTGTAAAAAATTTAATTAAGAAAGGGTGTTGAATATATCTTTACATGTATATTTTGTTTGTAATAAATGTGTAATATCTAATGTCTGATCTACATGTTAATAACTTTGGTTCATTTGTGTCCTCAAAGGTTTAGTTTTTTTGTTTAATGGCATATCAACTTTTGTGTCCTCTAAGAATTTTGAAAAATGGGCTATTTTGTGTGTGTGTGTGTGTGTGTGTGTGTGTGTGTGTGTGTGTGTGTGTGTGTGTGTGTGAAGGGGGGATTTTTTTGTGTTTAGTTTATATTTTGTTTGTAATGATATGAGTTTAAAGTCTGTTCAAGAGATTTATAATTCTGGTCCTATTTGTATCCTCCTAGAACTTAGAAAATGGAATTGAAGTGTTTTATGTAAAGAGGAGACTTTAGTTTTTCCAAGTCCTCATCAGATGATGACTAGTTGTACTAAGTAGGTGAGTTAGTAATCAAAGCTTCTGACAAAATCCATAAAGCTGTGCAACTTCTGGTGAGGAAATAAACAAGTAAATAAAAAGTGAATGAGAGAAGAGAGGAGTCAGCTAGTACTGATGTGAATAACCATTTTTTTTAATACATTGACTTATCAGCTGGCAGCAGGAAAATAAAATAACAAAAAACTACTTGATTAATATATAATGCAGCCATTGGCAAGCAATTCTTATTCCCAGTGGATCAATGGAGGGGAGAAAAACCAAAAAAAAAAAAAAAAAACGCCCAATCAAAGCAAATATTTTCTTAAAATCAATTCAACAATAAAATAATTCATGTCACAGGAGAGAGAGAGAGAGAGAGAGAGAGAGAGAGAGAGAGAGAAGGTTGAGGAGGGTTAAGGCTGCAGAGAATACAAGTTCATCATTGATATTCCAGCAACAGGATGAAAATACAAGAGAGCATTGAAATTCTTATGAATGCCAGACAAGTTTACATACAAGCCACAAATGTTGATCTCTATTTTGCAAGATTTTTCTTGCATATAATCAAGGAAAATGGCACTTAATTTTAAAAATTTTGAATTAAAAGAAATCTAATATTCTTTCAACCTATTTTTTTTTTTAAATTTCAAAATATTATCTGTATTATCAAACAAATAATATAAACATGTTTATTTGAAACAATGTACCTATGTAACTTATGTCAATTTTCCACCTATTGCAGACTCCAAGTCCTATACTAACCATGATTTACCATGTTCCAAAGATATTTCTTGCAAAAAAGACAGGGAACTAACAGTCACTTGGTGTTACCTGGGTGCCAAATATGTAATAATTTTTTTGTTGTTACATTGAAATGACTTATAGCAAGTCTTTATGAAGTTCTGCTTGTATGTAATTACAATCTGAAGTATCCATTAACATCAGGTAAGAGGTTAAGACTTGGATCACAGCTGATTATAAATCACAGCAAAATTATTCTTCTGTAATGATAGTTGGACAGTAAATGTTAAACTGCTCAAGTTATGCAAATTTGTTGGATATAGTCCTGAAAAGTTCTAAAATATGTGAAAATTCTTTTGTTTATAAACACCATGATGACATCCTTCAAGACTATTATAAAGCCAAGATACATTGTATAGGGTTTATACAGACAATGAATTTTCTAGAATTCATAAGATTATAGTTATGACCTCTTTATCCAGCAATGATAGGTTTTCTCAGCTAGTTTATCCACAAGAGAAAAGAAAAAGAAAATAGAAACCAACATGTCTGTTTCCTAATCTTTTCCACTGAAGCATATCAATGTTAAATTGAAAATTGTGCTATCCCCCCCCCCCAAAAATAAGAATTACTAATGAAAAATATTGTTTAAAGTTATGAATAAAATATCCCTTTGGATAGATAATTGCATAGGAGGAACTCTGTGTGTGTGTGTGTGTGTGTGTGTGTATATATATATATATATATATATATATATATATATATATATATATATATATATATATATAAATAAGAGAGAGAGAGAGAGAGAACACACACACGGGGAGGGGGGTCCTTGTGGTGTAATGGTAAAAGCAATGAACTGTGGGATTGTAATAAGAGAGTTTAAACTTCAGTCACACTATTACATTCACTTTTGGACAAATACCCTTGAGAAAGGTATGAAGCCGTTTATCCTCCCAGCTATGGGTTAAATAGTACCACTACTATTCTTCTAGAAGGAAGGCTTTGGCATTAAATAACCTACAATGGTTGATATGTCATTAAAACAAAGAAACCATAGGCACATGCTTGGCCATTATTTCCTGATGGCCTATTTAGACAATAGTTGCATTTTTTTCTCTTGTGTGTGTGTATATATATATATATATATATATATATATATATATATATATATATATAAAATGTTAAGTATCATACATTACGAGTTAAATATGTATCTGAATAAAGTATTAAAAAAATAAAATTAAAATTCTAATAAATCTTTCATCTTTGGTGGTTATGTCTAATTAAACCATGGAATTTCCAAGGATTTTGCAAATTAAAATAATTGAGAAGTTTTGAAACATTCAAACTGGGAAATTATTCCAAAAATCCGAAAAGAAAAGAAAAAAAATGACATACCTGTCAGCTGGGGTAACGTTGCTAAGCGTCGTTTGTGAAACGTTGGAAAGACACAGCAGAAAAGTTCAAACATATTCCGAACGGCATAAAACATTTTCACAGCACAAGGATCTGAACTGCTCACAGCTTCATTAAGAGTTTCATAAGCTAATGCAACTAGTTTCATTACAGATTCACTAAAGAAAAAAAAAAGAAAAAAAAAAGAAAATGAAGACAATCAATTTTAAACACATGAGAGAGAGAGCAAAAAGTAAGGGCTTAGAACACAAATGCTTAAAAAGTTTTCTGTTTAAGAGTTATTTCAGATTATAGAAACGAGTAAAATATGCAGCAAACAGGCATAATACAAGTATGAAATAAAGAGACATAAAAAGAACAGATGTTTTATATCAGTCTAGAAATAGTAACAAATGTAAACTGCTACAGATCTTCTTAACACCAAGAAGGATCTAAACCACATTGGCTTTATAATTGAAATGCATTTCAAATTGTTCAACACTATCTATATAAAAAAAGTGGGATTTATTAAATGTATAAAAACTTCCATTCACTATTATACATATTACAATAAAAAATCCTAGGGCAACAAAAGTGCTGAGATCAGTATATTGCAGCATTAAGTGACTATTTTAAAAGGGGGTTGGTTTAGTTTCTTTGCTTAATGGCATATCATCTTTCATGAGTTGTTTATTGTCAAAGTCATCCTTGTAGAAGGACACTAGAAGTAATATCCAACCCATAACTTTTCTAAAGGTATTGGTCTGAAAATGAACATAATAGCATGAGTTTGAATTAGCTTACTATGATGTTATACCGGGCCATTGGCCTAATGAGTAAAGTGTTCACCAATGGTCTGGGAGACTGGGGTTCAATCCCAGGTAGAGTCATGCCAAAGACTTAAAAAAAAAATAACTTGATGCTGCCTTGCTTAACACTCAGCATTATAAAAGGTACAGATCAAGGATAAAGTGGAGCAATCCAAGGAAAGGAGTAGCGTCCTTCCCTACACTTCAGTATAGTAGCTATTGAAAATGGAGTTTTCAGATTAGCCCTTGATTATGGTCGACAACTTTTTTACTATGTTGCAGTCCAGCATGTTAGCTGTGTCACAATAAGCACAGCCCCCTTTAAAGGAGTTAGTAGCCAAACTTACATATTGTAAAAATAAGGTTTTTTTTTAAAGAAGTCTTGAAACTTTTTGATCACACCACATATAGTGATACAGCAAATACTAAAAGAATATATAAAAATGCATTGAAAACTATTTTACAAAAGCAATGCAACATAATAGATTATACTACTAGCTGTTGATATAATTTATGATTTATTAAATGTCATTCTCAATTATATAGCGACACAGCAAATTATTTTAATGTTGTTTATATAAACTTATCACAAGTAAGATTTATTAAAGAAATGAATCAAACCTACTTTCTCTCTCTGTCTCATATATATATATATATATATATATATATATTATGTGTGTGACACAACAAATAATGATTCAAAAGGTCAACTATTTAATAATTCTATCAAGTAAATATGAAAAATACACAGGTGTGTCTAGGATAGAAAAGGGGAATTTTATTCTCTCTCCGAGCAGATTTTTTAAAGTTCCCACCTAGAAAATTAAAAAATGTCATAAATACATATTCCACAGGCCAATTAAAAGCAATCTGTAAAAGGTCATTCACAGGTTTTCAAATAACGAGTAATAAACACTAATGCTTAAAAATGAAATTTAATGAGTAAGCATCAAATTTTGCAAATTTTTGTTCTTTTGCTTAAAAAAGAAATTAAGGATAAATAGTTAAGGGTCAAGAACTAATGCAAACATTCACTGAGTAGAGTTTATTGTAGTTTAGTAAGTGTTTAGTTTATAGAAATTAGTATGACCCTTTACTCATGGTATTTGAAAACTTGTGGAATCTATTTAGTGACAAAGTTTAAAAACTCAGATTAAACCTATTCAGCAATTTAATGCCATCAACTTTTATTTAAAACCAACATTAAAAGACATTCAAAGTAATAAGTTTTAAACAAAATATACATTATTTTTCTTTGTCAGTTTTACTCTTTCACTTTCCTTCCTGATTTTATGTCTACTTTCCACTTCCTGCAAAAGTGACTACTCTTACAGTCAGCAGTCAATGCAACATGCCTCAAATTTGTGTGGGTGTTTTATTGGTTTCATATGATGAACAGATGCTACTGTTTTATAGTATGTATTTACCCAACCCCTCTACTACAGATAGGATGTGGCACAAAACTAATTTTTCTGTGGAATAAAGCTGGTTTGAATTCAAAATTTCCCATCTCCCCGACTGGTTATCCAACCAAGGCTAAAGAACCCAGTCTGCACCAGTATTTACCCTTGGCTGACGCCAGAAAAAAAATGGATTCATGCCTTTTCCAAAGGTATTAGCACAACGTGAAATGCAAACAGCTTTGTCCACAGATTTCATTTTCTACAACAATAATTGTTATGCTAAGTGAATCTCCTGTTTTATAGAAATAATTTGAATTTAAATTAGACTCTTCAATTTGTTTTTTTTTTTTAATTTCTAAACATGGTATCATGTTTTGCTATGATTAGTCTTTTAGAAAAACTCAAAATATAAACTTCTGCTGAAAATTTTATATGGAGGTATATATAAAAAAACTTGTATTAAATATTGACAGAAAATTCCATCACCCTCCCTAGGACTAAAATGTTGCATTTACTACCAGAATAGGGAGTTCCAGGACAAAAAAAATGGAAGTGATGTTGTTCATTTTTTTTCTGCTTCCATGGTCTCTGAGATTAACTGGAAAGAATAAAACAATGAACACTAACATTGAGTTGTGTTTGTTCTACCTCAATCGAGGCTTGAAGTCTGGTTGGGTTTTATGGCATATCAACTAATGTTGTTATTTAAAACCAAATCCTGTTACTTGTTTTTTTTTTTTACGTATATTAAACTCATTTAGTAGTTACATTTTTAAATGAGCTGAGCTCATTTTTTCATAAACAGTTCAATTGTTTTGAATATTTCTATTTACTATAAATCATTTGTTTGCACAAAGTTAAATGGTTCCAAGTATTGCTATGTATTATAAACAATTCAATTAAACAGTCATTTGTTTACACACAGTTAAATGATCAAACAGTTCAATTTGACCCATTGATAGAACCCTATCAGGTGCTACCACTTTGGGTCAGAGTGGACCTAGGAATAATGGCAATGAAGAGGTACTCCATATTCCCCGGAGCTCAAGGACTGAAGCCTCACCATCAGATAGTTTAATATCATATTCAGGATGGTCATTGGAGGAGTCTTACCCCTCTGTAGAGATGCAGTCTGTGTATTCTACAGCCCCAGCAGACTTCAATCAATGATGATACTGCACAAGCTATATTTTGTACAAAACCAGATGAATGGCCGATAGACATGTCATTTACCTATAGTCTTTTTAAAATTCACTTTCAGTTTAAATAGACTACCAACCAAAACAAACACTTAAGACAAATATGCTAAATAACTTATCAATAAACAAATTCGATAAAATAAAAAAAACAACATGAAAATATCAAAACAAGTAAATAAGTATAACAAATGTGAATTCCCACCCCCCAGGAAACAAAAGTTTATTAATAAAATGTCTGCTCAGCAAAATATCCGTTGGCCATTCATTCAGGAACTGTTTTGCTCATGTAAGATCTATAACCTCCCATCTCTTTCACTAACAATACCCTTTCAAAAATCTCACAAGTAGAGAAATTTTTTTTTTTAATAACTTACCTAACATGACATGTGGGTAATCGGAAGGTATTATCACTCAGCTGTGTCTCATTGGCCAACATCTCAAGTTTACGGGCTTTTTTGGCAGAGGGAGCATCGGAATCAGCAGTTGCCATGTCACCAAGAGGCTTGTCATGGGAAATCACAATAGTGTGGTGAATTTCCGACATCATCAGCTTCCTGGCATCTTCGAGAATTTCCTGGCACTTTTTGTTAGCAAAGAGGACATTAACATTTTCTATGAAGTTTTTCAGGATTCTGTTATCCTCCTTGATGAAAGACATAGCTAGCAACTTGTCCTGGAACCGACTGACCAAGGCAACGACTTCATCAAATTTTTCTAGGTCTTTGTTATTGCTGGGGATGGAATGCAAGAGGCATTCCTGCACAACAACATTGAGAATTTCATCAGCATTGAGACGCCCAAAATGTTCCATGAGAGTCAAGTTTGGTTCATTTTCATCTTCAGACTTGTAGAGGATTATGCTGAGTAGGTTGGTGCTTAGGTAGTGTAGGATGGCTTCGATTTGGACAAGGGCAGCTTCGGGGGTTGCAATATCTTCATTGGTGGGGTCAATGGTCACTGACAGGCACGGATAGTCTGCAGTCTGTTGAGAGAGAGATGCTGCTTTGGTAATGATTGGCTTAATTATGTATTTGAGGAGATTATCTCCCAGCTGGATGAGTTTGGCCTTAAGAGTACCCAGTTTCCACATGGCACGGGTAGTCTCACAGAGGACATCCCGATTTTTGTCAGGTATTGCAATTTTCAATTTGTTGACAATTTTCTCATTTGATTTAGCTTCTCGTGTGTCCCACAGGATGTGTTGACGCCATGCATCATTCAGATCAAAAACCAATTTTTCCTTCTGGATCTTTATTTCCATTTGTACGGCCTTCAGGATTAGGATTTCATCCTCACGTGTATGAACAGGCTTTGAGAGTAGTTCTTGAATGGCTATCAAGCTTTCAGTCACCTTCACATATTCTTGGTTTCGGAATGCCATATCAGAGGCCACAAGGTATTTGTCTAACATGAGCATCTTCTCGAGCACAGTTAGTGTCACTGTTGTTTCTTGTAGCTGAGAAGACAAGGACTGAAATTCACTGCTTGACTGGTTTAACTGCGCTTTGATCTATAAAATAAAAGTCAGTCACTCTAAAACATGCAATTAAAATTTGAATAGAGACATTTTCATTATTTCAATAGCATGTGTCTAATAAAACTAATTCAACATATACTATCAACATCTTTTATAAAATTCATTTCCCTATCAGAAGCCTTTGTAAAATCTAACCTTGTTTTAAATGAACAAATAAGGTTTCCAAAATTTCACCAATCATCCACATTCCAGATGCTGCCAAGAATGTTGCTGTTCTTTGGGAAAGTCTAAAAGGACATTTCGATTGATTGATTTTAATGGCATGTCAATCTGTCTAAGGCTATTTTATGCCTAGAGGTTAGGGAATCATATTCATTGTATGTTCCTATTTACATTTTTTGTGTAATCATGTAAGAGTTTTTTTTTTTTTACTACACAGGGTCCTATTCAATAAGAGGAAATTTTTAACATTTCACCCATAGATGAGACCTTAACAGGTACTACCACTTCAGATCAGAGTGGACCTGGGAGAAATGCTAATGAAGGTACTTCACACCCCAGAATTGGAACCTCACTATCAGATGCAGTTAAGCATCAGATCTAGGACTTACCTCTGGGCGGGTTCTGGTGCACAAAATTAGTGTAAAAATATAAGCAGACTACTTGCATGATTATTTATACTATATAATAGTATTGACAAATCTTTTAAAAGCAAAACACACAGCTGTAATAAAAGTCAGTTTTATAGAGACACTTTACCTATTACAAAAACAATCTTCTAGAAATAGTTATAGTTCATTCCAAGGTGGTTCATACCTTAAAAAAGGAAGGAATCATACAATTAGCTTTTAAAGTACTGTATTTGCTAGCATAATGTGACCATGGCACTAATGTACTTTATACTTAAAACTCAAAATGGAAAGCTCAGGGAACCAGCTTGGATGAGTTGCAATGAGTTGGATGCTTTGCCTACATATTTTTGTTAATGTATTTTATAGGTTGGCAAAGACTGCCAACATCTTGCATTAATTTTGAAATCATAAGAGAGTCATCTATATGGCAAGAGTACATTAACAAAATTTTAAAATATTACAATAACTAGAATGTTATATATTTTTTTACAGAGAAAAATCTAATGAACAAAGAAAATCTTAAGTATTAATGCACCTACTATTTATTTAAAATTGTATGCATAAAAGATCAGGTGAAAATTCACTTTATAAGTGGTTGGTTGGGTTTTAAGACATATCAACCGTTATAGGTTATTTAACGCCAAATCCATTTCTATGCAAGTAATCAGTTCTATTCAAAACATTTCAGTTTAGCATGAGTACACAGTTTAATTGCCAAAAACATTTCTATTGCAAACTATTCAGTTTAGTCAAACAGTTCTAATTCAGCTAACTCAGTTTAGTATAAGTACATATTTTGTTTACACACAGTTAAATGTCAAAACTGTTCTATATATAACAATTCAGTTTAGTGTAAGTACAGTTTCAATGTCAAAAACAGTTCCATTTCAAACAATTCAGTTTAGCAAAAACAGGCAGTTTAAATGCAAGTACAGTTTAATCATCAAAAACATTTCTATTTCAAGCTATTCAGTTTAGTCAAACAGTTCTAATTCAAACAATTCAGTTAAGCATGAGTATGCAGTTTAGTTCTATTTAACCCATAGATAGGACCCTATCAGGTACTACCATTCTGGGCCAGAGTGAACCTGGGAGCAATGGCAATGAAGGGGTGCTCCGCATTCCCCAAAACCCCAGCATCACTGGAACTTCACTAGATTGCTTAGTGTCATATCCAGGACACTTGTGAAGGGGTCTTTCTTACCCCTCTGCAGAGGTACAGTCAGTGTATTCTACAGCCCCAGCCAACTGGGCAATACACAGAGTTAAATGTCAAAACAGTTTTATTTCAGTTTAGTATAAATACACAGTTTAAATGCAAAAAACAGCAAAGTCAAGAAACCACGGTTTAGTTCTATCTAACCCATCGATAGGACCCTTATCAGGTGCTACCAGTCCGGGCCAGAGTGAACCTGGGAGTGATGGCAATGAAGGGGTGCTCCGCATTCCCCGAAGCCCCAGCATCACTGGAACCTCACCATCAAATTGTTTAGTGTCAAATCCAGGACATTTGTTGGGGTGGGGTTCTTACCTCTCTGCAGAGAAGCAGTCGGTGTATTCTACAGCCCCAGCCAAATAGGCAACTTTACGAGGGAGATTTTAAATAAACTGATCAACTTGAGAAGAGGAAAATAGCTTTTCTTTCACCTTCCTCCATGTACTGACAACAATGAACTTGCTAGGATCTGAGAAGGATTGTGGCTTCAACATTGTCCACTTTTAATACATCTTTCATATTTATTGAAAATATTCAATAAGAATTTGATGGAGAAGGAACCAAGGTTAATGATAATCATGTAAAATATTTTAATGCAAACCATGCTAGAACAGATTTAGAGCACCTCATACAGTGTAATAATGAGTGAGCTTAGCTGGCAGACCATTGTTTGTGGATTCAGTTTTTATTGGATATCCTATACTTCTCATCTTGTACAATGCTAAGCTTAATAAAAGACAGATTTTGTTCCAGTTTTAATATCAACTACAGAAATAGATTGACTTTAACAGCATGTCAATCTATCTAGGGTAATTTTATGCCTAGAAGTTAGGGAAACTTATACATTGTACATTTATATTTACATTTTTTATGTAGTTGTTTAAGATTTTCTTTTGGCACAGTTATATAATATCAAGTATCACTACCTAATACTAGTAATTTGGATACAGTTGTAGGATTTCTAGTATTCCTATCAAATACTAATATTTTATAAACAATTATATAGTTTCAAATAAGTTTCTATTTAATAATAATCCTTTGTTTATCCAGTTATATGGTTTCAAAAAGTTAATCCTCAGTAAACACCACAGATGCATTTGAATGTCATATACAGGACCCCCCCCCACCTCGCCTTAGAGGAAGGGGGGGTCTTATCCTTCTGATGGGGAAACAGCCAGTGTATTCTAAGCTCCACAAACAGAGCAATAAATGACCATTAGGCTAGATTTTGTTCCAGTTTTAATATCAACTACTGGAATAGAGTGCACATTGACAATAAATGTAAAAGAAAAATTAAAGTTAAAAAAAAACAAAAAAAAAAAAAAAAAAACATACTTCAGTATCTATGTTAGATCTGACAGCAAGCATCTCTTCTTTCAGACTTTGTACTTGGGTGGAGAGTTTTTCAGCTGTTGCCAACTGTGGAAGGAACTCAACATGTTTATTTCGTGTCACATCAAAAATATTAAGTTTCATCTTGTCAATCTTTCTGGTTAATTCATTTAGTTTGGACACAATATCATCCTTCTCAGTTGAAGCTGTAAAAGGAGGAGAGAGAGGAAAAAAAAAAAAAAAAAAAAAATCAATAGAACTTGTATGTAGGAACATTAAACTAAAGTATCCAAAGAACATGTAAATAGCATAATGTTTTTTGTATGATAAAATGCTGAATGGAGGCATATTAAACTTAATTCAACATTGTGTAGGTTGTAATTATCTATTGTACACCACAAACAAAAACATTCAAATGTAGGTGTGATTTTCTGGGTTTCATTGTTGTCACCTCATGGGTTGAAGAACTTTAGTTATTCAATAGATGTAATCTAGCCACTTAATTCCTTCCTGTATAACCTTCACCAATTCATCTGTCAACCACCCACCTTGCATCTTGATTTCTGAAGACAACTGGCCTTGATGGTGAAAGCCATGTTCCAGAACAAAGCTCTACTCAGATAAGTAGTAGTATGAAGTGACATTACACTAGTAGTAAAAATATCCAATACTTGATACTTTGATTAAATGATAGAACATACTATAACATACTCATATTACAATATCTAGAACAGTTATTTATAGAAATATTGGTGATCCAAAAAGTAAATACTGCCATTCAGATCCAAGTTCTGCAACATTATTATTAAAAAGAACTGATATTGCATGCGAAACTGGATTAAAGTTGAAAAATTTTAAAATGTGCAGAATCACTTCCTTTTCCTGTGTCCTATTGAACTGATTAGTAAAAGGACAGGAAGATTTGAATTGGAATCTCTCACCAAAGATTGTCAACCAGAACTTTAAATTTTTGCAGGTGGTATAATGATTATTGTTGTGGAAAGTGGACTTGGCTATGCAAGTTCAATGCTAAACAAGGTTGTCTGCTTTTCACTGCTAATACCCTTAGGAAAACATGAATCCAACTCTTCTACCTCCAGCTATGGGTAAATGCAGACTGGACTCTTTAACCTTGTATTGGCAAAAGGTCTAGGAGAAAACTGAATTTAAACCAGTTGTAGACATGGAGAGGGATGGGCTCCACCAGGTTATTGCTGCTCAAGACATACTGCATAAGTAGTGCTCCTACAACCAAACCAAGTTATAAGACGAGTGATAAATTCTTCATAAAAAAAATACATTTTTACTGAAGAGATATAAAAATCTAAGAAATTGAAAAATCTTTTTTCTAGTCCTTTAAAATCAGAGCCCGTACCCTTATAGTTACTAAATGCTTTTTTTTTTTTTTTTTCATTACTCATAAATAATAGGCATATCAAAAATGTATCTAAATAAAATAAATCAAATCTAACAGTTAATGATATAAATCTGCCAATAAAATACAAGCTGGAAGGTATCCAGACAATTTGAATATCTCTAGAACCAACTGCATAGCACTGATGTAATTTGGAAACCATCACAAAGGGCTTTGCTACACATGTATGAACTGACATTCTCCTGTGAAGTAACACAATTGGCAGTGAGACATTAAGTCTGCTTGTGTGTTGTGTAACTATTTTGTTTACAATGAGCAATTGGGTAGATTATTCATGCAGGGTCTTTAGGAAACCATTTTATCACCCAGGTCTGTTATATCCTTGAAGTCCAGATCTGGTTTTCTGCAACTTCTATATTTTTCCACAAAGCTAAAAATTACCATAGAAACACTGGACAAGATTAAGACAAACTTGACAAAGAAACTTACAAACTCAAAAGGACTTAGTAGACTAATTTTGCAAAACAAAATGCTAGAGTAATGATGAAAAGTCCCAAGAAGAGTAATTTAAGAAGTCAGTGACCAAAGTTGGCTATATCTTTTCTAAATATTAAATAGCTAGATATTTTCTGGACAGTGTATCCTAACAGGCTTATAATACTGATGGAAAGCTATTTACTTGAATATGGTTCAAGCCTTTAAATTAAATCAAACTTAATAGAACATATAACAAATACATAACTGGCAATATAGCTATGATAATAGTCTCCTAATGAAGAACTTTGACATTCTATTTTAAGTATAGAAATAAATCATCAAGAATATATTTATATCTATTGCATATTAGTAAGTTATTGCAGGTATGTTTCAGTAGTAGAGCAAAATACTTCATAAAGTTGCTCTGACAGCACAGAGTTCTCTGAACCTGTCAGCTATTGCTCCTGGCAAGTCCTTCAAACTGTACCCAGTGTCTACACAGAGCTGATACGAGTCAGTCTTTGCTGGTTGGCCAACACCAGTGTGTTTATGTATAGAACATTGCTTATGAGTTTGTGCTTGCTTATCCAGCAGTGCCCCAGGTCTTGTCTATCTTATTTAGATGGTTTGTGAGATAGGAGGCAAGTGGCTAAACAGCTTTGTTTTGTGAGGTGTGGCAGCCTGGATTTGTTTAAAACTGCATGTAACATTCTTGTATAGTTCCTATCTAAAGGTTTGTAGAAATTATTTAACAAATATCTTAGTAAATTTCTGAAATTCACCATTTCAAAATAGTACAGATTTATATATTTTTCAAGAATTATTGTTTGAGATTTTTAAGGCAAGAAAGGAACCAGAATTAAAGGTTTTGAAATTGTCATAAAATTTTAGCATGATAAGCATTTATTCATATTTTATGAATTAAAAGGCAAATGTGTGTCAAAAACAAAACTATATATATATATATATATATATATATATATATATATATATATGATGATAGTATATAAGAAATAAAAGTTTTGAATATTATCAAAATTGCTTCTCAGTCATTTTCCCCCCCAAGTTTGTTGAGCATTTTTGTAAATTTTTATTAAATGTTTAAATCACTTTCTCATCAACTGGAAATAATCAATTCTTAGTAATAAGTATAGATACAAATTAGCTAATTATTGGATATCCCTAACAGGACTCCTTTGCTAAAAGTTTTGTCAATAATTAAAGGTTAGTAAATTAGACTACCACATACCTGTCTCAAATCAAAGGCTCTAGTTGCATAGCTATCAGACCTTGGAAACTACTCAATCATACCCACCATATTTGATGATATATAAGACCCATCCCCCATTTCAGCAGGGAATACTAAGAAATGATTGTTGGATATTACATAAAATATTACTTCACTGATGTTCCCTTTTTTAGACCAGTTCAATAAGTTTCCTCCCCTCCCTTTTAATTTTTTTTTTTTTTTTTTTTACAATTCTCACATACCATCAAATAGGGAAGATATCTTGATAATTTATATCACCTGTATCCAATAGGTATAAATTAAATTTAAGATAAGTGGGATGATCTATGAACAGGACATTTTCCTGCACAAGACTGAAGAGTTTAATTCAAAATGCATTATATATATATATATATATATATATATATATATATATATATATATATATATATATAACTTTGCAAAAGCAAAGTAATGTTTACCATAAACTTTTCTTTGAGAACTCAAGAAACATAAGTTTTCTTTATATTCATAAAAATTTTAACATAAGCAAATAAAAAAAAAATTTACTACCCTATTTTTATTACAAAGCCATATATTACAGAAAACACACGATAATAACGTATACTTTGTACACAAACAGTATTACTTTTAAAGTTTGTTTTTTTAAGTCACTGAACCAGGTCAAAAGAAAAAAAACTGGTTCTGACAGGTTGAGTTAGAATAAATTGTAGGGCAAATGACCAAAAATATTTTTCTAAACTGCGGCGAAGTATTAAAATTTTTTTTTAAATCTATAAAGTTATTACAAAATATATACATTTTCACTTCACACAAAGATTTTTAAAACTAAAGAAAAATGTTTGGAAAATAATGACCGATTTTATCAGCATTTAAACACGAAATCAGCCATTATTTTCTAAATATAAAATATCTATTAAGTCATAATTTATAATATTTTAGAATTAAACTGATATATAATTATGTTTTAATGATTAACCTGAGAATTGAATAAAGGGTTCAAATCGAAATTCCCAAACACAAAGTTACTAACTACAACAGACACCTGAAGATCAGAAAATACAATAACCGAAACGCTGTAATTAACAAACATCCAAGATGAAGACTAGTCCCAGTATATCAGTGAATAAACTGATTTAATTAAAACTAAAATATGTCTCCCAAATTGGGGGAAATTTTTTTTTTTTTTTTAAATTGAAAGCAATGTATCTCTAACACGTGTCATTGTTGTATTCATCAATAAAGTGTTGTCAAAGGAAATATAACAGTTTATCTTCAAAGTTATTTAATTCATTAGAATGACAAAATATATACCCCCAACCTCAAATGACGTCCCTGGATTAAAGGTAAACTTTGAAATAATTTAATTCTGAATTAAGTGTGGAAACTAAGCCCCCCTTCATCCACATTCAAAGTATTTCAATAAACTTTGTGTAAAAATCTTTGACAGCTTTCTAAGAACCTAAAATTTTGAAAAGTAATCAATAATTCAATCTACAATTTTCATATAATTCTCTACCAACAACATCAAGTTTAAATATCAGGATAACTTGAGACTTTAATTTAATGGAGAATATAAAAGTTTAAGTTTCACAGTTCACTGAATTCGTACTATGGTAATAATAAATTCAAAATTTAATTCAGCATGTTTATTTATTTAATACTTGAACTTAAAGTTTTTCATTCAAATCAACAAATTATATTTCATTTTTCTCGTAAAACGAAGACATACAAAAATGCAAAAGTCATTTAGTGTTACTGTTATTTTTAAAGTAAAAACATTTTAAATCGTAGCATTGAAGCTATTTTAAAATTACGTTCTTGTTACGTACCAGCTTCGTTTAACATTTTTTTCATTACTCAGCTGTTTCGTGTTTAAAGAGCATCGAAATTTTGAGTAAATCCTTCCCTCTTTTGAGCAATTAACTTTAAATATTCAGACGTGGAATAAACCTTTCTTCACAAGATATTGTATAGATTCCTGCATTCCATAGATTTCAAAATAAAGTGGTGATTGTTTTAAACTGGTCTTTTACTTCTGCTATTTACTGATTTACCCCGAAGGACGTATTAACAGTAATTTTCCGCTCAAGTAAATTTGGACTTATTATTAAATCGATTTAATGATAAATATCTAAATTTGTCCTTCACTGTTATATTTGCTTAAACTACTTTCTTAGATTTTAAATCTTATATCGGCCCGTTGAGAAATTCTAGACGTTTTTATGTTGAAATGGGTCGCCAGTGGTGTTAATAATAATAATGATAATAACAACATTGGTATTTATTTATTAAATGTAAACCGAAATCTTATTTCCATCGTAGCATAAAAGCACATTTAGATTTCATAAAAGAATATAAATAACTTGGAAGGTAACAAAAAAGCTAAAAATTAAAAAAAGATAAACACTAATGGCAACATGAACACGTGATCTTAAAAAAAAAAAAAAATTAAGATTTTTGTTGTGAAAAAAAATGACTATCGTAAAAAGTTCCAAATATTTTCCCCCACCCCCGTTCGTCTAGAAAAGTTTTATGTCGAAACTGATTTTTTTTTCTTCTACCCCTTAAAACCCAAGATAACAAACCATTTACCAAAACTAAAACAATATGTTAAAAATCGTTTATGGCATAAAAGTCTTAAACAATAACACTAAACTTGTACTATGTCTTAAAGATATTTTAAAGAAAGATTTAAAATAATCTGGCTTCTTAAACTTTTTAACTCTTATTTTACTTTCTCTTTCAGTGAATTCTTGACAGCATGATAGTTTTATTTATTTAATTTTTAAAAATGTTTTAAATTTCATATTCAATGTTTTTATATCTTAATTACACATCTAATTTGATATAATCACACCAAATAAAACAAAATCAGAATTTTCATAAAGAGATTCAATACAGGAAATGGCCAGAACAATGTAATGTTTACTGTTTTTTTTTTCTACAGTACGATTAACGGTAAGGTTGTGAAACTCCTCCAGCTTCACACTTAGATATCAATTTATTTCTTTTTTTTTTTCTCACGACAGATAGATGGTGTCATCACAAACTAATCTTTGTGTTTTTTCATTAAAATTTTTGTTTTAAATTGTCTGCGATTTGACAAAAATGACAGTCAAGCCAAAGTGTTAGGATGTAAAATCATAAGATTTACACATTAAATAAATTAATTTTACAACATTTATTTGAATTTTAGTGATAATTTTTGTGTGAACATCTTCCGCTTAACATGTGGATATATGGAAACGAAAGTATTTGAATAAAAAAAACAAAAAACAACTAAGGTTAAAAACTCTTGCATTGAATATTAAGTGAAGTTCTAAAAATATTAACTTATCTAAGCTTTAAAACTTCGCAAAAAAGGGAGAAACACAAACAAAAGTGGTTTAAAAGCCAATTAATTATAAGATATTAGTTTATATATCAAGTCGTTTAAATTAAGACCTAAAAAGCAAAGGATAAGGAAGAAAAGATGTTTTCAGTTATGAAGTCAAAACGGACGATGACTTGAGACTTGACACCTGTTTATACTATAATACAACAAAAATAGAGACAATGAGTTAGAGGGGGACACCAGAAATTGTTTTAAATTTGACACGAAAGGGGTCATGATGGATTTACAAGTAAGACTTACAGTTTGACAAAAAATCCTTAGTTATTGACGAGGTGGCAGCCATCCTCTCAGAATTTCGGTACAAGGCGCCAATTCCCAACAGCCTCGATTTGAATTTGCGCTCGCGTTGCATTGTGGGTAATAAAACGTTTTCTTTTTCTCTTTTTTCTTCTCTCTCTATCTTTCTCTTTTTGGGTCTATCAATCTCTTTCTTTCTTTTTCCTTTTATTTTGTCTTTCTTTATATCTGTTTCTCTCATTCCTTTTATGATACATACACACATATACCTTCAAAGTAAAGTACAAATAGAACTAAATTTCTACACATTAACATTGTGCAACAGTTACGCGCGTGCACACACACACACACACACACACACACACACACACACACACACAGAGTAAATCCATGTACCCACAAAGTAAACATACATATATTTTTAAATAAAGAATATTTTGTTTAATTCCTTTGATTTAAAAAATTTGATTTTACATATACTCACAAAGTGTCACATACTTCCTGAGTTTTCCTTTCTTTCTGTTACTTTTACATAACTTTTAATAGTTACTTAACTAACTATATAGACAATATTTTCAGAATACATCTACCTACCTGATTTTCTTTGCTCTAAACTTTTTAATTCAGATTTAAAAATTCATCAATTAATTAGATAATTTAACCACACAACAGTTTTTACTTCCGCGTGACAGTCTCATGAGTGATATGCATTTATTATACAGTAAGTCAGTGGAGTCAACTAACTTCTTAAAACACCAGTAGTAAATGTTACTGTTTTAGTTCGGGATCATATTACACACCCTGGATTTGTTCTAAGGGTAAAATTGACGTAACATTGTTGTTCTACGTCTATTTTTATGATAGAGGGTGTGTCGATTTATAGATATCTCGCTATGACG
Source organism: Sepioteuthis lessoniana (assembly GCA_963585895.1). Classification (NCBI taxonomy): domain Eukaryota; kingdom Metazoa; phylum Mollusca; class Cephalopoda; order Myopsida; family Loliginidae; genus Sepioteuthis; species Sepioteuthis lessoniana. Next base: position 83,219,972 of record OY757918.1, read on the forward strand.
TTTCCAGCATCTTGATCTTTGACTTTTTGGCGCAGTACAAAAATTTACTCAAAACTTAGTGTCTGGCTCATCACAAATATTAATAGTTTAAATTTTCATTTTGTTTTATTTTAATTTAATTTTTTTAGCGAGCTAATCACAAATTCACCCATAGAAATATTTTTAGTTTGTAGCTACTGGAAAGAAAGGATTGTTTTGTAACTTTTTCCAAGTTTATTTAAATAAAAACAAAAACAGATGCATTTAAAAACTAAGTGTTTAAAAATAAGCAATTTTGGTAGTAGTTATAATTTAGGGTGGGAAAAAGTCACAATGTTAGCTTCCGGCTCGGAAAAAAGTCATAAGAAATAATTCCTATTTTCATTGAATAAATTTATAGTAATAAAATTAATAATATTTGATATAAAAATATTTTAATAAAGTAAATGCTGATCAATGATTAAAAGTTATTTTGTTTAAGACTTTTTTCATAAACAGAGGCCAAAGAAATCTCACGGAGAAAGTCGTAATTAGACAAAGAAAAAAAACTTTTTTCATAGCCTGAATTATATCGTTTTTCGGTGACTTATTTTTCGACGACGTTTTCCGATCACTTTATTTAGATAGACACTTAATTTAACTATTTTTGCAAACTTTTAAAGAGAGACACGTAAAACATGTTTGACTAAAGTTCCAGTCAACATTGCTATTCACTAAAGGAAAAAATTATACAATTCTGTTGAATATGAAAATTATTCAACAATCTGAGTTTTTACACAGTAATATATGAGAATACAAATATACAAGATATGAGAAATCGTGCTCAATTAAAAAAATATGGTAGGCTTTATCTCTTAGAGTTGAATATCTTTCGGTTTCATCTTGGATTTTCTTCTGTTGAGCCTACGAAAGCTTTTACCCCATTTTCTGACCCGAGCCAACAGTTTCCTTTGTCGGCAAAAGTCCAATAATACCGTCTCCAGACCTTAGACTCAACTTTCTTTTGAAGGAGCCAGCATACCAGAACCACAAAGAGTATTCAGTAGGCTTGCTGTTTCAACAAGTAACAATAAAAACCTTACAAGGAAAAGAGGCTTAGCCTTTAGCGACTAAATGGGCCTATTTGCTCAAGCTGCCTAGCTCACGAAAAAACGGATGAAGGCGAATAAACAAAAGCTCGCAAAGCAAAAGGAGCGAGCCAAGCTAGGCCTTCAGCTCGTGCTGAAAAAAAAAAAAAAAAAAAAAAGAAGAGGGCCGACCCTTGTGGGTCTCACTTAAATAACAGTCGGCGTGGGGGCTAACGGCACAAGTTCAAAACAGTCAATCAGATTCGAACTGACATTAACTGCCGAATTTACAATTTTCAACAAACATGTTAGATGATGAATACTCAATGTAATAAATTTGAGGGTCCTGTTATCATGATCAAAATAGGTTCCACAACCAACGTGCGTTCATATATTTTTCATGGTCTTAAAACTAGAAAGAAATCTGTTTGGGGTAAGTTTAAAATTCCTCATATCCAGAAAAGACAGTCCATTTGGATTGTTATACAGTATTTTAATTGTATTTTTTTATCTAAAAATGGTTTGATATCAAATACATTAATAATTCTAAGTCACAAATAACGTTATTGATTTTTACTTGAGCTTTTAACTTGTCAAAGTGATTTCTTGAGTTCTAGGCAGCCACAAATTAGGTATGAATTATTATGACGGAAACGTCAGAAGACCCAGTGTTAAAGTTTATCATATTTTAACCAAAAGATGAACATAAAAATTGCTAATTGAGAATTAGTCAATTGCATAACATTTTACTGCCCTGTTGTTCGAGCTAAAAATACAAGATGTCACGTGTAAGGTGTCACGTGTATGATATGGTAACAAGTCCGGTTTATAACCATATTTACCAACCCCTCCGCTCAGGCAGGATATGACACAAGGTCAATTTTTAAGCGGAGTTTAACAGGTTTGAATTCAGAGTTTTCCTTCTCCTAGACTAGTTGCCTCACCAAGGCTGTAGAACCTAGTCTGCCCTACTATTTACCCATAGTTGGAGGGAGAATTATTGGATTCATACCTTTCCCAAGGGTTTTAGTACAATGTGAAATGCTATCAGTCTCGTCCAGGATTTGAACTCGTGTCGCCGTGTCCATTTCCTTAGACGATAACCATTACACCACGGGCACCTCCAAGTCTGGTTTATAACTGGTGTCAAACTCGCTGACCAATCGCAGATAATAAAATATTTCTGTGTGACAATGTAAAGTAAGTAAAGTTGGTGACCTGAATCGAGGGTGACCCGAAGGCTTTCCTTTCAGTAGATACTGCACCGAGGTGTAGGGGAGGGTGCTACTCCATTCCCTGGATTGCTCCACTTTACCCTTGATCTCTACCTAATAATGCTGAGTGTTAAGCAAAGCGGCATCAAGTACAATTTTCTTAGTCTTTATGTAATATAATGGCCGAGGGATTTCGTTTTATGCCTTTGGGTTTAGTTAGGCTGAGAACCTTTCGGCTCAGCACATGGGTTAGTTAGGTGCAAACTTGAGCACAGGTGTTGACGCGCGCGCGGGGAGGATGTGTCGTTCACAGATGTCAAAATAAAAAACTGATAGAAAAGTTGACCAGTGGATGTAAATGATGTCATGCACCGGAAGCGTGCGCAGAGGATTTTGGGGATTTTGAAAAAGTCAGTTAGTGGAGTTGAGACCTACCTCGGAAGAAGACTGTTGGCTTTCGCTTGCTCGCGGAGGCCTTGGGCAGGTGTCGCACGAGATGTGGGGGGGGGAGATGAAAAAGCCAGAATAGAAAGAATGTGTATCTCTCTCCTTATGTCGAAGAACCTTTAAACTCAAAGGTAATAAAAAGTTTCGTACCTGAACTGAGAAGTCGTAAGTGTTTTTCGTGTTTCCTATGTTCTATCTTTATGAACATTCGATGTACGTTTCACACATAGCCATATCATGGCTGTGGTACATTTAGTATGACTCGACCTGGGATTGAACCGCGGTCTACCGGACCATTGGCGAACACTCTTCTTATTAGGGCAAGCTAAAGATATGGTTCTGTTTTGTATAGAAATCAATATATATTAGTTTGAGTATATGATGTTTGTGATTTTGATGAAGACACATAATCAAAGAAATTAATGGAAAGGAATGAAAAAAAAAAATGCATTTATAAAATTCAAGAAATAACAACTTATTAAAAAAAGAACATAAAATAAAAAATAAAAATTTTAAAAATGCGAGTGTGTTTTAAAGGAATTTTATGCGCTCAGGAAAAAAATGTATTTTTGGAGATTTTTATTTACTAGTAACTCTTGACAAAAGAGGATAAAATATCTCCAAAGAAATATAGTTGAATAAATGTAATAGCAGTCTTCCTACCCTCAGGTGAACCTGGTGACCGACAACAAAGAGTTAACTACGACAACTCTCGTAGTAAGTGCAAGAAACGGTCACACAAAAGTTTTGGGAGTTTTTAAAAGAAACTAGCATTCTGTCAGACAGTGACTGGAGCTTAAATTTAGAGTTTAGCCCCCCCCGTTTAAGGTGGGCTACGATTTATGAAACAATAGGATCTTTCCTTCTTCACCGACTCAAAAAAGAAAAAATATCTCTTTAAGGGAGGCTAAGATGTACAAATAAAATGAGTGGTATTTTTTCTTGGAACACATGTCTGACTTTTTGCTTATCTATGAACTGGTTGTCCACCCATAATTTTATCTTTGTCTCCGGCAACATTCGTCGAGACCCAGCAATGCGACATAAAGTTCAGAAGAGTTTTTTGGCATAATATAGGAAAGTGATATATCAAAGAATATTGTATTTTTTATAGAAGATATGTTTTTTTCGTTTGGTAATGAAAAGCAATGTATCTTCAAGAAACGAGAAATTAGATAAGACATGAAATATATTTTAAATACGTTGGTGTTTCTTCGCTTGACTTGTAGGGAATAAATAAATAATGAAAAGAATTTAAATTGAATTAAAAAAGAAAATTATTAAGATATGCAGAACCTCTCAGAGACATCTGACAGGAAAAAGGGGCGACGCATGCGTAAAGAAAAAGGGACCTCTCGACAAAAGGAGGAAGCTCATTCTCTTTCAGCAGTGACCAGCGAATTGACAATATCTCAATCTCCCGACTGCTAGTGGAAGCCAACGTGGCCGCTCTTAGGCGCCATGTTGGGCTAACCTTTCACTAGTAGCACTCGTCTCGGTTAACAGTATGCCAAAATACAAAAGCTACGAAATGGACCTATCGAACTACGAACTAAAACACTGGACTTGGACAAACTCCCAAAAGCGACTAACACATTGTTAAAGCGTTAAAACACCAAATGAGGACACACATATACCAAGAAACGATTAACGTATCTTTAAACACATTGACTGGGGGATTCAACCATTTCAATTGTATTCAGGGAAAATTCCCTCACCCATTGAGTGGTTTTTGAACCCAGGAAATAAAGGAAAAATAAAAAAATAAAAAAACGTCTTCGTCTCCTATCACATGGTGTCTTCTTTCGTTTAATTCTTGTTGGGCCTTCTTGTTCAATGAGTTACATCAACAAGCCAACGTGGGGTAAAAATAGAATAACCTCAGAATGGAGTCAGATAAAAAACGGTAAAACAGCTTGCCCCTGACCTGAGTCCGACCCCACAGACTATGTCTGATTTGTAAAATAGTTTTCATGCATAAAATATCTTATTCATGACTTATTTCACAGAAAGCAGTCAACTTTAATATGGAGCTCTCATATTTTGCTCGTAATTTTTAATACATGTATTTTTCCAAAGACTGGTTAACATCTGCTCGCTTTGGCGTGATGAGATTGTTGCGGAGCCGATAAATATGTCGACCCCGCAAATGAATTATGTGAATGGTAACAGCCAAAGCAATATGAAGGAACAAAGGTGAGATAATGATAATTACAAATGACAATTTATTTCGTCGTATTTACAAGCGTGAATGTAAATGTCCGTGGCGGTTGTATGTGTTCGCAGCTGGGCGTTCGACGAGGGTCGCTGGCGTAGGTCGAGTCATTGAGTACAGCTAGATGTTGGATGCTGGTAAGCTGAGGTCGGTCGAGTCGTTGAGTTCAGCTAGATGGTCGGTCGAGTCGTTGGGTACAGCTATATGGTCGGTGCTGGTCGTTGAGTACAGCTATATGGTCGGTGCTGGTCGTTGAGTACAGCTATATGGTCGGTGCTGGTAAGCTGAGGTCGGTCGAGTCGTTGAGTTCAGCTAGATGGTCGGTGCTGGTCGTTGAGTACAGCTAGATGGTCGGTGCTGGTAAGCTGAGGTCGGTCGAGTCGTTGAGTTCAGCTAGATGGTCGGTGCTGGTCGTTGAGTACAGCTAGATGGTCGGTCGAGGTTGGTAGATCGATATCCCTGGTTGTGACGGTATGTTGTGGTTAACCAAGGGTGTGTCGATCGGGTTGGTGACTCGTACGGCGGGTCGTACGTGAGTCGGGTGTTTGCAGTGGTAGGACAGTCCGTAACAGCGAGTCGTTACGTGGACTGCGTGGTACCTTGCAAGAGCGTCGAGTTCGGTAGATCGACATCCTCGGTTATGACGATATGTTGGATTAACCGGGGGTGCGTCGACCTGGTTTCTGGCTCGTACAGCGGGTCGTACGTGAGCCAGTTGTTGCAGTGGTAGAACAGTCCGTAACAGCGAGTCGTTACGTGGACTGCGTTGTACCTTGCAAGAGTGTCGAGGTCGAGGAAAGGCTAGGGCCTTGCTGGGCCCCCTAGCCGTGCGGACGTATCGGACGGGAACGAAAGCTTTGCCGTGTCAAAGCCGTGCGAACGAGCGGACGAGAACGAAGGCTTAGTCGGGTCAAAGCCGTGCGGACGAGCGGACAGCAGCGAAGGCTTTGTCGGGTCAAAGCCGTGCGGGCGAGCTGACGGGAACGAAGGCTTTGTCGGGTCAAAGCCGTGCGGGCGAGCGGACAGCAGCGAAGGCTTTGTCGGGTCAAAGCCGTGCGGGCGAGCTGACAGGAACGAAGGCTTAGTCGGGTCAAAAGCCGTGCGGGCAATGGCTATGGCTATGTTCGCGCCAAAGCCGTGCGGACGAGCGGACGAGAGCGAAGGCTTTGTCGGGTCCAAAGCCGTGCGGGCGAGCGGACGAGAGCGAAGGCTTTGTCGGGTAAAAGCCGTGCGGACGAGCGGACGAGAACGAAGGCTTTGCCGTGTCAAAGCCGTGCGAACAAGCGGACAGGCCATGAGGCCGAGGCTAAGATTGGCGTTATCTTAGCGCTGCGCAGATAGTGAAGCCGTAGCTAAAGGCTGGTCCGTGCCATTAGCGCTGCGCAGCTTATCGGACTATCGGAACCGAGTGAGAGTTAAGACCGGTTGGTCTTAGAATCCGTCTTCGTGTTTGCCGCCTGGCCGTCTACTTCGACTGATCATTACTGACCAGTCAGAGATGCTCTGACCCGCAGACAGAGACCTCTTATGGTCCTAAAAAGGACCTTTGTGCATACCTATGTAGGTGGGAGAAAGGCAGGTCTACCACGAGAAGTGGGGCCAACGCCGTAAGTTAAGGTGAATGCGACCGCACAGAATGCGGGATTCCTCCTTAATGAGCTTCGCCAGGAGCGCGCTGTATTTATCCTACGTCCCACCAACGTACGAATATGGCACAAGGCCGTGTTTAAGGTGGGTCCTGTCGCAGGGCCGGAGCCCAACGCGATAGGCAGTTCCAAAAATGCCTCGGACCCCGTCGGCATTCCCCTTTTCGGGGCGCCTCAGGCGCCGGGCGATAAACCCAACCCCTCCGAAGAGGGTTAAAGCCTGGGGGGAAGGCCCCCTGAGGCCAGAGGTGATGTATCCAGTGGTGGAACACACCCGACCGAACCGTGCAGCACGCAACCACAGCCGGTCGAGAGCGCCCCACCACAGGACACAAGAGAACGCTCGCCAGCCGTAGTATTTGTCGCTGCCTCCCACCAGACACGACTTGACACAAGGTCAAAAGCCCGAAGGCCAATTAAAGTGGGGATAAAGGGGAGGGGAAGGTCGGGAAGGAGCCGAGACTCGAACCCTGCTTGTCAGTGCTGCTCATCGGCTCACTTAGTGCAATGTGAGCCTGATGAGGCAAGCGGTTTCACGAACCCAAATGTGGGTCCGGGCACGTATGCCAGTTTACGGCTTAAACTAGACGCTTGGTCTAGTGCCGTACAAAGGGGACAAAAGTGCAGCTCGCCCACCCGAAGGTTGCCCAGCCGAAGCTGGGGGCCTATTCGGCCCCGAGTCTGCTCTTGGTTTCGAGCGCCCATCCGGCACGAATGCCAGACGGCCCAGCTAAAAAGCCGGGGAGCACGCCCGTAGTATTTGTCGCTGCCTCCCACCAGACACGACTTGACACAAGGTCAAAAGCCCGAAGGCCAATTAAAGTGGGGATAAAGGGGAGGGGAAGGTCGGGAAGGAGCCGAGACTCGAACCCTGCTTGTCAGTGCTGCTCATCGGCTCACTTAGTGCAATGTGAGCCTGATGAGGCAAGCGGTTTCACGAACCCAAATGTGGGTCCGGGCACGTATGCCAGTTTACGGCTTAAACTAGACGCTTGGTCTAGTGCCGTACAAAGGGGACAAAAGTGCAGCTCGCCCACCCGAAGGTTGCCCAGCCGAAGCTGGGGGCCTATTCGGCCCCGAGTCTGCTCTTGGTTTCGAGCGCCCATCCGGCACGAATGCCAGACGGCCCAGCTAAAAAGCCGGGGAGCACGCCCGTTTAAGCGTTGAAAAGGGCTTGCTAATATTTCGAAGGTGCTGTGACACACAGATCCAGCCGCGTGGATATAAAATTCTTTGATAAAAAATGAGTGTAGCCGTAAAGTATTTTCCTAACCTGCTATAGGCTGGCGACGACTATTAGTTCAAGTCTTATCAGGTAATTTTTGGCCGAAGTGTTTTGTGAATGTTATTAATTTTAATTCTCCCTTTTCTTTTAGCTATAACTAGTTGTCAAGGTCGTTAGCAAGAAAAAAGGGCTTAGTCAGTTCCGGTCGTACTCGGATATAATCGTCCTAACTCGGGCGTGTAATTTGATATGTTTAGGTTTATCAGCAGGTCGCGGCAAGGGTTTATCGGCCGGTCGCGGCAATATGAAAAAAAGACACTTTTCTGTAATTTGACTGGAATAGTGATGTCTGTTTGGTTCCGCCATGAATCAATATTATAAAAAATTGTGTAAATGAAAATGAACCCAATTCTTTTTTCTTGTCTTTTATGAGGGAAAGTTTTGGTACAGAGAGTTCAATATAAACTTAGCAGTTTGTCTGTACCAGGGAGCTTGGGGCCAAAGAACCTTCTATGATAAAATAAGTAAATATAAACAAATGTTTACGGCCAACCAAAGGGTCAGAAAACACTTGAAAGGGATTTTTCAGAGATAGTATAACGGAGCCTATTACCCCCCCCACACACACACACCTGGTGGCCATAAATAACAGGGGGAGTGACAATTCAAATAATAGCAGCAACAGCCAGGTCGGAGACATGTGAGTACTCCACACGGTAGCAGTGAAAGCCTATAGGATACACATTTTTTCTAGTCTTAAAATAAGCAAGAAAAACATACTTAAGAACATTCTAGAAATTTAGGATCAAAACTGCATTAGCATTTAAGTTACATTTTTATATTTTTCAGCCAATCAGCTAAAAATATAGAATAGAACATTCTAGAAAAATAGGATCGGAAGTCAACTAACAGAAAATATTTAGGCTCGAAAATAAAATCGTAAAATACAAACCTGATTGGTCAATAATTGTCTACGCGCCAAAATTTTAGAACGATTCTTTGATCCACTATTACGGTATAAATAACACAGAGTTAGGGAGCAATTGACTTATACACAGACTAAGACAAAACCAAGACAAGCCACTCAGCCAGTAAAGCAGTAGCCGATACTGTGTCCGGTAAATTCCTTTCCTTCATCAACTAAAGTTCATGACCTAGCTTCAGATTGCCGCGAATCACATTCAAAAGAAAAACCCGACAAACTTTCTTTCATCAACGCGACACGCTGTCGCCTCAATCATAAAACCCGCTATGAACTTAATGTAAGTAAGAACGACTTATTTACGGACTCCGTTAACATACACACACCTTTAAACAAATTTATTTTCTTCTTGCCAAACTTTATTTCCCAAAAGGCCATTTACACATCATGTACTTTATTTGTTTTCGTATTTTGTTTTATGCATATTAAATTGTTTGTTGTTTAATGTTCGTTGTGTTCTATTCCATTTCTTTTACGCGAATGTAAAGTTTTGTGTTGTATTTGTGGTGGAAATAATTTAGAGAGCAATACCCGTAAAGTATGGACGCACATCTACTGAAATAACCAAATTACATACATACAACCCCCACAAGCCTAGTCAAGTGAAAGTGGGTTGCCTGCCAAACAAGTCAGTGAGACACTGGCTTGTTTGACTGGCAAACAAGTCAGTAAGACACGGTTGCCAGTCAGTGAGACAGCCAGCAATGCCAGACACACACTGCCATCAATAAACAGAACCAACTAACAGACCACGGAAGCTCAACTAGCACGCAGTGTCAAAAAAACACAGAACAACAATCAAATAAGCAAGAACGCGATGCTCTGAAAATCGACTCAACAACCAACGAAATCGCTGAATTTTTTGCTGCGTTCAATTTTTACAATATACCCACAAAGTCTAATAACTTTGGGTTAAGAATAAAAGATGGACGAGAAATTTTGTCTTTCCGTCTTCTTCACCTGGACTCCGCAAGCTATCATTTATTCACTCAAAATATTGCTACTCCTCTTCAACTCTGAACAACACAGGGAAATTAACCCTTAAAAATACACCTAGTCTATCTTTCTTCTTCACCAATAAATTTTACAAAGACCTCTTCTTCTACTCTGCTCGAATTCTAATGAACGGAAATATTTGAGCACATCTATTTTGTTTTTAATCTTTTCCTTTGTATTTCAAAAGATATTTGCTTCGTTTTACCTTTATAAAGCATTAGCAGTTTTGTTCATATGTAGTGGATTTTTTCATATTTTGTACTTGTAAATAAAGAATTTTATTTATAGACTAACAGTTGCAGTAAGCTGTAATAAAAAGAGGGTAAAAGTTAAGAGATAATCCACAACATTACATACCACCCATGACATCTAGTATAATCAATAGAAAAAAAACCCCTTTTTCCTTTCTTTTGTTTTATTTTTCTTTCTTTTTTCATTTTGATGACCTCTGGTGAAACACGTTAATTTGATTTTCCAAATTGTTTTCTTTCTCATTCTATCAGATTACAAACTTTATTCATAAATAAAGATAATAAAAGATATTCATTTGACAAAACCAACTTTGTCACACGGCCACGCTTTTGGAGTGCTCATTATGAATCTACTTAACACGACCAAAGTTTCTATTGTTTCACTGTCATTCTGTAACACTATATAGGTGGCCCGCCAAGCAGACGATTCCTTTGTCTGGTTTGGCGCGAAACCAGACAAAGGGTTTTGACCTGAAATCTCGCCGTATCCGGAAGTGGTAAGAGGAGACGAAAGAGAGTTGGTTGGAGAAAGGAGCTGACAGGAGTTGGCGTGGAACCACGGACAGGGGCAGTTGACACCGGACACCGGAGCGGTGAGACAGTAGCAGAGAAGATAGGGTCCAGTGAAAGAAGATCGAGTCAAGAGATGTCGGCATTCCAGTTGCTTTGTGGAATTTTCGCTAGTAATCCATGCTAGCGTTAGTCCATATATGCTATGGGAAATGTAGTGTTGCATACTCTCCTTCTGCTCTGAGTTAACCCCAAGCATTGTTCGTTGTTTGTTCGTTTGTTCTTCTATTTTCTCCGGCTCCCTCGATCGTATTCTTGTAGTGGCAAGAAATGTGTGTTGCCTCCCTCGGACCACTAGTTGATCACCGGCCGGCCAAGAAGAGAAATAGTAGAAGACGATGTAACGTATGTGGGGGCGAGGGGGGTAACGTTACAATTCTCTCACAAATGTTTTACTAACAAACGAAAAACCACAAAGTAGACAGTCTTGGAAATTGATAACTTTCTAAGAATAGCAATCCAAAGAATTCTCCGAAGCAATTATGATACAAGACCAGGTTTAATAGATGGACCAGTGAATTGATGGTAATAGCTTGGTTAGTTAGCCTGAGCTTACCAACCCTTAGTTTTTTACTTTATTCCTATGTGAATATAAAGTTGGTCGGTGTTATTTTCTATGGTTGCAAGTATTAGAAAGTTTGGTGATATTTAGTCAAGTCCCCACTCTCCAAGGTCCAATATTAGCATTAGTATATCCGTTATATACTAACGCTGAACCAAACGGAAAGAAAGACAAAATAAACTCAATTACACACACAAGAACATTTTATATTTCTGTTGCAAAGGAATATGTCACTCCCTCTCTCAGTCATGTGGATTGACTATATATACAGTGAGCTCGGCATTATACTTGTCCTTGCTTCGGGAATTAGTAGTGTGCCTCACTATTCTTTGTCGGTCTTATTGTATCACTCTTGCAATAAAAAACCTTTCTTTATTCTACGAACGTGTTGACTGTTCCTTTCCACTCAATTACTACCTTGTCTGATTGTATCCCTTTCAAGGACAAAACAATTTTATATGCACAATATACATACAGGTGAAATTACAAAGAAAGAACATATAAACGTGTTCAAGAAGTTAAAATTATACACATGTTGTTCCTTGAACATGGAGATATACAAAATAATAAGTCTTACCTGTTAGGAGATGGTAAGATAGTTAAGTGACTTTACTATTTCCTGGTATAGTCAGAGACAACGTCTTCACAATTCAAAGACCAGAGATAAGAAAAGGTCAATAATGGGTTTCTGATGCTGTCATACGACACACAATGGACCTTCTAACGGACATGCCAATTATCTAACAGAGATGATTATGTGGCTTTACCATCTTTTGGCAGAGTCAGAGACAACGTCTTCATAGCTCCAAGATCAGAGGCAAGAAAGGGTTGATAATGGATTTCTGATGCTGTCATATGGCACCCTACGGGGCCTCTGACGGACATGCCAATTATCTAAGAGATAATTATTTAATGTTTCCCTATATGAGCATGTGGAGTTCAGATGATAGGATTCATAGTCATTGTTTTGTCCCATAGGCAGAGGATAAGATACATTCCCGGCATCCTCTGCAAAAGAGTAAGATTTCCGGACAAAAAGAGTTTGGTTTGGTTTGGTTCGGTGGGGTTTATGGCATATCAACCTTGTAGGTTATTTAACGCCAAATCCATTTTTATGTAAATAATCTGTTCTATTTCAAACAATTCAGTTTAGCATAAGTACACAGTTTAATTGTCAAAAACATTTATTTCAAACTATTCAAGAAGTTATATGTAACAATTCAGTTAAGTGTAAATACAGTTTTAATGTCGAAAAACAGTTCTATTTGAAATAATTCAGTTAAGCATAAGCACGCAGTTTAAATGTAAGTACGGTTTAAGTGTCAAAAACATTTCTATTTCAAGCTATTCAGTTTACTCAAACAATTCAGTTTAGCATAAGAATGCTGTTAGTTCTATTTAACCCATAGATAGGGCCCTATCAGGTGCTACCACTCCAGGCCAGAGTGGACCTGGGAGCGATGGTAATGAAGGGGTACTCCGCATTCCCCAAAGCTCCAGCATTGCTGGAACATCACCATCAAATTGTTTAGTGTCATATCCAGGACACTCGTTAGGGGGGGGTCTTACCCCTCTGCAGAGGTGCAGTCAGTGTATTCAACAGCCCCAGCTGACTGGGCAAGACAAAAAAAGTGTCATGAGTATAAGACACTAAAGTACATCCAGTAGTGAGGTTTCAGTTCTGGAGCTCTAGGGGATGTGGAATCACCCACTATGATTCTGAATTGTAATATCAGTTAGGTTCTATTTACGGGTCAAATAGAACTGTTTGAAAATTATTTGTATTCAACAAGAATACTTGAAGCTATATAACTATGTGCAAGCAAACAATTATTGTTATTGAATAGAAATAGTTACTTGAAATCATATAATTGCTTGTATGACGAGGTATGATACAGAGAGAGGGAAGGGGAGGTCAATTCCCTTACCCTCCTTTTATTTGAATCAACAGGCATTAGGACTGACTGTTAAAACGGTAGGAGAAAGAAGGTCAGCTACTCGCACTCTGTGGAAGAAGGAAAAGTCGAATAATTGGCCTACAGACTCTTCGCGCCAAAATACCATTATCCGAGATACAAATTTGGAGAAGAATCTTCAGTTTAGGACAGAAGTCAGCGTTGCCGAACATTTTCACCCAATCAGGATGACCAGTCATATTTATCCCGAACCATATTTCCTAGCAGCACCAAAAATTGAAGAAAGCCCGGGAAACTCTCTCAGAAATACTCAATGGGAACGGACGTCTTATCGTCTGCTCCTGAACAGCTGTAGCACCATCATACACTATGAGGAGAGCCATCTAGTTTATGGACCCCTTTGCGTCTATTCTAGACCAGGGGATCATAGTTAAAAACAAATTAGATGATATACTCTAACAACTTCCTACCTTCTTTCCTTCCTACGGGACTCATAACTACCAGTGTAAACCCCTTACTTCATGCTGCCATTAAAACCTTCATTTAAAACCTAACGACGTCTTCGTTCTTCTCCACCACCTTTATTTTCCATCAACATTTAGGGAGGGGATAACAACCAACGTAATACCAACGCTACCAACGAAATACCAACGCAACCAATGTAATACCAACATAACCAACGCAAAATCAACCTTAAACCAAAAACCTAACAATAATAACACTAATAATAATAATATCCCCATCGCTATACCTTCTACAATTCCTAAATATTGGAAAGTTATATGTATTCAAAAAAGAAAGAGAGAAACTGAAAAGATTCTATTTCCTCAATAATTAAATTTATTGAATGAACACTACTAGAAGTATCAGTCTGGCGACTTAGAAACTTTTACTCAAGCAACAGAAAAGGAAAGAAAGAAAAAAGAGAAAGAAGAAAATAGAAAGAAGAAAAGGACTGTTGAGAGACATTTATGTTTGATACTTCCTGTTGGCTTAATATTGCCGGTATTTTAAAATGAAAAGAGAAAAGAAAAAGGAACTGTTTCTTAAATCTTATCATTATTTGTTTGGTCGTCGCCTATTAAAATTTTGTTGTATTTTAAATGCACACTTGTGTTGAAATCTTTTGGTTGTGTTATTTTCTCTATCGATTCCTCTTCTAGTGCAAAAGAAGACGAATCGATAGAGAAAATAACACAACCATCTGTTTCAGCCTCGTCCCGCTTTCATTAATTCTCGCTAAACGCCTTATTGCCTCCTTAAAACATTACAAGAGGATTTTGGAAATTTGGCTACAGTTAATATTTTCTGACCTCGAGGGCCAGTTTTTCCACTATCTGAGGGGGTATGAAGACAAAGGACTTGGTGGTGTATGTGAAAGTGAATTGGCACCCCCTTACCAACGTCTGAGATCAGTCTAGCCCCAAATTAACCTCCACATTATTTGCCGGATTACCATATGCCCGAAATAGGAATCCTGGCTGGGACTTATTTTGCGGAGGGTCAAGTGCCAGACTGCTCTCGACGTCACATGCGTATAAAATGGACTCTTGTCCTGGGATAATTATTTATGCAACGTCACACTTGGAAACTATTTGTATTAAGAATAGTTACTTAAAGTTAAAACTAAATATTTTGTCAAAATATGCTGGAAAAATTTGCATCTGTCTAATACATTTGTAACATTCTACCGTTACCACCACTACCACCACTACTACAACTGCCACCAGAAAAGAAAAATTGATACTACTACTACCACCTCCACGGCTACCACTACCACTACTTCTACATGAACTTCTTTTTTTCTAGTTTCAAGATATAAGTAGGTCAGAATTCCTGGCTGAATATCGGTCGGAATTAGAATTGGTATTAACCGAGCTGAGTTTGACATCAGAGTGAACTGAGTAGGTAAGTCGTAGATGCGAGTAGAGACAGAGACAGAGAGAGACAGATGTGGGTACAGAGGCAGGAGATAGGAAATAGAAGTTTTGTTCCAGGCGACCGGCCATATAAAGACCATGAAATATCGCTTAGGTGAATTATTAGTATTAGATAGGAATACTTGGAACCATACAACTGCATGCAACTTGTTTGAATTAAGAATAGTTACTTGAAGCAATGATCTTTTACAAGTTATTGTTAATAGTTACTAGAATTGCTTAAAAAATGAACTAATGTTAGCAATAATATAAAAGAAATTATTTCTAAGAAAAAATTAAACATACCACGTGCGGACTTGATTTGGCCAGAGTGGAAAAGGGAGAAGTAATCCCAGACAATACGGCACCAGAAAGCTACCTCCTCCTTTTTGTCGAGAACTACTATTTAAACCCTCAGTACGAATTCGGGGACCAAACTGATGGCACAAAAAATTAAGCTAGCAGATGGGTTTCGTCACTCGCTTCTTGAATGGAGCTTCCCAAGAAATAAAACCAAAATCAAACGAAAGTACGAATTCGGAGACCAAACTGTAAAGGCACGAAAAACTTAAGCCAGCAGATGGGTTTCATCACTCGCTTCTGGAATGAAGCTTCCCAAGAAATAAAAGTAAAATCAAACGAAAGTCGACTATTGAAATTCTACCAAGTTAAACAACTGAAAGAAAATTCAATCGAGAATTCTGCTGAAAAGAACTTTAAAGAAGACTCGTAATTTAATGAACTCTAAAACATTTCGACAAAACAAAAAAAAAAAAAAAAAAAATGAAAAGAAAAATACTCAAATTCAAAGAACTTTGTTTTCCGGACACTCTCTCAGATAAGTTCCAGCAAATTACACTAAAATTTGCAACACTTTATATTTTCTATCTCTTTCTTTCTTGTTTCTTTTGTATAAAATTCCTTTTTAAAAACTTCATTGTCTGTGTTATCTTTTCGAATCAGTGTCCAAACTAGAAAGCTGCGGAACTTACTGTTTAAATTTACCGTTTGAATTTACCGTTTAATATTGCACACTAAAGCCCCCTAAAAACATTAACCAGTTAAACACTAAACTTGGCTTTAGTGTCACTCACTTCATAACAAATTTTATCCCTTAAATTTCTTTTTATATAGCAAATTTTATCCTCCAAATTTCTTTGATAAATAACCCAACAAGGGCTGACATGTGATAAAAACCAACCAACCAACCAACCAACCAAACCTAATCATTAGAGAGAAAGATCTTTAGGTTAATGACAAACAATATTTAACTAATAATAACACTTAATTATACAAAAAATACAGCTAAATATGTAACAGAATTGGGATGTCTATTCCAGGAACATTGTTTGGTTTGGTTTGGTTTGGTTTCTTTGTTTTAATAGCATGTCAACCTTCGTTGGTTATTTAATGTGAAAGTCATCCTTGAAGAAGAATGGTTGTGGTACTATTTAACCTATAGTTAGGAGAATAAGGGGTCTCAACTTCCCCAGGGGTATTAGTTCGAAAGTAAAATTAACTGTGCGACTGGATTTTGAACTCGCGTACTACGATGTTGCAATCACGCTACTGGGACTCCTCGAGAGAGATTGTCTAATTGCAATAAAGAGTATGAGATTTTGAGGGTAGGGACTTTTACGAATAGGAAACAGTTGTTTACTTTGATTTGGATGTTTATTTCTTGAAGCTCTAAACCATTCTCTCTGACCATGACTTTCTCGCACCATTGAGGCCATCTGATTTAATGCTTAGCTAGCGAGGCTAGCAGACGATTGTTAGTGTGTATAATTTTCACTGGGTGTCCCATATTTATGATCTTGTGATAAACTAAGCTAAGCTTGGCAAATGGTTATGCTGTGTCAGTAAAATGGTGATTCCAGTGTATGGAGTGAGTGAGGAATAAGCTCTCTATGATTAGACATACTAATCATGTGATGAGCCCAGAAGTCTTGGCGCAAAATCCAGTCAGACAGATTCCAGACAGATTCCACCTGACCTTCCGTGAGGCGAGGACGCTAAAAGCTCTCAGAAAGACAACCCTAAGATACCAGATATCTTCTTCAGAGCGCCGGTAAGTCCCTTAAACTCGACTTTATACACAGGGAGGACTGTATATTGTTATTAATTGTTTCACGTGTTGAATAATAAATTGTTAGAATTAAACGAAGTATTAATTCATTTATTTGTTGCCGTTAGCCTTTGAATAAATGCAATACTAACGCAATAGCTATCTACAACCGTTGCCATCCACGCCCCTCTTCTCATTTAAAATGAAGTGTTTAGTATTGTAATGTGCAGCGGCGATTTAAGATCTAAAAGTGTTAAAGATAGTTCACAACTTCTCATTCCGCCCATAACATGTGAAGGTGCCCTTGTTGTAATGGCTATCGTTGTTGGAAACGGACATGGTGACACGAGTTCAAATCCTGAACGAGGCTGTTTGCGTTTCACATAGCGCTAATACCCTTGAGAAATATATGAATCTAACTATTGTCCCTCCAACTACGAGCAAACAGTAGGGCAGACTGGGCTCTTTAACCTAGGTATTATTGAATTTACATTCCTATATTTTCAGACAGTCGGCGAAGAGCATATGAAGTGGAAAAATCGGGAAAAATAGGATCCAAAACTCACTTGTAAAAAAACTTGTTCGTGAAACAAAAATAGTTATCACCTGAAGACGGCCAGAGATGAAATTTGGCCGAAACGTAGTGAGAAAAACAAAAAACTACCAAGATGAGGACAAAAGTCCGCAATAAAATTAATACTCAGATTAAGAAGCCTCATCTCAAAAAGGATTCCCAATAAAGACAATTACAAATTCGGTACAGACCCGACTATGGAAGACCAGATAAGAACAAATAATTGGATTTATAAGATCAAAAAATCCAACCTTGATCGCCCTTTGGATAGAGCGTTGAGTCTCTACGGTTCCAGGTGAGCATTGTCAGAATATAGCGGTTTCAATTCCTATCCAAACCGGCCAGAGGGTTACCTGGTCAAAGCGTGGTGCGATAGACAACAACTATGGAAGACAGTAATTACTGGGGATACGGTTACAAGACTCAGCATTCCTATCCGAGGTCGCAGTTAATCATCTGAAGACGGCCAGAGGTGAAATTTGGCCGAAACGTAGTGAGAAAAACAACAAAAAACTACCAAGATGAGGAATAAAATTAATACTCAGATTAAGAAGCCTCATCTCAAAAAGGATTCCCAATAAAGACAAAAATAGTTATACACTAAAATAAATTAAGTAGTTTCTGGAACCTGGTTGAACAGAGTAGTCATGTACCAGTGTCGTTAACTTTGTCCGCGCGTTCAGAATCCCAAATGAATTTGTTCCACGCAAAAATAAATTTTGCATTAGGAGCCGATCACGTGACTAGAACCATATATTTCATTCTCGCAAAATCTCTCTCTCTCTCTCTCTCTCTCTCTCTCTCTCTCTCTCTCTCACACACACATTCTTAGCTCTCCAGCAAGCTAGAGCTTGAGACAACTTGACTGTAACACACAGTCAAAAATGGGAGAACATACAACCAGTGAAAATTAGCATGCTTACTGTTATGATGTACATAGCTCCGTAAAACACGGGTACGAAACGGCCCCATGAAAGTGAGGCCGGCTCTGCAGGTTTAGCTCCCTTGAATGTAAATAAACACACTTCCTTATTAGATAGCTTGCGTGTTCACGCGTTATTCATTATCGCTCGCCATCGGCACCAGAACACTTACCATCTTTCAAACTACTCAACTTCTCATGGACTCCAACATCAGCTCACGCATACACGCAACACACACACACATACAGTCAGCAGACAGACATATAATTCACTGCAATGTACTTTTTAGTTCTCGTGTGTACACCCACCCACACACACACACACACACACATATGTAAGTAAGACTTGTTCATTTCTTTACTCCTTTTATCTTAATGGTGAACACAAATACACACAAATATGTTCAAATAATACTCACGACTATTTCAGCTAACATATTTGTATTATACACACCCACACACTCAAATATCTAACAAACATATTTGCCTATTGCTAACTAATGTTAACTTTTCATAGTTTGTTTTGTTTTATAAAAAAATGTTTGTTTTACATTCTCATTACTGTTAAATTTTTTTTGTCTGTATTGTTCAAATCATTTGTGTTGTTAATTGTAGAACACGACGCTTGGAGTTTTGTTTCTAACAAAACCTCGAGAACAAAACCATTACACTTCTGATAGTGACCACCAATGTTTCATTCTCCATAGTGTGGTCTAGAAGGAAAAACTCTGAATTCAAACCTATTAAATTATACTTAAAAACCGACATTGTGTCACATTCTGCTTGTGAAGTGGGGTTGGTAAATGCATACTGCCCATGACTTCAAGTTTCACGTGTGTTGTACCCATGTGATTGTCAGATAGATTGCAACAGCCTGGATTTGTAGTTTATACCATCACTCCAACTGGGAAGTGTATCTAAGAAAGAAGACGGTGGAATGATACATGGACAAAACACGATGTAAGTATTGTCTTATGGAATATAAGAGATTTGAGGCATGTTGGGAAAGATTATGAAGTTGGTCACTTACTTTTTCTTTTCATCTCCATTCCCTTGTTATCTTCTTTTTGTTGGTTGTTCAGGCTGAAAAGGAATGAATGACAGAAAAGAGACAGAGATACTTTCAAACTCAATTTTTATTCCCAAGTGTACAACTATTTTGTAGAGAAAATGTTTTTCCCAAACCAGTAAAATAGCCATCCTCGTGGTCAAGGTGTTTATAGAGATCTGTAAAGGAATTTCTTTTTGGTGCCAGAAAGCCCATATTATCAGGTATACATAGACTGACTTTCCCGTGAGAGGCTTCCTGGGAGATTGTTATTTTTTGTATTCATTTATTTTATTTTGCGTTTATTTTATTCTTATTTTTTTTATGTTATTGAGTTTTTTTTTATTTATTATTTAATCCTGACAGTCTTTCTCCTCCTCCTTGCACTCTTTAACCCTTTGTATCTCATTGCTTTTCAGTGCTATATTTGTGATGGTTTCTGCTAATTAGTCAGGGAGTAATTGAAATAACAAGCATTTATCACACACACACACACACACACACACACACACACACACACACACACACACACACACGATCTTCTGTGAATTGTCTTTGACATTTAGAAGCGTGTTTTCATTTGCAATTCCCAACTGTCAATCTGATCTTGAAACAACAAACCCAGTGTCCTAACATTGTGCATAAAAAATACAACGGATATAATTTGTAAAACATTTGATGATAAAACTAAAGAAAAGGAAATGAGGGTCCTAAAAACATTACACATTTTTTACTTGTTCAATGAGGATATAAATAAACAAGTTTAAAACATCATAATACTGTATTGCTTACATGCCTTGGGTGGTATAATGGTTAACAATCAACATTAGTATGCTACTGTTAGTGAGTTTGATTCTCACTAGGTGTCTCAGTGTTAGTATATCATGGATATAGTAATGCTAATATTGAGAACTCAACAAAAATATCTTCCTTACTATCAAGTATTCAAAAATAACTAATGTTATCTAATAATAATCATTCGTAAACATTTATAAAAAGTAAAAGTAAAGTTAGCGACCATCGTCGAGGGCTACCTGAAGGCTCCTTTTTCAATAGCTACTACACTGAGGTGTGGGGGAGGGCGCTACTCCTTTTCCTGGATTGCTCCACTTTATCCTTGAAACGTACCTTATAATGCTGAGTGTTAAACAAGGAGGTATCAAGTACCATTTCTTGAGTCTTTGGTATGACTAGGCTAGAAATTGAACCTCAGTCTCTCAGGCCATTGGCAAACACTCTACCACTAAGCCAATGGGAAAAAACATTTATAATGTCATGTAACTATTCATACAATATTATTTGTAAACAATTATATAGTTTCAATTGTTCTGAATAGCAATATAGGTTTCAAGTATTCCTCATAAAACTAATAATA
>OY757918.1:83241147-83571147 GCA_963585895.1 Sepioteuthis lessoniana
CATCAGAAAGTGATCCAGCAGATTCAACAGAAGTCACAGCTAAAGAAAAGAAAAAAAATGGCTGAGGAATGAGGAGGCTTTAAGCAATTGATTAGGGATACAAAAAAAGAGGCATAATTGACTGAGACAGGTAGAGGCAGCCAACAAGTTGTTAAAGGCAAAAGAAAGAGTAAGAAATGTGTTCTTCAAGAACCTATACAAGTTTGCACCCAAGCTGTTTGAGACCAAAAATTCAGGTGAATTTGGTGTCAGTTGAGGAGGTCTATATTCATGATGGCCTCATCCACCCACCAAAACCAGCCAGCAAACTCATTCTAAATTAGGGAGCTAGCATTGCATGAGGTCCAGGAATTTGTAAGGTGGACACTAGCATTGCTCCAGGTTAAAATGGTTTATCATACAAACTGCTCAAGTATTGTTCCAAGGCACTGTGAAAGCTATGATGGATACTCACATCGATGTGTATTGAAGGTGATGTGCTGTCTGGGTGGTACATCATGGAAGGTGTAAATGTACTGAAGGAAAACAATGCAAAAATGCTGGATCAGTTTGGGCCAATCTCACAACTGATATAAAAGAAAAAATCTTTGGAGGTGCCCGTGGTGTCATAGTTATCGTCTAAGGAAATGGACACGGCGACACGAGTTCAAATCCTGGACGAGACTGATAGCATTTCACATAGCACTAATACCCTTGGGAAAGGTATGGATCCAATTATTCTCCCTCCAACTATGGGTGAATAGTAGGGCGGACTAGGTTCTTCAGCCTTGGTGAGGCAACTAGTCTAGGAGAAGGAAAACTCTGAATTCAAACCTGTTAAACTCCACTTAAAAATTGACCTTGTGTCATATCCTGCCTGAGTGGAGGGGTTGGGTAAATATGATAAAAGAAAAAATCTTCTTTGGGTGATAGTGAAGAGGCTCAATAAATCAGTTCAGAATGTGGGTGTTCTGTGGTTACCTGGATGTGTAAAATCCATACAAATGATTTGGGATACAATAAACAGTGCCAAGTCAAATGGCAGCAATCCAGATATTATTTGGATAGATCTTTAAAATGAATATGGATCAATACCATGCAAGTTGATCCAGTTCAGTTTGCAATTAGTCCATATACCCAAGAATGATAATGGTATACCTGGGTGATTTCCACATAATGTCTTAACCAGATAGTTTGCAACAGACTGGCAGAGGTTGGGGATGGGGATATTGATGGGCTGTACCATCTCATCACATCATCTGGTGTTTGTATTTACCCATCCTCTCCTCCACAGGATACAGCATAAGGTCAATTCTTTAGTGGACTACTGTTGTAGGATCTAAATAAATTGTCATATTGGGAAGATTGGTGGGAATTAAAATTTAACATATAACAATGTAAAATACTACAAATTGAGTCTAAAAATTGACAAGGAATGAAATCTAGAGGTAAGCTTTAATGAGACATTTAAAGCTGATAATCCTATTTTGTCTAGAACAAATAGAATGATTAATTGGATTGTTAGAAATATCATTTCAAGAGAGCCAAATGTTATTTTAAAGATATATAAAACCCTAAGCTCTAGTGTCTAGCCATGAAAATTGGAGTGTGATATTGAGATTGAGGGCATACAAAGAGGAGTGAAAAAACAAATAAAAAGAGTAAAAGATTACAGTTACAGGGAGAGATTAGAGAAATAAGGATTAACTACTTTACTAAAAAGAAGGAGAGGTTATCTAATTGATGTCTTCAAAATAGTTAATGGAATTTCTAATCATCATACCCGTTTTTCTTATATTTCTCCTTGAAGTGAAAATTTACAGTCAAGTCAGATTTTAAAAACTAAGTCTATTAACCAACTGAATTTTTTCCTAATAGAGTTATATATTTTTGGAACAAATTGCTTAATCCTATAAAGAACAGCAAGAACAAGGAAAATTTAAAGATTGAATTGGATGAATTTAGAAATAATGGTAAGAAAAAGAAATTAAGAAGGCATTTGAAGGAACTATCGGATAAAATGTTGAACAGAATTTTATCTGTATATCAATATTGTATAATATTGTACATGTTTTGTACAAAATAGATTTGGCATTAAATAACCTACAAAAGTTGATATGTCATAAAAAACCAACCAACCAACCAACCAACCAACCAACCATCTCTCCCTTTTTCTATATCTGTTGACCCAGCTATGGGTTAAATAGTATCACTGCTATTCTTCTACAAGGATAGATTTGGCACTAAATAACCCATGAAGGTTGATATGCCATTAAACAAAAAAACAAGCCATCTATATCTGTTGGTGAGTGTATTGTGTTTATCCAACTTCTCTGCCACAGGAAGGATGTTACATAAGGTCAATTTCTAAGCGGATTTGAACTGGTTTGAATTTAGAGTTTTCCTTTATTTTGACTGGTTGTCTAACCCAAGCTAAAGAAGCCAGTTTGCCCAATTAATTTAGTCATAGCTGGGGGAAAATAGATAGATAAATGCCTTTCCTAAGGGCATTAGCACAAAGTAAAATGCTAGCAACCTCATCTAGGATTTGAACTTGGGTCACCAGTTTCATTTCCTATGATGATAGCTATTATATTAAGTACACCTGTTGGTGTGTGTATGTGTATGTATATTTATGTTGGTGACAAACAAAGAGACATATGTAGAGAGAGAGTGAGAGAGAAAGAGAGAGTTTTTTTGATAGTAAAGTAGTTGTTTGTCTAAATAGTATTTTATTTAAGAATGTGCTGGCCTTAACAATAAGTATGGAGATGTTGCCCAACACTTTGGTGAATTTGAAAAGATTGATTACTTGTTAAGTCATCCACTTCTTTCATATCTTGCCAGACATTTCACACATCTCTAAAAATCCTAACACCTGGTTACAGAAAACGGATTTTTTTAATTAATAAAAACCAAACAAAAAGTGAAATCTCTATTTTAATATGAAAGTGATTTAATGCCTTAATTTGCACTGATTTTTGAACAGCAATACATATATATCAATGAGCAATTAATTGAGTATTATGTTTCAGTTACTTTTTTACCAACAGTGAGGTATTTACCAATTTCTGTCAGCCCAGTTGGCATGGGCTGAAAAATACACTGACTGCATCTCTGCAGAAGGGTAACCCCCGCCCCCAACAAGTGTCCGGAATATAGCATTAAACAATCTGATTGCAAGGCCTGAGTAATGCTGGAGCTCTGAGGAATGTGGAGTACCCCTTCATTGACAATGTTCCCAGGTCCCCTCTGACCTAGAGAGGCAGCACCTGATAGGGTCCTATCTATGGATCAAATAGAACAAACTGTGTGTGTAAACAAATGACTGATGTTAAATTGTGACTGTTATATAGCCATATTTGAAACCATTTAACAGTGGGCAAAAAAGAGCTCAGACTTGTTTAAGAATGTTATCTACAAAATGTGTTTACAAATCAGATATATATTTAATATATGTATATGTAGAAAGAAGATTTGGCATTAAATAACTTATAATGGTTGATATGCCATAAAACTGAATTAAATCAAACCAGCTTCTGTAAGTACACAATGAAGATTATAATACAAACATGCGGTTTCATTAATTGATTCATTGATTGATTTTAATGGCATATCCACCCATCTGGGATTATTTTGGGATTATTCTAGGCCTAGAGGTTAGAGAACTGCTTTCAGTGTATGTTTATATTTATATTTTTTGCAAAATTTCTTAAGATTTTTGCACACATATGATATTAAGTATTCCAATCCAATACAAATAATTTGCAAACAGATCAATTTGACTCATGGATAGGACCCTAACAGGTATTACCACTGAAGGTCAGACTCAGCCCAGTTGGGTGATGCAGTAGAATCTAGTGACTGCATCTCTGCAGAGGGGTAAGACCCCCCCCAACGAATGTCCTGAATATGACACAAAACAATCTGATGGTGCAGCTCCAGCCTTGGAGTTTTGGGAAATGTGGAGTACCCCTTCATTGCCATTGACGTTTAAACTGTGTGCAAAGAAATGACTTATGCTAAACTGAATTGTTTGAAATAGAACTATTTGATCATCTAACTGTGTGTAAATAAATGACTTTAATTGAATTGTTAGTGAGACAGCAATACTTGGGACCATTTAATCATGTGCAAGCGAATGAGTAATGTTGAATAGAATTATTAATGTTAAATAGCAATAATTTAGACTTTTCAACTGTGTAAGTAAATTGAATTATTAGTATTATATAACTGTTGTGGAGGCAAACCTGTATCTCCCATTGTATTTAAATGTGTTATCCCAATGTGTATATATATAGTTAATCAATTAAGATTGGTGGACCAGATTTGGATGGACACAGTTTATCGAATACAACCTGACTGTTATTCTGTGTTTGATTTATTACCACCATGAAAACTACTTATTTTCTTGTTTAATGAAATAGACATTTTAGCAATAAGAATACTTGGAACCATTTGACTGAATGAATGAATAGTGTTGAATATAATAATTAGTGTAAAATAGCAATACTTGTAACCACTTAACTGTATGCAAACAATTATAAGACCCAACCAAAACAAACCAAACCAAAGCAAAACCATATGGTTATTTGTTGGTTTAGTTTTGTCAGAGTGGACCTGGTAGTAATGGCAATGAAGAGGTACTCCACACTTCAGAGATCTGTAGAATTTGAGCCTCACCATCACATGCAGTTTAGTGTCATATATATATATATATATATATATATATGTGTGT
The DNA here is from genome assembly GCA_963585895.1 of Sepioteuthis lessoniana. Classification (NCBI taxonomy): domain Eukaryota; kingdom Metazoa; phylum Mollusca; class Cephalopoda; order Myopsida; family Loliginidae; genus Sepioteuthis; species Sepioteuthis lessoniana. Next base: position 83,245,865 of record OY757918.1, read on the forward strand.
GTGTGTGTGTGTGTGTGTGTGTGTGTGTGTGTGTGTATTTGCCCTGTTGGTGAGGCTCAGAGTACAGTGAGTGTATCCTCAGCAGAGGGATAAGAACCACCCTAAGTATGACACTAAACTGCATCTAATGATGAGGCTACAGTTCTGGAGCTCAGACAAATGTGCAGTACCATTTCATTGATATTACTACCAGGTCCACTCTAACCCTGTGTGTTAGCACCGATCATTGATCCATGTATGCATCAAATAAATCTGTTCAAAGATTATTCATATTTGATAGGACTGTGTGCAAAAAAAAGCTCAAGAAACATGTAACATTTTTTCCATCACACTTGCCTCTTGCTCGTGTAGATTTTCACTCTGTCACACTCATCTCTTGCTATGGTAGATCTTCACTCCATCCACTTTTGTCCCTAAGATCAATCAGTGCTATGTTTAAGTAGAGTAACTGTTGAACCCCTTTTCTCCCAGTCCTCATGGTATACCGCATTTTAAGGTGGGCTGTCACCCTCCGTCTTGTTGTGTGAATTTGCACTCCCAACATCCTGGCTCTTCACACTGTGTCCAAACCAACTATTAATACTGAGCAAGCATCCAGGATCTCTGACAAATGGTGGTTTTGTGTGCCATGCGCTGTGGACACTTTGAATCAGGTGAGTGCAAATGTCTATTGTTATAAAACAACAACACAAAAATGGAAATCAGAATGTACTATGAATGCAACTCCATCATATCTGAATTTTCAATGTTCCATTGCATTTTGAAAAAAATTGCACTTTTTTATATTTCTACAGTCATTTGTTTGCACACAGTTAAGATATCAAGTATTCCTATCTAATACAAAAAATCAAGCAATTATATCGTTTCAAGTAACTATTCTTATTTAATAATAATCATTTATTTGGACATAATTATATGATTTCAAGCATTCGAACAGATCTATTTGATCCATGGATGGGATCCTAACAGGACTTGGGAGTATTGTTGATGAATGGGTGATTTGGTGAATCTAGTATAAATTCCAGCCAAGGTTGATTGTTTTTCACTTTGTGTGCATGACTTTAGAAAAGGCATGGATCCATATCTTCTCCCACTAAATATAGGTAAATAATAAGGCAGTCTGGGTTCTCTAGCCTTGGCAAATCAACCACTCTTGGAGAAGAAAAAATTCTGAATTAAATACCAAGAACTGGAGTCCCTAAAGACAGTAACATATGAACTTTATTCTGGAAACTCCCGTGACAACTCTGATATCAAGTTATACTGCTCTTTGCCCTTCCTTTGAACAGTATGTGTCATGGAGGGGAGACCTGCTGCATGGGCAACTGCTGATCTTCCCTACAACCTTGACCAAGCCACTTAATCTTGTGAGATAGACAGATGCCATAACCATAAGTGCTGATGAATTATTATTTAAGCTATTCCTATCTGTACAAGTAAATCATTTTTATTGTATTATATTAGTAGGTGAACTACTATTTATAAAGCTTTTTGAGATCTCTGTGAGGTTATCTGAAAATGCCCCCTTCCATACTCTCAGCTATGCATTGGGAACTGCACCTGATGAAGTGTGGTATAAAACAGGTTGAATATAGTATGCAATGCAAGTAACTTTCAGTCAGTACAATGCAAGTTATTCCTTATATAAAAATAGCACATATTAACCAAAGACTAAGCTGGTTAAAAAAAGGCCTACTCAACACCTCCTATTCCTCCTTCTGTCTCTATACAGTAGTACTTCTGTACTTGTAACTTACTAAATTTATATTTACATTTAGATATAAAGTTCAATGGTAAAGAATAAGGTGAGAGAAATATTCTTACCACAACTTTGCCAACCCTGATTTTCTTCTCTACCTACAAGTTAGTCTAGAATTAAAAAAAATATCTCCAATGAATATATTAGGATTAGCTTCTATCAAAATAATGGGATGATTTACATATGGATTTGATATTTCTGCCTATGATCAGATTGTAGTACCTGAGTGCTATGCCTCAGATCAAAGTATTGCTAATAAATACTTCTGTTTAGGATCAGAGCATAGCTCCTTGGCCTCCAAACTTGGATCCTAGAATAGTTGGTTGGTTGGTTGTTTTGTTTTATGTAGTATCAACCCTTTTCGTGTCAAATTAATTTTCAAATAATCCAATTTAGTATAAATATAGTTTGTGTTTACAAACGGTTAAATGTCAAAACAGTTCTATTTCAAATGATTCAGTGTAGCATAACTATACAATTTTAATGTCAAAATTTCAAGCAATTCAGTTTAGCAAAAGTTCAGACAGTTCTATTTCAAACAGTTCAGTTCAGCTAAGTACACAGTTTCAATGTCAAAAACAGTTCTTTTTCAAACAATTCAGTTTAGCATAAGTACATAGCTTAGTTCTATTTGACTCATAGATAGGACCCAATCAGGTGCTACCACTCTGGGCCAGAGTGGACCAGGGAGCCAAAGAAGGAGTACTCCGTATTCCTTAAAGCTCCAGCATTACTGGAACCTCATTATCAGATTGTTTCGTGTTATATAACAGGACACTCCTTGTAAGGAGGAGTATTACCCCTCTGCAAAGAAGCAGTCAGTGTATTCTACAGCTCCAGCCAACTGGGCAACCCAGTATAGTATATCTGTTTCTCCTTCTCCTCAAGATATGTATAAAGTTATAATGAAATTAAAAAATTAGAAAAATTTACAAAAATATAAAATTTAAAAAATGATAAATTTATAAAATTACATTTATTCTAATATACTTGTAGCAGAAAGAAATAATTTCAAATTTATTGTTTAGCGCGGGAATTATTTTGGCCATTGAGGTTTCGATTTATATTTTCATCCAATGAGGATGATTTAAGCCATTCTTCTTGGATGGCTTTCCTGAGTAGTATAAAAGGCCATGCAAATGCTCTCTCAGCCTCTTCCTCCCTCATTCTAGCAGCAGAACAGACCAATATCAACATGGGGAGAGCACATTCAATTTTTGGACCATTGTTTTCTCTAGAAGATCATTCCTTTATCATTTACTCATTCCTTCTAGACCAACTGGTCCTTGAAGCTTCAAGTTGGATGCTTAATTCCTGCTCTAATGTCTGCAACTATTTTCTTCTTTTTGTACAACTCACAGTACAGGGTTATCTCTCAAGCTGACATTAAAGTTTTTGGAACTCATCAATATTCTTGTCAACTTATTTGTTTTACTCCTTTTCTTAACATAGCAAGGCAAAAAAGCCAACAATTTACCTTTGTTAAATACTTATACAACTATGGATTTGTCTAAAATATCCATTAATAATGAGCAGAGATATCTGGCATTGTTCAGGATAAAAATATCCCAAAGAACATTTTGACAAAAGAAATTTATTTGACAAGAGCATTGGAAAATTTTCTTCTCAAGAATGCAAGTTTTTTGGAAAGCATATGAAACTAAGATTTTAAAAGAGCATTTCTAAAAGAAAGTAAACCAAAATTATTGCACATAAAACTGAAACATGAAACATCAATTAAAAATGTTTAACTCATCAAGTCTTCGGTCGCAATATTTCATTAATACAAATTTAAGTTAAGATGATAAACAAATTAAAAAAGATCAACATTTCATTTTATCTAATATGGTGACTATGTAAAGATATATAATTTCGATCTGTCTATCTATCTATCTATCAAAGAAAAAAAATCTAATCAGAAGGAAAGGAAAATTAAAAAAAAAAGGAAAGAATATGAAATGATACAGAAAAGATAGCGGACATGAAGTATAGAGAGTTATAGTAAGAGGGGGGAAGAAGGAGAGAGAGAGAGAGAGAGAGAGAGTTGTAGATTAAGTAGTATCGTCAACCAAATTATTACCTTGAAAAAAATCATGGATATATTTTAATTTTTATGAGATGATCAAATTTCGAAAAGAAACTTAAAAACATATTTGTATATTTAAGTAATGCCTTGTTTAGCATAACAGTTGAGAGACCAGGTTGCAAGGGTAAATTATATATAATTACATTGTATACTAGTCAGATTCTGATATTTAATAATGGAAACCTTTGTGTTGGACTGCAAGGAAATTAGTCTTTCTAGGTTGGTTACCAATATTCTACTATTGAAAAGAAAGCTTACCAAAATTTAGTAGCATATGACTACCTGTGTTTATAATTCCTAGCTAACTGATAACTCCTGCATAACACCTGGAAACTGCCAAGTGTCTACTGATAAATGAAGGCTAATTTTAAAACAATAAACAGAATCTGTTAATGTAGAAAAGTATGCTGAGATAGATAGATAGATAGATAGATGAAATATCTCAAATCTCTATCATTACTTAATAGAACATTGATAAGATGAAAAGTAATCGTTTTAATTTTTCTATCATCTTTACTTTAATTGTGGCTTTTTATATGATAGATAGATAGATAGATAAAGACTGAGAGAAAAAGATAGATAGATAGATATGAACAGACTGAGAAAGATAGATAGATAGATAGATAGACATGAACAGACTGAGATAGATATATAATGAACAGACTAAGATAGATAGATAGTTGGTTGGTTGGTTGGTTGGATTTTACGGCATGCCAACCCATCGGGTTATTTTATGCCGAAAATGTTTTTATTATTTTTATTTGGTATAATTTTTATGCGTATAGTTATTTGAACACTATAAACAAATACCAACGACATCAAAATAAAATGATATAAGATAGATTGATAGATTGAGATTGATAGATAGATAGATAAACAAACAATAAACCATCAATTGAGAAAAGAATGCTTAAGTCTTAGTTGTTTTTAAAGAAAATTCATACTGGTTGTCCTAATTTCTCAGAGGTGTTTTCATTATTTATTTTTAATTGTTTTTTTTATACATATTTATTGATGCGTTTTATTACAAACCACAGGTTGTAATATTCTGACATTAACTCATATACACTAATATATTTTCGCTTTAATACCAGTTGTTATAGTAGTGACAGTGTTCTCAGGGTTTCCAAATGTTTTTTTTTCACAAATAATAACTTCGTAGATGACACTGCTTAATCCCCGCTTTCATTTACTTCTTTTTGTCTCTTGCCATGACTTTCTATACTTCAGTTTTCTTCCTTTTCTGTTTTCATATTCTTATTTGTTACAATTTCCCTTTCCTTCTGATTAGAATTATCTTTCTTTTTTCTTAGATAGATAGATAGATAGATAGATATGAACAGACTGAGATAGATAGATAGATAGATATAAACAGACTTAGATAGATAGATAGATAGATAGATAGATAGATAGATTTCTTCCTTTTCTGTTTTCATGTTCTTATTTGTTACAATTTCCCTTTCCTTCTGATTAGACTTATCTTTCTTTTTTCTTAGATAAATAGATAGATAGATAGATAAATAGATATGAACAGACTGAGATAGATAGATAGATAGATAGAAAGAAAGAAAGAAAGAAACAGACTTAGATAGATAGATACATAGATGGTTTTCTTCCTTTTCTGTTTTCATGTTCTTATTTGCTACAATTTCCCTTTCCTTCTGATTAGACTTATCTTTTTTTTTTTTTCTTAGATAGATAGATAGATATGAACAGACTGAGATAGATAGATAGATAGATAGATAGATAGTTTTCTTCCTTTTCTGTTTTCATGTTCTTATTTGTTACAATTTCCCTTTCCTTCTGATTAGACTTATCTTTCTTTTTTCTTAGATAGATCGATAGATCGATATGAACAGACTGAGATAGATAGATAGATAAATAGATAGATAGATAGATATAAACAGACTTAGATAGATAGATAGATAGATAGATAAACAATAAATAAAGTCAATCTGTTGTGGAGCCGATAAGTGTATTGACTCCGCAAATAATTTTGTGTTTAATGCGTGCGAGTGTAGTAACAGCCAAAGACAATGAAGAGAGACAAAAGGCGGGATAACAAATACAACAAAAGTAACAATTTTATTGCTGGAATTACAAACGTGTATGTAAATGTCCGCGGTGGTTGTATGTGGTCTTCAGCTAGGATGGGTTATGTTGTTAGCTGGTATGGTCGAGTCGTGGTTGTGGGCAGCTGGACGTTCAATGAGGGTAGCTGGCATAGGTCGAGTTGTGGAGATACAGCTAGATGTTTGATGTGGGTAAGTTGAGGTCGGTTGAGTCGTTGGATGTGCGCAGCTGGATGGTTGTTGTGGGAAACTGAGATCGGTCGAGTCGTTGAATGCAACTGGATGTTCGTAGCGGGAAGCTGAGGTCAGTCGAGTCGTTGAATGCAACTGGACGATCGTAGCGGGAAGCTGAGGTCGGTTGAGTCGTTGGATGCAGCTGGACGATTGTAGGGGAAAGCCAAAGTCAGTCGATTCGTTTTGGTTGCTTGCCGGTACAGCGAGTCGTTGTGGCAAGTTGTTGCAATGCTAGGGCAGTCTGTAACAGTGAGTCGTTACGTGGACTGGATGCTGCATTGCTGGAGTGTCGTGGTCGGTAGATCGATATCCCGGTTTTGGCAGTATGTTGGGTTAACCGGGGGTGTGTCGATCTGGTTGCTAGCCCGTAACAGCTAGTCGTTATGTGGGCTAGTTGTTGCAATGCTAGGGAAGTCTCTAACAGCAAGTCGTTACGTGGACTGGATGTTGCTTTGCTGGGGCAGTCCGTAACAGCATCGCCGGAGCGTCGTAGTCGGTAGCTATGGCTTTGTCGTGCTAGATAGCTGTGTGGGCGTATCGTTTACGGTGGCTATGGCTTTGTCGTACCAGATAGCTGTGTGGGCGTATTGTTGGTGGTAGCTATGGCTTTTCGCGCCAAAGCTGTGGTGGTAGCTAAGGCTTTTGGTGCCAAAGCTGTGCAAGCATATTGGGCAGTAGCTAAGGCTTGCGCGCCAAAGCTGTGCAGACGTATCAAGACGATAGCTAAGGCTTGCATGCCAAAACTCTGCACTGTCAAGCAAACAGGCCAGGAGGCCAAGGCTAAGATTGGCGTTATCTTAGCGCTGCGCAGATAGTGGAGCGGTAGCTAAAGGCTGCCACTAGAAGTGACGGTGAGGTGGGTGCAACTACGATAATGTAGGACCCGAGCCTCGTGGAGCTGAGTGGCCCCTGAGAGCATCCATGTAGACCTCTGATATTTATCGATGCATCCCACCAACGCATGAATATGGCACAAGGCCATTTTTAAGGTGGGTCCGGTCGCAGGGTCGAAGCCCACATGTCTCCAGCAAGGCCAAAAATACCTTCGGCCCCATTGGCATTCCCCCTTTTTGAGGCGCCTCAGGCGCCAGGCAATACCCCCCCTGAAGGGGTAAAATCCTGGGGGGATGGCCCCCTGAGGCCGGAGGAAATGTCCAGTGCCGAGGCACACCCAGCAGGACTGCCCAGAGGTAAGACGGCCTACCGAATGCAACCCAACAACTGGAGAGGAAAGGTCACAAACACCCTAAAAAAGAGCAGGGACCTCTGTATTTATCGCCACCAGAAGCCTTTTTCATATGGAAGAAAGTCAACTCCACTTCTGTCGCGCCTCATGAATAGAAAGTTCTTCTACAAAAAATGGACGTAGAAAATAAGTACTCCTATAATCCGGTATAGGCTAGCGAAAAGGATTACCTCCATTTTTATAGAATTATTTCTGGCAGAAGTGTTTTGCAAATGTTGATAAATGTTAATTTATCCCTTTCTTAGCTGTTATGGCCGGTTAGAGTCGAAAAAGGGCTTAGTCATTTCTGGCCGTGCCCGGATGTTATTTTTTTCGGGTGAAGGAATAATCCGATCTGTTTACATTCGTAGGCCGGTTGCGGCAAATCTAGAAAAACATGCTTATGTCTTAGGTATTTAAAAAAAATCATACTGGTTGACTTAATTTCTCAGACTAGATATTTAGAAAAATTATTTTGAATTGTTTTTCTTTCTGACAAGTCTATTTGAGGTTTATAGTGGAGTTGTGTGATTATATGTGGTTATTTTGGACTCAATTCTTCATCTTTATTGTTTTGTGTATTTTTGCAATATTGCAGCCATTTATCCTCTGGCCTTTCTTGGATTTTTATTGTAAGTAATTGGTTATCATTGAAGAAAATGGACAATGTGTGGGTATAAGCCGTAACCAATGGAGAACAAGTACTGCATTGATGTAAACCATGCATGGGTAAAGAGGTGTGACCATGTGGGTTGTGGGAGTTTTAAAACTATATAAGGTCTAGAATTTGGGCTGAAGTCAGTTCCTGCTGGCTGTTCTGACTCCTGACAATTCTTTTGTGTATGCGAACTCACTCTGAATGCTCTCTAGCTCCACACAAGAATAGATATATACGATTATATTTTTATATATATGTGTTCCTTGTTGTTTTTCAAGATACAGCAGTAGTATACTAGAAGTGTTGTTTGGAGAATCTGTGACATACTGGTGCACTATTCTTCTGCTATCAGCTCATCCTCAAAAATGTTACTGGCTCGATACAAGCATTTATCTCCATAAAGAAATCCTCTGTGTATTTAATTTCCTAAATTTCAGCTTAGTTAATGGTTGGCATTGATGATGATGGAGGAATATTATATATATATATATATATATATATATATATAGATTGATAGATGTTGTGTTTTGGAGTATCAAATCATCTTGATCTAAGAGAACATGTGCTTCCATTTTCATATACATCTCATTTGCAACCTGTAATTTATTAGGACTCTGAATGTGTTAAGTGGATTTTATTTCCCAATATTATTTCTGATGGCTGTGGAATCCATAAAGATAAGACAACTCAGGCAACTGTTCAACATTCATTATGAATACTGATAGTTAAATGTTCTCTTGTTGAGAGAATGTGAGAAAGTACTTCTCTTTTAACTGGTTGTTGTTGGTGTTTTGTCCTGTCTAGCAGTCCTCTGCTGGTTCCATTCTTGCCATCATTTTTTAAGAAGTAGAGAGGAATAGCCAATTATGTGATGAATGCAAACTTCCCAACAAATAACCCTGCAGAAGGTTATAAAGGTACTGATTCAAAACAGTGATGGGATCCTGTGTATATAGAGAGGTGTGCATGTGTGGATTTGAGAGTAAGGATTTGTTTAACTTTTTGTTGTAGGTCAGAAAAAGTGAGAGGAAAGAGTTTGAGTTCTGTTTGGTTATATGGCATATCAACCATTGTAGGTTATTTAATGCCAAGTCCTGTTTATACATACATAATAAATACATGATTTGTAAACACATTTCATTGATAACATATGTAAGTGATTAGTTTGTTGGTAAATTCATTCTTAAATGAGTTAGAACTAATTTGTTTGCACACTAGTATTGCTATTGTTTCTACACAGTTAAATGGTTTCAATTATTGCTATTTAACACAAATAATTCTATTCAGTATTAATTATTTGATTGCAGAGAGTGAAGTGGTTACAAGTATTGCTATTTAACACTAATTCTATTCAACATAATTCATTTGTTTGCTCACAGTTAAATGGTTCAAGTATTGTTATGTATTGTAGCAGACGCTAAATGTATCACTAACAATTCAATTAAACACCAGTCATTTGTTTATATAGTTAAATGACCAAACTGCTCTATTTAAAACAATCCAATTTAGCATAAGTCATGTGTTTGCACACAGTCTAAATGTCAAACAGTATTATTTGAGCCATAGATAGCACCCTATCAGTTGCTACCACTCTGGATGAGAGTGGACCTGGGAGTGATGGCAATGAAGGGTAACTCTTTATTCCCTAAAGCTCCAGCATTACTGGAGCCTCACTATCAGATTGTTTTGTGTCATATCCAAAATGCTAGTTAGGGGAATCTTATCCCTCTACAGAGATGCTGTCAATATATTCAACAGCCCCAGCTGACCGGGTTTTGAGAGGAAAGAAGAGATATGTGTAGGGTGATAGATAAATTGCTAGATTGATTTTCATTTTACTTAGAATTGTCATCATCATCATCATGTCGTGCTGGTAGCACGGATATCCCTGACCCTCTCTCGCCACTTTTCCCTATCGTTCATCGCCTCAGGCAGGTCTTCTGGACAACATCCCGTATCCTCACATAGTTGCTGAATGTATGTTCGTGCTGGTCGTCCTGCTTTTGCACGGCCATGTGTGGGGGTCCATAAGAGTACATCACTTATGAGCTCGTCCCTGCTTCTCCAGCAGTGTCCTGCATGTCTGGTTCGTCTAACTTGAATAGTTTTCGTGATAGGAGGCAGGTGGCCGTACAGTTGGTGTCTTGTGGGGTATTGCCGCCAGGACTTGTTCAAGATTGCTCAGAGATCTTTTATTTCACTTATTTTTTATTTTTACCAATAATATATATATATATATATATATGTATATATGTGTGTGTGTGTGTGTATTTTCTTCTTTATATTTTGCTCTATACTGTAAGTGATCATGTCTGTTTATAGGATGGTCTTTCTTTTACTTTTGCATTGAACTTCTAACTTTTCAATTTACCACTGAACTTTGCCAGAACTCTTATCTCTCTGGGGTCATTCTCTGGAATTCCAAGTTCATTAGTTCTTTCTTGATTAATGGCTCCAACAAACTATTAACATATGTGGGTAAGCAGAAAAGTTCATAGGCTGACCAAGATACTCTCATTGAACGTGACTAGATAAGGTCTATTTTTCAACATAGTCCCTCTTGCAGTCCATACACTTCTCTAATTGGTGTTGCAGTGTTTGGATCCCATTTGTCAAAAGTTATCAGCAGTAGATATCACATCAATCTATGAACTTTTTAGCCCACCCTCATATGTGCTTGGTCTGCTGATCAAAATATCAGAATAGTATTTGTGCAGATTTTCTGTGAAGACATTTTAAGAAAAGCTATAGCTGACCATGAGCAGAGGGAAAGATCATACTAACCTTTTGGGAATAAAACCAAAATAATATATGAGAGGAAATGTGGGAGGATAACATAAAATAAAATAAATAGATAAAATAATGCAAAGAAATGAAATAAATACACTGTAGGAAAATAAGACTGAATAAATAAATCAAATACTAATAAAGAATTAAGATCAAATAAATATATTTTTCCATGATGAAAAAAATCAAAAAATCGAAAGGGTTTTTGGTTATCTGTCCATGTTTATAACCACACTTGAAGAAAGGAGATAATCTCCCTCTTTGACTTGAACAATGCTTTGTGTGTGGACACATTTTCAAGAGTGGGCATGGAGTTAGTACAACTTTGAAATTGGATGATTTTCCTGACTCAGTGTGATGTTGACTTGAACACAAACATAGCATGATTCCTGTGATATTATCCTAAACTTACTTCTGGCAAAACTTTGTTTCTGTTGAACTTTATCAAACAAGGAATAAACAGTCTGTTGTGAAGCATAAGGATTTTGTCGCTTCTTTTATTTAACAAATGTTTTTATATGTGAGCATGTACCAACATAACACTTTAATTGAAACCACTCTATAATTTTGACAACTTATATAGGGCATTTCAAATCTCCAGATGCATTATGTGAGGAAAGGCATGAATCCCTATGTTCTCCCTTCCTGTTATAGTAAATAGCAGGGCAGAGTGGGCTCTTTAGCTTTTGAAATAATTGTTTGGGCTATACTCTATAGTTAAGAATGAAAAGAAATAGTAAAAAATCAGGATATTGGAAATAGAGTTGGGAACATGATGGTTCATTTTTGATCTTTTGATTCTTTATAGCTATTTTTAGGTGTAGCAACAATGTAGTGGTCACTTTTTCCTGGAGTGAGTTGAATTGATATTTAATCAAAATATAGTTATCTACTAAACTTAGCTAAGCTGAGGCACAAAGCCAGAAATATGAGTAAAACTCACTAATATTGGTCTACTAGTCGAATTCAATTACATTACACAATTAAAAAAACACCATTACACCATGGAGATGTTTTAATAACAACCCTCTGATGCAATAGGCATTACACTCACCTATGGAGAAGATATTACATTTTCAGCGAAAGTGAAATTGTTATTATTTTTTGCAAGGAAAAGTTGTAACGTGCGTGTGTGTGTTTACGTTGAGTTGTTTCCTCGCTAAGTTATGAGAAATAAAAGGAGGATGAAGAAGTAAGAAGACAAAGATGCTGTTAGCTTTTACATGAAGGTTTTAATGGCAGCATGGAATATTGAGTTTGTGTTTGTGCTGCAAGCCTCATGGGAAAGGAAAGAAGTAAAGAGATGAAATGGAGTTATGAGAGAGTCGAGATAGCAGTGTGTGTTGTTGGATGTGCGAGGGATTATGTTCGCCGTATAAAGCAAAAGTTATGTTTGCTGTTTGAGGAAATAGACGTTGAAGTTACTGTTAGTTTGAGGTTCTGGTTATTCGTGGAGAAGCGTGAATGTCTCCAGAAAATGTTGCCCAGAGGTGAAGTAGTCGCTAGGTGCTGGAGCGGAATTAGACATCACGATCGACATAGCCAATTTTGGGGGTGAAATAAAGTTGTTCCTGTGTGTGGCATATTGAATTTATCTAATTCATATTCAACTGGGATCCCTTGGTCTAAGAGAAATAGACGCAAGGGATCCATAAATTAGATAGGTTCCCTCATTGTGTCCATGCTGCTGCTATTGAAGAACAGCCAGTGAGACGTCTGCACTGAACAGAGTTGTTCAGCCAAAGAGGCTGTGTTTGGCAGCTTTCCCAATTTCTGCTGCCCGGAAAGGAGTCCGGGTTAAATAGGATAAGTCATCATGATTGGGTGAAATTATGCGTCGAATTAAATTACGCGCCAAACCAAAATACAAAAATTCCTTCTGCTACACATTGTAATGATCCTTGATCCCTGACTACTATAATGTTCAAAGGAGGTGCCTGTGGTGTAATGGTTATCGTCGTAGGAATTGAACATGACGATACGAGTTCAAATCCTGGACGAGACTGATTGCATTTCACATAGCACTAATACCCTTGGGAAAGGTATGAATCCAATTATTCTCCCTCCAGCTATGGGTAAATAGTAGGACAGATTAGGTTCTTCAGCCTTGGTGAGGCAACTAGTCTAGGAGAAGGAAAACTCTGAATTCAAACCTGTTAAACTCTGCTTAAAAATTGACCTTGTGTCATATCCTGCCCGAGCGGAGGGGTTGGTAAATATGATAATGTTCAAACTTTTAAACCCACTCACCCTCAATAAAGAGGCCTGATTCAGAGGGTGTAAAAGACCAGTTCATCCAGTATGTTGAGGAATGACTCCCAGGCATCTTAATATGATATTAATTGTATAAATATCATGTTAAGGTGAACATAACATCTCGTAGTTTGTGATAATTTGGGAAAATTAAAATTGATATTTTTCATTAATATCAAAATTAATATGAAGCCAAATTTTTTTTTCTTTGCTTTCTTTTGAATAGAAAAATATTTTATAAATTTAAAAAAATTCATTTGATGCTGAACATTGAGTCTTTTCTATAAACTTAACAGATGATACAATCAAGTTTAATTTGGCAAAATTAATAGGCCATACAATCAAGTTTAATTTGGCAAAATTAACAAGCCATACAATTAAGTTTAATTCACAAAAACAAACATTACTTGTTATTTTTGGAAAATTTGAATTAATATTTTTATTAAAATTTGTAAGAAGCTCTAACAAAACCAAAATATTTTTTTTTTTTGATTTCTTGTGAATCGAAAAATATTTTGGGGAATAATAAAATAAAGGGGTTGTCCTCGTGGTGTAATGGTTAAAGCGATGGACTGCGGAATCGTAGTAAGCGAGTTCGTACTCCGGTCGCGCTATTACGTTCACTTTTGGGCAAATACCCTTGGGAAAGGTATGAACCCCCTTATCCTCCCAGCTATGGGTTAAATAGTACCACTACTGTTCTTCTAGGAGAATAGCTTTGGCGTTAAATAACCTATAAAGGTTGATATGCCATTAAACAAAGAAACCAAACCGAAATAAAATAAAAAAAGAGAATTTTAAAACTGCAGTGCTGAGTTTTTCCTCCTTACCAATCAGTGTATTTGTAGAATTTACGACACTCACTTGAATTTATTTACAAAGCTTAGTTGTGGCACAAGGACAGAAATTTAGGGCGCCCAGTGAGAATCAAATGCACTAAGAATGATCTGCTAATCCATCTTGCTAACCATTACACCACATGAGATGCCACGATACTTCCTCGTATTACTTTACTAAGCGTTTTTTGGCTCAGATGCGGCGCAAGGCGTATGAATGGGGCACCCAATGAGACTCCAACTCACTTGTAAAGGTTTGCTAGTCTAGTTTGCAAACCATTACACCACCCGAGTCGCCCAAACAATACTTCCTTGTATGTTTTTTGGTTCAAGTGATTTTAAAGGTTTAAAATGTTGACGTGGCGATTACTAGCCGTCGTTCCGAAAATAAAAAGAAAATGTAAATAAATTGAAATTCAGTTGAAAACTACATCAGCAATGTCACATGTGATAGAAGTGTCAAAACGTCATGCGCTGCACTTATGGAAAGAATGAAAAAATTAAAGAGAGAGAGAGAGAGAGAGAGAGAGAGAGAGAGAGAGAGACTTCATAAAGAAAATTTCAAAAGTTATAAATTCACGGAATGCGAGTAATGTCCCTTGTTTTTGAACTCTTCTTTGTGCCACGTTCACGCAGGCGTCGTATGCAGCTGTAACAAAATGGCAGCTTCCTTAAGGGAAAAGCAGACAGGTAAGATTAATATAATTAGTATGTTCCTTCCTTGTCCGACTGACATTATGAAGTTCCTTGTCTATTTAACTGGCATTTTACTTTCTAAGTCTTAGATTAAGGGTTATAGATTTGTTTGAATTTAGCAGCTGTCATTTGTGGACTTTTTTTTTTTTTTTTTTACTACGAATCAGAAAAGAGGTGTGTGTAAGGGTCATAAAAGCTATTTTGTATCTAAAATATCAAACTGATATTTTAACTATTTACGAAAGAAAAACAATCCCTGTTTACTAGTATTTATTAATAAAACAAACACTGAAATAGCCAATTTAAAAATTGATTTATTTTTAGCTGACGATTAGAGTAAGAACTTTATTTGTTGTCCATCTGGGTTTTGTATTTATTTTTAAATAGTATTCTAGTTTTTGTATTCGTTCTTAGTTGACTTGTGTGACACCCCCTCTTTTAATCTTTTAAGGACTAGTTTATTTTCTATATTGTTTAATATGTCCAGCACTAGTTTTATGTTTATTCTTCGGTGTTGTGAGGAGTTCTTAAAGTAAAATAATTCTGATGTTTTGTTCCACAGGTCTCATTTTTTTTTACAAAAACAACAGCAAGCACATTTGTTTCATTTTTCTTTTGGTAATTCTTTTTTCAGTTAATTTTACTTTTGGGATTCCAAAATTCAAATAACTTTGACAACAATTTTTTTTTCTTTTACTAACAAAAATATTTTAAATTCTTAAGAACATAAATCTGTGTAAGAGAGAGATGTTTCAAAATAAAGTTTTCCTCAAACGTAAGTGTAAAAAAAAAAAAAAAGTATAATTTCACGATTAAATTGAATCAGTAAAATTATTGTGTAACCGCCACGGCAATAACAGCACATCATAGCGGGATTTTTATTAGTGCAGTTCACTTAAAATACCATAACTTTGTAAATAAGTGATTTGCAATTCAGTAATGATTTTGTGGGGTTTGCATTCAGATATCAGTATGCCAGAAATTATTTTGACATATCTTGGTTAAAAAGAGAAAGTTAGTGATTCAAATTAATTCTGGTTAAATCATCCAAGAGAAATTGTATCTTGGATCTGCAAAAAAATTGATTATTATGAAAAAATATAAAAGAAAATTTTTTTGTTAAAACATTTAAATTTTCATTGTTATTGTTTTCATCAATTTTTTTGTATTTCTGTCATTATCTGATTTTACCTAATTTGTTTAAGGTAATTTGTAAATAGTCCTAATTAGAAAAAGTAATTTTGTTTAAGTTAAAAAAAGAAAAATGCATACGAAATCTACATCCTCATTATTGTTAACATCAAGAATTTATATTTTTTTTTTTTTTTACATTAGTTTACATGATTTAAATCAAAGAAAGTTAGAGTATAGGAACGATGTTTGAAATGAAATTTTCTTCATAAAGCTGATATTTTAACTATCTATAAAAGAAGACAAACCCTGTTTACTAGTATTTAATAATTAAACAAATATTGAAATAGCAAATTTAAAAATGTCCAAATATGCCAAAAACTAGGTTATGTCATTTTATACAGTGTATGTATGTACTAACACTAACTCTCCGTGCCCAGTTGGCTGGGGCTGTAGAATACACCATCTCTGCCGAGGGGTAAGAATCCCCCCACCTCATCAATAAATGTCCTGTATATGACATTAAACCATTTGATGTGAGGTTCCAGTCAGTGGGAATATAGAACACACCTTCATTGCCATTGCTCCCAGGTCCACTGTGATCAGAGTGGTAGAACATGATAGGGTCCTATCTATGGGTCAAATAGAACTGTTTGACATTTAAACTGTGTGCAAACAAATGACTTGTCATTTCAAATTGTTATAAATAGAACTCTGACTATTTACTGTGTGTAAACAAATGACTGATGTTTGAGTTAATGATATATAGCAATACTTGGAACCATTTAAAGTAAAAGTAAAGTTAGCGACCATAGTCGAGGGTGACCCGAAGGCTCCCTTTTCGATAGCTACTACACCAAGGTGTAGGGGAGGGCGCTACTCCATTCCCTGGATTGCTCCACTTTACCCTTGAACCGTACCTTATAATGCTGAGTGTTAAGCAAGGTGGTATCAAGTTCCATTTTTAAAGTCTTTGGTATGACTCGACCTGGGATTGAACCCAGGTCTCCCGGGCCATTGGCGAACACTCTAACCGCTGGGCCAATGTCCCGGTTGGAACCATTTAACTGTGTCCTAATGAATGAGTAATGTTGAATAGAATTATTAGTGTTAAACAGCAATACTTGAAACTCTTTAACTGAGTGCCTAAATTGAATTGTTAGTGTTACATAGTGCAAATAAAACTATTTATGTTAGATAGTAATATTTGAAACCACTCAAGTAAGTGCAAACAAATGATTAGTACTAAATAGAACTATTCATTTGTGCTAACAAATTAGCTCTGACTGATTGAAAAAAATGATTATGTACAAACTATTGACTTATAAATCATGTAACCATTTAACTGTATGCAAACAATTAAGTTCTGGCTCATTTGAAAATGTTATCAACTAACTAAGCATTTACAAATCAGATATGTATAAAGAGGATTTAGCATTAAATCACCCACAATAGTTCATATGCGATGAAATCCAACCAAATCAACTTTGTGCAAACAAATGATTTCTAATAAATAGAATTATTCATATTAGAGAGAAATATCCGAAACCATTTAACTGTGGACGAAAAGAGCTCAGGTTTGTTTAAAAATGTTATCAAATCATATATTTAATATATATGTATAAAGAGGATTTGGCATTAAATAACCTGCTGTGGTTGATATGTCATAAAACCTAACCAAACCAAAGTAACTTTTCAACACTAGTAGAATATGACACAAGGTCAATTTTTTTATCAGAGTAAAGTTAGTTTGAAATCAGAATTTTTCTTTCTACTAGTCTGGTTGCCTAACCAAAGCTAAAAAAATCCAGTTTGCTCTACTATTTACCCAGAGTTAGAGGAAGATCAGATGCATTAGCACAAAGTGATTTGCAAACAGCCATGTTCAGGATTTTCAAATTGGGCAGCCAATTCCATTTCTTATGATGACAACAGTTATTCTTAGCACACCTCCATCAGTGTGTGTATGAATTTTTTTACCATCATTTGATACTTTCCTTAAAACATTCTTTAAGTACATCAGTTAAGTAGAAGAGTTCTATCATCAAATAAATGGCATTATTGTTGTACAAAGTGTGTGTGTGACTAATTTTGACCCACTTCTGTAAATTGAAATTAGAAACTTTTTCCTGTCATTTAATGCATTTTTGTTCACAGATAATCGCAACCAAAATTAATAACCTTGACACTCAAGAAATGGTCAAATTTCAAATCCAGTGTTATAACTTCATAATTGCAGCTTATTTACATAAAGTACAAACTATAGTTTATTCTTTTTTGTTATCATTTTATATCACTTTGCCTTTTATATGATCTTATATTTGCTAGATTATTGCAAAAAAGGGATACATAAAAATGTAAGAAAAAATCTACCCATTATCGGTAGTGCTCTGATTCATTTTGCATACATTTCTATAAATAGTAGTTGATCTCTTTTTCATCAGTAAAACTATTGTACTTTTTATTAATAGAATTAAAAATTGTATACATGTCAAATTCCCTTTTCATTCAATTAAAAATACATTGAGAATAATTAATAACTGCAAGCAATGTATGTAATGAGAGGTAGTTTTCTTTTTTTTTTTTTTTTACATAATACATAAACTACTAAAATCCCAACATTAGGTGCTTAGTAGCACCTGATGTTGGATTTTAGTAGTTTATGTATTCAAAATGCTATTTATTCATTTTATTAATTCTTTTGTTTTCTCCTGTCAATCAAATTAGGTCAACAGCTGTCAACTTGAGCTCACTGGCATATTCAAAACTTGGAGCCTTGATTTCTAGCAGTATTAAACTAAATTTTTAGCAATATTAAACTTGATGATACCAGTCATCTGTTCAGCCTTATATAACTATTAAATAATTCTAAATCATGTACATTATTGTTCTTGGCATTCTGTAATCCTTGGAAAATGTCTTTGTCAGCCAGTTCAATTAAAAGGATATTTTTGTTTTATATCATTCCTATCTTGTATGTGAATCAAAATAATATTTGATCCTCAGAAAGCTGTTAATTTTTCTTATAATCTTTTTATAAGTGTTTCTTTTTTCTCTCCAACTAACTGACATAATTTAGCAAATAGGATTTTGATTTACTATTAACAACTCTGAGCCTCCCACACCCATGGGTTTCCGCTACCTTGGGATTCCTGGTTGAAAACTGAAAATGTTAAATGTAATTTGTAATTTTGCTGATTACAATATTTTATTGGCAATAGCAATGTAGAAATGAAGATTCCTTGGCCAGGCTGCCTTGGTATATGTACTTTTATGTAACTGCACAAATACCAGCTGATTGTACTGGTCCATGGCTTAGATGTAAGGGCATGTGATCATTGATAGGCAATAGTGATATAAAATTGCCCAGAATTCAGACTATCCAGGTATATGTAATTTTTGGAAGTGGCACAAATACTGGCTGCTTGATGCTCTAATAGTTGAGTTTCATGTACGAACCCATCATCAAAATTCAGGAAATAGAATATTTGTGTACATTGTATTTAGTTCATTTTTTCTTTTTTTAGTAATAATTTCCAATATTTTTAATACTACTTAAAAGAAAAATTAGGTATTTTAATATAAAAAAGAAAAAAAAACACATCTAAAGTTAACATTAAATGTGTATGAATTATAGAATTATTTGTTTGGATGTTAGTAATATTTTCATGTAATTACTCTTTAAGAACATGGCCCAGTTGGCTGGGGTTGCAGAATACACAGACTGCATCTCTGCTGAGAGGTAAAACTCCCCCAATGAGTGTCCTGATTATGACACTAAACAATCTGATGGTGAGGCTTCAGTATTGCTGGAGCCTTAGGGAATGCAGAATACCTCTTCATTGTCATCCTTCCCAGGTCCACTATGACCCAGAGTGGTAGCACCTAATCTATGGGTCAAATAAAACTGTTTGACATTTAAACTGTGTACTCATGCTAAACTGAACTGTTAGAAATAGAAATGTTTCATCATTTAACTGTGTGTAAACAAATGACTGATGTTTAATTGAATTGTTAGTGATAAGTAGCAATACTTGAAAATGTTACTGTGTGCAAACAAATGATTAATTGTAAATAGAATTATTCATTATCATCATGTCGCGTCATCAGCATGGATATCCCTGACCCACTTTTGCCACCCCTCCCTATCGTCCATTGCTTTTGGCAGGTCTTCAGGGTTACATCCCGTATCGGTACAGAGCTGCTGTATGTAGGTTCGAGCTGGTCGTCCTGCCTTTGCTCGTCCATGTGAAGGGGTCCACAGGAATATGTCACTTATGAGCATGTCCCTACTTCTCCAGCAGTGTTCCACATGTCTGGTTTGTCTAATTTTGATAGTTTTCGTGATAGGTGGTAGGTGGCCGTACACCTGTTGCTTTGTAGGGTGCTGCCTCCAGGACTTGTTCAATATTGCTCACAACATTCTAGTGAAGTTGCCATCAAGCTTTTTCTCCATACTTTTAGTTAGCATCTATGTAGTGCATCCATATAGCAGTATCGACACAACCACTGGTTGGAAGAAACTGCGCTTCATTTTATTGGTCAGGTCTGACTTCCATATGACCGATAGCCTATCAATAGTTGTCCATGCCTTTGCTAGTTGTGTGTTGATGTCTATCTTGGTTGATGAGACACTGTTTCCTAGGTAGGTGAACCTGTCAACTAGTTTCAGAGAGCTACCGTTTAGGGTGGAGATGTCGCCTGTTTGATTAAAGCACATTTATTCAGTCTTATGTGCATTGACATGGAGGCCGATGCCTGCAGTGGCTTGTTCCAGACTATGTAGCAGGGTTTTGGCTTGGGCAGGTGCATTTGCCAGAAGTGCTATGTCATCAGCATAGTTGGTGGCGGTAATTGTTTTTGCAAGGTACCTTTTGCTTCTTTTGTTAGCTTGAAACCATTTTCTTTGATTTTATTGATGGATGTTCTAAGCATGTAGTCATCTAGACAGATAATAAAGAGGTATGGGGCTAATGTGTCTCCTAGCAGTACACCTGCTACAATGTCAAAGTAGTCTGTGTCTCCATTCAGAGAACAGACTTTTACTTTTTCTCCATTTTTCCTCTGTGAATAGAGTCAAAGGCCTTGGTAAAGTTGACAAATAGTATTGTTGCCTGTAGGTTTTTTGCATGTACTTCTTTAAGAATTCAATGGATAGTCAAAATTTGTGACATTGTGGATCTATTTCTCTGGAAGCCATTTTGGATCTTCCTAAGTATGTTGTCAATTTTGGGTTCTATGCGGTTGTGTAGCAGGGCATTGTATATCTTGGCCACTATGGACGTAAGTGTTATACCTTGGTAGTTCTTGGCTAATCTGAGGTCACCCTTTTTAGGGAAGGGAAGGATGTATCCCTTCATCCATCATGATTATATACGGCATTAGTGTCGGAGCAGTATGTCAAATTGTCTGGTCTTAGGCTCGTTTAAAAATGTTATTTACAAAATCGTATATTTAATATATATGTAGTTATGAAAAGGATTCGGCATTAAATAACCTTCAATAGTTGATATGCCATAAAACCAAACCAAATCTTTAAGAACATGTTACTGGCTACATGAATAAGTTTGACTTGATTAATGCTTGACTTTGTTCTAATTGATTCAGTGATGGTTAATATTGAAAGTAAATTAGTTCTCTCTTTTAACTATATTTAAGAAAATTTTTTTTTTTTACTAGCAAGAACTTAGAGATTGTTCAGTGTGTTACTAATGAATAAAATATTCAAGCTATTAAGAATTCATTTTAGGAAAGTAACTTTCTTTGTTATATTTATCTGAAAATCTTTTTTTTTTTTTTTTAATTTTTTTTTATTTTTATTAGCTGCACTTAAGCGTATGCTCACCTTCAACAGTGCACCAACAAAACAGGTGTCAGCTGAGCCACAATGGAAGGTAAGTGTTAAAAAACCCCAAACTATTTTAGCAATCATCAAAATGGATTTTATTAAAATTTTTTTGGTTAACTTCACCAAAGAAAAGTTTAAAAGAAATTAAAACGTGGTATTGGTATTTTTAAAAAAACTTATTTCTATTTAATTAATGCCTTGTTGGTAGGGCTTAGAATTTACTTTATCCCTTTTATAGGGGTAAGAGTCCTCTCCAAAAAAGGGTGTCCTATGTATGGCACTAAATTGTGATAGTGAGGCTCTAATTCTGGGGATCTAGGGAGTGGTAGTACCTGTGAGGGTTCCATTTATAGGTTGAGTAGATATGTTTAAAAATTATTTGTATTTAGTAGGACTATGTGCAAATAAAAAACCTTATAAAAATAACTACACAAAAAATGTAAAGATGAATATATAATGAATATGATTCTCTAATCTCTTGGCATATGATAACCCTTGACAGGTTGACATGCTGTCAAAAGTCAATGAATCTTAAATAAACATAGATTGTAACCTTTCATCCCAAAATCTGGTTGGTTCTTTCTCTGAATTTTCTTTGATAACTTATATGGTTACTCATATGGTGTAATATCAGACCATGGAGGTGCCCATGGTGTAATGGTTATTGTTGTAGGAAATGGACATGGCAACACGAGTTCAAATCCTAGATGAGACTGATAGCATTTCACATAGCACTAATACTCTTGGGAAAGGTATGAATCCAATTATTCTCCCTCCAGCTATAGGTAAATAGTAGGGCAGACTGGGTTCTTCAGTCTTGGTGAGACAACTAGTCTAGGAGAAGGAAAACTCTGAATTCAAACCTGTTAAACTCTGCTTAAAAATTGACCTTGTGTCATATCCTGCCCAAGCGGAGAGGTTGGTAAATATGAATATCAGACCATTGATTGTGAGTTTGATTCTCACTGGCTGCCCTTATCTTTCTGATCTGTTGCCTAGCTAAATTTAGTAAATGACAACTTATGATAGCTATCACTGCCAGGATTTGATACAATATCAATTTTTAAGCAAAGTAGAGCTAGTTTGAATTCAGTTTCCCTTCTAGGCTGGTTGCCTAACCATGGCTAAAGAATCTAGTGCGTTCTATTTATCCATAGCAGGGGGAAGAAGAGATGGATTTATGCTTTTCCCAATGGCATTAGCACAAAGTGAATGCAAACAGCTTCTGTCAGGATTTAAACTTGGGCACCAATTCTATTTCCTCTCTTTGTTACACTTGATACTCCTTTTAGCCATATTTTTGTTAGATTGGCAAGTATTTTATATATCGGAGAGAGGATAGTGACTGTATATTTATTTCTATCTTTGTCTTAATGACACTAAAAGTTGGATTTGGACCTTTATTATGTAATATTAGTACAATGTGACATTGGGGATATGACTATTATTTGAAAATCTTTTTGCTTCTTTAATAACCCAGTTAGATAAAAAAACAAACAAAAAGCAGTAAATTACAAAGGTATAATTCAAGGCAGACAGGAGTTTATGAAAAGATGATATAGATAATTAAAATTCCTACTGATCTAAGTATAAATCATCTAATTTGAACAATATCTCTACAATCAACTTTGATAATGATACCTACCTTCTATAGAGCAAATTGATTAAAAGTGAAAATCTGTTAGTATTACAGCTTTAAATTAGATTGCTGCCTGTAGAAGATTGACACAGTCTAGTTTTTATTTGTAGAACAATGCCAACAAATGTAGCAAATCTGGGACCAGATTTTTTAAAAGTGTTAAGCCAGCTATGTTTCAAAAGTAGGTATACAAGTATGAGAAACTAAATATTTATTGAAAAAATTTTTTGTAATCTTTTAAAAGAAAAAAAAGTTTGAATAAACGATTTCTTTTATACTAGATTTCAGTAAATAACTGAATTTATTACCTTTGGCCTAGTGGGTAGAGTGTTCGCCAATGGTCCAGGAGCCCTGTTTTCAGTCCCAGGTCTAGTCATGCCAGGGACTTTAAAAGTGGTGCTTGATGCCTCCTTGCTTAACACTCAGCAGTGTAAGGTGTATATCAAGGGTAAAGTGGAGGAATACAGGGAAAGGAGTAGCAACCTCCCCTACACTTCGGTGTAGTAGCTATTGAAAAGTGAACCTTCTGGTTGCCAACTTTACTTACCTTTGTTAGTTTTTCCTTATGTTTTATAGTGGTTTTCTTCATTAAACTGTTACAAGTAACTTTTAGAGGTGTAAAATGTAATGGTTATTGTTTAAGGAAATGGACATGATGAGCTGAGTTCAAATCCTGGATGAAACTGTTTGCATTTCACTTTGTGCTAATGCTTTTGGGAAAGGCATAAATCCTATGAAACAATACCCACAAACGGCGGTTTTTGTTGACCTGGCTGTTTGTCTAGTAGTGTGGACCCCATTGTTTATTCTCACACCCGGCCATGTGGGCATTTCACAGGTGGTACAAAGATCTTTAAGAAACAACAAACAACAGAGGGTGGAAGGAAGAACAGACATACGGATTTAGAACTGCCAATGCAGTCCTGTATGTATTTATGTGTGGTCATTGTGAGAACTCGATGAAAATCCTACACTGCAACCAAAAATGCTGACTCATCTGGCCATTGCTCTGTGTCTTCATTCTTGACTGCCAGGCCGCACGTTTCAAGCTCTGACCCTCCGCTTTGGAGTCTCACTCTTAACTGACCAGTTTGGAGTCTCGCTCCTGTCAGCTGAACATCCTTCATCCTTCTCTTACAGTCTCACAAGTTTTCGTGGGCACAGCTCTTTGTGTGGTCTTTGCACCAATATAGACAAAGAAAAGTCTTCTGAAAAACCCGGCACTGCTTCAAAGATGCTGGAGACAAGATCCCCTCCTTAGCCACCCATCCATGAATACATAGAGAGACCCACACATCCATATATATATATATATATATATATATATATACACACACACACACATTGATGCTTATTATTGTGCCACAATCCATCTGTTCACTCTTAAGCCATGGGTAAATAGTAAGGCAGATTGGGTTCTTTAACATTGGTTAAGAAACTGGTCTATGAGAAGCCAAACTCTAAATTCAAACCAGCAGTACTCTGCTTAAAAAATTGATCTTGTGTCACATGGCAGGAGGATTGTATAAATGCATACAAGTAAGTTTTTAAAATGAAATTTTACAATTTAAAAACTGTTGGCATATTTTTCAATTCAATAAAAATGAGCTCTGTGCAGACAAAGGATATAGTTTGGAAGAACTGCTGGGATGATAGATGATAGGGACAGGTGGAGAGAGTGTCTCAGAGAAATCTGTACTGTCAGCATGACTTGATTATAATGATGAAGAATTTGCAACCTACAATAAATTAAAAATCATCTGGTAAAGGAGTTTTTGATCAGAGCTTTTTGTTTGAATTTCTGATACAAAGAACTATTATATATCCTCGTCTTGGTTATTAGGGCACAATGTTTCAGCTGTTATATCCTCCAGCCTTCATTTGTCTGTCATAGTCCCTGAAGGAAACTACAATAGATACCTGAAGAAGACTGAAGTGTGCCATAGCCAAAAATGTCATGATTATAATAATAAAGATGAGGATGTTTCTCCAAATATATCAGAACTTTCTGTGTTTTTTATTTGTATTTATTTTTAATCAAATTTTTTTTATTTGCAGGTTCTCATATATGATCGATTTGGCCAAGATATTATTTCTCCACTATTGAATGTAAAAGAGCTGAGGGACTTAGGAGTTACTTTACACTTGTGAGTATTTTGCCTTCTCCCAGACTGGTTGCTTAACCAAAGCTAAAAAAACCCAGTCTTCCCTTTTATTTTCCCAGTATTGAATGTAAAAGTGCTAAGGGACTTAGGAGTTACTTTGTTTATATTTCTGAAATAATGAGATTAGTGTATATTGTCTGTAAATATTTCATCTTAAGATAGTAAAAAAAAAAAAAAAAACTGTCATTCTTCTAATCTGACAATGAAGTTTCCACAGAAAGTTTTATTCTTAAAAACATTCTTTTTTAGTTAAGAGTTTGATACTTGTTTTGAAAACAATTTTCTGTATAAAGATGAGAAATAAATCTTATATTTATTTATATTACCGGCTCATTGGCCTAATGGGTAGAGTGTTCGGCAATGATCCGGGGGACCTGGGTTCAATACCAGGTCGCGTCATACCAAAGATTTTAAAAATGGTACTTGATACCTCCTTGCTTAACACCCAGCAATATAAGGTACGTATTAAGGGAAAGGAGTAGCATCCTTCCCTACACCTCGGTGTAGTAGCTATTGAAAAGGGAGCCTTCTGGTCGCTCTCGACTACGGTCGCCAACTTTACTTACTTACCTTTATTTGTCATTCAAGGTTTTTGAATCTTTGTTATATTCACGTTTCGGCTTGCCCAGTTGGCTGGGGTTGTAGAATACACTGACTGCACCTCTGCAGAGGAGTAAGACCCCTGCAATGAGTGTCCTGGATACGACACTAAACCATTATATGGTGAGGTTCCAGTAATCCTGGAGCTTTGGGGAATGTAGAGTACCCATTCATTGCCACTGCTCCCAGGTCCACTCTGGCTCAGAGTGGTAGCACCTGATAGGATCCATGGTTTAGAGTTTTTACTGTTTTTGCATTTAAACTGTATTTATGCTAAACTGAATTGTTTAAAATAGAATTTTTTTGATATTTAAACTACATACATATACTAAATTGATCGAAACAGAACTGTTTTGGCATTTAAACTGCATACTTATGCTAAACTGAATTATTTGAAATAAAACTGTTTTTACATTTAACTCTCTGTATTGCCCAATTTGCTGGGGGCTGTAGAATACACCGACTGCATCTCTGCAGAGGGGTAAGACCCCCCCACCAACAAGTGTCCTGAATATGACACTAAATAATCTGATAGTGAGGGTCCAGTAATGCTGAAGCTTTGGGGTATGTAGAGCACCCCTTTATTGCCATCTGTCCCAGGTCCACTCTAGCCTGCAGTGGTAGCACCTGATAGGGTCCTATCTATGAGTTAAATAGAACTAAACTGTCTACTTATGCTAAACTAAACTGCTGGAAATAGTACTGTTTTGACATTTAAACTGTACTTAATGTTAAACTGATATTTTTCTAAAAATAGAACTGTTTTGACATTTAACTGTGTATAAACAAAGTCTATACTTACACTAAAGGGAATTGTTTGAATTAGAACTATTTGACTAAACTGAATAGCTTTAAATAGAAATGTTTTTGACAATTAAACTGTGTACTCATGCTAAACTGAATTGTTTGAAATAGAACTGATTATTTGTATAAAAATGGATTTGGCATTAAATAACCTACAAAGGTTGTAATGACATAAATCCAAACAACCAACATTTCAGCTCATGTGTCCTCTGGCCTTCTTCAGGTGTTTCTTGTCAAACTTGGGAGCCCACACACAACTTCAAACCATGTCCTTTATTTAATCCATGAGGATCGTTTGCTCTGATTCCGTTAACAGTAACAGAGTACAAGTGTTAAATATTCCTGTATTGTTACTTGCTGGTTCAATCCTGACTGCTGGCAAGTAACAATACAGGAATACTTAACACTTGTATCCGGTGAACAGAATTGGGGTAAGCGACCCCTATGGATTAAATAAAGGATGTAGTTCAAAGTTCCGTGTAGGCTCCTGAGTGTGACAAGAAACATCTGAAGAAAGCAGGGGGACATATCAGCCAAAATGTTGTGAATATAACAAAGATGAATACAATAGTCCAAAAACCTTGAATGATAAAAATCATCAAGCTTCATCTCAAATTCAGACAACTAATCTTTCAGTTATTTCTGCATGAAGCAACTAATGAATAGTTTTACTCTAATATCTTAGAATAATTATATATTTAACCAACCGTTCTGCTATGGGCAGGATGTGAAACTAAGTTAAGTTTTATGTAGTTTTTACATAGTTATTTTGAAATATTATTTCTCAGGAAATAAGGCTTTTTAAAACTAGAAATGTATTCAATTCTTTCCTGCATCTAATAGATTATTTTTAACTAGCTTTTCTTACTTGCAATATATACAGGTTTTAAAAGGGTTATTTATATTCAGAAAGTATTTTGGGATAAAATCTTAGATTTATTTATGCCTAAGATGCATGTCACTTTGAAATTATGATATTACAAATATTTTCATCATGGAAGAACCTTTGGATTGATAATATTGGTTATGAATATGTATTTTCCGTGTTAGACATTTTGATGAAAATTTGCTACCTCTCAGGATTTCCAACTCTTCTAATGACTACATAGAGCTGGTCATGTAAAAAGACATCAATCTTTGTTTGCAGTTGTTTCAAAACAGACTCTAACTGGAGACTGTCTCCTTTGTATGCTAAAGGAAATAGTTTATCACTAGGAATAAGAAAAAGTGAAAAAATACCTTTTTTAAAGTGAAAGGAACTATAGGACATAAAAAGTAAGAGACAGATCCCACTTAAAAAATAGTTTGAGCCAGATCTCCGGATATAGTTAAAAAATTTTTCAGGGATAACCCGAACAACCTAAAAGTTTGGTTGAAATCGGGTAAAAAAAAAATGGGAAGTCTTAACTTTATTGACTAACAGACATTTGGTGAATTATAACACTGCAGGCCATGTTTTTTTTTTTTCTCTAAAGTTTTTGTTGTATGCGAATTACAAATGGTTTTGACTTGTATGTATCAATATCAAGAGTGACATTTAAAAAAAAAAAAAAAAAATTTTTATATTCTTTTTTGGCTGTAATGAATTACATTGAAGCTAATAAGACCTTTTAACAAAATTTGGGAACAAATTAACTATTATTCGAGTTATTAAGAGATATATGTATGTATTATGTTTGTATGGTAGAAACTCATGGTTCTAAAAAAGAATTTTGAATGATCGGAGAAACTTTAATGAGGATAACTATTTAATATATATGTTCTTTGTTTACCAATTTATGTTATTTATTTTGGAACAGGTTACTTCATACAGATAGAGATCCAATTCCAGATGTTCCTGCCATTTATTTTGTAATGCCAACAGATGAAAATGTTCAGCGAATTTGTAGAGTGAGTATTTTCTACTCATATTTCTTTTTATTATGACCAGCTATTCTTAATCCATTTTCCAAGTAATGGTAAGCTTAATGTTTGTACGATGCTTTTCATTTATATCGACATTCTTACATTCATTGAAAATCATAGGAATATGAACAAAACCATAAGATTAATAGCATCGGTCATTTTATATAGTCACTGGTGTTGTAACCTGGTTTGGTTGTAAGGTTGCTATTCTTGTAGCATGTCTTGGCCAGGAATAGCCTGGTAAAACCCATCCCTCTCCTGGTCTACGACTAGTTTGAATTCAGAGTTTCCCTTCTAGATTAATAACCTGCCAAGATTGAAGAGTTTGCTCTACTATTTACCCATATTTGGAGAGAGACTAGTTGGATTCATACCTTTCCCTACAGTATTAATGCTGTGTGAAATGCAAGCAGTCTTGTTCAGAATTTAAACTCTATTGCTGAGTCCACTTCCTATGATGATAACCATTATGCTATGTACACCTGATCCTTTTATAATGAAGGATAGAGGTGCTTAATGTAAAAACAGAGCAGCTAAAACACACACACACACACACACAAAATATTCCATCTAAACACACACACACACACACACACACACACACACACACACAATGTTCCATCTTATTTTTCTTGGCTTGTACTGGACCTTTTAAAATGCCTTTGAACAACTGAAGTGGAATGTGTAAAAGTAATTTCCCTTCTGAGATGATTTTTTGATTATTTTTATTTTTTTTTTACTGTGTAAAGTAAAACAAATGTCAAAGCAAGGGCAATATGATGAATGCTTGTTTGTTATTCATCCTTTTTATGTTTTATCTGAAACTTTTACATTATTATGTTCATAGGTTTTAGTGTTTATAATGAGAGTGCTTGATGTTTGGGAAAGAGCCTATATTAGCAATGGAACTTAGAAATCAAAATCATGTGTTGCTATTAAGTTTCATTGTCATCAGACAGTATTACAACCTGGAGAATTTCAGCCCAAGAGGAGGATCCCACTTATAGTAATATATGGTTTTGATTTCTATTACATTGCCCACACACATACATACATACATACATACACACATATCTATCTATCTATCTATCTATATATATATATATATATATATATATATAAACATGTTTTTTTTGTTTTCATTTCAATTTTTAAGAAATGTTAGTAAAAGAAAATCCTTTTTTATAAAAATACTAATTTCATATAACTTTATTTAATAACTATGTATTTTAATTTTAATGTTTGTGTGTTTTAATATCTTTTTGAATATACCTACAAGTTAATCAGTTGAAAAGTTATTTTATTAAAAAATGGAATTTTAAAAATTTAGTATTATGCATTGTTGCTTTGTCCAATTTCTCTACATGTAAAACATGTACCCTGTCAATGGGGCTTAGACTGTATCCTCTGCAGAGAGAGAGAGTAAGATCGCTCTCCAAAAGAGTTGTCTTGGATTTAACATTAAACTGCATCTGGTGGTTAGGTTCTAGTTCTTGAGCGTGTGGAGTACCCCTTCATTGCCATTCTGACCTAGGGTGGGTCAAAAAGATTGTTTGCAAATTATTCGAATTAGATAGGAATACTTGGTATCATAACTGTGTTCAAAATACTCTTTAAGAGTCAATTACACAAAAGAGGTAAATATAAATGTGCAATGGATGAGATTCCCTAACCTCTGGGCATAAAATAACCCTGATGGGTTTACATACTATTAAAATTAATCAATATATTTTAGAAAAGGCTTTTTTTCCTCTCTCTCTTCATGAATTTTGAACATTCATGAGATTGTATGTTCTTTAATAATTTTTCTTTAGTGACCCACTGTTATAGATGCTCCTATTATTTATTTTACAGGATTTTGAAAATCAAATGTATGACTCGTACTTCCTGAACTTTATATCATGTGTATCCCGACAGAAACTAGAAGATATAGCAAGTACTGCCATCCAACACAATTGTGTGTCACTAATATCTAAGGTCAGTATAGTTTTGAATTTTTATATATTTAGTTTTTCCTCTTCAACTGATGATCAGCAATCCAAACTTGTAAATATCTCTCAACATATAACAAATTTGTCTGAAAGATTTTCAGTTAGTTGTAGCCATTTTCAATGAAGTTGGGTACATTTCTACAATTACCATTTTTCATTATAGGATTAGAATATTTTATAAATACATTGAATGAATAAAGATTTTTTGAGGGTTTATTTTTGGAATGGGTACTATAAGGTTTCTGGAGTCCAGATATACTTGAAAAAAAAATATTCCATCATATTCATTATTGCTGAACCAAGTTATGTCATTTAGTTTAATTTGATTTGATTTTTTTTTTTTTTTTTTTTTTTTTTTTTTTTTCTCAATCATTTTAAATTTATTTTGAAAATTTTTTTTTTTAACATGATTTTTGATCCATTGCTTTCATATGATATAGCATTTAATCTTAATGTTTTGGTTACTGTTGATTAAAATTTCACTTTAACTTTTTGAGTCAACATGGATTTAGATGACAAACCATCATTGCACATTTGAAACAGCTTCTGATTTTTTTCTAGAAAAGAACTCAACATATAAAATGGAATGTTTAGATGAAGTTCACATGTTTTTAAATACAAGTGTTTTGCAGCTAAGACTGGAAAAAACAAAACTTTGTAAGGGATTTTCTTTCCTTTGTTTGGACCTCCACACACTGATAGTACTATAAAGGTTTCACCTTGGTTACCCCCCCCCCCATATTGGCTGGGCTTAGAATATGCTGACTGTATACCCTGGATAGGGATAAGACCCTCAACTAAAAAAAGTGTCTTGAGTATGACACTAAGCTGCATCTGAAACTGAAGCTCCAGTTTTGGAGATCTAGAGAATGTGGAGTACCTCTTCATTGCCATTACTCCCAGGTTTACTCTGACCCTGAGTTGTAATACCTGTTGGAATGCTATCTATAGGTCAAATAGATGGGTTCAAAAATTATTTGTATTCAATAGGAATACTTGATACCATATAACTGTAAATTATTTGTATTAAGAATAGTTACGTGAAACTAATTGTTTATTAAGGATTATTGGTTATTTGAAACCATATGATTGTGAGTGAACAAATAACTATTTTTAAGTAGAAATAATTACATGAAACATGTGGTTATTAGTATTAGATAAGAATACTTGATATTATATAACTGTGTGCAAAAAAACTGAAGAAACAACTTCACAAAAAATGTAAATATTACTAATATTACACTGAATGCAATTCCTTAACCTCTATGCATAAAATAACTAGATGGGTTGACATGCCATTAAAATGAATCAATCTCCTTGGTTAAATTGCATAAGATTATTCAGTCTTTAATTAGAAATCAAATGTTATTATATTATCTTGGCTTGAAATTGTGATAGTAGCAGTTTGAGGTTGTGATATAATATCAAGAGACAAATTGGGTTATAATAGCTAAAGTTATATTTTCTCATTAAAAATTTTGTTTACATTTGGTTTTCTATTGCAGCTATTGTGATGTATAGGTTTAATTTTATTGAATATTTGCTTTTCAATTTTTATGATGGGGAGAAAAAGCTGAGAGAGGAGAAGAATATGTAGTAATAATTCTTAAACCTTTTCATAGACATAAAATGTAATATACTTAATTTTACTAAGAAATAGAAGCAACTGTTCTGACAATGTTTTGGCATTTAATTGTAGATATATGACCAATATCTGAACTTCATCTCCTTGGAAGATGATTTGTTTACATTGCGGCATCAAGAAAGAGATGCTATATCTTATTATGGTAAGTTATCAGAGATATTGTTTTTGCCTTCAGTTTCATGTTTTTATTTATCACTGAATGAGAGATTAATAATAAATAATGAAAGGATTGTTTTGTAAAATTAGGCGAAAACTGATGTGTGTGTAATCAAATCCATGTTCATATTTTTGAATCCCTTAACCAAATTTGTTTTGAATTTTAAGAAATATTTTTATAAATCTTACTTTGATTCTCATATTTATTTTTTAGAAATATTTCAAATGTTGATTTTCACTTGCTTCTCTTTTCATATATATATATATATATATATATATATATATATATATGTGTGTGTGTGGCTGGGTGAGTTGACTTTTTTGACCAATGGGATCCAAGCACTGCAACTTTAATGGAAGAAGTGTGTGAACTGCAAAGGTGTCTCTGTTGAAAAATAATCTCATTTGGTCACTTTTCAAGAAACTTATTTGGTTAGCCTATGAACTTTTCTGCTGGCCCTCAAATAAGAGTGATGGAACAGTATAGGTACTTGTATGTTTGTTGTGAGAAGAAAGGAGTATTTGGATTCTTGCAAAATATTTATTCAATTTACTTCCAATGTTTACATTTAAATTTACACATTTTGGTATAAAACAAACATCTCAAAATCTAAAACTCAGAACTTCAAACTGTACAACTGTGTGCAAATTATTTTCTAGTAGATAGGAATACTTGATAGCATATTGTTACATTTTTACATACAAAGGAAATATATAAGCAAAAGTGAAAAGAGACGGATTTGTGGATGTACCATGAAACAATTTGGTTTATTAACCATTGGTAGAGGCGGGCATTTATTGACCAGGAAATGAACTGTTTTATCTCAGTCAATTGTATATTCACTATGTGCCTTGATAGGATTCTAAATCTCTGTCTCACATATGTCCCTTTTTCCAGTCCCTACAAATCCCACAAACCACTGTCCACAAGAGGCAACTTCCTTTCTATCCCTCGGGAGAATTTTTTATAAACCATATACTTAGTATTAAATAGGAATACTTGAAACTATACAACTGTGAGAATTATTTGTATTAGATAGGAATACTTGATATCGTATAACTGTGCAAAAAACTCTTAAACAATTACACAAAAAAATGTAAATATAGCTGTACAATAAACATGATTCCCTAACCTCAAGGCATAAAATGACCCTAGATAGGTTAGCATGCCATTAAAATCATTCATAAAACTCCATATAGACAAAGACAACAGTAGAAAAACACTGATTTTGGTTCAATACTTAGTTGCTTAGTCTTGGCTTATTATTCCTACTTGGATTTTTTTTTGTGTAACCTTTCACAGGCTCTTTTGACATCTTGGCATAGATGTGTGGGTTTGAATATATTGTCTTCTCTATGTACTTATTTTAGGTTCCTCCCAAAAAGCCTAATTTTATATTTTATATGTTTACATGTGGCAAGTACATAAATCTGCATTTCTTGTGGTATAAGTGAAAATGATTACTTCAATCTGCTTACCATTCACTTATCGGCTTTTTCTGGAATCTTTTAAGTCTCTTTTATTTTACTTATAGTTTGATGCCACTTCATTTTAATTTCTATTATCACTTTATGGCTTCTGGAATTCTTTAAACATAAACTGTATTATTTTCAGCAATCAATCGGGGCCAAGTTGATGACACTGAGATGGATACTATCATGGATATTATTACTGACAGTTTATTCTCAGTATTTGTAACTTTAGGTAAGTATCTTTTTAATGCATTTTGAGTGTCCTAATATTGGTAGTCTTAATAGATTAACATATTATAACCTGAATCTAAGAAATTCAGGCATAGATTATCAAAATGTATATTTATATTATGACAATCCTCTTTTTAAAGACATTTGGGTCTTTATTCTTTGTCATTCATATATCTCCAAGAGTTATGGATCCCAAGAGGGGGAAAAAAGCTTTTTAAATTTTGATTAGCGCATAATCTTTTTGATACCACCATTTATATAGGATTTGCAAGAAAGAATAAAAAGTGCTAATTACAGAATCATTTAATGACTGTTTCTAAAAAATGTATGTATAGAAAAGGATGAAAGGTAAAAGAGTAAGATAATTAAGTAGAGTATTTGTTAAAGGTTTGCATTGTACGCTGTTATTTTTTTTTTCTTTTTGTGTATCTTGCTCATATATAGAATTGAGAAATTTTTTGTGTGCATGCATTAAAATCTTTGTTTTAATGGCTTATCGACATTTGTGAGTTACTTAATGCCAAAGCCATCCTTGTAGAAGAACCAGAGTGGTACTTATAACTCATAGCTGGGATTAATATCTAGATGATTGAGAAAATAAAGATATGTTGTACCATGTGTCCTGTTGGTTAAAAGTGCTTCTAAAGTGAAATTATCTGGATGTTGGAGGTTCAATCTCAACTACAGGTAAATAACTAGAAATACTTACTATAGCTTAACACTTGTATCCAGAGATGGTTAATTGAATCTAATACTGTAGATTAAATAAAGGGTTTGGTTTGAAGTTCTGTTTAAGCTCTTGAGTTTGATATTAAACACTTGAAGAAGGTGAAAGGACGCATCAGCTAAAGTGTTAAAGTGTTGTGAATATAGCGATAAAGATGAAGACAATAGTCTTGAATGCTCTATATGATAGAAATTATCAAACTTCATCTCGGATATTTAGACAAATTTTTAATTCTCTGATTTTTAACTCTTTTTTCTAATGTGAACACTTTTTTTTGTCCTCTACATAGTAATAGTTATGTATGAGACTAGTTTGCTGGCCATTACTTCATGGTGCAAAAAACGTCACAAACTAATTTTGTATAATTTATAAAACAGTTTTTTGATAAAGGATTTCAAACAACCAGACTTTTTTTTTTTTTTGTAAATTTTTCAGTTAATAACTTAGTTACTTCATCTTTCTTTAAACAGAAATTAATCCCATTCTCAAATACTATCATATACACAAATTATCCTCTTGAAATCTATTGTTGAAAATTTGTTGAGAAAGCATATTTATCACACGATCTGGTTTTAATGCCGAGTTATAAACAAATTCTGTTATGGTAACATGAGGCATGTTAGTTTCTTTTCTAAAAAGAAATTCAAATATCTTTTATTATCCTCCTTGGATTATAACCAAGTTGGCTACAATACTTAATCTGTCTTGTTTTTCATCTTTCTTCTTTCCTTAATATAAGTGTTTATACTTAATTTTTCTCTTTCTTCTCTGTCACTTGATGTTCTTTGTATTTTTCAGTTTCTCATTCCTTCCAATTTGTTCTTCTTTCACTTCTGTTTATTTGAGTGATTAGAAAGGATTTTTGTCAACTGACAGTTCTGCATTCTGAACATGGTAACATGACTGTTCCCCTGATTTCAAACTTATAGACAAGGAGAAGGATCAATTTATATATAGATAATTCTGTATTTTAGGACAGGAACTAAGCTTGTATTGAAAAAAAAAAAATGAGATTAATACTATTTAAATGTATATAAATTTATGTCTTCAGGAATGGCACCTATTATCCGCTCTCCTCGAGGCAATGCAGCAGAAAGAGTTGCAGAGAAACTTGATAAAAAACTCAGGGATAACATCAGAGATGCCCGAAACAGTTTATTTACAACAGACAGTATTCAGGCTGGCCAGTTTAGGTAAGACTATAAAGCAAAATTTTTTTTTTTTGCCTCAGAATTTAAAGGTATACAGACACAAATGTAGAATTAAAATTATCTTAAGAGAATTGCTAAAATAATATTATACTGATGCTATACACACTACACCTTAAGAATAAAAAAGGGGTAGATATGAATTTAAAGGAAAAAAAATAAAGCTAATTAGAATATCTAGCCAGAATTATTTTTGCTCTGTCAGTAAGACTTAGAATATGCTAATTATATCCTCTGCAGAGAGTTAACGCATTTACATCTGAGGGTGAAGCTTCAGATCTGGGATGTGGAGTATTCTTTTATTGCTATAACCTTCAGGTCTATTCTGACTTGGAGTGGTATTATCTGTTATAGTCCCAGCTATCTATCAAATACATCTGTTTTGAAAATTATTTGTGTTTGTTAGGACTGCGTGCAACCCCACCCAAGAAAAACTCTTAAACAACCACAAAAAAATATGTAAATATGAATATACAGTGATGAGATTCTCTAATCCCTAGGCATAAGATAATCCTAGATGGGTTGATATGCCATTTAAAATCGGTTAACCTAAAGGATTTGAGAAACATTTTGCATCAAGAAAAGTTTTCCTCCACAAAAATTCATATCTGAAATTTTAAAGATTAAATTCCTTTTTGGAATTGGCAACCTGAGTTCAAATCCAGGATGAGTTTGTTTGCATTTGACTTTGTGCTAATGCCTTTAGGAAAGGCATGAATCCATCTATTCTCTCTCCAGCCATGGTTATATTGTAAGGCAGACTGGGTTCTTTAGCCTTGGTTTGGCAACCAGTCAAGGAGAATGAAAACTCTGAATTCAAACCAGCTGTACTCGGCTTAAAGATTGATTTTATGTTGCATCATGCTCGTTGCAGAGGGGTTGGGTGAATACTTACCAAGTCTACTTGAACATGATTTCAGAAGCCATAAGTCCTTAAACGTTCCTGTTAGATTTTACAGATGAAATAATTCTTTTTCTGAGAGATGCTGATGGCATGGCTATCAGTGCAGAAAAATTGATTGGTGAGCCAAGTTCAAATTGCAGTTGAGTCTGGGGTCGCTTTGTGCTAATGCCCTTGAAAAATCTCCTGCCCTGTTGGCTGGGTCTACGGAATATGCCAACTGAACTTCTGCAGATTAACAAATGTCTTGAGTATGACTCTAAACTGCATCTAATGGTAAGGCTCAAGTCCTGGAGCTTTGAGTATTACTCTCTATTCCTCTTTGACTCAGATTGGTTGTACTTTTAGGTTCCCATCTAGGGATCAAATTGAACTGTTCAATCATTTCTTAAGTATTATTAGTTAACAGTTGTGTGTAAATTATTTTTATTTGATAGGAATACTTAAAAATAGAATTATTAGTGTTAGATAGAAACACTTGAAATCATTTAGCTGTGTGCAAACAAATTAGCTCTTATAACTCATTTGAAAATAGTTACCTACACAATATTTGCTTACAATATCGCGTGCACACACACATGTGTGTGTATGTATGTGTGTATATATATATATATATATATATATATAATATATTTGGCATTAAATAACCCACAAAAGTTGATATGCCATAAAACACCAACCAACCACTGTCCATTTCTTCCTACAGATATTGGTAAAATAGTTGGGCAGATTGTGTTCTTTTACTTTTGTGGCTAACCAATCTTGTGGAGAGGAGAGACTTCTTGCATGGACACCGACTGTTTTTTTTTTTTTTTTTTTATAGAACCTTGCTCTGACCTTTTGTGCAGATTCATGGTCTTGGGAGATTGACTGATGCCAACATCTAGCTAGAACTTGTTTCAGAGTTTATGTAAGCAAGCTTATCAGACGCTTAATTTTGAAATTGCTTCTTGCCTGTAGAAGTTGGTTTTCATTCAACATTTTTGTATTTTAATTTTGTTTACTATTGTAAAAAATAAGAATAGGAGCTTTTTGTGATTTAGTTGTCAGATAAAACTTTTGTTTAAGTCCTTAAACAGAAGTAGTAGTTGAACTGCATTATTGTAGTGTGTTGCTTCCAGGATTTGTTCAAAATATCATGCAACATTCTTACATAATTCTTATTTAGTTTTTTCTCCAGGTATTTCATTAATTAAAGTGATGCAATTATACAGAAGAACTGAACAGCTTGGAAGAAACTTATAATTTAGTTGAATTCAATCTTGTAAGATGGTGAAGGAGAGTTAGTATCTTTAAAAGGGAGTATTTAAAAAAAAAAAAAATCTCACCATAGATGATAAAATTTGGTTTGATCTGGTTTTATGGCATATCATCCATTTTTGATTATTTAATGCCAAATCTTGTTTTACATATATATATTAAATATATTATTGGTAAATACATTTTTTAGATGCACACAGTTAAAAAAAACAAACAGTTCTGTTTCTAACAATTTAATTTAGCATATAAGTCAACAAAGTTAAATGGTTCCAAGTATTGCTATATATCACTAACAATTCAATTAAACATCATTTGTTTGCACACAGTTAAATGATCAGTTTTATTTCAAGCAATTCAGTTTAGCATAAGTCATTTGTTTACTCTCAGTTTAAATGTCAAACAGTTCTATTTGACCCCTAGATAGGACCCTATTGGGTGCTACTATTACGGGCCAGAGTTGACCTGGGAGCAATGTCAATGAAGGGGTACTCCGCATTCTCCAAAGTTCCAGTATTACTAGAGCCTCATCATCAGATTGTTTAGTGTGATATCCAGGACACCTATTGGAGTGGTGGGGTATTGCATTCTACAGCCCTAGCCAACTGCGCTAATAGACGATAAGTCATATGTAGTTATAACAAATCTTACATAATTCTGAATTACAAAAAGGAATCATTCTATAACTTTTTTTTTATTTGTAAGCTGAAAAAACTGAAACTATGCAAAATTGAATCTTTTGCTTATGATTATGAATTAAAATCGGCTTTGTTGATATTATCCTATTGAACAATATTGAAGAAATACTGAAATGTTTTCAGAAATTTTTTTTTTTTTTTTTTTTTTTGTGAGAAGAAATGACAAATATTTCTATTTAAAGGATTTATGTTGTTACCCACTAAGTTATTCTGTTTCATGTCTCAGGTTCAGTGTTCTTTTTGTTTCCACGCTTCTTCTTAGTAGTATGACTATATATGAGGTGCATACGATAAGTTTCCAGACATTTTTCGTATGGGCACTTTTATTGATAGTACACGCACTAAAAACTCTAGTCCCCTTCGAAGTAATCTCTTCCGGCTGCAATGCAATTGTTGTACCATTCCAACAACTTCTGGAAGGCCCCATGGAAGTCCTCTTGGGTGAGCGTGTCAATGACCTTCGTCTCAGCCTCTTTCATCTCCTCAATTGTCTCATAATGACAGCCTCTGAGCTTAGGGAATAAGCAAAAGTCACAGGAAGCAAGGTCTGGACTATAGGGACGGTGAGGAACCGTCATGATGCCCATCTTGGTCAAATCTGTGACAAGGATGGAGTTGTGGACTGGTGCATTGTCCTGGTGGAAATGCCACTGATCCGATTTGAAGAGTGCTGGCCTCTTCCGACGGAATTTCTTCCTGGACTCGCTTAAAACCTCAACATAGTAACCCTAACCGTTTGGCCAATCAACTCTAGTGTATTGACTTCCTTACTCCTCCCACACCTCTCATCATCCCTCACAGACTTCCTGCCTTCCTTGAATCTCTTATGCCACTCAAAAACTGAGGCTCGATTCATGCAAGATGGTCGAAAAGCAGTGTGAAGCATTCCATAGGTTTCTGTGGCATTTTTTCCAAATTTAAAACAGAATTTTATTGCATCTCGTTCTTCTAAAGTGTCAGATTGCATTTTTGAAAGTTACCAGCTGTGACAATCAGGC
The DNA here is from genome assembly GCA_963585895.1 of Sepioteuthis lessoniana. NCBI lineage: Eukaryota > Metazoa > Mollusca > Cephalopoda > Myopsida > Loliginidae > Sepioteuthis > Sepioteuthis lessoniana. The sequence continues at coordinate 83,285,848 of OY757918.1, forward strand.
TTTAGTATGGTGTATTCCAATTGCTGCTGTAGCTGTTCATTTAACCTGCAATAAAAAAAATTGGTCAGCCATCTCATAAGATGTATAGCAATAACATACTGAGTTTTCAAGAGTCTACGACAATTTTAAATGCCTGTACAAAAAAGTCTGGAAACTTATTGAAGGTACCATGTGTCTGTCCCATTCCTTCACTTTCAAATTACATACAACTACTGTCAAATATCACTATAGGATTTCCATGAATGAGCTTTTCCAACAAAAAAAAAATTTTTTAAATTGTCATTACACTCTTTAAAAAATAAGTGCTTATTTTTAGTGTGCATATACGTAATCCAGATTAAAAGCGTTGTTAAGGTATCTTGAAGCCAAACTTTTTTTTTTTTTTTAAGACCTTATTCCCTTATTCCTCCGATGTAGGTATCATTGAGGAATGAGAAAAGTTTTGGTTCGTTTATCAAAATTTCTCTTTCTTCTATGATACTTGCATCGGAAGAATAAGGTCTTGAAAAAAAAAAAAAAAGTTCGGCTTCCGGTTACCTTTGCCACTCTAATCCAAGCTAACAACATAGCTACAGAATTACAAAGTAAAAAAAAATTGCTTTGCGTGTAAATATAATCTAAGGGAAGTAATTCTATTGAGACTTAGTTTTAAAAGATGCCGTCTGTGATTTTGAGAGGAATCATGATCAGTCAAAGAATCTTTCAGATTATTGATTTTTTTTTTTTTTTTTTTTTTTTTTTTTTTTAAATACTAAAATTAGTCAGATGAACTCATTAAGTAATATTTGTCGAGTATTAAAATTTTTAGTTATAAAATATCTATTGTGTTTGTAGTGTCAACAATATTTTTTTTCTTTTCAAATTTACCAGTATCTATTTTTTTCTTTTAAAATGTGAAATGCCAATTATATTTAGACAAGTATTTTATTAAAGTAATATGTGTCATGAATTGGTCGAAAATATACCTTTTTAATTGGCTTGAAAAATAATTTTGTGGCTTCTAAACTATACAGAAAAAAAACAATATTTATAGAGTTGGAAATATCATTTTAATCTCCTTTCAAAGGATTCAATGTTTGTTGATTCATATTGAAGATAAAACTCTTTCAGGCTGACTATGTATTGTTTGTGAAGTATGCAGGGTTTTATTATTTCAATACTTTTTTTTTTTTTTTCATGTAGATGCTCTAGTATATCCAAGTTTACTACAAACTGCTAATAGATCTACCTTGGTATATACCTCTTTATCTTTATTCAAGTAGTCTGCCAAATTACCTATAAATTTACTTGAAAGACTGGTTTTAACTGTTATTTTACTTAAATATTGATCTTGAAATTCAATAATAAACTTAATTCTCTTTACTAATTTGCATATGTGTTTTCCCAAAAGTGGATGCCCTGTCAGTGGAGTGTTAGAATATGCTGTTCATATCTCTTAAAAAGAGATAAAACCCTCCCTCCAAATGGATGTCACACTAAACTGCATCGGATGGTGAGGAGATCAGAGAAATGTTGAGTACCTCTTCATTGCCATTACTTCCTGGTCCACTCAGAACTGAAATGATAGTACCTGTTAGACTCCTGTCTATGGCCCAAAATAGATCTGTTTAAAAATTATTTGTATTTGATAGGACCATGTCAAAACAAAACAAAAACCCTTTTAAGAAACAACCTCATAAAAAATGTAAATATGAATGTACAAGGAATGCAATTCCTTTTACCTTTTAGTATAAAATAACTGTTGACATGTGATTAGAATCAATCAAGAGCGAGTGAAGGACAGTCTTGCTAGTAATTTTTTAATACACATTGTCATCATAAAGGTAAAGCTGATGCTTAGTAAAATTTAATCCATTTGTATTGTAATTTTTGACAATATCTCACTATAAATTTTTTTTGTTGCTGCTGCTATTGATCAATCCTGTTTCTTAGTTTCCAGAGACCTTTGCTGGTGATCCTTGACCGAAATTTGGACTTGGTTTCACTATTGCACCATACATGGACCTACCAGGCCCTTTCCCATGATGTCTTGGTAAATATATATACCTTCTCTTCCCTCTCCCCATCTTCTGCTAGGGACCACATATAAACATTTAGTAATAATGGGGGTCAATTATTTAAATGCCAGCACATTTCATTACTGACAATTAGAGATTGTTGACTAAAAATCCACACTTGTATCTCTAGTACTGAGTTGGTAACTCTCATTTATACATTAGAAGAAACATAATTTTTGAATACAGATAAAGTTTATAATATCTATAAGAAGTGACAAATAAAATGACTGAAGAGTAAAATAAATTGTGTCACTGGGTTAAATTGGAATGAGAAGAATAAATGTCACGATAAATGCATCTGTTCATTACAAATGATAAAAAAAAAGTTATAATGTAAAATGTTGAACTGTAAAAAAAAAAAAACCCTCCAAAAAACAAAGTTAATTATACAATTAAGGTTATCCAGCATTTACTTTAAAAGCTTGTTTGTATTAACAAGATAATAAAAACTATATTCATTATCAGGTAGTTTAAGATTTATATATAACTAGTGTAAAGACTATAAAATCAACTATTTAATTTCTTCATGTATTTCTGTATTCTTTCTATTAATACTGTGTAGGTAAAATTTTGCATGTATTAAAGTTCATTTGCCTCTTATACAATTTGGTTTTATTCTATGATTGAATTTTTTAAAAAATTTTCTTCAGGAATTCAATCTTAACAAAGTGGAAATAGAAGAGAACTCAGAAGTGATATCACCAAGTGGCAGTACTCGGCCAAGAAAGAAGAAAAAAAATTATGCATTTAGTTTTACTGATAAATTTTGGCAGACACACAAAGGAAGGTGAGAAAATAATCTGTTAAATATTTAATGTATAATAAAAGTCATTTTTAAAAAAAATTTTTTTACATTACAACTGTGACACTATACTATTCTTTATTCATAATTTGAAGTCATACTTTGGTAAGATATAACATCTATTAGCTTTTGAGCAAACTAATAATCTTTTTCATTGTTAGATTCCTTCATTTTTCTCTTTATTTGTTAAGAGTAATTCTCAGCAATAATTTTAATATTAACTCTACTGTGCAGGAACCAAATTTGTTTTTGATAATGGGGTATTTTCTGGAATTCTCTACAATTCATATGACATAGTAAACACATTACATTTTTACTGGCCAGTAAAAATAGGTTGCAAGAACCAATATGCATCTGATTAGCATGTTACATTACCAACTTGTGAGGAATTTTTATTTCTAAATTTAGAATGAGAATAAAACTTATATTTTAACAACAAAGCAAGATAGCTGAAGGTAATTTCTTTGATTTTTACTTTGGTAATTCTGTTTCAGACAGCAAATATGAAGGGTTTGACCCTGAAAATCTAATTCCATTATAATATTGAGTTTAGTGACTATTTGTTCAATGACTTGAAAATGTTCAATAGTATGTGAATCAAGGTATATTTAAATACAATAAATTGCAAATCTGAAGATAAAAAAAATCATGTTTTAGTTATCATTTGTGTATATAACTTGGGATGTCAACATTTTAATAAATTCAGTATCTTCACGTTAGTGTGCAAAAGTTTTATCAGAACAGTAAGGGTTAATTTGTATTAGTGTTGGTAATGATTGTGATTGACTCTTTTTAACATTCAGCTCACTTGACTAGGGCTGTAGAATACATTGACTGCATCTGTGGAGAAGGGTAAGAGACCTCCTCTAACAAGTGTCCTGGATATGACGCTAAACAATCTGATGATGAGGCTCCAGTCCTGGAGCTCTGGGAAATATGGAGTACTCCTTCACTGCTATTGCTCCCAGGCCCACTCTGACCCAGAGTGGTAGTACCTGATAGGGTCCTATTTATGAGTCAAATAGAACTGTTTGACATTTAAACTGTGTGCAAACCAATGATTTATATTAAATAGAATTGTTAGAAATAGAACTATTTGACCATTTTACTGTGTGTAAACAAATGACTTATGTTTAATTGAATTGTTAGTGATACCTAGCCATACTTGGAACCATTTAAGTATGTGCAAATAAAACTATTTATGTAAGATAGCTGTATTTGAAACCTTTTAGGTGAGTTTAAACAAATACTGAATAGACGTATTCATGTAACTATCTGTGAGGAAACAATGGTAATACTTGTATGTAAACAAATTAACTCTGACCAATTTAAAAATAAGATTAATGACAAACTATTGATTTACAAATCATATGTATAATCACTTGACAGTTTTAAACATTTGTTTGCATACAATTATCTACAAACTATGCATTTACAAATCATATGATATGTATAAAGAAAATGTGGCATTAAATAACCTACAATGGTTGATATGCCATAAAACCCAACCCAACCAAACCAGCCCTTTTTTATGTTTTATTTGTTTTTTAATATCAACAAAAGAACTGCACATGATTTTATGAATGATTTTCATTTGAAATGTCTGACTTCTTGTATTGTTTTTAAAGGATGCAAACTAATTGTTGTATTATAAATAATATCTTCAAATACTTTGTTTCTAATTACTTAGACATTTGAATTTTAAATGGTAATTTTATGAAATATTTATTTAATATTTCAATTTGTTTTAAAAATGCTGTTTTCAGTCCTTTCCCAATGGTTGCAGAAGCCATTCAGGAAGAATTGGACTCCTACCGAGCACAGGAGGATGAAGTGAAAAAGTTAAAAGCTGCTATGGTAGGATTTAGATTTTCTTTTTTTTTTCTTTTTTCAAATAGTTTTATATTGTTGTATTTAATGCATTTGTGACACTTATTTAAGGTTTGGTTCTGTTGATATCTGAATAATTGTCATGTATGTCTTATTGATTACAAGAAAATAGTTCTAATACAATGATGTTCTTTTTCTCTGGTTGCAAGACCTGGTTCTTTGCTGATTACAAGTTATGTTTTTTTTTTTTTAAAACTATTCTCAAAATTGTACTTCTAAAGCAGAACTTGATTCCTTCTCTCTCACAAAGTTTTGCTTTTGAGGTTCCAACAATGGTTACTATCCATTTGTCATACAGGAAATTTGTGTAAGATGTGTGCCTTTTTCAAAGAGGATGTTTGGCATTGGTATGAGATTGAGCTTACTATTGCTGCCTGATTCTTCACCATGAATGACAAAGCAATTACAGTATGTACTTGTGTAATAAACAACTTTTTTAAGACAAATTTTTCACCTCAAAAACAAATGTTTGTTCATTACATACGATATCTTAAAAATGTTCTAGTTTATTTTGTATCTCGTTCTAACCTTACTGTAACTTGGATTAAAATTCTACTTGCATAGCCTATATCTAAACCAAGGTTATTAGTTAAGAAAAAAAAAATTATTTAAAATTATTGACTATTCATTACATCTGTACATATATGTACAAATATTATAAATAGTAAAGTTATGTAAAAAAAATTAATTCTTATATATATTTGGAATATTCAAATAAACACGGTAGTCAACATCAAAGTTTAGATGACATTGTTATGGTTTTGCATTGATTTTGATAGTTTTACTGTAGTTTTGAAAGTATAAATAAATGAATTTGACTGTTTTCTCTTTGTCATTGGATGTTGAAATATTTTTGACTAGCATTGCCAAAAGTTAGGGGTGGTTCATTACACAAAATATACATGAAAACACCTTTTTGTGGCTAAAAGTTTGTGGTCATTCATGACACAAGTATATACTACAGTACTATATGTATATGTTAAAACCCCAAGAAAAATATATAGCTGCTGAAGTTCTTTAAGAGAATGTGAACAGATAGGAAATAGCTGTCATTTTCTTATAAATAGTTCAGAAATAAATATATCTGAACTCTCTAATTAAAACCAAAATTCAGTTGTTTGTTTGATTATAATATGAAGGTGTATTAATGGTCCTAGTCTAAGCTCTTGTTGATTGTTTATAGAATAATATTATCCAAGGAAGAACTGTTTCTGTCTAGTATCTTAAGTTGTGTTTATACTTAATTTGTATATATATATTAGTGGTATCAGTAAGTCTCATGAGACCAAAGATTTATATCTAGATGTGGACACAGGCCAAGGCAAAGTTGGATGAAAAACTGGCCAGTGTATATGTAGCAAGTTTCCTCTCTCTATTCCATATTTTCCAAGGAAAGGGGCTAGGGCCAATACAGCTTAGTAGCAGTTTCGTCTCAGGAGTTAGTGGAACAATGTTGAAAACAATATTAAAAATGTCTTAAGGTCTCTGGCTCCTACTTTTTGGATTCAATGTTGTCTTCCTTAGAGGTGTGCTTAGCATAATAGTTATCATTCTAGGAAATGGAATTGATTTGACTTCAAATCCTGTATAAAGCATTTTACTTTGTGCTAATGCCCTTGAGAAAGACATGAATCTATTTGTTGTTCCTCCACCACCCAGCTATGAGAAAAAAATAGGACAGATTAGATTTTTTAGCCTTGGTTAGGTAACAAGTCCAAGAGAAGGAAAATTAAATTCAAACCAATTTTACTCTGTTCAAAAATTGACCTTGTGTCACATCCTGTCGATGTTGGGGTGGGGTTAGGTAAACATGGAAGGCAATATCAGAATGTCTTTGGGATGCTGTCTCCTACTTTTTAATTCAATGTTGTCCTTCTTCTAAACAGGTTACACACCAAATCTGAAGAGCCTAGTCTGTTCCAGTTTTATCCATAGTTGTGGAGATTGATTAATGCCTTTCTCAATAGTATTTGTATAAAAGTTCTATCTATGGGTGAAATAGATCTGTTTAGAAATTATTAGTATTTGATAGGGATATTTGAAACACTATAATTGTGTGCAAATTATTTGTATCAGATAAGAATACTTAATATCATATTATCTGAGTGCCAAAATCTCTTAAATATAAACATACAATGTACATGATTCCCTAACTTTAAGCATAAAATAACCCTAGACTGGTTTACGTATTGTTAAAATTGATCAATCATTAGAAAATTTTTGAGCTAAATATATCTAAATCAGATGCATGTTATGTTTAATAAAAATCTTTTTGCTAAAGATGATTTTAAAAAGAAGCCATCTTATTTATCATCCATTTATCTGGTGTTGTATCAAATATGAAAGTTTTCTTTCACTAAAGCAAATTTGGTTATTGAAAGATAGACCTGGATAAAAATGCGTAGGTGTACCAATTCTTGTACCTTATCCCTGCAAGAAACATAATCACTGAAATTCTCCAGTGTTTTAGCATATGTCTTTATTGTAAAATTATTTAACTAATTGTTAACAAAGCTGAAAATAAAATTTTAAAAAAGTTAGTTATTTCTATTTACTCAAATGTAAAGCAGCTAGCAGCCATAATAGATGTATTTTTATCTGTCTTTGAAAAGAAAATGTCTTACTTCAAAAATTAATGTTTCTTGTGCTGTCTGTTAAAAAAGAAAATTGCCCAGTCGGCTGTTGCTGTAGAATACACCACCTGCTTCTCTGCAGAGGGAGTAAGACCCCCCCCCAACGAGTGTTCTGATATGACTCTAAACAATCTGATGGTGAGGTTCCAGTGTTGCTGTTGCTTTGGGGAATGCGGAGCACCCCTTCATTGCCATTGCTCCCAGGTCCACTCTGGCCCGGAATGGTAGCACCTGATAGGGTAAATAGAACTAACTGCATACTTATGCTTAACTGAATTGTTTGAATTAGAACTGTTTGACTTAACTGAATAGAACTAACTGCATACTTATGCTTAACTGAATTGTTTGAATTAGAACTGTTTGACTTAATAGCTTGAAATAGAAATGTTTTTGACAATTAAACTGAACTTACATTTAAACTGCATGCTTATGCTAAACTGAATTGTTTGAAATGGAACTGTTTTTGACATTGAAACTGTACTTAAACTAAATTGAATTGTTTAATATAAAACTGTTTTGACATTTAACTGTGTAAACAAAATCTATACTTATACTAAACTGAATTAGCTGAATTAGAACTGTTTTGACAAACTGTACTCATGCTAAACTGAATTGTTTGAAATAGAGCTGACTATTTGTATAAAAATGGATTTCGCGTTAAATAACCTACAAAGGTTGATGTACCATAAAACCCAACCAACTATCAAAAAAGAAAAGCCCTACTGAGGATTTAGCAAGTTTGATAGACCTTCAGTTATGTCAATTCTCACCTGTCCCTCTCAGTCACAGCCAATCACAGTCTTTGATTATAAAAAGCTGTTGCTTCTTTGATAAAGTGCATTTGGAACTTGGTTCATTGGAGAGTTAGTATAGAAGGAGTGCTTTGCAGTTATGGATAAGATTTTTTGAATTTGTGTTGCAGGTTTTGATGTTAGAATTTATGCTCTTTTGGATTTTTGATTTTGGATCTGCAATTTAATTTCTGACACTTGTGCCATTGGATTTTTGACTTTGGATCTGTGATTCCAGTTTCTGACATTTGTATGTTCCTGGATTTTCGACTTTGGATTTGTATCCACTTTCATTGATATTTAATATAAGCTCAATTAAAATGAATGGCTGACTAACTTAAGACTTGGATTTATAAAACTTCAGTTAAAGATTAAATTTACAAATTTTTAAAATTATAAATTATTCATTACTTGTACACTACAGGCCAGAAGTTTGGGGTAACCCTATTTTTCTTTAAAACAAAAACCACCTTAAAATGAGAGATTTTTTTTTTTTTAAAGTAAGAGATAAAATTTCAGTAATGACAGTGCATATGGTTTTATTTTTTAGATTTTCCCCAGGCTTTCTTCTTACATGTTCTCTTATTATCAAAGTTCAAATTTGGACTTGTCTTTCCACAATACATTTTGCTAAGTTATGAATATTTTGTATGAGAAACATTTTGTTTTTACCATTAACTCATATATAGACTTTTTGAGATTATCAGAATTTTCAACTAATTGAACTTTTACTTTAACATTGATTAATGTTGTAACACTGGTTGCTGCTTACAGAACAACATTCATTTTGGCCAAAACATAGCTGTCTATTTGAAGCAAAAAAGATTGTGGCATTACAACTGTATTTTCATAGGTTTATTTTAGTGTTATGATGCGAATAAAAATGTATGTAGTCATTTTTATTAGTGGATTTGTGATGAGCTTTGAATTCTAGTTTATTGTTAGTAAAATACCCAAGAAAGATAAGGTTGTTTTCTAGTTCATAAGTAAAATCTATGGTAGGTTTAATATTGTTTAACCTATCCGTAATTTTTAAGTTATTATTTCATGGATATGACTAATAACAGAAATAGTTACAATTTTTGAGTATTAAGAATTTAAAGGAAGCAGATTCTAGAAATTCAGGGAAAAGGCATGTAAGGACTCCACTAAGAGAACACTGGAAAATTGTTGAATCTAGTATCATTTTAAACCACAATACTATCAAACCAGCCTAGTTGGCTGTGGCTGTAGAATATGCCAACTGCATCTCTACAGAAGGGAAGACTCCTACCCCCAACGAGTGTCCTGGATATGATGCTAAACAATCTGATGATGGGGCTCCAGTCCTGAAGCTCTAGGAAATATGGAGTACTCCTTCATTGCTCCCAGCTCCACTCTGACCCAGAGTGGTAGTACCTGATAGGGTCCCATCTATGCGTCAAATAGAACTGTTTGACATTTAAACTGTGTGCAAACAAATGACTTATATTAAATCAAATCGTTAGAAATAGAACTTTGACAATTTAACTGTGTAGGGAAAAATTGAAAAACAAGGTAATCTAAAGAGAAGAATTTAATGTAAAAGAAAGTCAACGTTATAACGTTTCAGTTTTAATAAACCATTATCAGGACTAGGATGACATTTTTAAATGAGTTTGTGGAAATCTCCTTGAATTGGAAACAGCTTAATTTAACTTGATAGGAATCAACAATCTTCCAGATAAATGACAAGAGGTGATTCAAAATAATGATGAATATACTATTGAGTGAAATTTAATTGTTAAATTATTCATGAATAAATTATTTTACTAAAACAAAAATTATTTATACACAATCTTATATAAATTTCCTAATGAATCATTAAATTACTTCAATGCTTACAGGGATTGGAAGGAGAAGATGATTCAGCCATCAGCATGTTATCTGATAATACTGCTAAGTTGACTTCAGCTGTCAGGTAAAGCTATTTCCAGATTTATTTTTATCTTCAAATTTCAAAGTAAAAAAAAAATTGAAATGAATAAAAGCTTTTTAAGGATCAAAAGTTAACAAATATCTAAAGAATCTTTTTAAAAAAAATTCCAAATTGGCCAAAGTACTTTTGTTACAAATTAGATTTTTATTATTAAGATAAGTTTTTCGAAAGTTCAAGATTGCACCATTTTTTTTCAAAATTTTTTAAAATTAATTCTTATATTTAGTCCTCATATAGAAATAAAACTGGTTTATTGTGTAAAGTGTAAAAAAAAAAAAAATGGGAAGCTCTGAAAGACTTTGCTTATTCTTAGAAATTTAATGGATATTCTATTGATGATGCCATTATTGATCAATTTATTGAAAGATACTCATCTTAAAATCCAATGTGTCAGTTATTAAAGAAAGGAAAGAAATTGACACTGGAATGAGCTGGAGAACTTGCCCTGCTACTGGAACTATAAAATAAACCAGGGAAATTGAAAAGCAGGTTAGTCAACTGAACTGACTGAAAATTTTGAAAAAAAAAAAAGAGATCAGGGTATGTATGTGTTTACCAAACACCTCCATCATGAGCAGAGTATGACATAGTCTTTTTTTTTTTTTTTTTTTAATTTTTATTTTATGCAGTGTTGGTTTGAATTCAGTTTTCCCTTGTAGATGAGTTGCCTTACCAAGGCTAGTGCACCCAGTCTTCCCTTTTATTTACCCATGCCTTTTCTAAGGGCATTAGCACAAAGTAAAATGCAAACAACCTTGTCCAGAATTTGAACTCAAATCAACTATCCCATTTCTTGTGACAGTTATGTTAAACATGCTCCTTTTGAGTTATGAGATTGCTTTGGAGTTAATTGTTTATATTGGTTGAGGCACATTTGCATGCATGTACCAGACACATTTGCATGTGTGCTGTGTCTGGTATATGTAGAGATTTCTGTGAGGACAGTGACCTGTAGTTTTGAAGAAGAATTCACATCCATCTCCACAGAGAAGCACAAGAATTATTTCATTTTTTGCTCTTTTTATCAATTTTTTTTTTTTCATTCCACCTTATTCTTTTTTATTTCCCATATTTTTTCTTTCTGTTAACTCAAGTAATTTGAATGGATTTTAGTTGACCCATGCTTCTGCATTTTCATTTTGCCAACACATTTGATGTCATCATCTTGATAGCAGAAGCATTCATATATACATAATAATTCCATCATTTACAATGGGAACTATGCTAGTATTTTATGATGGGAATAGAGAATTGATACTGCTCTGGGTTGAAAATTTTATCTAGAACAGCATCATTCCTAATGAGCATGAAAAGCTCTCTATAGGAATTACAGATTCACCAGTCTTAAAAAGTGTTCCAACAGCAAACGCAGGGTGTGCACTGGTGAAAGCCGTGATCATATTGGGGGGGGGGTAAGTCATTAGCTAGGTGGAGCTACCATTGCCACTTGCCTAAGTTCACTTACATTATACAGGTGACAGTTTGAAATGTTGGAGGTATTCTTTCCACACTCTGTATTCATCTAAATGTTTGGTTCATTTTGAGAATATATTTAGTGGATAATTTTTGACCTGGCTGAATTAATACCAGGACATTCTTTGTAGTTTCATTTTGTATTAAAATCTTAAGATGGCCTGCTTTCATTTGAATTTCAGCTCCTTACCTGAACTTTTGGAGAAGAAGCGCCTTATAGATATGCACACAAACATTGCCACTGCTCTATTGGAACATATTAAGGTATGTTGATTAAAATACATTTTTTCCCTCACTGTGCTTCAACATCAACCTTGGAGCCTCAAATTCTAAACAAATTTTCTGATAAAAAGCGCTATATGCTTTTGCAGTGTATTTTAGTGAAGTGAATTTTTATTTTAGATATTATTAAACTGAATATAGAAGTAAAACAAAACTAAAAATAGCTTGTATTGGATGTATTGCTTATAATTGTTTCAGGTTGAATAAATATTTTTTTCATTTGATTTTATAGGAAAGAAAATTAGATGTTTACTTTGAGACTGAAGAAAAAATGATGAGCAAATCTGTTATGGTAAGAAAAGTTATTTCGACTTTATTTTAATATATAATAATTTTTTTCTTAAATTAGTCGGCTATTTTATATTGAATATCTCAGATTTGAATATTTGTTTAGATTTAAGATTTTGTTTAGTTGTAAAACACATAGAATTATAAAAATGCATTTGTAAAGAATAAAATAGTTATATCTCTCTAAAAACTGATTAAGCCTCTGTATTGCAAAAATAGTTGCATATATTTTGTAGTTGGTGCAAATTATCTTAAATAATACTCAAATGGTTACTTTGAGAAATTAAAGTTACTGTTGTGAGATAAACATTACCTCGTTCTTGATGATAATAGTTAACTTGAATTGTGGAATTAAACCTTCAAAGATCCTTATGCACAAAAACATTCTTGATCCAATCCCTGCCTTGTCAGTAGGGCTTGGAATATACTGACTTTATTTCCTGCAGAGGGACAAGACCCCCCCCCCCACAATGAGACCTAATAAGGTTGAAACAGCTGTCCAGTGTTTCAGTATGTTGCGCACAAGTGTTTGCCAAATTTTCTGATCATGGTAATTCAATTTACAATAAAAATGAAGAGTTCTACTATTCACTAAGACTTAGATATACTCAGTTTTTCTTATATTTGACTGCTTCCTTCATTCTGCATATTGATCATTTTACATCATAGTTTAATTGTTAAGATTTAACTTAGATGTTACAAATTAAGTTAAAATGTCAAAATGATTGTAGTGTTTGTTGAGTGGGGGGGAAAAAAAGCAAAAAACTTTAGAACAAGTTGGAAGTAAAAATTTTGGTTTTATTTGGACTCCAAATTAGGCTTTTTATTTTTATTACGAAATAGGTCTCGAGTCTCTACACATTTACTTTGATGCCACATTTTTAAGCAGAGTACAGCTGGTTTGAATTTGGAATTTTTCTTCTAGACTGGTTACTTTTAGCAAAGCTAAAGAACCCAATTTGTCTTACTATTTACCTAATAGAGAAGAGATGATACATGCCTTTCCTAAAAGCATTAGTACGAAGTTAAACATAAACTACTTCATCTAGGATTTGAACTCGGGATGCTGATTCCGTTTCCTACAATGATAACTGTTATATTAAGTGTGACTCCCAGATCTTTCATTCAGTATCATTTAACTTCTACTGTTAAATTAATGTTTCCATTATAAGTAAAGTTGGCAATCATAGTCAAGGGCAACCTGAAGGCTCCCCTTTCAATAGCTACTACACCGAGGGCACTACTTTACTTGCTCCACTTTACCCTTGATCTGTACCTTATAATACTGAGTGTTAAGCAAGGAGGCTGTAGTACCATTTTTTTGAGTCTTTGGTATGACTTGACCTGGTCTCCCGGGCCATTGGCGAACACTCTACCAATTAGGCCAATGGTTTACAACTTGTAAGAGATGTTTTGTAATGAATGGAATTTGTTTTTATTTATTGAATATCAACACATAGTGAAGGAAAAGCATTAAGATGTTAAATTGTTGAAAATAATTAATATCAAAACTTCTGGTTGTAATGAAGAAAATATCTTTTAAATTAAAATAAAGAAAAAGAAAAATATGCCAATGTTCCCATTCTCCCAACAACAAAAAATCATTTTGATTATTAAAATTTATTTTCTGAGACATTGACCTAATGAATCAATTTGGAAGTTAATTTTGAGAATTATTATATTTAAAATAAAGGAGATAGAGAAAAGAGAATTAAGTGGAGAAAAACGGAAGAAAATGAATAAGAGATGAGTCAAGAAAATGAAATAATTATACTTAAAACTTTCTAACATTCAATTGGATTCATTGAAATATTTTTTGTTGTTTTGGTTTTAAATCTGTTGATAAACCAAAAAAAAATTATAGAAAATTTACTCAAAAGTAGAATATTCAAGAATTTCTTTTTTTTTTTTAAATTTGAAATTGAGAGTTACCTCCTCTTTGTTTATAACTTGTCAAATTTTAATACATTTGCACATTGCTAATTTTTGAATTTTTTTTTGTAGGACAAATCATTAATGGATATAATTTCAGATCCCAAAGGTAATTTTTTTTTCTTATTTCCATTAATTAAAATAAGTAAATATATACAAATTAACCTTTTTATTAAAGGAGTTATAAGTAGCAAATTTGAATACTTTTTCTTTTACAAAAAAATAAATCCTATTCAATCCAGTTCTTCAATTCTCCAAATGGCATAAATATGAACAAGTTACACTGTTATAATGGAAATATTTTCTCGGTGTTAAGAAATTGGCATCCCTTATATATAAAACTTATGGCAGTTGATGAGTGTCAATTAATTACTATTTTTGGTAACTATTTTTTTGTGAGGAGGTTTAAAATTTTTCTATTTTTAAGAGATTTCATTAAAAGTTATTTTAGTGTACAAAAGCCATGATTCTTTAGATATAGAGCTTAATTAAAGAACCATGATGTTTTAATTTTTAACATGATTGTAAAACTCTTATGATATTGTCATAAGTTAAAATAATCATTTCTTACTATGGTAATACTTTAACACTGGCTATTAACTTAGAGGTTAAAAAGATTTTTTTTTTTTTTTCCAAATAAATTTCTATATCTTTCTCGTGCCCTAAAAAGATTCTTTGATTATAATTTATTTTTGTTTTATCATTTATTTGATTAAACAGTTTTTTGCTAATTAGTTATCCTGCTTAAAATGTTTGTTAGTTTTATTTGGTATTGTACAAAGCCAATTAAAAAAAAGGCAAGAAGATTGTATTATATCCATCTTTCAAGTGGGAAGTCTGTTTACATTAAAAATCATATCTTTTATCTGTACTTAAACATTAATCTGGTGAAAAATGTCTATCAGTAGCACCTCACTGATTTGGAAAATATTAAATAGATTAGCTGTCATGTTAAAATTATCTAATATATCATAGGAATGGCTGCTTTGTTTTATTTGGATTATTTGATTTGATATCTTAAAACAATTGAAAATATGCTATTTTAATGCAATACTTTATGAATTAAAAACAAAAACATTGTAAGATTTTTCAATCCGGATTTAAAAGCTCTTATAGTTTTCACTGACCTATATAATTGACCTGTATAATATAATTTCAAAATGAAAATTGAGAATGATTTTTGCATTGCTATCTTAACTGTTAATAAAACAACAAATATGACTGTCTTTTATTTTGTGTGTATGTGGGGGGGGTATTTTTAAAAATTTTTTTTTTTTTTTTGAGAGAGCTTTTGTTAACTTTCTTTTCTGATAATAAATTTAGTTAATTGAATTTAAGCCATTCACTGATAGTTTCTTTTACTAAAATTTGTTTTATAAAAGTTCTAAAATAGACTGCTTTTTCCTGGGAATTGAATCAATCTGGTTTTCTTGGAGAGGTGACATTCATTTCAGTATTATTAAGAATCTGACTGCTTCTATAATAAACCAATTTTGATGTTTAGTTAAAATGTTTTAAGAATCAAAACTTCTAAATAAATCTATGAAGGTAGTGAAGAGTTCATGTAAAATCCCTGTATGCAGGTCTATTATCATTATAATTGTCATGGCATGCTGACAGTATGGATTCCTTTTGACTCTCTCTCACCATTTGTCCTTATCATAGCTCAGTTGAATGGGGCTGTAGAACATGCTGACTGCATCTCCGCAGCAGGGTTAGATCCCCCCACTTCAATGAATGTCCTGATATGGCCTCAAATCATCTGATGATGAGCCTTCAGTCCTGGAGCTTTGGAAAATGTGGAGTACTCCTACATTGCTATTACTCCTAGGTCCACTCTGACCTGGACTGGTAGTACTTTGAAGGGTCCCATTTATGGGTCAAATAGAAATATTTAATCATTTTCTATACTTGAAACCATTTAACTGTGAGCAAACAAATAAGCTCTTGCTTATTTAAAAATGTTACCTACAAATTATTTGTTTACCAATCATATATTTGAGAAATATGTATAAACAGGATTTGGTATTAAATAACCTACAAGGGTTGATATGCTATAAAACATGATCAACCAAACAACCATCCCTATCAGCTATTACTCTTGTCAAGTCCCTCTAGGTAGCATCCAGTGTTCTCACAGAGCTGATGAATATTAGTTTTTGCTGATTAGCCCAACACTTGTGTGTCCATGTTTAGTAGTTCATAGAAAGTTGCTTGCTTCTCTTGTAGTGCCCAGCATGTCTTGCTTGTTTTATCTCGTGTACTAAAACCAATGTCTGCATATGCATTGGTAAAATATCTATTAAGTTCATTTCAGTATCATTTAAAACTTAATTTTAAAAACTTGTCACTTTATACTAATATAAACATAACTTTTTTTATTGATTGTATTAATAGCGGGGACACCAGAGGACAAAGTACGTCTATTCCTCATTGCTTTAATCTGTGGACCACCCATGAGTAAAGTAAGTAGATTTCATAATTCTTTTTTCCTCATTTAAAGATATAGTGGAGTAAAAAAAAAAAAATTAGCTATTTGAGTTTTAAAAAAAAAATTGTATATTTTTTATACAACCAAATGTCATTAATATTTTGATATTTGAGAATTTCTCTTGTGGATATTGTACCTAAATTAATTCCTAGTTGAAGCTATTTTATTTTCCACATCATATTCTGAAGATGATCAGAGAAATTTGTTAATTTGGTGGAAATATTTTATTTAAAAAAACACTTATATAAGGGCATCAATCTAAAAAGTTCACCTGGATATTGATTATCTCGATAACTCTCTCAGCCCACTTGGCTGTGGGTGTAGAATATGCTGACTGCAAAAGGGTAAGACCCTACCAGGTTCCTGGATATGACACTATGACAGTGAGGCTCCATTCCTGGAGTTTTGAGGAACGTAGAGTACCTCTTCATTGCCATTACTCTCAGGTCCACTCTGACTTGTGGTAGTATTTGTTAGGGTCTCATCTATGTGTAAAATAGGAATATTTTAATCATTTACCGTACATTCAAACCATTTAACAGTGTGCAAATGAATGAATAATGGATAGAATTATTGGAGTCAGTTTGGAATACTAGAAATCATATGATTGTATGCAAATAAATAAGCTCTGGCGTGTTTAAAAATAATGCTACCGACAAAGTATTTACTTACAAATTATATATAATATAAAAACAGGATTAATCATTTTCTATACTGGGAACCATTTAACTGTGCAAATGAGTAAATAATGTTGAATAGAATTACTAGTGTTAAATAGCAATACTTGAAAACATTTAACTGTGCAAATAAATCTTAGTGTTAGATAAAAATACTTCAAACTATTTAACTGTGTTCATACAAATGAGCTCTTTTTTTAAAAAATTGTTATCTACAAACTATTCATTTTTATATATATATCATCATCATCATGTCGCGCCGCCAGCGGATATCCCTGACCCTCTCTCGCCATTTCTCCCTATCATTCATCGCCTCCGGCAGGTCTTCAGAGTTACATCCTGTGTCCTCACATAGTTGCTGTATGTAAGTTCGTGCTGGTCGTCCTACTTTTGCACATCCATATGTGGGGGTCCACAGGAGTACATCACTTATGAGCTCGTCCTTGCTTCTCCAGCAGTGTCCCGCGTGTCTGGTTCGTCTAACTTGTATAGTTTTCGTGATGGGGGGGCAAGTGTCCGTATAGTTGGAGTCTCGTGGGGTGTTGTCACCAGGACTTGTTTAATACTGCTCTCAACATTCTTGTGTAATTTTCGTCTAGTTTCCTCTCCAGCCGCTTCGTTAGCGTCCATGTGGTGCATCCATATAGCAGTATCGACACAACCGCTGCCTGGAAGAAACTGCGTTTCATTTTATCAGTTAGGTCCGACTTCCATATGATCGAGAGCCTATCGATAGCTGTCCATGCCTTCGTCAGTCGTGTGTCGATGTCTTTTTCGGTTGATGAGACGCTACTTCCTAGGTAGGTGAATTTGTCTACTAGTTTCAGAGAGGCTCCGTCTAGTGTGGCAATGTTGCCCGTTTGGTTGTAACACATATATTCAGTTTTACAACCAACCAATGTAAATGTACATAATTCTCCAAACTTGAAGTATAAAATAATCCCAAACTAGTTGATATGCCATTAAAATGATCATTTTTTAAAAAAATTTTTTTTTTTTCTTTTTTTTTACTTTACTTTTATCTCTCTTTATTTTCCTTCACTCTATGACCACCATTTTCTTTTGTTGTAATTGTATTTTTGTATTTTGTTTTTCTAATTAAAAATTAAAATCTATATTACTTATAGGTTGAATTTTGAAACCCTCTTTTGCAAGGAATTGGGAATGATTTATACTTGAACAATAATTTTGTAAATTTGAAATTCAAACATAATGGGAAGGACTAAGAGTAACCCAACGCTTCAAAAATTAATTTGATAAATCATTGATTTCATGACTATAAATCAAGGATCATTTATATAGTAAATATATTTAGTAATCACGTGTTTTATCTTTTGGTCAACTGTTATCATTTGATTCCAATTGAAGTATTACAATATCCTTATGGTCCTAAGACTAATGAAAGTATCTTAACCAACTACAAAGTTTAAAATGTTAGATAAATAGCTTTTGTTGGCTTCAATAGAAATAGAAGACTTGTTATACCTTATAGAAGTACACTCTAAAATGGAGATTAGCAACATATAAATAGCCATTTGGTAAAGAAACTTTCAGATTAGTCATTGCGTTTCATGGATACAGTTGTACCTCTATAGAAATTGTAAGAGCTTGTAGTAATTAAGTCTACAGATTCTTTTTTTCTTTTTATTATTATTGGTAACTACTTTGTACATTTGTGTAGTATTTATGGCTAGAAAATTTTGTGCAAAATTTCAAGATTGCATCAGAAATAGGTTACAAAAATGTATAGAAGAGGCTTAATTAAAATGTTGAGACTGAAGCTTTTAAATTTAAATGATGACTTGTATACAACTGAGCATCTTATCTGATAAAGTGATGTCTAGACAAGTCACTGCCAATTTAAAGAAAAGAATTATGAAGCTAGTTTAGATACTTAGATACTTTTTAAACAAAATAATTTTGGCAAAACAGGATTATGCAAGTGCAATATTCACCAGACTTTGCCTCATACAAATTTTTTGTTTCCTAACCTGAAAATTCATCTCAGTAAGATTTGGGGATATAGAAGACATTAAAGAAATATGATAGTGCAACTCCATACTGTATCAAAAGAAGGATTTTAATCAATGAAATAGTCACTGGAATTGAGTGTATTGGATGCCAAGGAGACTACTTTGAAAAAAAAATTGTTTCATTCATTGTTTATTTTTGTCTTGGTAAATACAGCTTCAGTTTCTACCTTTTGACCCCACTTTATATAAATAACTTAAATTATGAATTTTAGAAGGAATTTCTTGTCTATTTAGGTATTTGATTGATGGTCATTTTATTATTGCTTATTTTACTAGTTTTCAAATTGAAGTTCTGGAACATGTTTAAAAATATTTGAGGAAATACTACAAATTTTATAATTATGACAGGAACTGATTGCTTCACAATGTGACAAACCTTTTAGATTATGACTTGAATTGAACATTTACACTATAGACAAAAAGTTTGGTTCCACCCTTCTTTAAAAAATACCTTAAGATGGGATATTTTTTTTTCTTTTTATATAAAGTAAACGATAAATTTCAGCAACTGCAGGGTAGTTTCTTTTATTTCAACAAAAAAAGCACTTATCTGTAAAAGATTATCATACAATAGCATCATATTTTGTTTTCATCTATAAAACCATCACCATCACTTCTCTAATTACTGCTTTAAAAATTCTTGGCATTCTTTTGAAAAAAAAAAAAAAAAGATGGCAGACCTTACCAAGCATTCTTCAAGCACTGAAAAACTCACTCTCTGGGTATACACTTCAAATTCTCCTATCCTATTCAGCCCATACGAATTCAATGGAAGAAAGATGAGATTGAAGTGGCCAAGTGATGTAAGGGTCATTCAACAAATAAGGGGAATTTTTTTTCTTTTTAAGAAAAAAAAATCATGAATTTTCTTTTCAATAAATGTACCCTTACTTTTAGTTTAACTAAACCAAATATTTATCTTTATATTTAACTATATAAAGTAGACAAGTAAGATATATAGCTGAAATTTTCTTAGCTAGAAACCAAATTGAAGACTTATTTTTCCTATCATTTTCTTTTCCTGATCAGTGGAAAATCAAGACTTTAAAAAGTGTTTTATTTACATTTGTAGTATGAATAATGAACACCAGAGAACCATAAACATTTACCTCTTAATGATGTTTATTAATCTATAAGTCTTCACAAAATACAACTTGCCCAGTCGGCTGGGGCTGTAGAATACACAGACTGCTTCTCTGCAGAGGGGTAAGACCCCCCCCCAATGAGTGTCCTGGATATGACACTAAACAATCTGATGGTAAGGTTCCAGCAATGCTGGAGCTTTGGGGAATGTGGAGTACCCCTTCATTGCCATCGCTCCCAGGTCCACTCTGGCCCGGAGTGGTAGCACCTGATAAGGGTCCTATGTATGGGTTAAATAGAACAAAATCATGCTTCTTTCACTATACTGATTTTTGCATTTAAACTGCGTATTTATGCTAAACTGAATTGTTTAAAATAGAACTGTTTTGACATTGGAACTGCGTACTACTGCTGAACTGAATTGCTCGAAATAGAACTGTTTTTGACGTCTAAACTATGTACTTATGCAGAACTGAATTATCTGAAATAAAACTGTCTGACATTTAAATCTGTATTGCCCAGTCAGCTGGGGCTGTAGAATACACTGACTGCACCTCTGCAAAGGGGGTAAGGACCCTTCCCTAACGAGTATCCTGTTTATGACACTAAACAATCTGATGGTGAGGTTCCAGCAGTGCTGGAGCTTTGGGGAATGCGGAGTACCCCTTCATTGCCATCGCTCCCAGGTCACTCTGGCCCGGAGTGGTAGCACCTGATAGGCCCTATCTATGGGTTAAATAGAACTAACTGCATACTTATGCTAAAATGAATTGAGTAAACTGAATAGCTTGAAATAGAAACGTTTTTGACAATTAAACCATACTTACACTTAAACTGCGTGCTTATGCTTAACTGAATTATTTGAAATAGAACTGCTTTTTGACATTAAAACTGTATTTACACTTAACTGAATTATTACATATAACTGCTTGAATAGTTTGAAATGGAAATGATTTTGACAATTAAACTGTGTACTTATGCTAAACTGAACTGTTTTCAATAGAATAGATTATTTACATAAAACTGGATATAGTGTTAAATAACCTACAAAGGTTGATATGCCATAAAACCAAACAAACCAAACCAAACCAAACCAAAATACAACTTATTACTAGCTTAAAATCCTCCCTTTACAGTGTTTTGTCTTTAAAAAATTTTTAGTTTGTAATTAAATATATGCATAATAAATTTACTAAATGTATTTAATTGTAATTTGATAAGTATGGCATTAAGAAGGAAACAAGCAAACATAAAAGTTCATGATACTCTATGCCTGAAGTTGTTGAAAATGGAGGAAGAGAAGGAATAGGAGATCTAGGTAAATAATTCAAATACTATTCATTTAAGAAAAAACTAAATTGTAAATTCTTTTCCTTTTAAAATTCAAACATTCTTCTGCATTTGTCTTTTTTTTTTTTTCTTTTTAACTGTTTCAACCCTGAAATTACTTTTGTTGTTGATAATCATATAAGTGCCACTTTATAAGTTGGGACATGTCTATTGTCATTCTACAAATGTAGGCAACTCAACATGGCATTCAGTATTTTTGTCTCTTTCCATTTTCAATTTATTACTCTTAGCAATCATTAAATTTGCTGCCAGTCTGGGCATGTTTCATTTTGACTTACCTATACAAGTACTTACCTGGACTTGCAGTAAGAGAGAAATATATTTTTATTTTTTTATTCTTTCCAAAAGAGAAGCTTTCACAAAGAAGGAAGTGAAAATAAATTACATGCCACTTTCTGGTGCTGAGTCGGCTTAGCACTTGAGAAACAATCTTACTATGTTGAATATATGTAGATTAATTCTTGCACCTGTCAGTTGTAGAGAGGGTAAAGAATAGATTTATATACCAGTACCATAAATACAGTCTGGAGTAATTTTGGACAAAAGTGATAATACTAAAAATAAATAAATAAAAACCAAAAACTATTTAAGATAATACTATATCCATGAATAAATATTTTTGAAATTATTTTTGAGACTATTCAGAAACTTGCTTTGTCAGAGAAAAAATTGAAATAAACATTGATCATTGAGCCTATTAGATTTAAATTTAGATTAACCTATAATTACCAGAATGACCTGTTGGTAAGGATTAGAATATACTGATTATATTCCCTGCAGAGGGGTAATACCCTCCCTCCTCAAAAAAGAATAATAAAGAGGTGTCTTGGATATGACACTAAACTGCATATGATAGTGAGGCTCTTGTTCTGGGGAACGTGGTATACTCTTTAATTGCCAATTACTCACAGGTCCATACTGCCCTGGAGTAATAAAGAATTGCTGGGTTATTGGTTCTGTTCTGTCTGATGGATGGAGGTAGCTGAATGATTAAGAGTGAACATCAATCTGTATACATGATTGGTTCAAATAGCCAATGTTTCAGGTTGGAATGAATGTAATGTCCAATTTTAGTGTGTATATTATAAATGAAAAAACTCATGCCAGTAGAAATATTTATTTACATAACCTCCATTGCTTTCTAAACCTCATTCCATCCGTCAAAAAGCTTATAGATGCCACACTTGTAAAATTCATTATGTTTTGATACAAAATATGAGATCAACTTATGTTCAAGTCTTTCTCTTGATGTCAACCTAAGACCATCCAAATGATTTTGTAGTCCCCTAAGTAAGTGATAATCTGAAGGAGCAAGGTAATGAAGTTGAAGCAATTTTTTCCAACCAAGCTTCTCTGGGATCTTTAGCCAATTGAGTTGTGTGTATGTGGGCATAATCATGGAGGATGATGACTCCCTTTCTGTTGGCTAAGGGGACATGATTTTTGCCAAAGCTGTTTTCAAATGACAAAGTTGGTTGTAGAGATTAAAAATGATTGATTATTGTCTAACAGTTTATGATGGACAATTGAATATTCCGCCATAGACTCAACATGATCTTTGGATGACATCCACCTCTTGGTTGTTGAGTAGGTTGGGTTTCCTCAACTGATTCACTGATGACTGCATTTAATGTTATGATAAAGGATCTGTTTTTCATCATTAGTAAGAAGCCTGTCTTAAAAAAAAAAAAAAAAAAAAAGGTACCTTACAGTGTCATGTAAGCAATGACTCACAACAAACAGAATCATTTGGGTGGTCTTAGGTTGAACATGAATTGATCTTATATTTTGCATCAAAACCTAACGAATTTTGCATTTGTGGCATCTATAAGATTGTTGACAGATGGAATGAGGTTTCTAGGAAGCAATGGAGTTAATGTGTAATACATGTATTATAAAATCGGACATTACATTCATTGGAACTTGATAGTTGTTAATGTGGCTTAATTTTTGGTTTACTGTTTGGCTAGCCCAGGATTAAGAAACCTTTATTTTAAGGCTACATTGAAATCCTTTGTTCTTTTTAATATTGATATATGATTTACCTAATGATATAAAATCAGAAATTTACTGATCATTATTCATACTACAAATATAAATAAAATATTTTTAAAGTCTTGATTTTTCAGTGATCAGAAAAAAAAGTCACAGGGGAAAAAATTTAGAAAAATCAGTTCTCAATTTGGTTTCTGGCTAAGAAATTTTCACCTATATATCTACTTGTCTGCTTTTTCTGATTAACAACTTATTAGATAATTATCTAAAGAAATAACATGAAGAATCTAAATAAATTGTCATATTGGTATAATATATGGAAATGAGAATTTAACATTTAAAGTACTACATATTGGATCCAAAAATATTTTGGTTGAACGTTGAATGTAAATTAAGTGACTGGAAAATCAAAAAAGTAAATGAGGAATGAGATCTAGGGGTTGGTTTTGATGATACATTTAAAGCTGAAAATCATTTTCTCTATTATATCAAAGGCAGGTGGAATGATTGGCTGGATGGTTAGAAATATTTTAAGTGAGGCAGATGTTGTTTTAAAGATATATATAAAACCCTAAGACCTCATATTCTACTCAGGTCTGGACTCGGAAATTGGAGTGTAATATTGAGATTGGAGGGCATACAAAGAAGAGTGACAAAACCAATAAAAAGATTACAGTTATAGGAAGAGATTGGCAGAATTAGGACTAACAACTTAACTAGAAAGAAGAATGAGGTGTGATCTAATTGAAACTTTCAAAATAATTAATGGAATTTCTAATTATTGTTGACATTTTAAAAAAAGTATTTCTTCTTGAACTGGAAATTTACTATCAAGGCAGATTTCAAAAACTATTAACCAATTGGATTTTTTCTAATAGAATAATATTTTTTGAACAAATTGCCTAATCAGATCAAAAATGGCTATAGTGTAAAATAATTTTGAGATTAAATTGGGTGAATTCAGAAATAATGTTAAGAAAAATAAAGAGGGGATTTTTAGGAACTATTGGATGAATTGCTTAATAAAATTTGATCCATATATAGATATTGTATGTTTTTGCAAAGCCCTTTTTTTTCCAAATTTTCTTTATTCGATTTTATTTTTTAAAAAGAAGGATGATGTGAGAAGATAGTAAAAAAAGGAGATGCTCCAGGAGGCATAACAAACAAATAATAAGGCTGTACTTAATAAATTTTTAGTATGTTTACAACCAAATCTAAATTTAAACTTTTAGTGATTTAATTCCAAAGCTATCCTTGTAGAAGAACAGTAGTGATACTATTTAGCCTGTAGTTGCTAGCAGGGATAAGGGGTTAATACTTTCCAAAGGTCCAAAAGTAAATGTAATACTGTGATTAGAATTCAAATTTGTTTACTACATCATCACAGTCCAGCATGTTAGCCATTATGCCATGTGGACTCCTTGAGTTGAATATGGTAGCTAAATGTCTACAAATACACATTTACCAACCTCTCCGCTCGGACAGGATATGATACAAGGTCATTTTTTTAAGGTCTACAAATAGGAGAATATATATATATGAATTTATTCTATTGGTTGTGCAAGTTTCACTGTGTACCAATCAGTGTAGTTCTTGTACATGAGCCAGATGAGTAAGAAATGCAGAAATTTTTCTAATAATGGAAGTATTTTAATTTGTGACGATTAGTGTGATACTGAGAGCAGAACCTTAAACTACTCAGTTGGCTGTTTTGTTTTCTGTTACAGAGTACTGTACACTTAAAAGCTCAGCTTTTTTGGTTGTCTTGAACAAAAGTGTCACTGTTACAAACTTTAAATAATCTAAGTGGCCATGATTGACTTCAGTACCAGCACTTCTTCAGCATTGGGTGTAATTCTATATTATGATTTTGATTTAAATGTTAATTGCTAGAACCACCCTGGCACTAGAAATTGGCATCCTGTGTTGCAAGAATTGGCCAGTCGTGGGTCAAGTAGGTGCTACTTAGGAAACTTAGTGCTACCACCTCTGCCTTTTTTTTCCTCAGTGACAATGAATAATATCGTTTTAAGTTTGAATTGTTTCCAAAAGTTTCTTGCTCTGGGCATATTGCCTTTTAAGACTTTTTTGTTTTTCTTTCCTGTTTAAAAAAACAACAATCTTTATTGTTTTCATGCTCTTCTTAATTATCTGAGGTTTATGTGAGTGGGTGAATTAGTTTGACATGTCAGAGACTCAAATCCCTTTTGTTGTTTAGTCATAGACACTTTATTTTTGGTAAACGGTTTTTGACTTTCCAATGTGAATATTTGTATGAAATGAAAAACACTAACAGCTATGACACTAAGCCAGAAAGAAGTATGAAATGCTTGGTAAGAATCAAATTCATTAGTAATGATCTGCTCATCGAGATTACTAACAGTTACACCAAGGTACCAAAAACTCGGTGCTGCAGAGATTTGGTACTAGGCTGCAATTAAGAAGCAATTAATACAAATTAAACTCTTGATTTTTGACACAAGCTTGCTAACCATTTCATATATGATCATTATTATTATTCATCATGACCATGCATTTTGAATCCATTACTGGTTAAAGTCCTTTGCCAATTCCTTATGATAACCTAGACTGTGCTGACTTTTGCTATACCTTACCAGCAGACTTCATTATCTCATCTTTTTTACAACAATATATATAATCATTAGCATTCATTTTGAATACAATGCTGGACAAATGCCTTTCCCAATTTCTTCCCCAATGATTTCCATTGTGCTAATTTCTGCCATGTCTTACCTGCAAATTCCACTATCTCATCTTTTCATCCTCTGTAATGCTGTCTATGCTTGTTATTTCTTGGGCACCATTTGACTAATCTTTTACACCATCCATTATGCTTTATTTCAGCTGTATTTTACCCATTTGTATTCTTGTTGTTTAATGACTTCTTTCTTAATTTTCTCTTATTCCTAGCATTGCCCTTATTAATCTCTCTCTTCATTTCTATATATCCATATATGTGTGTGTGTGTGTTTAATGGCTGTTGTAGGGAATTGGCTTGACAATCCAAGTTCAATACCTGGGCGAGGCTGTTTGCATTTCTCATGGTGCTATTCATTACTCCACTTGCAATAAGTAACTAGTAGAGAAAACTGTTTCTTTAACCTTGGTGTTGTAACTAGTCTAAGTTAAGGAAATCTCTGAAATCAAACCAGTTGTACTTAGTTTAAAAATTGATCTTGTATTACATCCTACTTTTGCAGAGGGATTGGATAAATACATGAGTAACAGTTAAAGTAATAGACAAATTGGATTGTCTGAAATTCTGTATAAAACAAGTTGGTAACATTTCATTTGAGTAAAAAAAAAAACCCACTTTAGTCAGTATTATAATAAAGCTTAGTGACATCTATTTGTATACATTAAATATTAAAAAAACCCTCTTTCCTTTGCTTTATTATAATTTTCCGTGTTTTTAGTTATCTAAACTATTGAAACTAAAATGTCAACTGAATTTATCAAGGCTGCCATTTCAAAAAATCTAAACAAATGTTAATACAGTTTTAGCAATAATTTACCTTTGGAACTGCTGTAGATGAAATAGGATTGAAATGTGAAAAGTGCAATGTAACAGGAACATTTTATAACTGATATTGTTATATTCTAAACTTATTTATTTATTTATTTATTTTTTTAGCTCAGTGTTATTCTAACATGGTTGAATTTATTTTTAGGTGACTTTTTAGATTTGGTTATTGAAAAATGATACAAATAAAGAAATTGATGCATATCATCATTATTAATAATATTCAAATAGGAATAATCAAAAGAAAATGTATTCCTATATCTTAATATACAATTCAGTTTTCTTTCTGGGGAGATATTTTAGTGACTCCCTCACCCCAAGAGTAGTGTATGACTCATGATCTTTGGGAGGTCTTAAAGACAAATATGGCTCACTCCTAACAACTGGTTTTACATAAGCATCAGATTACTTCAAGCCTCTTTTTTGCTGTAATATGGAGTTCCTTAACGCTGGGATCAGATCCACTTTTTTCACCTTTTATGTTCCATCCAAAAACATGAAACTGGTTGAAGGAAATGAACAGATACCACATTCTAATCCTAGCTTGAAAATTTCATTGCTATATTACTTTCAAAACTTACAAACTAAAGAAAAATGTTCTCCTTCTATATAACATAACATAAATCTTGATATATCAAAAAGTTTAGTTATCATTTATTTATTTACTTTGATCGTAGCAAAATATTTTATTTTACCATATTGTAACATGTATATTTATTCAAAATGTTCACTTAGTAGTAAAGAAACAATTATCCCGTAGGTGTTAAATACTCTCAAGCTAATAGTTTATACAACTCAACAGTACTTACTGTGTATCCATGTCATATTGTTTTTGTTAAAAGTTTAAATGACATTTCTGTCAGGAAATAAATAATTATATAATTACATTGGCTGAAAACTTAATTAAGAAAAACAAAAAGTCTTTTCATCCATTATTTCCTCATGGCTTTGATTGGTTGTGTGAAATATATTTTGCCTGTTCAAGAATATAAGGGAGGTGGTGAGTGGGTCACTTTGGTGGCCGAGTTGAGCATCCCTGGTGCCAGTGATTATAAGAGCTAGGATTTTTTTTTTTTTATCTACTGATTTTCAAAGCAGATAGGTCCCCTGCACATAATTGTTGCAAAGGGTTTGTCATTTAATCTGTCATCAGAAAAAGGTCTTATATTTTGCATTTCTTTCATATTGGCAATAGATTTTCAGTTTGTATATATTTCTGTTTGAACATTCTTACTTGAACCAATGGAACAATTAATTTTATTCTAGATATAAGAACGTTTAGTGGAAAAATAGTACTGGTAATGAGATATTTGAGCAGCATGTTATTATTCATACAAGTTTGGTTGAAGACCACAAAACTTTACTTTTTTATGATCTTATGTTTTTTCTTTTGCTTTCTTGCTAATTTCTTTGTATCAGGGTTCAATTGATATATGTTGCTCTCAGTTTTAATACCAAATGCTTTCAATCATATTGATTGATCATCTTCAGGAGAATTTTTGAAAAATTCTTTAAAATTTTTTTCATATAGTTTGGATGCAATATTTATTTTGTTGGAAGGGTTTAATATTACTGTTGTGCTTTAGTTTACTTGTTAGTAGTTAAAGATGTTTAATATATTAGTACCAGTGTTGAATACTATTTTATTTACATTTAGTTTATTTTTAATACTGTTGGTGAGGATGTTTATTTCAGCGGACCTGGATACAAAGAAACTAGCTAAAAAGCTAGAGAAAAAATATAAGATCATAAAAAAAGGAAAATTCCATAGTCTTGTGTGTGTGTATGTATATATATATATATATATATATATACACACACATTTGTAATTTGCTTGAAGCATTACACAGATTATTTTATTGTATTAATTTAGAGGGCTATTGCAATGCAAAATAATTATTTGAGTCTAATTATTTTCAAAGTAAAAACTTTGTCAAAGACTTTTTTTTAAATGAACACTGTGTTTGATTTTCAATTTTTTTTTTCTTTTGACATTGTAAACCATGGTGTGAGAATGCCATGCAGAATAGATGTGACTTCAGCTGTCCAAATCATTTTAATTTTTTTAAAACTTAAATTTGAAATGTGCATGTTAATTAATAAAATATTCAGTATTTAATTCAAACCTACTGTTAATCTGTTTGTTTATTTATATATATATATATATATATATATATATATATGGGACCCAAAGCACCAACAGAACATGTAGCAAAAGATCACATTTGAAGTGGCCTCAAATTAATCCTTGTTTCAACGCAACAAATCCCTATTATTCATATTTGTGAGAATAAAGAGCATGAAATGCTGGCTGTTGCACATGCTTGCCTGTAAACCTAAGAAGGATTTTCAGCTACTGTCACGGCAACTCATACTTACTTTGTACTGAGGATTCCCTTTGGTGTAATGGCTAAAGTGCTGGACTGTGACCTTGAAATAAGAAAGTTCGAACTGCAGTCACACTATTACATTTTCTTTCAGGCTAATACTCTTAGGAACGGTATGAACCTCCTTATCCCCTAGCTATGGGTTAAATAGTATCATGTTCTTCATTTGTACAAATTAATAGAATTGTGTGTCATATATAAGGGAGAACTTTGATAAAGATGGATAGATATATTATGGAATGTTTATAAAAGGTAGATATGAAGTAGAGAATGTGAAAGTTAATATATAGACTGATGTGATTTGAATTTATTTGCGTATATATATATATATATAGGAAAGCTACTTGCATCACACAAATTTGAAACAGAACACTAGCAATAGAAATAGTGTTTTAAACTTCCTCATCTTTTACATTTCATTTAATAACTTTCACATTTTGATGACAGTTTAAAAATTGAAATGTTTAATGGTGTCAAATAATTCTACAAATAAATTCTAAAAGCCTTGTTTTTTTTTTTATCTTTGTACATTTTCATATATATAAAACTGTCCAGTTGAGCTTGGTAAAGAATTGAACATTTAAAGGAATTTTGAAACTTTTATAAGTGCAAATACATAATCATATACTGATGTATTTGGATTAGTGTTCTTGGCTTTATTGTTATTGCAGTCACAATGTTTCTGCCATTGTATGCTTTACCTTTCTTCAAGTGTTTGATGTAGTCTATAACATTCTAGGAATTTTGAATTGAACCTTATATTAAATTCTTTTTCTGCTATCCCTATTTAAGAGATATCATGTATCTGTTAATTCTTCTTTAATTTTTCCTTGTTCTATTAAATGATTCCAACTGAAATATAAATGATTGCAACCAAGATGACATGTACGATAGTGGCTGCTTCTCACCACCAGGGACCAACAACAAAAGATCAACCATGAGAACTCTCACTATAGTTGTGAGAGATACTCAAACATGAGATTTGGGGATAAAAAAAAAAGGTTAGTTAATTACTGGGGAAGTGACAAGTTACAACCTACATTTTGGGGCTAAGCGAAACAATCCAAACCCCACTCCCATTAGTTGCAGGTTATGATTTGTGAAAGATCTTTCTTTCATTGTTGTGAAAATACCACTTTGTAGCCTTTTGTTTTTGAGATTGGTCCAGAGGGAAGTTCTTACATTGACACCTAAATGGGATTTTTCTGTAACCATGTGTCTGACTTTTCCTTTCCTGATATGAACTTATCTCTTCGTCTTGTTTTTGTCTTCAAGATGCCTGTGATACTACAGAAACTAGTTTGAGTACATTAGTTTATGAAATTGATTATTAATATAACAACCAAGATAAGAACAATAGTATAAATAATAATTGCTCTTCATCTCAGAAATTTTGGCAGATATGACAGTTTCATTTAAGATCATATCAAAGTACATATACACTGCTCATTTTTTACAATCTTACAAGATTAATTTATCTTTAAAGACATTTAATTCTGATGTCAATTTTTGTTGCCATAATATTATCATGTATCCAAATTCTTTTGGAGGATTCTGTGATGTAATGGTTTACTTGCTGGACTGCAGCCTTGAGTAAGCCAGTTGGAAATCCAGTAGTGCGATTACATTCACTTACAGACTAATATCCTTGGGAAAGGTATGAACCTCCTTATCCTCCCAGCTGTGGGTCAGATAGTATCACTGCAGTTCTTTAAGTATGGTTTTGGCATTAATAACCTGCAAAGGTTGATATGCCTTTAAACAAAGAAACCCTACCAAATTCTTTCGAAATTTGTATGAATTTCATTTACAAGATTCATTAGATTTATTTCTTAATTGACCTATGATATTACAATGATTTAAAACCAGTTGTGTTATATGACAGAAAATTATTTAATTAGAAAAGACTTAATTATTGATAATGACTTTATGAATTTTAAATAAAACTCAAATAATGGAATTAGCCTATATCCTGTTGTCACTTTTTTTCACTTTTAATCTTGAATGAAATTTGATTTTTATATATTATAATGCAAATAACACTTAAATAGTAATTAACTTTTATTTCTTATAACCTGATATAAGAATATAGGACCAGTAAGACTGTGTCCATATTTTAAGCAACAAAAGAAAATGTGAATTAATTTTTATTTCCTTCCTCCTTTCAGTGTTGTATTGGAAATAGAAGTTAAAAAATCCTAGGCAACACTGGTAAAATTTATCATTCTTTAAATACATGTCAATCTTTTATCAGAGGCACAAGGTGTGTCATTCTTTTTCTGTTAATTTAAAATTGTGATTACCTTTTGTATATGAATTGTTGTAATTTGGTTCTTGAGTTTTTGGAAACCGGATGTACCAGTTCTGTCATTGTTATCTATCAATAAAAAGGTGGTAGGACTCTCTCTCAAGCTAACATCTGAGTGGAGTCTTTTGTTGAATTTATTACAGTTATTACAGCAATTGTGACATTGATAAAAGGTGTAGATATGCATAAAATACTTTAAAAAACAAACAAAAACAATTTAGCACTGAAAAATGTAGTTATTCACTAGTAAGTAATAAAAAAAATCCAGCAATTTCAATCTTGTTGAAACTTGTGAAGATATAGAAAAAATCTTTTTTGTTCGTAGGAGAGAACTAAGTTTTTGAAAAAGCTTGATTCTACCACCATCTAATATAAAAGGTTAATTACTTCACTCAATCAGATCATCTTTTTTATTTTGACACTTGGTTGTATGAAGATTGGTTGAGTGACTGACAACAATTCAGTTCTTCCTTTGGTATCAAAATACATAGACACTCTTCTACAAATGGTTGTTATGTACTGAGTGAGAGGAGATTAATTTGACCTAGTTCTTTATCAGAAAGTGTCATGTTTCCCAGTTAGATATTTACAGATTTTAAGGATTGCATGTTTTACAAGCATCAAAGTGTACAGATTTGAAAAATGGCTAGAGGATGGAAAATATATCTGTATTTGCAGAAAATTTTCCTACTATGCAATATTTCTATCTTCCATTTGAGATCTGTTTTATTTTTGACTTGTCTATGATCTTACTGAGTTATGAGCTAGAAATTAAAGTGCTTACCCAATATTTTTGTCATTTGTTCTAATACAACCACAGAATCTGTAAAAAAAATGTAATTATTTATATATGGATAAGTGTCATGAGCGGCTTATGGAGAATCAAAGTTAGAAAGAGAACAGGAGGCTAATTTCAGGGGAAAGAGAAAAAGAAAAGAATAAGAAAAAGCAGAGAGTCTACAAAATGGCCAGCTGATATAAGTGTGTCAGACCAAAGCACTCATTGTAGGTCAGTCAGGGTAGAATGACTATGGTAATTAAAAATGACTAGGAAAAACCCCCCAAAAAACTGGGGGTCCCAAATCTTCTGCCCAGGTATGGAACCACTGGGAATGGGTATGATCTGCCCTCTGACACCTTGAAAAAGTGAGGAGATGACTAAGGTTTGAAAGTTAGTTGGCTGTGAAATGCAACAAGATAAAGACAAGAGTTGGCTAGTTCGCTGGGAGACGCAATGAGGTAAAGAAAGAAAGAAAGAAAGACAGACAGACAAACTGGCTGTGAGATACAATTATGTAAAGAGCAGTTGGAGCCTGGATGCACAGTAGTGAGGATAGATTCCAAGGAAGCATGTGTTAAAACTAGAAGAGGAAACATAGAAGATAATTCAAGGTCTGTGTCTGCTTTCTCCTCATGGCATGTTGTTTCTCTTTGTCCAGCTAACACAGGCAACTCAGTCAGTTTTCATACTCTGTTTCTTTCTTCCTAACAACTAATCAAAAAGCAAATAAAGTTTTGTGTGTTCGTCACCTTTTCCCATGGTGAGTTACTACTTAAGATGTAGTGATATAAACATGTGGCAGTACATAAGCATTTCTGTTTAAGATCAGTGGAGTATCTGTGAACTTTGTTAAAGGATCAGTGTTGTGCCTAAAAAAAATTCTGTTGAGGATATTCACATACACAAGGGTAAGGCCAAAAATAACTGTAATCTTTGTGACCCTCTCCTTTTGATGCAATGGGTGGAATCCCCAAGAACTTCTTGCTACATTTTGTCCAAAGACAACATGACCAAGAGAGAGATAAACTGATACCATGTTTTGATTACAAGCCAAGGGTTAGGAAAGGTTGTCGGTAGAATTTAAATCTGCTAACACAGTACAATCAGCATTTTCATCTTTTTGCTTGTTTACAGCAATTTAACCATGCTATACACAGTCGGAACTTTTTAAAAAAAAGCATTGTAAACTTAGCAACTTGAAGACTAAATAATATTTGATTTGTGCTCTTTTACTGAACTGCATTGTTAAAGAATTGATATTATCATCAGAAGAGTGACACTATTCTTTTTTTTATTGAGTTTTATTTCAAAGCAGATTTGTTGACACGTTTTTATACGAAGACTTTTTTTTTTCTGTTTTATAAAAGATATCTATTATTTATTCTATATAAAAATGATTCCTTAACCTGTATTAAAGAATAGTGAATTTATTTTTGTGAGATAATGAAACAAACTTAAAAATAAAGTTGTCTATTTTTATTCAGATTTAATGAACTTGAATGCCTGTCTCTCTATGTATGTGGTGGACATTCAAAGTCTTCTTTCTTTCTGACTTCCAGGCTCTTTGGAGTTCATTCAAAGTATAATGAACACTTTGTATTGAAAAATTTTATTTTTATTTTTTTCAAAGTTTATTGTATATGTGTGGTTATTATATAATGGTAGGTGTTTGTTCTCTTCTATGAATTTGAGTAAATTCAGATGTCTAAAAAGAATTTACATGGAATGCCTTTGCCTTGTCCAGTTCTAGAAGTTTGTGTGATATATATTTCTCAGAAGTATTTTAAGAAACATTGTTCCATATTGATCTAAGAAAAATTTAAACTTTAGAAATAAATTAGATCTGTTTTGCTATGTCTGATATTAGTAAACGTTTAAGGAAGCAATGTAATATTGAATTTTTGTACACGGTAATTACAAGAAGGAAATGAGCATAATAAAAAAATTGAAAAATAGCGAATTGTTTGATCCAGTGGTAATGAAATGAGGGATTAGAGCCATGTTATTAAGTACTTAACCATGGTTGGTTTTCAAAATAGTTGATCCACTTTAGAATCAAGGGTACCAGAAAATTAGTGTTTATATTTATTTTATATAATCTGAGGAGAAAATCCAAGGAGTAAGAATATCCAATTTGAGTGCTCAATGGCTATCGGTATATAATTTGGGATTAAAAATACATCAAAACTCAACGTGCAGAACCAAAAAACTCTTTTTATATAAAAAGAAAAAATTTGCTTTGGTGTCATACATTTATTTCAGGTTGTGATGACCATCATCAGATATTGCACAAAAATAAAATATTTAGGTGTTCTTATGTTGCTTCTGGTGAGAATGGTATTTGAAAAAAAATTTCTAATAAAATGATTTTTTTAGTATATATATATATTTTTTTTAATCAAGAAATTTTAAAACTTTTATGGTGGAGATATATTTATTATTATTTTTTGTTCATACAATCTATAAAAAACTAAAACATTACCCCTAATTTAAATACTACTGAAAATTAGAAAAAAACCTAATTCTGGAAAAATTAAATGGTGGCATGTAATTTATTTAAAATTCTGGATAAAATATGCATTCATACTTCCATTGAAACTATTATGTATTATAAATATCAAATGGAATAATTCAATGCTGATATTAATTTACAGAAGTCTATTTCTGATTATTAGAATTATTGTAAAAAATATATTCAAATATTTCAATTAAAAAATTATTTTATTTAAAATAAACATCAAAAATTTTTTTCAAACCCCATTCTTGCTGGAAGCAATATAAGAATACCTAAATAAAAATATTTTTTCATGCAACATCTGATGGTCATCACGGCCAGAAATGAATTTATGATATCAAAGAGATGAAATATATAAAGTGAGTTCCTTTTTTTCTTTGAGTAATTATCATTATTTCTTTATATAGGCCACATCATTTTTAACTAACACACACACACACACACACACGGCCTGATTAAAGTTATGCAAATCAAATAAACCTTAATAACTCAAAGTTCTAAACCAATATTTTTCAAATTTAAAATTGTCCATTTTCACCTTTTTACTAAATTTTTTGCCATTTTTAGAGGTTGATTTTTGAGATATTTGGAATTTACAAAAATGGACTGACTGAGGTTATTATGCAGATTAAACTAATGTTCGCTTAAGATCTCTGAAGTCTGATGAAAACTATTCCTTTTTATTCATAATATATGTTGAAACATGGATAAAGAGAAGGATTTAACAACTGCTGAAAGAATTAACTGAGCCATTGGCCTAATGAGTAAGTAGTATGTTCGCCAATGGTCTGGGAGACCGGGGTTCAATCCCAGGTAGAGTCATACCAAAGACTCAAAAAATGGTACTTGATGCTGCCTTGCTTAGCACTCAGCTCTATAAGGTGAGGATCAAGGGTAAAGTGGAGCAATCCTGGGAATGGAGTAATGCCCTCCCCTACACATTGGTGTAATAGCTATTGAAAAGGAAGCCTTCGGTTCCTCCTCAACTAAGGTCATCAACTTTACTTTTAAGTCAAGAAATGTCCATTTTTGGAGATATCAAAGGAGCTTGGTTGAGGTTATGGAACAATAAAGAAGGCTGTTGAAAATATAACTTAGTTGAGAATTCAAAGCAAAGGAAAAGGCTTTAAGAACTTGCTTTCATCAAGGTGAACATAAACTAAAGCGAGTAATTGTGAAACAATCACTTGACCTGACCAGTGCTCAAATCTTTGAAATGGCTTGAATTGAGATAGTCTGCAAGGACAAAAGATGTAGAATACTTTGTGAATTTGGATCTGTGTTAAAAAAAGAAAAAAAAAATTAGTCAACCTTCTCTCACTAAAGATAGAATATTTTAAAGTGTCAAAATTGGGCCAAGAAATACATGAAAATTGATCTTTCTAAAGTAATTTTCATGGACAACTCTCAAGTGACATTTTACCGATAGATTAAAGAATGGATTTTTATCCAATTCAGATGTGGCTGTGGTTAAAAGCAGGTAACAAAGGAGCACTAGTATGATGATACAGGCTAGAATTGTCCACCAAACAATTATTGAATCATTCAAAGTCAATGAAAGAGTTAAACTCACCAGTGCTAACTATTGCAATATTTTGGACAAGACTTTCTTTGTATAGTACAAGTCCCAGTTTGGAAGTGAGGTGTTTTTATGCATGATAATGCCTTTTTTTTATGTATCTAAGTTGACCCATGAATTCTTCGAGCATAAGATTTATAGAAGAGAAGATAATAGAATAGTGACCATCAAGTTCTGATCTGAATCCGATCAAAAATCTATGGTCAATTGTGAATATGAAATTATATGAAGGTGGCAAACAATATGATAGTAAAGTTGACTGATGGAAAACTACTATGTTGGAAATTGAACCTGCTGAAGAAAAAAAAAATGACAAAAAATCAATTGATAATGGATTACTGGCTATTATTGAGAAGAGTGACTATATTAATGTAAAGGATTCAAAGATTTATTGTGTGTTCATTTGTTTTATTATTGGTGTTGATCAATTTTTGATTTTATTACCTTTTTATTGAATTAAAATGTGATTATTTGGTTTTGCCTAATAACTTCAGACAAAAGGTTTTTAGAATACATCAAATAACTTCAATAAAATATTGATGCTATCTAAAATTTTAACTCTGGCTTTTTTTAACATCTAAATTGATTGTTTAAAATTTGACAATTTTTCAAACCAAATTAGAATTGAAGTTTGTGATTTTCTTCAGTCAGGGATGTATACATGAGGGTCATTCAATAAAAAAGGTAAATTTTACCTAAGGAAGCATTGTTTATAGTTGTACCTTTTTCAAGGAACTCAAGTGATGGGTTTTTCATATTCTAGAACACTGTCCTTCTTTACTGACTGCTGTGCCTGGAACTTTTTCTATACCAGAGATTCAGTGTGTTTGCACTCCATGTACTGTTTTTTGATTCAGGCTTGTAATGGCAAACTCATGATTAGCCAATTTGTAAACATTTTTTTACTAAAATAGGCTTTTCTGTATACATCGCACATTTTTATGTAAATTTCACATGGTTTGCTCTTCTCAGCCACCAAAAATTTAGTGTTAAATCTCTGTTCAAGCCTGGAGCACTTTTTTGATTTACTACGATTTTGAATAGCCTTAAAAAAAATGTGATGCAGGGTTAATTTGTAACTGGTTTGAATTCAGTTTTTCTAACCAAGGTGAAAGAAGCTAGTCTGCTCTATTATTTACCTATTATAGCTAGAAAGAGATTGATTCATGCCTTTCCCAAGAACATGAGTGTGAAATAAAATGCAAATGGCCTCATCCAGGTTTTAAACTCAGGTCACCAATTTCATTTCTTAGGATGATGACCATTATGCTAAGCATTGAAAAAAAAAAAAAATATATATATATATATTCAATGTGTTAGTGAATTTCAGCAGGTGTTTAAGTTTGCCCAATGCTTACTTTGTTAAAAGGACAAATGAAAAAAAAAATCTTCTTGTCTATTGTTAAAAATATAGATAAAGCATAAACAAGTCAACTGTGCCACTGAGTGAAATATTAAAACCTGTCATGTTGTTTAGTTATTTTTGACCACACCTTTTTAAAATGACAATTCAAATATGAAATCTAGTTGAACAAGAAAGAGAGAAAAAAAAGCAATCATCTGTCATTAATGATGTTCCATCAGATAAGGAGAAATAAAGAAACCTTTCTGTTATAAGGTAAAAGAAAAGAGAAAAAAAACTAGAAATGTTTTTATTTATATATTTTTTTTAATAACATTGTAATTTACTAGTCAATTCCAAGTGTCTCTCTGCTTCAACTTAAAAGTAGATAAGTGAATAGGAAATTGAGCAAGAAGAGTCAATAGTTGTGAAATCCATTCTGATCTCTTAGTCTTTTTTTTTCTTTTCTAAACTTAGATTTAATGGTATGTCAACCTTTCTAGGGTTATTTAATGTCTAGAGCTTACAGAATTGTGTTCATTTTATATTTACATTTTTGTGTAACTGTTTGAGAGATTTTTTTTTTTTTTTTTTTTTTTTTTTTTTTTGCAGTTATATCAAGTATTCCTATCTAGTACAAATAATTTGCACACAGTTGTATAAAGTATTTTTATTGGATACCAATAATTTTTGAAGATTTATTTGATCCATTGATAGAACCCTAACTGGTACTACCAATCTGAGTCAGAGTGGAGCAATACCAATGAAAGAGTACTCTACACTCTCCAAAACTGGATCTTTAGCACCACATAGTTTAGTGTCATACCCAGGACACCCCTTTAGGGGAGGAAGCCTTACTCTTTCGCAGAGGATTTTTTGCAACAATTTTTAAGCTTTGCAGACTAGGTGGTCCTAACTTAGAGGGGTCTTTTCTACTTTATGAACTTTGTCTGTCAAAAACTGTGTTTGACAAGTGGCTCACTTCAGGACGGATTCCAGGAGTGCACTGTAACTTGCTTCTGTCTGATGGTGATATATAGAGTGTTCTTTTTTTGCTCTGTTTTTCCTTTATTTCATGCAAAACAATGTGGATATTTTAGGTAGGGCAGTGTGCATTGCATACATAGTTGCATCAATAATTCTATAGCTGAGCGATGGAAAAACATTCTATACAACTATTTTCTTCCTTGTTAATGCACTTAATAATTCAGTGGTGATTATTAATATTTGTGTCTTGTACGCAAAAAGAGATATTTGTTTGTTTTTGTTGACTTTGATTGTTTGCTTCATTGGTGAAGAAATGAACAGGTTTTAAAAGGCTCATCTCCATTCAAGTAAAGATGTGTTTGGTTGGTGGCTAAGAAATTTTGAACTCCCTCCATCTAGGTATCTTGACATTGTGTTGGACATATCCTTTTGGACTTGCTTAAAAGACATCAACCTTTTCAATGACATTGTGTGGGGAATTTGTCAAGTTTGGTAACTAAAAGGCAAACCACTAATATTCAAAAATCTTTTCCTTATTCCAAATTAGATTGGATTCTGTGAAATCAAATATTTGTAAAAGGTTGATTGGGTATTCCTGGTAAAATAGTTGGTTTAGTAGGATCACATACACAGATATATATATATATATATATATATATACAGTAGCGTCCAAAACTAAGGGACAAAATGTTAAAACCTAATATTTGTTAGAAATAACAACTGTGAAAAGCTGAAATTTTGACAACTGGTAGTTGTTATCATCCATAATAACATACTAAAATTTGAATCATTTGCAAAGGATAGAAAAAGAATTATAACAATTATTCATTTATTTTCAAATTTGGAACGTCCAAAAGTAAGGGACAAAATTGAGAAAAACAATGTAAACAGTATGCTATATTCAAATTTTTTGATTTCCTCTAAAGAATAAATCTTACTTAGTCATTTGTAAACGTTGCATCAGCCGGTACCATGGCGAAACGCCAAAAACTTGATTACTCTGTGAGACAAGCTACTGTGAAGCTACACAAGGAAAAGCACACCATTTGAGAGATTTCAAATAAAGTGAAATGTTCCAAGAGTGTTGTAGGCAGGGTTGTTAAATCCTACAATGATACTGGCAGAATAGTTTGTGCTTTTAAAACCGGCAGACCCCGCAAAACTTCAGCAAGAGAAGATCAAATAATGCAGCGTATGTCATTAAAGGACCGTTTTAAGTCTTGCACAGAAATTAAAAGGGTTATGAATAGTACCTCATGTGTTAATGTGTCAAGACAGACTGTTTCTAGACGAATGCAAGAAATAGGGCTGTTTAATCGAACCTCAAGGAAGAAATCACTTGTTAGTTCGAAGAATAAGAAGAGATTAGAGTTTGCAAACAGGTATGTAATTTGGATATATGAAAATTGGGCAAAAGTATTTTTCAGTGATGAAAGCAAGTTTAATTTATTTGGAAATGATAGAAAAAAACAATGTAAAGAGACGTATTGGTGAAAGATTAAGTGCAAAGTGTACTAAGAAAACTGTCAAGTTTGAGGGTGGAAGTGTCATGGTATTTGGAATGTTTTCTAGCCAAGGTACAATGCCTCTTGTCTGGTTACAAACTCTTGTAAACGCGCAGATCTATAAAAACATTGTTCAAGATCATGTGCCAATCATACAGAATTCAGGTTTCGATAGGGCTACCTTTATGCAAGATAATGTCCCATGTCACAAGGCAAAGGTGGTAATGAGTTAGCTTAGCGAGCAAGATTTCGAAATTATGGATTGGCCACCACAAAGTCCTGACTTAAATCCAATAGAAAATCTTTTTAAGACCTTAGGAGTGAAAGTTATGGAAAGAAATCCCACTAACACGGAGGATTTGTGGGTGAAGCTTCAAGAAGAATGGTCTAAAATTAGTATCGAGGATTGTCAAGAACTGATTCGTTCTTGTACTCGAAGATGTGCAGCTGTCATTAAGAGCAAGGGCTCATTTACTAAATATTAATTGTACATGTATTTTTATTGTTTTTTGGCTGTTTACATTGTTTTTCTCAATTTTGTCCCTTACTTTTGGACATTCCAAATTTG
Organism: Sepioteuthis lessoniana; assembly: GCA_963585895.1. Classification (NCBI taxonomy): domain Eukaryota; kingdom Metazoa; phylum Mollusca; class Cephalopoda; order Myopsida; family Loliginidae; genus Sepioteuthis; species Sepioteuthis lessoniana. The sequence continues at coordinate 83,327,101 of OY757918.1, forward strand.
AAAATAAATAATTGTTATAATTCTTTTTCTATCTTTTGCAAATGATTCAAATGTTAGTATGTTGTTATGGATGATAATGACTACCAGTTGTCAAAATTTCAGCTTTTCACAGTTGTTATTTCTAACAAATATTAGGCTTTAAAATTTTGTCCCTTAGTTTTGGATGCTACTGTGTGTATATATATATATATATATATATATATATATATATAAAGACAACCCATTGGATTTCCATTGTAATGGCCATCCATGATGATATTGATGCTTCTATTTAGGAAAGAATCATGGATTAGTATTTCATAGTTAAGTGGTCCATGATCATATGGATTCTTTTATTTAAGAAGTGTGAAGGATTTTAAGATTTCATAATTATCAACTATAATATTGAGAATTTGGATGATGATAAAACATGTTTTGCACATATACAGATTCCACAAAATGATTTAGAGGTAAATTGAATTGGGAACTACTTTATTCTCTAAGAGTACTCAAAAGTATCTTAAGTATATTGCTCTGATAAAAATCAATATGATGTGCCAATCTGTTGAGTCATAGTAAAATACCTTGTGTTTGTGTACGTATACATATTCACCAACCTTTTCACATCATGCAGGATGTGCCACAAGGTAAATTTTTAAGTGGAGTACAGCTGGTTTGAATTCAGGTTTCCTTCTCTTAAACTGATTGCCTAACCAAGACTAAAAAAATCCCAGTCTGTCCTTCTACTTACTCCCAGCTGAATGGAGAAGGGATGGATTCATGCCTTTCCTCAGTGAAATGTAAACAGCTTTTTCTATGACTTAAATTTGGATCACTTCCTATGATCATAACTGTTATGCTAGGCATGCCTATATATATATATATATATATATATAATCATAAGAATTTTAGTTAGATAATTAAAAAAACTTACCACGTGTGTTTGTTTATATGATGCCTCATATCTTACTCAGTTTTTATATACTTAAGTATTTGCATTTCCTGAATCACTTTAGTACAAATTTCTGTAAATTTATTATCTATTTCCAATGCTAATTTTCCTATGGAAAAGACCAGATTAGAATATACTTTTTTTGAAGAAATATATATATATAGTATGAAAGAGTCTCTTTTTTTGGTTGGAAACAAAAGATCAAATGGGAACAAGAAGAGAGAAAAAAAACAGGAAAAGAAAAAAAAGAATTAACTTGATCTACATAGGCTACCTACTTACTTTAGATGATTTTTATATACTAAAATTACGTAGGTCCATGTTAGCAAGTACTGTATAGTGTGCGTGTGTATGACATGTACACACATCACATATTCATTTTTTTCTTTTTCTCTTAGGTGCTTTTTTTTTTTTTTTTTTTTTTTTTTTTTGATTGATGTCTTTGTATATATTTAGCTGTCGTGGAAGCATGCTTTTTTGAGGAATTCACAAGATTATGTTACCCCAGTGCAGCAGCAAAGAGGAAAAAGAAAGCACTAGGGGAGCAAATGATGAAGACAGCAACTGAAGTGGTTGCAGTTGTAGTTAGAGATGTGGGGGAGTAATGAGGAGGTAGGTTGTGCACGTGGCTGATTGGGGTAGTGTTGGGAGAAAAAGGTTGTAGGCCATAATTTTTATTTGTTTATTTATTTTTTGTTATATTTTAATGTAGATAATGTTTTTATTATTCCTTGTGTTTCTGGAGCTACCAGCACTGTTTGCATCAGACTTTTTGTTAGAAGATTCAGTACTCAATATGACTAAGTGTGTCCTAAATCTTTCTCTTGGGTGTGAGCACACATACAAGTTTCAGTACATGTCTTTGAAACAAATATAGAACACTTGAATTTCTGTATATCTATGTACACACACACACACAACCTATTAGTCACTCTTTTGCTTATATATAAACTCAAGAATGGTATATTATCACAAAAGTGTGGTGTGTGTGTATATATATATATATATATATATATATATAATTCTCTTAGTTTGGTTGTTTGTTTGTTCAGCTAACTCATAGGTTAATGGGCCAATCATAATGAAACTTGGCATATGAATTCAAGGAGTATTTTAAAAGTATTTGGTTAGTAGGGGGTAGGACATTTTCTCTCTTTGATGTGCTTGAAACATTTTAGGTTAAAATTGATCAGAAAGACCTAATTCATTCAAAAATAAAATTGGCATCTGCAGTTACTTAATAGAACATCATACTTGATGAAATAAAAGACGGTATTTTTAGAATCATGATTTCAAAGGGTTTAATTTGCCTCCTTCAAAAGCATATAATTAGGAAGAAAGTCTTCATAAACTCTTGCACAAAAAAATTTAGTTAAACAAAATGTGTTTTGTTATTTTTATTTTATAGTAATGTATATATAAAGCAAGGATGAACTCATAAGTGATGTTTTTCTATGGACCTCTACACATGGATGTGCCAGAGTCGACTGACCATCAAGGACTTATTTATGTTAGCTCTTTGTGGACACTGGATGTAGTTTGGAGAGCCTACTGGGAGTGATGGATGATAAGGGCAAATGGAGAGAGAGAGGGGGAAATCTGTGTTGTCAGCTTGATTTGATGATGAGATGTGTGTATATGTAATTAAAGGAAGCACTGGTGGTATGATAATCATTATTGAGAAATCAAGTCAAGTTCAAATTTTGAATAAGGCTTTCTTATTCATAGAACACCATACTTGATAAAATGAAAGACAATATTTTTAGAAACTTGATTTCAAAGTGTTTTATATGCCTTAAAAAACACGCATCATTAGGAACAAAATTTTCATAGACTTAAAGACAGTCTTCAAGCTTTTCTTGATTTACTTTTTAAAGTAAATTTTTTTTTTGTATGCATAGCTCAACAATTCATATAATTAAGTAATATTTAGGTAGCTTGATTCCTAATTAATATTAAGAGAAAGATTTGAAGATTTGGAGAGGATAAAAAGAAATATGTTTCATACCATATCAGCAGAGGAGTTTCAGAGATGCTTCAACCAATGGAAAACTCACTGGAATAAGTGTGGTGAATGTCAAAAGAAGTATTTTATGGAAAATTAACATTTATCTTTTATTTTTGTTTTGATGAATGCAGCTTCAGTCTTGATACTTTGGAAACATACCTTGTATATGTGTAAGCTAACATAGATAAACACTTCTGCAAAATTCCCATATTTGTAATCTATGTATAAATCAGTGTGAATATATATATATATATATATACACACACACACACACACGTCCTTTTTGTATCGATTCGTTGACAAGATATGTGGGTCTGCAGCAAGTTTGAGATGCCATATGAGAGTACACTGAGTTAATGTCACTGCCAAAAATAGTTAATTTACTAGTCACACATGCAGTTAAGCTTACAAGGGTGAATTTGCCCTGAGTAGCCATATGTTCCCACTTTTGGGCACTTTTTGTAAGATTGAAGAGATGGCCTTTTGTTAAGAAGTGACAATCACTAATTATAAATAATTATATAATTATGAGAATTTGTTAGGTATAACCAACAATTCATCATCAAATAAAATGCTCAATGACTCTGAAAGGATAAAATCTAATAGATAAAGTTAAAAAGTTTTTAAATGCAATTAAATGCTGTTACTTAAAGTTTCATGGAGTTTATTACACAGCAATCATCAGACAGCTAAAATGATGAAATTTTTTTAATGTTTATATATATTAAAAAAGGAAAAACAACCCATGAAAATGCACCAGTCATATATATAATGGTTAGTATGATTTTCAAGTAATTTGAAATGTTGAAAGTAGATGAAACTGTTTTTCTTTTAAGCATCCATTACATTAATAGCATTGTGCCAAATATATATGTTAATTCTTTGACATATATATATTATATGGCTAAATATGTTCCATGAAAGACTTTTCAAGATTCAGTAGACTGTTTTTAAATTTCAATCATGGCACTAACATAACATGGCTATAGTCATTCTTTGTATAAAGAACCATAGTCCTTATCATCCCTTGTACATTCTCTTACACACTTATACATATTCATATAAGTGAGCAGGAATTGGTTTAAATTGTTTCACATATTTTAGCAGAATGCACTTTGAATGTACTTTAATTGTAATTTTTTTTTATCATTCCTGCAACTGAAATGTATGTTTTTAATACTGCATCATCTGGTATTTCATATATGAATGCAATAGGGAAATTATTCAAATTATGTAAAAATGAAAATAACACTGACATCTCACTTCATCAGATATATTTACCCAAATTACCTGAAAATTTATTAAAAGATTAAATTCATTCAAAGAAATCATCATTGGTTTTAATCCAGATGACATCAGAATCTTCTGCAAGCCTTTTTGACAGTCTCCTTGTTTAAATTGGTAAATACTGCTGTTATCCTTGCCTTCAGTTCCTTTTTTTGGTGTTGAACAGTTTTGTTAGTATCTTGTTCAGTTGCATCCCACATGATAATCAAGAGGATTACAATCTAGGGAGTTAGGTGGCTAGATGTTAGGGGTAATGGGATTGCAGTAATTTTCTCATAGCTAAGACTAAATTCTCCTACTGGGGTGACGTGACAAAAAGTCCTATTACCAGATGTAGAGTCATCATCTCAATCCAGGACAACACTACCTCCTCTAGGAACTTGATGTAAGTCATGTGAGAATGAATGGAGACATAATATCGCCATTGCTAGTGACCATGTTAAACATCATGATGTGGCCTGAGTATTTGATTTTCATCAATATGAATATATCCTCATATTGACTCTCAAACTCTCTGAAGTCTTCATATTGGAGCTTCTGGCGTGACCGCCAATAGTACAGTATATTGTTTCTAAATTTCTGGAAAGTGGACAGCGTCATGGTACTGCTTTTCTTAAAGACAGTGCTCATCTGATTCTAGTTTGCTGCACAGTAGACAAAACTTGAAAAAAATAAAGCACATGGGCCAAATTAATAATTCGAAATGGTGGCAATTTACCTTTGCACTATATATATATATATATATATATATATATATATGAGGTGCTTTTGGTATAATGATTAACATCATAGACAATCTAAGTTTCAACCCTGGATAAGGCTGTTTGCATTTCACATAGCACTAATACCCGTGCGAAAGTTATGAATCCAGTTATTCTCCCTTCAGCTATGGTTAAATAGTAGGGCAAATTGGATTCTTTAACCTTGGAATGGCAACCAATCCAGAAGAAAAACTCTGAATTCAAACCTGTTAAACTCAGCTTAAATGTTGACCTTGTGTCACATCCTGCTTGAGTTATGAGGTTGGGTAAATACACACACACACACATATATATTTAATTTCATTCAGAGACATACATACACAGAATCCTCTTCATCCAGACTACATGCATTGTTTGGTAATAAGTAGTAAAATAAAATTGGTGACTGTAGTCGAGGATGACTAGAAGGCTCTCTTTTCAATAGCAACTACCCCAAGGTGTAGGGGAGGGCATTACTCCGTTCCCTGGATTGCTCCACTTTATCCTTGATATGTACCTTATATTGCTGAGTGTTAAACAAGGAGGTATCAAATACCATTTTAAAAGTCTTTGGTATGACATGACCTGGGATTGAACCCAGATCTCCCAGACCATTGGCGAACAATCTACCCACTAGGCCAATGAACTGGTTTGTTTGGTAATAACTGTTTATAAATTTGCGCTTAATTTACACAGTATGATTTTCAGTCTAAATTGCTCAACCATATCTCAATTAATTTCTTAAACAAGCTTAATCTCAAAATAAAAAATATAATACTGAGTTATGTGCCAAGATAAGAAAGTCCATCAATGTTTTAAATCTTTTTTTATATAATTGATGAATGAAGTATAAACCAAAGTAAATTTTGAATTTTAATGCTTATATATTTAAGTAATTTTACTGGAACCATTTCTTTTTTTTTTTCTTCTAAATTCTGCAAAGATATTTCCCTCCAACCAACTGTAGGTTTACAGGAAGTAACAAATTGTGTGGGTTGTTTGAATAACCCTTTAATCAGAAATATTATTTTTCTTAAATAACCTCATTTAAGTAATCAAATATTTCACTACCAAACAAATAGTTTTTTCTTAGCCTATAAGTATAGCTATTCCTCCATAAAGTAATCTAATAAAGAACAAGAAAAACGTTTTGCATCCGTGTCCCTATGTGTTCACAATGATCTTATTGCATGATAATATCTATGCACTTAAAGTATTTTATATGTTATGTTTGTACTTTGATTTTTATTGTTGTTGCCCTTATTTCTGACTGCTGTCTTTGCTTATTTAATGTCAAGTTTTCATCGGGCAGTATATTTCTTTATATGATGGTGGCCTATAGTATCTATGTCAGAAAAGAAAAAAAAAATGCTATCCTACTACTACTCTCCAGCATTGTTTCCTCTGTTTTTCCGCTTACCCATTAAAATGTTCCAGATTCTGTTTATAACAGTTATTCTAAGAAGTCTTTGGTCTTGTAATTTAAGCAATGAAAATGTAGCTATGCTTTTACATAAGCTACAGAAAACATCTGGTTAGTCTAGTGCTTGTTTCTGGTTATCTTTGTCATCCAGGAAACAAAATTAAAGTGGAACAAAAATGAAAATAAAAACATGTATGCATTATTTGAGAGCAATTTTAGATCTAGAAAAATGAAAGTTTATATCAGAAACATTTTGACATTTTGGTTAAATTAGGTTATTTCAGTCTGTTCCATCTTAGAAAAAGATTCTGGAAAAAAGATACAAATTATATGCATTTTTTATTCTCAATTATGATGTCCTGAATTTTATAGTTAATTACAATAATGTGATGATAACTTTAATTATTGACTAAATTTTTCTTGTTATTATTTTTTTTTTATATACATTTTGAATTATTTGACTTGGTTAACAAAACTTTAGTAATGTGTTGCAAAAAAGTTCTAGGCCTATGAAATGTTTTAATTTTATTAAAAAGTAGTTAAAAATTATTTAATGTGTGATCCCAGGATATTAGATGTGGATTCAACTTTTGTTAGAAACTATTTATCATTATTTATGCTGATCATTTCAATGGTCTGATGGTAATGTGTATTCACTATATAAAGATAGGCAAATTGCTCCTGTAACACATTAGATTTTTCATAATCCAACTATATACAATTGTATGTTTGTCTATCATAGAGTTTTTCAAACTCTGTTTATCAACACATAAGTATGTCACTGATAATTTCTATATATCTCTTTCATTATTAACTTAGTTTTTTATGTAGTTATTTCTCTTTATATACATTTTGAATTATTTGGCTTAGTTAACTAAACTTAAGTAATGTGTAGTAAAAATTTTTTTAAAAAGAAGTATTGGAAACATTTCAATTGTAACCAAGACTTTGCAAACAGTTGCAATTTGGGAGTTATGATCAAAGAACAAATGTTTTTCTATATTTTAATTCATTTAAAACTTACTTTGATGGAGGATATCTTTCTTTATTTTGAAGTCCTTTTACTTTTGCTGACAAATGTGAACAAAGAACAAACAGTTTTCTATATTTGGATTTTTATAAAACTTGGAAAAGTGGATAATTAATTAATTTATTTATTAAATATGCAGTTTTTCTTTTTCTAGTAGCAATTTTCAAGCAAGATTATACAGATTGCATTTTTGAAAGTCACTAGCTGTGACTATCAGGCTTTAGTAGGGTGTATTCCAATTCCTGCTGTAGCTATTCATTTCAACCTGAAATCATAAAAATCGGTCAATCTTCTCAGAAGATGTATAGCAATAACATACTGAATTTTCAACAATTTTAAATGCCTGTTAAAAAAAAAAAAGTCTGGAATCTTATTGAAGGCACCACACACACACACATATATATATACTTTTTTTATATACTTATATTTATATATTTTTATAGCCATGCATTGATCACTCTTATTTTAATATATTAATACTATATATTCTCTATGAATTGTTCCTCTTAAGTCTATTAATAGACTTAATTTATATTATATATATATAATACTTTTTTGAGTTATCAACTCTGAAAGGTGCCTACAATGTCAAAATGATAGGAATAAAAAATGTTTGCTAATAATGTACCTTGGCATTTAGTTTAATAGTTATTTTTTTAAAATTTGAGGTTTTACTATGTATATAAATTTTAGTTAGCTTGTCTCTTAAAGTAAGCAAGTTGTGTACTTTACATGGTTGAAGATTAAAGTATGCTCACTCAAAAAGTTAGATGTAATTAAAGAACAGATGTAGCTAAAAACAGGAGTCCCTCTCTGAAACTAATAGAAAAAACTCACACAGTAAAATTTGCTAGTAAAGCTAAAAAATAAAAATATCACACCACATGCACATGTAAATTTTATTGCCGATCTAGTATCTTTGATCAACCAGAATTGAGTTTTATCAGAATTACAATTTTCTCTACTTACCCAGACCTTGAATAGTAGATAAGTAATGCTTACCTCACAATATGTCTAAAACTTTATCCATTAGATAATCTAAAGATGTAACAAGAATCCTGCATATGTAAGGGAGGGTGTAGAGCAGGACTTCTCAAATTTTTTACTTGATGTGTATCCCTTGTGACTAATTTCCATTTACCCCAAAATAAATTAATTAAATATCAAATTACAAAACACAACTAATTTACTACTGTTTTATACAATTTACATGAGAAAAAAATCAGTTAGCTATAAATACAAATACACCTTTTAATTTTTGAATTATTTTTTAATGGGAAGGATGGATTTAGTTGGCACTGAGGAGATCATGAATATTAGGCTGCAGGCCTGTGAGTTTCAGTTTCAAATCACCATGTTCTATTTTCAAAGTGTATTGTTGTTTGCTTAGTAAATAATGCAGATGACCTAATCTCAAATTCCATCATATATAAACTTGGAAAAGCTTGTAAAATGAACTCAACAGTTGCACAAAGGTTGGGATATTTGCTACAGTTTTTGATAGTGGCCTATATGATCTAGCACTTTCTGTTCTCCTGTTATAAAGGAACTTATAAATGCAAACTTGTTAATTCACCTCCACTTTAAGAAGCCTTGATGTAGAGATTAAACATTGAATTATTAATGACCTATAACCCTGTCCTGGTTTATAAAATGTTGACTTAGTAGTCATTATTTTCTTTTAGTTACTTTATTTACAGGTATATCTCTGGTTACTTAACCTATTTATCTTAAAGAAATGGTTCAATTCTTTTCAATTCTCTCAAAAGGTTCAATAGTTTAATTTTTTAAAATATAGAATTGCATGTTTTACCTGAATATTTCTGGCAGTTAATAATTTAAGAAATAACTTAACATGTGTAATCTCAAACATAAAGACACTTGCAGTGAAAATTGGATCTTCAAAGTTTGAGCTATGTGTCAATATATACACCATGAAAGTGTGTGTGTAATATATATATATATATATATATATAATTGAGAAACAAGAAAATGAATAAATATAAAGTATATTCCATTATAAATTTATCTAATCTGTTCTTGATTTTGCTCTGTATAAGCTTCTTTATATATGTTTGCATATAAGCTTTGCATTGAGCACTCCATTTGGATAATTCTTTTTAAGTATATGTATAGGTTTAATTGAGATATATATATATATATATATATATATAAAAATGTGTTTAAAAGATAACTAAAATTCTAATCATTGTGCTATTTATGAAATTAATGATGATGATGATGAATTTTGAAAGATTTATTTTAAAAGTTTATGGTCGCATCTATTATCCTCCCAGACTCTTGGAGCACATTTCATGGTTTGGTTTAATGTAAAATAAATAAGATGAACAAGACATGCAGGAAATTGCTAGAGAAGCAAGGATGAACTCATAAGTAACATTCTCCCATGGACCTCATTACATGTTTGTGCCAGTGTTGGCTGATCAGCAAGAATTTACCTCTAACAGTTCTGTGCAGACACAGGATGTAGTTTGGAAAACCTGCTGGGAGTGATGGATGATAGGGATGGATGGATGGTGAGAGAGAGTCAGGGAAATCCGTACTTGCAGTATGATTTGGTTGGTTGGGTTTTATGTCATATCAACCTTTGTAGGTTATTTAACGCCAAATCCATTTTTATGTAAATAATCAGTTCTATTTCAAACAATTCAGTTTAGCAGTTATATATAAGCAGTTATATATAACAATTCAGTTTAGTGTAAGTACAATTTCAATGTCAAAAACAGTTCAATTTAGCAAAAGCACGCAGTTTAAATATAAGTACAGTTTAATTGTGAAAACCATTTCTTTTTCTAGCTATTTCGCTTAGTCAAGCAGTTCTAATTCAGCTAAGGATAAGTACAGATTTTGTTTACACACAGTTAAATGTCAAACAGTTCTATGTTAAACAATTCAGTTTTGTGTAAATACAGTTTCAATGTCAAAAACCGTTTTATTTCAAATAATTCAGTTTAGCATAAACATGCAGCTTAAATGTAAGTATGGTTTAATTGTCAAAAACATTTCTATTTCAAGCTATTCAGTTTAATCAAACAATTCAGTTTAGCATAAGTATGCCGTTAGTTCTATTTAACCCATTTAACTCGTTGGGGGTGGGTGGGTCTTACCCCTCTGCAGAGAAGCAGTCAGTGTATTCTACAGCCCCAGCCAACTGGGCAAGCAGTATGACTTGATGATAAGTTATCTTAACCTAGTTGTATGGACTCAATGTTGGTAAATAAAGGAATTCCAGTATTAATTTTGGCTCAGTTATATGGACTCAATATTGATAAAAGAATTTCAACACTTAAGTTGAAATAAACAACTGTGGTTGCCTGACCCTTCTCTATAAAATTAGCTAGCCTTCTCATCACTGAGATAGGCAAATTCATGATAAATTGTTAAAACAATTGCCTGTTGCAAAAATATATAATTTTCATTATGTATGTTAGAGGAAGTAATCTTTCATTTGGGCTTATTAGTGCTTATTAGTATTTTAACTATTTTGCCATTTTAGCTTGTTTTGAAATATTTGGTAATTTGTTTGGTCGTTTAGGTTATTAGAATTTTTATCAAAAGAAAAAAATATTTTGATTGGTACAAAGAGCTTTAATACTAGTGGATTGCTTCTTTTTGTTAAAAACATTTGAATTTGTCCAGGTTAGTAAAATATTTGGTTTGGTAATCATTATTTTTGCTACTTGCATATGTTTGTTTTTGATTTGAATTGGTTTTCTTTGGTGAGATTAATAAATTAACCACCCAATGAAGGTAAACCATAGATCTTGTGATTTCTAGTCATATACTCTATCAATTTTTGTCATTGATATGACTAAAATTGGGCTGATATACAATTGTATATCTTTGTTAGTGATGGGATTTATTTTTAACCTCCATTATAAGCAATTAAGTCAAAATCAGTTCTTTTCTGACAAAGATCTTTATTGTGCATGAAAATATAGTAGATTTATTACATAACCCATCCTTGTATTACTGTTATCATAGTTGGCTACTCTTCCAGATTTTACACATCTATATCATGCATGTGTGTTTATGATAAACATTGGAATTCTCTAGCATATTTGTTGACAATCTTATGGATATTAAAGGAAAAGTAGTTTGTGGTCATTATTTCATAATGAAATAAAATTATATTCTTACTGAGGATTGTATTCTAAAGAGTAAGAATATTATTATCAATTTTACTCTATTTTCTTCTTTTTTTATCATGGAAAAACTTGGTTCTCATTCTCTTCTATAAAGATGCTTTTTTTAACCTCAAGATGAATATTATGATAATATTGTCTCATATTAAGTAGACTTATCTGTTGTGTCATTTATGTGGTCCATTACAGATCTTTAACTTGTTGAAAGTTTTTGTAGAGTATGATTATTTATATTCAAAACATTCTAATTGTTTAGTGAATGAACATAAAACCTTTTTCTCAACAGGCCAAATCTACGCACTGTTTCAGTACAAATGATCAGTTTCTTTTTATTATCAAGAAAAATATTAGGATTAACAATAGAATGTTTTTCTTTTGGGAGTTGTGTGATTCCTTTTGCTTTTAAAAGATTAATGTCAGCTCATAGAAGAATTTGTTCTTGAGAGGATCAAGAACAATCCCAAATCTACTGTTGAAATCTAAATATTCGGCTTGTTCAGATTCTGAATTATTATGTAGAACTCTGTGTACAAGTAATAATAAGGGAGCTAGGTCTAGACTATTTACTTGGTATGGTATCAATTTGATTTCCTCAAGTTCCTGGAATTTATTCTTGGTTGTTTGAATGGTATGAAGTCTTGCTGCTGAAGAGCTTGCTTTCTGTGAACCAATGCTGGGTATTTTTGTTGTACAATGGTATACATCCACTCTAGCTTTTCAGGATACAGATTGGCATCAATGGCTTAACCACCTGGAACAAAGTCATTGTGAATTACCCTTTCATAATTCCACTGAAAGCAGAGCATGACTTTGTGTTTGAAATGCAAATATTGCAAAACATTTTATTCACTGGTTTGGTTTGGTTTTATGGCACATCAACTGTTGTAGGTTATCTAATGCCAAATCCATTTTTATACATATAAACAGTTCTATTTCAAACAATTCAGTTTAGCATAAGTACACAGTTAAAATGTGAAAACAGTTCTATTTTTAACAATTCAATTTATTCACAGTTTAGTACTATTTGACTCCTAGATAGGACACTATCAGGTGCTACCATTCCAGGCCAGGGTGGACCTGGAAGCGATGGCAATAAAGGAGTACTCTGCATTCCTGAAGCTTCACCATCAGATTGTTGAATATTTCTTGGAAGAGTCTTACCCCACTGCAGAGATGCAGTTGGTGTATTCTTCAGCCCCAGCCAACTGGGCCTGGTTACTCCTGTGTAAATTGTGTAAACAATTTAAAGGAAAAAACAGGAATTCTTTTTTATCTTGATAGAGATTTTGAAATGGTTCTGCATCAACACTCCTGTATAATATTGTAATTAATCTTGACTTTGCATTTTTATAATTCATTTCTGTATACAATGAAATAGATTTTTTTTATTTGTACAAATATAAATTATACTTGTTTTGACATGTTTATTTGATATTGAAGAAATAGTACTGCTGGATTTTTTTTTATTAGAGTTTTTTGATTAAAAAACAAATTTATATCAAAGGGAAAAATAGCTATTGTAATGTAATTCTTTTAATCATATTCTTGTTTTTGTTTTTTTAGATTAAAAAACTTCTGAAAGTGAATTGGAGTAAATATAAATACTATTTTGAAAAAAAATTGTCAAAATAGTAGTCTTTGGCTTTCTTGCTGAAACTTTTCTCATTTTCCAATGATATCTGCATTGATAAAATAAGGTCTAAAAAGATTTGGCTTTGGGTTACCCTTACCATGCTTTTAAGCTGGGTTATGAATTGTCACTATAATAACAAGGACACTTGTACATCTGTGTAAAATAATTATAATCCTTCATCTTCTCTTATCTATTATAAACCTGCTATAGCATTACAGTATAAAAGATCTAATTATTGAAAACATTTTAAATTTAGGAATATTGAACTGCTTCAGAGAGAACATCTCCATGCTTTTAAAATCTACAATATTTATGTGGTATGAATAGATCTAAATGTTAAGCTTGTATGTATTTCTATTTTAGATGCACAATCATTTGTTTGTATTATTTGATGTGTTACTTCTCACTTTTTTAAATATAAAAAAGCATTTATAAAAAGGTCAAGTAGATTGTGAATTCAAAATTAGAAAAAAAACTTTTTTATCATCTGCAAATAATTAGAAACACTTAAAAATTTAAATTCTGCTCATTTAGAAACAATTGGTTTTAAGTTGTTAATTCAAATTTCTAAATAGTTCTTGCTGGTACTTTTGATTCTATTAATTAAAAAGATATAAATATTTGTAATTCTGTATGAGTTTCTAGATACAATGTATTTTCTTTGGGTAGCAGCTTAAATTTGAACCTCTTCTCTCTCTCTCTCTTTTTAACATTGTCTTTTGTTTGGTTTTTAATATTTTCAATGATTTTTATATTATTATGTATTTCATCATCATGTCGTGCTGCTAGCATGGATATCCCTGACCCCCCCTCTCACCACTTCTCCCTATCGTTCATCGCCTATGGCAGGTCTTCAGGGCTACATCCTGTATCTTCACATAGCTGCTGTATGTATGATCGAGCTGGTCGTCCTGCTTTTGCTCAGCCATATGTGAGGGTTCACAGGAGTACATCACTTATGAGCTCGTATTTAACATTGTAATATGCAAACATTTTCGATTTTGAAATAAATGTGTAGGTATTATTTTTGTCGAAAAGAATAAAACCTTTTATCGTCTGTTAAACGGTAATGTAAAAAGTTTTAAAAAATACTGATTTTTATATTTTATAGCTTTTTATCTGCTTGGAACAGTTTTGCTGTTGTCCTGGGTATGACACTAAACTGTATGTAAGGGTGAGGTTGTAGTTCTGGAGATTGTGGAGTATCCCTTCATTGCCATTACTACCAGGTTCATTTTAACCTGGTGTGGTAATACCTGTTAAAATCCCATTTGTGAATCAAATAAATGTGTTTGAAAATCATTTGTATTAAATAAAAATATTTGATACTGTATGACTGTGTGCAAACAAATGATTATAGACAAAAAAAAAAAACAATGAAATATTCATAGTTATGATTGTAATTAAACATTTAGAAATAGAACAGTTTTGCTGTATGGGATTTTATATATATATTTTTACTAATCTAATATCTACCAGCATTCACGGTACCAGAAAAAAAGAAAAAAACCCCGCCAGGAACAAGAGATAAGAATATCTCGAATCACCGCCCAGGGGAAAAAGAAAAAATATTATAGGTCAAAAAGAAAGAAAAGGCCAACCTTGTCAGACCCCTTGAAATAAAATCAAGGGATATGCAGTCAGTTGGTCAAAAGAAAACTAAAACCTTCTGTGAATGGTGTTTTCTCCTTTAGCATCAGTCGGGGTTAGACTTCCTGATGATCCGTTAAGGTGAAACTTTAGTAGAAGATTTCCGACTCGCGATTTAAGTTAATTTTATTTATATATATATATATATATATATATATATATATACACACACACGCACACACATAATGTATACTGTCATCTACAAACAGACTGTTTCATTGTATCACAACTCTTCAGTGTGGATTAACACATAAGATGCTTCAAGTTAGGATCGAAACATGGCTGACTTTTATCAGTTGGATATCTTACCCGAGAGCCATCATCATTCTCAGTGTTTGTGGAGGAATTTTTTATGTATATCTTTTTATATATATGTTATCAGCTACCTGAAGTACTCAGTTCTTGAGAAGAGCTATTGCATTACAGCTTATGTGGTAACTGGCAAATTCCTCACAAGAGTGTTCAACCCATGTGTAGGGGGAGCATAAATATATATTTTCATAATTTATAGTTGAGAATATATATATATATATATATATATATATATATACTCAACTATAAATTTTAAATCATTTAATAAAGAAGAAATTGAAAAATAAATTATCTTGTGTTTTTTGGTAATAAGCAAAGTTTCCAAGTATCTTTGGGCAGGATATTTCATTCATATCAAAGTAATGTATTGAACTTGTTCATCTGGTTACATATCTTTTGAACTACTGACAGCTATCTTAATGTCAAGTAATAAAAGTGAGATGCCTTCTTTCTGATTTTAATATTCAAACTAAAAAACAATTGCAGTGTATTAAAATTCCAACTGACTTCATTTGAATTAAGACACTTTAACTTTCAAAAAAATTAAACATTGGAAATTATACATGTACTGATATTAATCTAATGAATATTATTTGAAACAGCTTATAGGAAATGTATTAATTTATGTGGGGAAATGAAAAGTAGAGACCTTTTCTTTTTATGTTCATTATCTATTCTTAACATGAATTTTATATACAATTTTCTTAATTTCTCTCTTTATATTTTTGTGTTTTTTGTTCATACTTTAAATTATTTCCCAAACTGCTCATATTTGTGTCTAATAAATACAAAATAAATACAAACAAATTAGGTTAGTGTTCCCTGTGGTGTTCTTGTCAACATGACCTAAAATATCAAGTTGTACAACTTAGTCCACAGAGATCGAAAAAAATGTTTGTAATTAATTCTTTAATAAGTCAAATTACTTGTAACATTTTTCTGTCAAATGTTTTTAATGTTGGTGAGTGTGTGTTTGATAATTTCTTTCCTATTCTGGTTATGCAGTTATGTATTTTTTATTTATGATCACAAAGATGGCTTGAAGTTAAATTCATCCAAATCTTTCTCTCTCTCTCTCTCTCTCTCTTTTTAAAATCTTTTTCAATATAAACTTAATTTTCTGTGAGATACAAATAAAGTCATATAAACCTAGTTTTCTGGTAAACTCTTTCTTGCACAAATGATTTGCACATAGTTTCATGGTATCAAGTAATCCTATCTAATACAAATAATTTTCAATTTCTGTGGGAAGAATAGTTACTTGAATCTATAATTATTTACTAAGGATTATTATAATTAGTGACTTGAAACTTGGTAATTGCTTAGTATTGGTGTTAAATAAGAATACTTAGAACCATATAATTGTATGCAAACAAATGACAATGAATAGTAATTGGTACTTTAAACCATACAATTATGTATAGATTATTAATATTGATAACTAAGTAAACCAATGTTATTATAAATATTAAACAAATTGCAATTAAAAAAAAATGCAATGGAATATTGAATATATAGTTATGATTGTTTTCAAACATTTACAAATAAATCAAATTTTGGCATTAAATAACCCATAAGGAGTTAATATGCCATTAAACATATAAACCAAACCAAAAATCCTTTTCTGTCTCAGTCTTTTTTTTAAATATATATTTATTTACTTAGCTTCAGCTTGATTTGACACAAAGCAACAATATTGGATGACCAAGTTAGGACTGAACAAATTGGTCTGTAAGATAAGTTTACTAACTATTGCACTATGAACAGCATCTATATTTTTTATCAATTATCTTTAAGAAGATTTAGACAAAAGTCACTGAATGCTTTTGTAATATGGTGTGACATATGTTGGTATTCCTTAAGACCACAATCTAATGATTAAAAAAAAAAGCATTTATTTTACAGAACAACAGATATTTATTTTTTCAACATAATCTCCTTCCTTGTCAATGGTGAATGTTAGTCAAATAGATCAAATAACTGAAAATTTTATATCAAAATTCAGTTAATAACTGTGTTGAGCTGCAGAATTCTTGATCCACTCTTATATAGCTGTGTTTTTTGCATACATACATACATACATATACACACACATGCTTTGTGTGTATATATTTATATATAACAACTATTTACTGTTGTATATCTATATTTCACTTAGATATATTTATGTAATGATGACTTAATTTTTGATATCTGAAGTTTCTCTATATTTCTATATGTTTATTTTTCAATGGATTTTTTTAATATAATTTGTTTTGGTCAATATTTTAAATCAATTTTTAGGGAATTATTGTATTATTTTTGCAATGAGAAATAAATTTGTTGCAATATTTACCACTGCTTCCTTTTAAACTTATATTCTATTCAGTGTGATCACTCACTTAGGCATATATAACTGGTATACTTATACCTGGCTATTCCAGTTTGCTAAAAAAGAAATGCATTAGATATTTCTTAACTGCTCACTTTAGTGTCTGTAGTAAACAAATTAACTTCTCTACTCTCTCATTTTTTAATACATGATTATATCTCTCTTTCTTTTTTGTTACTTCTTACTTACACTTTCATGTTTATCTCTTATTTTTACTAAAAAAAACGAAACAAACTTTTCCTCTGTTATTTCTCTCTCTGTTCTCACAATTCTCTCTTGCTTTCTTTATTTATATATCTGTTTTTGTTTTTTATTGTAATCCTCTGTATACACACCTGTTTTTATTTGCTTGCTCAGAGGAAGGGATGAATCTAACAATATTGTTGGATTTGTTGCTATAGTTACAGACATCACTTCTTACTACCAACATTACTTCTTTTTTTCTTCTCCTCTTCAGGCACACTTCTCTTTTTCAAATAATTTCCTTGATTATATTCATAAGTTATCTTTGCTTGGGGAATTTTTCTTACCTTAATTTAAACCTATGAATTCTGCATTCACTATTTACATTGAATGTTTTTTTTAACTACTGTAAAATTTTCACTCAAATATTTTGTATTGTAGCAAACAGATCATTTTACAATGTTTTTATAAAAGGTTATTTGAATTAAGAGTCTAGTTGCATTTAAAATTTAGCTTGGGAGTTGTTTTTTTTTAATTTATAAAGTTGGCATAGCATAGACATAGTGTCAGTGGCAACTGTCAGTTTCTTGCCTATGTAGTCATTGGACCAAATCTTGGTTTGTTGATCACATTGATGAGAAACTGACAGTCACCAAGCATTGTTAACTGTCTATACTCTCCTGACAGATATATATGCTCTGTCACTGATATTGAGCATTTTTTTCCTATAAAGATAAACTACTGTACAAAAGATTTAGGCAGGTTTAATATCCTGGCAAAAATTCCATATACTATTAAAGTAAATAAAAAAAAAACAAACAAAAAAAACAAAACTTGTGTTCAATGTTAATATATAATAATATAATTAGTATGAATTTGATGTTTATTACATTTAATAACTTAAAAATCAGTATTCTGTATGTCCACCGTTTGCAGCTTGAACAGCCTTTATGCTTTTTGGGATACTAAGTTGTAATTTATTAATATAATCAATTAGTATATTATTCCAGGGATCATGGAGGACTTGCCATGGATGTTCTTTTAATTTTGGTTGTTTTTTAAGCTTTTCTTTAGTCCAAATAATCTCACAAAGACTTGATAATCAAATCTGGATTTTGAGGTGGCCATTTTATAACTTGAACATCCTTAGATTGTCCCTTCCACTCTAAATAACTTTTTACCCATAGTGCAGTGTGCTTGGGATCATTATCCTGGTTGAAAATGAAACCATTATCAATTAGATGCTTGTCAG
The DNA here is from genome assembly GCA_963585895.1 of Sepioteuthis lessoniana. Classification (NCBI taxonomy): domain Eukaryota; kingdom Metazoa; phylum Mollusca; class Cephalopoda; order Myopsida; family Loliginidae; genus Sepioteuthis; species Sepioteuthis lessoniana. The sequence goes on from OY757918.1 coordinate 83,346,087, forward strand.
ATTGCATGGTGAATTAAAATTTGTTTGTATTTCTCAGCATTCATTATCCCATCAATCCTAACCAAATCACCTACACAGTTAACACATCCCCAAACTATAATAGAACCTCCTTCATGTTTAACTGTAGGCTTTAAGCACACATTTTTCATCTGCTCTCCAACCTTTCTTCTTACATACTGTCTTCTCTTTAAAGGAAAATTTTCAGATTTTGATTCATCACTCCATAATACATTCTTTCATTGTTCAGTAGCCCATTTCTGGTCTCTTTTGGCAAATTCAAGTTGTTTTTGTTTGCTCCCTTTCTTAGATAAGGTTTCCTTCTTGCTACTCAACTATGAAGACCTTTCACAAGTGGTCTTCTGATGGTTGAAGAGCAAACTTGGGTGCCAGATATTGGAGTAAGATCAGAGCCTAATTCCTGACTAGATTTACTTCTATTTCTTAAATATGTTATCTTTAGATATTTACAATCATTTTAGTTAATTTTGTTGATTTTCCACTCTTCTTTCTGTTTTTGATATTCCCAGTTTCAATCTTTTTTTTAAAAATTACTTTTTGTACTGTACACTTAGAAACTTTCAATATTTTTGATATTTTAGCTGTGTTTATGGTAGAATATAATCTTATGTCTTTTTCATCAGATACTTGTGGCATATTGATGAGTTATGTTTGGAAATATACAATTTCTAGTTATAAACTGAAAAATTAAAAGAATTTATTAAAGAATTAAAACAGTTCTTATTTTTATAAATATTTAATGTTTGATTAATAGTAACTATTCTAAAACCTTTTAATGATAAAACAATAACAAAAATATAGCATAAAATAATACCTTTACATTAGAGCAAGTCTATATCATACAATGAAAATATGACTGAAATTAAGAATTTTTGAATTGTTATTATTAATATATTAAAGAATTACTGTTTGTAAATGTTTCTAAATGTATAAATTACAATATATTCATTAACCTCAAAAACATTATTTATAAATGTTAAAAATATACACCTGCCTAAATCTTTTGTCTAGTAGTGTAGCCTACTATATTGATAATATAATAATTTGACTGGCCTCTTGGCATTATGGTTAGAGTATTCACCAATGGTTCAGGAGACTGGGATCAAACACCTGGTCAAGTCATACCAAGACTCAAAAAATAGCACTTGATATGTTGTTGCTTAACACTTAGCATTATAAAGTATTGATCAAGGGTAAGTGGAACAATCCAGGGAAAGAGTAGCACCCTCCCCTACACCTAGCTGTAGTTGCTATTTAAAAGAGAGCCTGTGGGTTGCCTTCATCTTGAGTCAGCTAATTTACTTATATTAATTATATATATATAATGATATTAGAATGCACCTTAACAAATAAAGTGGATAGATAATAATTGATTTCTTAATCATTTAAAAAAAAAAATTTTTAAGATTCAGCTGCTTAGTTATTTCTATGACTAAGCAATGAAAATACTAGAATAGACCTTTGTGCCTTGTTCAGATAAGTAAAAAATTATATGTAATTAAAATGTATATGTGTATTATTCTCATATTTGGTTTTGCTCAGTGATGGAACATTCAGATTTGTCGTATTCTGTATTGCTTAGTTAATTGGACTTGTTATTCACAATTTACCTTTAAAGAGAAATTAATAACTTGAAGCAAACATCTTTATTTGATACTCTAGATTTAAAAGTAAACAATGGAAAATTCCCATTGTAATTTGTGATTCAAAAACAAGGGTCTTTCTATCTTAGCTGTCAAACGCTCGACTATTAACACCTCCCCAGGAAAATGACTTTTTTTTTTTTTTTTTTTTATACTGCTGATCAAATTTGTGTGTGTCTTAAGTAGTGCCTGCTACAATCCCAAGCCTGCCTCTGATTGGCTGAAACAGTCTTATTTAAATTAAACCAACCTACAATTTGTTATGAGAAGGTCTTAGGTTCAATTCCTGATAATTCCTGACAGGCCGAACAGATGCGCGGTCATTTGCTTTTGTGATAATTCCTATTACATAATTATACTCTTAAATTGAAAAAACAAAAACAACCTTCTCTGGAGATGTTCAAGATAAAATGGCTTGTTTTTTTATCTTGTGCTGAATTGTTGGCACTATTCACCAATCATTGAAGATGTTTCTAATGCTAATAACTGTTCCTTTTCTGCTTTGTTCAAATTGGAGTAAAGAATAATTTTCTATTTTGATTAATCTGACATTCTGTTCTCTATTGAAGATATCAGTTTTGATTATGATGATAACATCAATAAATATCTTTTCTGTTCTTTTTGGTTTTAAAAAAAATGGTCTAATTAATTTAACTTGTATTAATGCAATCGGCTAAGTTTTAAAAATGTGAACCCTCTCAGCTTGTTCTTATTCTCTTAGCTAATCTCATTAGAGATAATACTAAGAATCTTGCTGAAATGACTGTCATCATTCATTTCTCTATTCTACAGAACCATTAAAGGACTAGCAAAAAGATTGATATAGAAAAATAAATAATATTTGTATCAAGAATTTTATAACTATTACATTGCTTATTGGATTAATCTAATACTTTTAAGATTCTTAATATCAGTAATAAAATCTTTTTAGTTTTGTCTAAAAGTTTTAATTTTTCCTAGTAACAAATTTAAACAGTTTTGTTAAAGATATAATGTATGATCTATTGGCTTTTATGGTCTCTCTTTTACATTTTAAGCCTAACCTTGAAGAAGAAATATTGTAGCACTTTTTCTATCATAGGTAATAGCTTAAATGCATGCAGTCATCAAATAAATATACAAGTATTTATGGTTCTAACAGAAGAGGTGTTTAATGTGACCCAGCAATGCTTTGCATAAATAATAGACAGATTAATGGGGTTGTTTAGGGAACCAGTTTGTTGTTAGACAACTTGATGTTAGAAATAACTATTGATGTGTACACACTTTCTAAAATAGGCTCTTTTATAAATATGTCATCTGTAAGGTTATCTGATATTGCCTGGATAGAAATGATTTTCAAAATGAGTATTTAACTCATCCTCGGTAACTTTTTTATTCTAAATACAGACTGGAAGAAATTTGGTTACTTATGCAATTTATTTTTAGGGCATACGCACACTGCACGTTTCCACAAATTATTCAAAATTTTATTTTCATCCTCCTTCTTTTGGACTCATGCATTCTTCATTGTTGTTTTTAGGTATATAATTAATCTGATTTAGAACATCTATCCTTATAATTGATTTTACATTTGAGTATCAGTAAAAATTCCATAGTGTACCTTAGAATATCTAGTTATATGATCTAATCAACACATATATTGCCCTATCAGAGGGGTAAAACTCACTGCAAAAAAAGGGGTATCCTGGCAACTGCATCTGATGTTGAGACTTCATTTCTATAGATCTGGTGAGAGTGGAGTAGTTGTTCATTGCCATTACTTCCAGGTCAACTCTAACTCAGAGTGGTAGTATCTGTTAGGGTCCTATCTATGGGTCAACTAGATCTGTATTAAAATCATTTGTATTCGATAGGACCATGTGCCAAAAAATGTCTTAAAACAACTATACTAAAATGTGAATATGATGAACATACAATGAATGTGATTCCCTAACCTCTAGATGGATTTACATGTCTTTAAACTCAACCAATCAAATACCTATACTAATTTAGCTGGCACATCTACTTACAATGTTCTATTTCAGCACATGCACTATATCTTGTCAAATTCTATATTGGGCCTTTGCCAGGCTCATTTATATATAGCCTATTTTATTGTATGCAAGTTTTGTTTGTTATCAGTGAAATTCTGTTTATTATTCCATTTTGGGATTATTGTTTTTCCTTATTTTCCAAATCTATTTCTTATAGGTCAGCTGGTTTCTTCCTCATATTTTCTACAACAAATACAAAGGCTTTGACCTTTCCATTGAGGTTGCTTAGTATGGTTTTATTGGGGGATTTTTTAAATATTATATTAATGATAGACCTATTGAATGTTTTAGCCACTCTACTAGAGTTCATTATAATCTCAGTGTCCTATCAGCAATTATCAGTTTTGATGGTAATCATTCCTTGTCTCAATTTGTGCTTTAATGTATCAATCACTCTTTATAGATATTGAGGGCAGCAAACTATTTTTACTTTATATAGAAGGGTTAATTGAATAAAAATTTAAAGACAATTCTGTATGTTTTGGTTTTCTGTATATATTCTCTAGTGGTTAGGATTCCTAGCTTTCACCTTGGCAGCCCTGGTTCAATTCCCAGTGTGGGAACATGACTTTTGGCCTAATGAGTAGAGTGTTCGCCAATGGTCTGAGAGACTGAAGTTCAATCCCAGGTCAAGTCATACCAAAGACTCAAAAAATGGTACTTGATGCTGCCTTGCTAAGCACTCAGCACTATAAGGTGAGGATCAAGGGTAAAGTGTAGTAGCTGTTGAAAAGAGAGCCTTCAGGTTCCCTTGACTAAGGTCGCCAACTTTACTATATATATTCTATTTGGATGAATTATACACTTAAAGAATATATTTGCTAAAACAATATGGTCATAAAAACCATGAGGATAAGAAAACTAGCCTTAATAATTTGTGGAACAAGGACTAATTTCAGAAATATCCATACAATATTTAAGTTCCATCTTTATTCATTTGATATAGAAATTTGCTAATTTCTGTAGAGTGGGGACCCCTACTCCCAAGAAGCTTTGTCCTGTATTGTATACTACTATATTTTAAATATTCAAGTATGAACTCTTTTTGCCTTATTATAACTTGTCATATGAAAAAGACTTTATTTGTGCAAAAGATAAACTTTTAGAAAATCAACCAATTTCCATACTAAAAAAAGTGTTAATTTTTGTGCAAGATTTAGGCTCGAGAAGTTGTAATTTTTGTGTTTACATGACCGTTTTTAAACTACTTTGAAATTTGCAGATGATAATAATTGACTAGATGCAAAAAATTTGAAATATCAAAACCCAAAATAATTTAAGAAATCTTTTCCCTCCTTGATTGTTAAAAATCCATTTTTTAACCAATTAGAATCATAGATAAATCATCAACTTTTTAATCTAATTTTGAACCTACCTCAATCTTATAATTTCCCAGTTGGCTGGGGCTATAGAATACACCAACTGCTTCTCTGCAGAGGGGTAAACTACCCCAATGAATGTCCTGATATGACACTAAACAATCTGATGGTGAGGGTCCAGTAATGCTGGAGCTTTGGGGAATGCAGAGTATCCCTTAATTGCCATCACTTCTAAGTCCTCTCTGGCTCAGAGTGGTAGCACCTGATAGGGTCTTATCTATGGGTCAAATAGAACTAAACTGTGTACTTAGGCTAAACTGAATTGTTTGAAATGGAACTGTTTTTGACATTGAAACTGTACTTACACAATATAGAACTGTTTTGATTTTTAAGTGTGTGTAAACAAAATCTATACTTATATTAAACTGAATTGGCTGAATTAGAACTGTTTGAATAAACTGAATAGCTTGAAATAGAAATGTTTTTGACAATTGAACTGTGTACTCATGCTAAATTGAATTGTTTGAAATAGGACTGATTATTTGTATAAAAATGGATTCAGCGTTACATAATCTACAAAGGTTGATATGCCATAAAACCTAAATAACCAACCAACAATCACAAACAGTTACATTTCATGTATGAACTTTACTTTCTCTCTTGAAATATTTACACTCTAACTAATATTATCTTTTCTTAGAAGAAAAGACTTAGTATCCACAAACAACCGATCAAAGATCTAGAGAATAAGAATATATGCCAAAATTTAACATTACATCTCTATAAAAGTAAATGAAAAAAAATTATTTCTTTAAAGCATTTCATATTTATTGCCTTGGATTGCTTAATGTTTTTTTTTTAAGTTAGGAAAACTACAAGTGTTGAAAACTATTGCTCAACTTCCATTTTAGATTAACCACACTATTTTGGAAGATTGAATAGTATTGACTATTTAAATGCTTTCATATTGCTACAACATTGTATTTATAATTTTTGGATTCATTCTTAATGTGTGCTTTTAGAATGACACTAAACTACATCTGGTGGAAGAGGGTCTAGTTCTGGAACTTTGGGAAATGGAGTTACTCCTTCATTGCCATTACTCCCAGGTCCATTCTGAATTGGTATGATAGTAGTAAACAGATCTGTTTGAGATAATGAAATGTTTACATATTTAAAATGATGGTTTTGGTTACTTTGTTTAAATGGCATATCAATCTTCATGGATTATTTAATACCAAAGCCATTCTTATAGAAGAACAATAGTGGTATTGTTTAACCCATAACTGGGGGTATAAGAGGTGATATTTATCTAACTTCCCACCAAGTCAAATTTGGTATGAAGTCATTTTGTATTTTGTTGCTTACATGATTTTTTATTCATGTGTGGCAGTTACAAAAAAATGCTTGATCTCTTTGGCATTTCCTGTTTTGGGGTGCCTCAAGTGCCAAGGGATAAACTCTGCCCTACCAAGCAGAGGAAGGCCTCCTGGGCCCAGGCAAATAACATCTGCCTGGTGTGAATGCCAGATGACCCTCAGAAAACTAGTGGGAGTAAACCCATGGTATTTGGGCTCAGGAGTGATTAGGGGATCACGACTGGTGTTCAAACTTGCTTACTCTGATGTCACAATCCAGCATATTAGCTATTATGCCATGGGGATTCTTCTCCTTTAAATGATTGTGAAGATCCTCATGATCATTTTGTGTTTAATCTTTTGCATATAATGGGAGGCCATAATTGTTAAACTGGCTTCCGCATAAAATAACCCAACAAAGGTAGACATGTCTTGAATCAACCAACCAACTTAATGCACAAACTGAACTTATTTATTTTAAGACCTCTGTACAGTTTGGCAGAATAAAAGCCTTATTAATATTTTTACTATTAATCATGGTCATTAGCTTACTTTTGTTCTGTGATGACTGTATTTTTCTGAACTTTAGTCATTAAGCATCAATGGAAATGTTGATCTGAAGTTTTGTCGTCCAGTGCTCTTGTTTGAACTATCTAGTTGGAAGGGAATAAGTTGACCAAATTGTTTTTAGACAGTAATATTAGGAATTTATTTGCTGCTTACTTACATATTATATGAAGAATATATTTTAATCCTGAAGTAATTATATACTTTGCTCAAATAATAAGAATAGAAAAAGTTTTATTATTGTTGCTACATTTGTCAAAGTCAGTTGATGTATTTCTGTGATGAATGACTTATTGTCTTGGTATGTGATATGTTTACTTTGTAAATTCATGTGACAAGAGCAAGTGTTAAAAGCATTGCAATTTTGGCTGGGGTCATACATATTTCTACCTGTGAGTGGCACCTTTGATTAAATTATACAATGTTTACTGCTGGTATTTTGATCTATTTTTTCCTTATATGTCATTTAAAGCTTAATATATTCATTATTCTTGTACAGACTTTGCCCCGAGTCAGATTTGGCTGAGCATACTGAAGTTTTTGTAATTCTTGAACAGTGGAATGTTAGGTATGTAGTGAATGCAGAATTTAACATTAAGTTATTTAGGAAATGGTGGCTTGGAAGAAATGTGAGTTTGCCATTGTGGTGTATATATCCACTAAATATAAACAATAAAATCCACTTTGTATACTTTTATGATTTATTTGTTTAGATGACTTATTTTATATATTAAGAAAAAGTCAGTATTAACCTCTTTCTCTCCTTCACCTTGTTGATTGGGCTCAGAATATATTGACTGTATCCTCTGCAGAGTGGTAAAACCATCCTAAAATAAGGTGTTATGGATATGACACTAAAATGTATCTGATGGTGAGGCTCCAGTTCTGGAGATTTGGGGAGCTTGGAGTACTCCTTCATTGCCATTATTTCCATGTCCACTCTGACTTGGAGTGGTAATACCTGTTAGGATTCCATAGATCAGTTTAAAAATTATTCCTGTTTCATAGGACTATGTAAAAAGTATGCAATTTTAAAAAAAATACCTATATAAAAACACAAAAGTAAAAGTTCACTCACACAGACTTTTTTTAAACATTGTTACAGGTGTGCTGCAAGGGGGCACATTAGCCTGATACCTGTTTATTATCTGCCTAGACTACATGCTACAAATGTCGATAGACTTAATGAAAGAAAATGGCTTTACACTGGCAAAGGCAAGAAGATATCCTGCACAAATGATTATGGATGCAGATTATGCTGATGACATAGCGCTTCTGGAAAATACACCCGTCCAGGGCGAATCCCTGCTGTGTAGTCTGGAATGAGCGGCAGGTAGCATAGGCCTCTATATCAATACAGACAAAACAGAGTTCGAGTGCTTTAATCAAAGAGGCAACAGATCTCTGAAACTTGTGAACAAGTTCACCTACTTTGGAAGCAGCATCTCACTGCCAAAAATGACATCAACATGTGACTAGCAAAGGCATGGATAACCATCAATAGACTATCGGTCATATGGAAGTCAGACTTATCAGATAAAAAAAAGCGCAGTTTTTTCCAAGCAGTGGTTGTGTCAATAATGCACTACATGGACGTTGACTAAAGCATATGGATAGAAAGCTTGATGGCAATTAATGCTGCAAGCTGTACTGAACAAGTCCTGGAAGTAGCATCCCACAAAGCAGCAGCTGTACAGATACCTACCACCCTTCTCAAAAACTATCCAAACTAGATGAGCAAGACATGCAAGACACTGCTGGAGAAGTAAGGGCAAACACATAAGCAGTGTACTTCTGTGGACTCTTTCACACAGATAAGCAAAGGTAGGGTAACCAGCTAGAACCTATCTATGACAGCTCTGTACTGATACAGGAAGTAACATGGAAGACTTTCTGAGAGTGATGGACGATAGGGATGAGTGGCAGGAGAGGGTCAGGGAAATCCATGTCAGTGGGACGCCATGATGATGATGCATGCAAAAGAAATCTCTAAAGAAACAACTTGACAAAAGATGTACAGTGAATACAACTCCCTCACCTCTAGGCATAAAATAACCCTAGACCACGATTAAAATTAGTCAGTCAATCATATCTTTCTCTTTTCTTTAATGAAGTTAAATCAACTATTTGCTAATAGCAGAAAATTTTATGAATGTAATCTATGTAACTTAGCCATATCTGCATAAGAATTTTTATTTTTAGCAAGAGGATGTGCTGAAAAAAGAAGGGAATTAAAGTTTCTAATCACATTTTTTTTGTAAAGGTTAATGAAATTGGTGAAATGATATGCCACATGTGTTGAACTTTGGAATGATTGTAATATAACATGTACATTTCATGTCTCTTGGTCATTCTGAGAACTTTTCTGCTGCCCTCATGTAACTTTCATATGTTTTAATGTATATATCTTATAATGTTATGCTCTGCCTAGTACTGATAATTTGTAGCGTGAGAGCAGATTTTTTTTTTTTTTTTTTTTTTTTTTTTTTTTTTTTTTTTACACAAATATTTGATAATGGCATTTAAAAGTATCAAAAAGAAATAGCATGACTGTAAAATGTTTTCAAATCATCTATTATTCAACATTCATAGTATTTATTTCATATTGATTTCAAAAAAGCTTTCAGTTGGAATGATGATTCTAACAAATTTCTGATGTATTTTTTTTAGAAGATTCTAATTTTCTAAATGAGGAAGTCCTCATAGTGCAATGGCTAACATGTTGGACTGCAATCAAATTCAAACTCCAGTTGCACTATTATATTTCACTTTTGTACTTATACCCTTGGGAAAGGTATGACTCCCTTTATCCTCCCAGCTATGGGTTGATATTATCTTTACTGTTCTTCTACAAAGATGGTTTTGGCATTAGAATAACCCATGAAGGGTTGATATGCCATTAGAAAATAATTTTTTTATTAACATTTCTCTTTGACATTTAAATTTATTCACTGAAAAATCCTGCTTAGAAAACTACTCAGTTTTTTTTTTTTTTTAGTTTTTTGTTTTAAAGAACCTAATTAATAAAGAGAATTTTTATATTTAAATGTTATAAAATGTGTTGGTAAATTTTTCATATAGGAAAATTCCTCGAGGCTTTTTACAAATTCTGTTTTATATTTTCTATGACTTAGATGAGTCATTAACATTCCGAATTTTATTCAGAAAGTTGAACTTCTCATTTATACTTTGGTTGATCTATTCTTGAGCCGCCTTCTGCTCTTTTATTTTGAAAGGAAGAATTATTTCTTCACAAAATGCCAACAGAAAATGGTTACTGATATAGATTTCTATTTTATACTTTTATTTTGTCACTAATTATATGGTCATCAAATTTGCACAAACTAATTTTATATTAAGGATCTGGTAAGTTTTTAAAGTAACCTATTCATATTTTAGCTGGTAGTGTTTTTAATCTGATTTATGACTTTCCATAATGATCTCAATAAAAAAAAATTCTTTCAATTTGCACCAGTCACAAATTTCATTGTTAGAAATTGGATCTTGTAAAACATGAGCTTCACTGAAGATTCAGATATTTTTACATGAGAAAAAATTTTGCTGTCCTTTGAAATGATATAAGCATGAGAATTATTGTTAAATGAACCTACCACAGTTTGTAAATAAGTCTTTTTTAACCCCAATAAGCTGATAAAGTGTTTTGCTATTACCCTCTCTTCTCTATTCACTTTTTTTTTTTTTTACTTTAAAGATTTGAATGTTTATAAGTACTTCAATATGTGAATATTAATAAACTGACCCTCCCTATTAAGTCAAGATATACAATTGTTTTTTTCTTTGACACTTATACAAAGTCCTTGAAAATGTTCATCACCCTGTCTTTGCTCTCTACTTTTTCCTCACTTTTTTTTTTGTCAATTCAGACTGTTTTTGTCTCTTATTCAAAGTTTTTGTGAATCTTTTTCTACTCTTTTATAAGAAAGATCTCATTCAAGCTCCCCCCACATTTTTATATATACCATATATACTTTCAAATCATGTGCCTTTCTGAGACCTAAATTTTAACAATAATAGGTGTGAGGGGTATGCGCCATATGCAAGATACAAACTTAGTGTGTGTAAACAGTTGGGCAAGGGTAGGCCTAGGCCAACTGATATACCTACAATTTCCAGCTTCACAAGGTCTCAATTCAGATTTCAGAAAGTTGAATGTTACATGAATATATACAATGTATGTGATTGATATATAAATATATATTTAACTTAGGCCTGTGCTAGGTGGGATGGGGTGATTAAATATCATGATTGGTGGTATTTCTTTTTTTTTCCAGTTCCTTGGTTTTTCCTTCTTTTGCCTTTGTTGTATTTTTCCTTATTTTCCTCCTTCTTCCTCATGTTTTGTAACACTTCCCTGTCTACCTTTGGAGTCTGTGGTTTATTCTTTATTCTTTCTACTCTTTCCTTTTGTTTGTCCAGCTGAATGAGGCTGTAGAATACAACTGCATCTCTGCAGAAGGTTAAGACTTCCCCAATGAGTATCCTGGATATGATACTAAACAATCTGATGGTGAGGCTCTAGTAATGCTGGAGCTTTGGGGAATGCAGAGCACCCCTTTATTGCCATCACTCCAAGGTTCACTCTGTCTCGAGGTGGTAGCACATGTGTAGGGTCCTATCTATTGGCCAAATAGAATTATTTGACCATTTAAGTTGTGTACAAACAAAAATGACTGATGTCAAATTGAATTGTTAGAAATATAGAACTGTTTGACCATTTAACCATGTGTAAACAAACTTGAATTGTGAGTGATAACAATACTTGGAACTATTTAACTGTGTCCAAATAAAGCTATGATTATTGATATTACATTGCAATAGTTGGAACCATTTGATTGTGTACAAATGAATGGATCGTGTTCAATAGAATAATTAATGTTAAATTGCAATACTTGAAACCACTTCATTGTGTGTAAACAAATAATTGATATTAAATAGAAATATTAGTGTTAGGTCACAGTAATTGAAACCATTTAACTGTGTAGAAACAGTAGCAATACTTGAGTTCAAACAAATTCTCATTTAAAAATAGAATTACCTACCAACTGTTAATTTACAAATGATATATGTATAACCATTTAACTCTCTTCAAACAAATGATTGATTGTAAATAGAATTATTTGTGTTAGAAATACTTGAAACCATTTAACTGTGTGGAGTTTAAAAAAAAAAAAAGAGCTTGTGCTTGTTTAAAAATGTTATCTGCAAAATGTATTTACAAATCATATATATTTGATATCTATGTATAAATAGGATTTGGCATTAAATAACCTCCAAGTGTTGATATGCTATAAAACCCAAACAAACTTTATATTGGAATGATCCCTTTCATTTTTCTTAACATCATTTCTTTGCATTGCTCTGTACTCAAAATGTCATTTCAACTTATTAATTTGATATGTCCTCAAATATAACATAAAAATCCTTGTCTCACTATCCAAAATGAGGCTAAACCGTATCTGTAAAAGTAGACAATTTATCTCAATTACAAGGTTTAAACTTGGCCATATGAAAATGTGCAGAACTTTTTTTTTTTTTTTAAATAACTAAATCTGTTTATGAAATTCTAGACTGTGTTAGTACTTGATATAAATTGGAAAAATTCTTGGATTTAATATTTTGTTTCTTTTAGTTTTGCTTCAAATTTCTATAGCAATTGAAGGTTATACATTTCTTTTTGAAATTTACCAGCCATCTTTTCAATTGAGCATATTAAGTTCTTTAATGTAGCATGACTTGTCACATTCATACTGTTCTTTCTTGTCTATTATTTGTGATTTGCTATAAATTTTTTTTTTCACTTGGGGTTCTTTACTGCTAATCATTGCCTACTAGTTACTTCTCTAAACTAAGGAGTCCTGTGTATCTCGCTCGTATAATGTTTTAATTATCTAGTACTAAGAGCTAAATTATGCCTTTTGATAGAGAAAAGTAACAGCTTTCTCCATCAAGAATTAATAAGCCAAAATAGAAACAGACAGCATTACAGTTTTATAAATTGGTTGTTCATTTAAAATTGTTTTATATTTTCTTAATTAGAAATGAGATGTTAGCAAAATTTTAGGATTTATTGTGATATAGGTCATTCGAAGTTAACATGACCTGTGATCAACTGCATATTAGGCATAAAACTCATATCCATTAAAAACATATGGTATCCTATTATTTTGCCTGTGGTCATATTGTAGTGACCATTTATTAGTTTTGTGAATTGTTATCTGGCTGTTAGAAAGATCAAATTGTATATCATGTTGTTCACACTTTCTCTATCCTGAAAGAATGGTCATAGGTATAAATTGCTTGGGAAGATTTCAGGCATTGCATTTGAGATGATAGCAATTTGTTACAAATATCATAAATATGACACATATAATTACACCAGTCAACAAAAAAAAAAAAAAAAAAAAAAAAAAAAATTTGAAATGGTTTCAAGGCACCAAATATATTTTATGGCTAATTTGAGTGTGCTGAATCTGAAAATGACTTAACTTTTTCTTGGTTAGCTAACATTTTTGTTGTACAGAAATGCCTCATTTTTGGAAAAGAGAATTTTTTCCATTCGTTTTCTGACCAATGACAATATTTCTCAAAGTGAAATTGTAGAAACCTCTCAATTTGTAATCAAATCAACAAATATTGATCTGCTTATTTAGAAATACTATTTTTGCAATGACAATCAGACATTAAGTCTTTAAAAATAACACGATTGAATATACCAAGACCAACAAGTTTTTTCATCAAATCATTTAATAAATTAACAGAAGAAATAAAACCTTTGTGAACATAAGAACTATGGTAAAAATTTTTTCTTTTCTGATTTGTCTGTCATGTTCAATGTTATTTAAGTCCCTTTTGATACTCCAGTAGTAGTCAGCCAATATTCATTTATCCTATCATCCCTGGTAGTACTCTTCCATTGTTTTGATATCCTGATGGAATCATTCTCCTTGCTCATCACTCACATTGCTGCAAATATCCACAAATTTATCTAGATGGCTTTATAAAAAAAAAAGGAACCTTAATACTCATATTAGCACGTATATCCTGTAGACTTTTCAACAGCTTTTCTACTAATTCCTTGTAGATTTCAACCCAGCGAATGATGAAAAAGTTTTTTACCATGTCAATAAAGTATGTCCAAGCATGTAATTCCAAGTTATTCATTGAATTAACAAGTTCATTATCCTTAATTAGTTTCCTAATGTTATGGTGAAACCATTTTCATGATGTTCATCATGTACAGTAGAATAGGTATTTTCAATTGGGATGTCTTTAGTTGGAGTTTCTTTCCAACTAAAAACAAAAGCTCTTAATGTGCTTGGTTTTCTTCTGTAGTGAAGGGACAAAAATGATGGGATGAATTTATAAATATCAAACAAGATTTTAGGGTTTCATTTTTTTTATGTCACCTTAATTATCAGATTTACTAAAATGTATTACTGATAAAGTTTATCAATTTATTTGAATTTTGGCAATGAATTGGAAAAACTTGGTACTTCTATTTTAGATTTTTTTTTAATACTTAAAAATACTTTTCTCTTATAAAAATAATTCATTTCAGGTGGCTGATATAAATTGCTTGGCCTACCTGAAAATTGATGGGTTTCTATGACATTTATTAACTAGATTTTGTGATCAGCCAAAATCATAAATTGATATTTTTTTCCAAAAATGAGCAATTGCAGTAAATCAAAACTGGTAGCTAACCATGAAAAACTGTGGACATTTTTGGAATCAGTACCGTCAAATTAGCTAAAAAACGTCTTTTGTTTCATGTTAACCAGTGTTATTGATTCAGAATTGCCTCCAGTTAAATTTCTGTGGTCCTTAGAAAGTGCTTTGCTTTGTCACTTTGTATTACTGAGAAGAAACACTTTTTATGATCATCATCTTCATGATGTCGCGCCATCAGCACGGATATCCCTGATCCTTTCTTGCCACCCTTCTCTATTGTCCATTGCTTCCGGCAGGTCTTCAGGGCTACATCCCGTATCGATACAGAGCTGCTGTATGTAGGTTCTAGCTGGTCGTCCTGCTTTTGCTCATCCATGAAGGGGTCCACAGGAGTACGTCACTTATGAGTTCGTCCTTACTTCTCCAGCAGTGTCCCACATGTCTGGTTTGTCTAACTTATAGTTTTCAGGATGGGTGGCAAGCGGCTGTACAGCTGCTGCTTTGTGGGGTGCTGCTTCCGTGACTTGTTCAATATTGCTTGCAGCATTCTTGTGTAGTTGCCGTCAAGCTTTTTCTTCATACATTTAATTAGCGTCCATGTAGTGCATTCATACAGCAGTATCGACACAACTGCTGCTTGGAAGAAACTGCGTTTTATTTAATTGGTCAGGTCTGACTTCCATATGACCGATAGCCTATGGATAGCTGTCCATGCCTCTGCTAGTCCCGTGTTGATGTCTGTCTCAGTTTTTTTATTTTGTTTCATTTATGTATTGGTGGAGTGGATTTAAAAACATGTTTTGATATGGAGTAAACTCCCAATTCTCTCTTTTCTGTTATAAATTGAACCTGAAAAATTTCATAATACAAAGATTAAAAAAAATAGGAATGAAGAAGTTAAAGATATTTTGGGATTACAGATAAAAATGTTTGTTAGTGGATAATATAAGTAGACAAATCCATCAGTTATAAGCACTTATTCACCTGGTGCCTAGATTTCCTGTTTTAGAATAGCTATATTATAGAAATCAATGAGGCATGTCATTTTCTATTTTCTGACACCTACTCCATCATGTAGAAAAAAGATGGTCATTCTGATATTTTTATGGTAAAGTTCTTTGGTGAGTGTATATGATATGTCACTCAGAGTTGTACATCTTTATCTTATTTTTCTATTCTTTATTTTAAAAACTTATTCTCTCTCTGTGTTTTGTTTTTGATGTCTTAAGCTTGAGGGATTGGCTGTAGGAAGAACATCCAGGTGTAAAAATGTTTATTTAAAATCCCTGATGAGTTAAATAGATTTAAACTTTGTCATAGCAAGAGCAATAATTTTGATGATCTGTGGGAAAATACTTAGCCCCTCCCACTCTCATGGGCTTAATTTATTTTGTACAAGTGTGTAATATATATAAGAAAATGTGTGATAAATCTGTTAGGTGAAATCAGTGATTAAGTTCCCTTAAAGATATGAACTTAATAACTTGATAAACATATTCATTGAAAATACCTAATGGACAAATTTTTATGTATTCTGGGTATGACCCTAAACTGCATCTGATGGTGAGGCTCCAGATCTGAGGAATGTGGAGTAGTTCTTCTGTGCTATTACTCCCAGGTCCATTCAGAATAGTAGGACCTGTTAAATAATAATAATCATCATCATCAAAGCATGCCAACAGCACAGATTCTGTTGACTCTCTCTCACCATCTGTCTCTATTGGCCATTGCTTTTGATAGGTCTTCCAGATGATATACAGTGTTTGCACCAAGAACGTAAGTTTTTGCTGTTTGGCCAACACTGGTGTGTCCACGTGTAGGAGTCTATAGAAGAACATTGCTTATGAATTTGTCCTTATTTCACCAGCAGTACCCAGTATGTCTTGCTTGGATGGTTTGTGTGATGGGAGGTTAGTGATTCTCTCACTTCAAGTATAAAATATCACTAGATAGGTTGACATGCCATTGAAATCAATCAATCAAATATTTGTACAAGTAAATTTTTATATTGAGTTTGTCTGCCTTGTTTTTATTTAAGTTGCTCTTCTTGCCAAGGTAGTTGCTATTTTCATTGATTCTTTAATATGAAATTAACCTTTTTTTCTTCTTTTTTTTTTTTTAAGAGACAAAATTTTAAATTCATATAGTCCTATGATTGTATGAATTTTAAAGAAAAAAATGAATTTTGGTGCATTGTTTCCTGCAAGAGAATTTGATTGTTAAATCAAGATTTAGGATATTTAGTTTGATTTTCAAAACTAGTTATTTCATTTTTCATTTTAATGGTTTTAAGACCTTCACATTTTCTTTATTCAATATTAATGTGGGGATATTTTGTTTCCTTATAGCAAGAAGAGAAAGAGTATTGTGAAGCATTGAAGGCAGCCAATTGTGATATCACTCCTATCAGATACATCAACAGATGGAAGTAAGTATTCAATACCAGTCTACTTTTTAAGCCTCTGACTGCTATATCTTTCTAATTCTTTCTTTTGTTTTTGGTTATTATAGACATTGTGTATTACTTGAAATATTATGTGGCAAAAAACTAGAGCAGTTTGATCATCCTGTTGGCTTAAAATATGCTGATTGTATCTCCACCAGAGGGGTAAGAACTCCCCAAAAAGGAGAGTCCTGGGTATAACATTGAACTACATCTAAGTAACATTCCAGTTTTGGAGATCTGGAGTGTGGAGTACCCCTTCATTGCCATTACTTCCAGGTCTACTCTGACCCCGAGTACTTGTTAGGGTCCCATCTATGGGTCAAATAGATTTATTTAAAAAATTATTTGTATTTGAAAGAAATATTTGATATCATATAACTAAATTATCTCTATTAAAGAGAAGCTATAATTATTTACTAATACGTATTATTAGTTACTTGAAACCATATAACTGTGTGCAAACAAATGACTATTTTCAAATAGGAGTAGTTACTTGAAAACTGAATAGATTATTAGTATTAGATAAGAATACTTGATACCATACATCATCATGTTGTACCGATTGTAACAGAATCCTTTGACTCTCTCTCTTGCCATTCATCCCTATCGTCCATTCCTCCCGGCAGTTCCTTTAGACTACATCCTGTGTCACGTAAAGGAAAGGTGTGGACTATTATTAACAGGTTGTTGATCATATGGAAATCTGCTATCTGATAAAATAAAACAGGATTTCTTCTAAGCTGTAACCATATTTGTACTACTGTATGGATGCACCATGTAGACTTTAATTAAATTCATGGAGAAAAAGCTAGATGGTAACTACACAAGGATGCTCTGTTCTGTTTTGAACAAATCCTGGAAGCAACATCTCACAAAACAGTGACCTGTTTCCCATCTCACAAACCATCAAAATAAGATGAACAAGGACATTGCTGGAAGAGTAAGAAACATCTCATAAGTGATGTTCTCTGATGAACTCCTACACATGGACACCCCAGTGTTAGCTGACCAGCCAAGACTTGGATAAATCAGCTCTATGCAGACACTTGATGCAGTTTTGAGTCCCAGCTAGGAGTAGTGGATGATACGATACAACTGTGTGCAAATAATTGGTATTAAATAGGAATACTTGATATCGTATATCTATGTGCAAAAAACTCTTTAAGAAACAACTAGATAAATGTAAACATAAACACATAATGAATGCAGTTCCTTAACTTCTAGAAATAAAATAACCCTAGATGAGTTGACATGCCGTTAAAATTATCCACATTTGACATAAAACACCTGAAGAAAGCCAATGGATATATCGGCTGAAATGTTGTGAGTATAATAATAACGATGAAGTCAATAATCCAAATATTCTAAGTGATAATAATTTTGCCATTCAGTTTAAGAACTATTGTTCTTGAGCAACTGATAAGATCTTTTGGCAAAATGGTATTTTACAAAAATATCCTTGTTGCAAGTGCCTAAAAAAATACTTGTGAATATACAACACTTGCTGATATGAAATATACGACCATTATATAATACCCAAGCTATGAGGTATGGATGTGAAACATGGAAATCAATAAAATCTCTTGAAAAGAAACTCTGTCACACAGATCAATAGATATGGCAGTGCTAGACATAACTAATTGATAAAAAAAGAACACTATGCATCAGAGAGCAGATCAAAATAAGAGTGATTTGAAAAGTTATTAAGCAACAAATATGGAAGTGAGTAGGACATATTGCTGGAAGAGAGGATAAGAGATGATTCAAAAGGTTTGTAGACGGGTGCTCAAGAAATAACAAGCATAGTAAGAAAATACCTGATAGAAAATGGTGAGACTTAGGTTTGCAGGTAAGACATGGTAGAACCTATCACAATCAAAATTATCAGAGAAGTAATTAGAAAGAGTTTTTGTCAAGCCGTTCATTCAAAATGACTACTGCTGCTGCTGACATATAAGAAATAATTTGAGTAAGTATTGATAGTGCTGTTAATGTTTATAAAAAAGAATCTGCACTTCTGATACACTTGGACTGATTTCAAGTAAGTTTTGATGGGGATTTTTTTCTGGAAACAAATTAAAACTATATCTTTCTTTTCTGTGAAGAATAAAAAAAAGATGTAAGTGGTTAAAAAAAGATTTCTATTTTAGACATCACTATGTCGTGCCATCAGCGCGGATATCCCTGACCCTTTCCCGCCACCCTTCTCTATCGTCCATCGCTTCCAGAAGGTCTCCAAGGCTACATCCTGTATTGGTACAGAGTTGTTGTGTGTAGGTTCTAGCTGGTTGTCCTGCCTTTGCTTGTCCATGTTAAGGGGTCCACAGAAGTACATCACTTATGAGTTCGGCCCTACTTCTCCAGCAGTGTCTTGCATGTCTGGTTCATCTAACTTGGATAGTTTTCGTGATGGGTTGTAAGTGGCTGTACAGCTGCTGCTTTATGGGGTGCTGCCTCCAGGACTTGTTCAATATTGCTCGCAGCATTCTTGTGTAGTTGCCTTCAAGCTTTTTCTCCATACAGCCTCCCCAAAGAAAGCCATAATGATGTTATATAGAAACACAAAAGTAAAAGTCTGCTCCCCGGATGGAGACACAGACTACTTTGACATTGTAGCAGGTGTACTGCAAGTAGACACATTAGTCCCATACCTCTTTATCATCTATCTAGACTACATGCTTAGAATGTCTATTGATAAAATGAAAGAAAATGGTTTCAAGCTAACAAAGGAAAGAAGCACAAACAATTATGGACGTGGAATAAACGGATGACTGGCAAATGCACCCCCAAAACCCTGCTACATAGTCTAGAATGGGCAGCTGCAGGCATAGAGCTCCATGTCAATGCACACAAGATGGAATATATGTGCTTTAATCAAAGAGGCGACATCTCTACACTAAACGGTAGCTCTTTGAAACTAGTAAACAAGTTCACCTACCTAGGGAGCAGTATCTCATCAACTGAGACAGACATCAACATGTGACTAGCAAAGGCATGGACAGCTATCGATAGGCTATTGGTCATATGGAAGTCAGACCTGACCAATGAAATGAAACACAGTTTTTTCCAAGCAGTGGTTGTGTCAATACTGCTGTATGGATGCACTATATGGACGCTTACTATTTTAGTCAGTATGTTTAATTAGTTTTGGTAATGCTGACAACATTTGAAGATTATCTAATTTGTGAAAGACTTTTATTAATCTTTGTCTGTAATCTATTTATCTATAAGAGATCAATGTAGAAGTTAATAGTCACAAAACTGATCCCTCTCTCTTTTTTTTTTTTTAAATTTATTTGTTGAAAAAATGGTTTTCTCAAAGAAAGAGAAAAATAGAAAATTATTTTTTTATATAGTGGTTGAATTATTTTGAAAGATATGTAAAATATCTGGCAAGACATGTGAGAAAAACTGGATAACTTGATAGTTTGTTCAGATTCCTTAAACTAGATATCAACTCATGCAAGGAAAGAACAAGAGTCAATCCAATACAGATTTCTACCAGTGTCATTACATGAGTTACTAAAATGAGTTTGAAGTTCGACTGCCTTTGGGACGCCAGCTTTTGATTTATTCTCAGGGTTTACTTCCAAACCCTTTTTCATGAGTGAGTATGAAAGCAGTGGAAGTTTGTATTCAGAGTTGTTCTTCTCATAGATGGGTTGCCAACCAAGGCTATAGCCCAATTGGCTGGGGCTGTAGAATACACCGACTGCATCTCTGCAGAGGGGTAAGACCCCCCCCTCCCATAATGAGTGTTCTGACATGACACTAAACAATCTGATGGTGAGGCTCCAATAATGCTGGAGCTTTGGCGAATGTGGAGTACTCCTTCATTGTTATGGCTTCCAGATCCATTCACGCCTGCAGTAGTAGTACCTGATAGGGTCCTATTCATGAATCAAATAGAACTGTTTGATATTTAAACTGTGTCTAAACAAATGACTTATGCTAAATTGAATTGTTAGAAATATAACTGTTTGATCATTGAACTATATGTATCTACAAAATGTGTTTACAATTCATATATTTGATATATATGTAAAAAACTGGATTTGGTATTAAATAACCAATTATATGCCATAAAATAAAGAAAGGACAACTAATGTGAAGAGAGCACAAACTCTCAGCTGGAATTTGAATTCAGCTTGCTGATCCATTTTTTGTACTCTTGTTAGGCTACATACACTTCTAATGCCTTATAGCCTGTCCATTATGTAACCAGTTGTATGTTGTTGCTTGCTTTTATATTAATCAGATTGCTGTTAAATTTTTCCTGTTCAGCTTTTTAACTTGATTCGGAGAACTTGCAAAATAAAGGAAAACGCTTTTTAATTTCCATCTAACTTTGCTTGTTCAATAACATTGAAGGCCATTATTGATTATTATTATTTTCTTGGAGCAATGATATAAAAATCAATAGAATAAATTAAATATTTCATTGTGGGGTGGGAAGGACTCAATTACCTGGGGGAATATTGTCATTTTATTCTGCTTCATTATTTATATTTGCATAAATTTCTGTGACTGTCCGATAACTCAAGAATAATCTTTTAATAAATCTTGAAGTTTGGCAAGTGGATTGGATTCATAAAGTGAATCTGGGAAAATGAGATTTGGGGAAATTTGGCAGTTAAAAAAATTTAAATGGATATAGATTGTATTTCTTGAGAACAAATTTGACATGAGTTTTTAAACATTTGGAAAAAAAAATGAAGTGATTCAGTGTGATATATATAAAATATGTGCCCTCGTCAAGTTATTTTTAGAAGTTTTTATGTAATAAAATATATTAAATTAGACTAATGAAACTAAACAAGAACATCTATAAAAAGATTACTTATTTTTATTTCATTTTAATTGATTTCTATATAAGATTATACATAGGATTGCTTTTAATGTTTGAGAATTGTTATGGTACTTACCTTATGGAATATAATAAACTCTTCCTATTACAATGAATAATGGGAGAATATTCATCTCGGAGTTGAGTTAACTCCAGCCTAACACTTTGGCAGTCAGACTGACGTTCAACACTCTTTTACCTTTGCTGTATTTATACTTTTGTTCAATATACTTGTTTCATGTAATCCCGAGTTTGTGTCTTTTTTCCGGACCTTTTACTGGTCCACAACAAGAATAAGACAATAATATTAGAAATCAATTATACCAAGTGATTATTAAACTCTTGTTAACATCAGTATGCAAATTACTCACACCATATATTATATAAACCTTTATTTGTCAGTGATATATAACAAACAGTGCAAGATTTTAAACACTTTAATAACATGGGCTGTTTTGAGGCAAATCTAACTCATCTCGACTTTAATAGACAGAGTTGAGAAATAAGATGTTGATTAAGATTAAATAATGATTGTTTAATAAATTACTGAGTATATAATGTAAATAACTAAAAGAAATGTGATATCGATGGTGACATAGTTTCAGTTACAGAGAGACAGATGGACAATCTCCATTATAAAAAGATATGTGATGAAAGGCAGTAGAATGCAAGTTCCTTTGTCAGATGTTTTACATTTGATCTTGGTTATAATTATTTATTCTTTATTTTTCTTTCAGGTCTCTAACTATACCATCAAGTCCAGAACAATACAGTGGAGGTGGAACAAAGACAATTGGGTTAGTAGTTTTTAAAATTATAGCTTTTACAACGTTTACCTCTCTTGATGAATATGTTAACAAAAAAAATTGAATAATCAAAATTATAATTAAAAAAAAAAATGTTTGTCTTCTAAATAGTAAATTTGTTGAATCCAAATTGACAAATTGGTTTACTTCGACATGCACAGTATTTTCAGGAGTAGTCTTAGTATATAAATTTATTTTTTGTTTATAAAATGCTCTTATCTGAAAGTAAGTAAAAAGTAAAGTTGGTGACCAGAAGGCTCCCTTTTCGATAGCTACTACACAAGGTATAGGGGAGGGCGCTACTCCTTTCCCTGGATTGCTCCACTTTACCCTTGATCCATACCTTATAATGCTGAGTGTTAAGCAAGGTGGCATTAAGTACCATTTTTTAAAAATCTTTGGTATAACTCGACCTGGGATTGAACCCAGGTCTCCTGGGCCATTGGCGAACACTCTAACCATCATGCCTCAACTGTTTAGTTCTGATTTTAATATGGTTTGTTTAGAGAGAACACTTACAAATTTATTGTTAAAATTAAGTTAAAGACTATTGTCAAGTTAAAAGTGTGGTAAGAGTAACGTGAAGCCCGACATTTTTAGACCTTATTTTTCTGATATAAGTATCATTGGGGTGCAAGAAAAATTTTGGTAAACAGGCTAAAGGTTTAAAAAATGTTTGGCTTAGGATTACTCTTATCACACTTTTAATCTGGATCACTGGATCATTTTTATCTCTTACTTCAATCAAATATCAGAAATAGGATTTGATTATTGATACCCGAGCTGTGTACATTAATTATGTCGAATAAAATGTACTGTAATGATTTATATATAATATGAACCCCTAAATTTTGGGCTAAGAAATTCTAAAAAAAAAAAAAAAGAACTACCTATCTTGTATATAATATGCACTGACTTTTTACAATTTGTAGCAGCTGAATTTAACTCAACTTTTTATCCCATTCATATTGACTAAAATCAAAAATTTATACACTTTACTTGTGTTTTGAACAAACACATCGGCATGTTCACACAAAAATACCAGCTTGTGGCAAAAATAAACTTATGCTAGGAGAAATAAAATTATAAACAAACACATATTTCAGTTGCTATTTCTCAGTATTGACATAAAACAGAAGTGTTTGTTAGACATTGGTTTGGATCATAGATATGGTGAAGCACGTAGTTAATATTTAGTTCTTGTGTATAATATGCCCCTTAACCTTTAGGTTTAAAAATGAAGGGGAAAAAGTGCATGTTATACATGAATAATTATGGTATAGAATCTGAAGCTTTACATTTTAATAATTCAAACAAAGGCATGGGAACAGCTGAGCAATATATATAATAAAAAGATGATGTCCAGACAAGTCAGTGTCTATTTTCAGTACATTTTGGAAAAACATAGGCTTATACAATTACTACACCATCCATACTTCCTAGATTTAATGCCATTCAACTTTAAGGATTATTAGTATTTGATAGGAATACTTGATGCTATATAACTGTAAAAATTATATTATAGTATAAATTATATTGAGAATAGTTACTTGAAGCTGTAATTGTTTACTAAGGATTATTGTTAATTACTTGAAACCATATGACTGCATGCAAACAAATGACTATTATTAAATAGAAATAATTTCTTGAAGCCATATAATGATGTCACTGTTAGATAAGAATACTTGAAACCATACGACTGATATCATATAACTGTACAAGAAACAGCTACACAAAAAATGTTAATATAAATGTATCATGAATGCAATTCCCTAACCTTTTAGGTATAAAATAACCCTACACTGGTTGACATGCCACTAAAATCAATTTATATATAAAAAAGAAGTTAAGTTTGTGCATATGTGTGTGTGTGTGTGTGTGTATATATATATATATATATATATATATATATGCACAAACTTAATATATACTCAATTTTTTTTTAAAATATCGCTATAACAATGTGTATTATCCGATTTATGCTTTCAAACTTGATTGTTTACTCTCAATGTATTGTTAGCTGGATTGATTTCAAACAGATTTTGTAATCTGTAATGTAGATATTTGCCAAATATCCTGAACTAGAAATTTCAGGTTGCTCAAGGAGCTGTAAAAAGAAATAGTGGCAGCATGATTTATATTCTTGTTGCTGTAAGGAGAACAGCCAGATAAATGCAGGAGTGGAGAATATATTAGCACAAGTAATTTTGCTGCATGATCAATTGGTTCAGTATGTTTGAATAAAGTTTTTGTTTTTATCAATGCCTTTCTTAATATTTCTTTGATTTATATTAAATAGGGAGACTCAAATACATTTTTAATGTATCTTTCCTTTCACCATAATGGTGATGAGAATGTGAGTACCTATTCATTGCCATTACTCCCAAATCCACTCTGACCTAGATTGGTAGTAACTGTTCAGTTGCCATCTGTGGGTCAAATAGAATTGTTCAGTCATTTACTAAGGATTATTGTTAGTTATTTGAAACCAGACAGCTGTGTGCAAATTATCTATATTAGATAGGAATACTTGATAGATAGAATTACTAATGAACTTGAAACCATTTAATTGTGTGCAAACAAAGGATTAATATCAAATAGAATCATTTGTGTTAAACCCTTTAACTGTGTGTATAAATATATATATATATATATATATATATATATATATATATAATTTAACTAAAGAAGATGAGTTTAATATTAGCAATGGTGTTTATCAACACATTTTCCTTAATAAATAAATTAAGATTTTTTTTCTTAGAATAGGTTAATTTATTGACAAGATTTTAGTTACTGAGGGTTTTGTGTGTAAGGTGTGTATTAAAAAAAATCAGATGCATTAGGTTTAAAATTTTTTAGAAACATGACACTAGACTATCAGATTACAGCTGTTTTTGACACTAACTTCTAACCCATGTCTTTTTCTTTTTTGTTTAAATGAGTTAGAGTTTTTGAAAAAAAATTTTTTTTCTCCATTGTTTGATGGCTATCTGAAGAGGCTGGCTTCTGTTATGGAGTTGTCATCTGAAATAAATTTATAATAGCCAAATGACAGTTTGTTGAGTTTTTTCAATTATATGGAATTTTGTTCTGTAAGAAATTTATATACTCATCATCATATATTGTGCACTCTTGAAGATTTATAAGAATCCTCTTATATATTATTAAATAGAATCATTTGGAACTCATCTTCTTTGGAGATTTAACAAATAAACAGGTTTTGGCTATGAATAACTCACAAGAGTTGATATGCCATAAAATACTAAACAACCAACTAACTAGGTTTGGTGATTCCAGTTTGAAATTCTCAGCTGAACTTAAATGTTAAATTGTATAAAGATACCTTTATTTTATGTCAACATTCATTAATGAATATTCAGTTTGTATTTGTTTATAATCATTGAATGGACCCCCTACAAAAAAAGAACAAATTTATATTTCAGATGCTGAAATAGTTTGTAATGAGAAATACTGTGTGACCTTTTTTTTTTTTTTTTTTTCTCTCAAGTTTCTGACTTTTGTCAAAACACTGGGTGGGTGGGTTTTTGTCCTTGTGTTGTAATGGATAAAACGATGGGCTGCGGAATCGTAGTAAGAGAGTTCGAACTCCAGTCGCAGTATTACATTCACTTTCAAACAAATACTGTTGGGAAAGGATGAACCCCCTTATCCTCCCAGGTATGGGATAAATAGTACCATTACTGTTCTTCTTGAAGGATGGATTTGGCATTAAATAACCTACAAATGTTGATATGCCATTAAACAAAGAAACCAAACCAAATCAAAACAGCACTTTTAAAGCAGAGTTTAAAAAAAGAAATGTTTGTTTTCTCTCACTAACAAAGGCAGATGAAACTCGTTTTCCTTCTCACTCTGTCTCTCACAAAAGTCCATTCTTTATGCTCCAACCTAGTATCATTCTGGTTCTCTTTCAATGTCTTTAACGAATTGTGCTCCTGTCACTTTGGATGAGTCTGTTATGTACACAATGATTTATGCATATTCATAAGTAATATTAAGAACTTGAGCCTGCACATGTACACAAATCATATTACAAATTGCCACTTACGTGAAAGACATGCAAAGCAGCATGTGTTTTTGCTTTAGGTTAGTGAAAGTCATCGCATACTATATTGCAAAAAAGTTGTTGCTTTTATTGTCAATAATAATAACATGTCTGCCCTTAAAAATACTTAAAATTGATCCATTAATATACTAGATAATAATATTGAAAGTAGAGAGGTAAATTGGATTATCAGTCACTGATAAGACATAACGTATTGGCTCACAGATTTACTGACCTTCAGAGTTTTGCCTGGTGTCCTGGGTGTCCCCGTCTAAAATATGTATTTATCCAACTCTTCTAACTAGAGGTTAATTTTTAAGCAGAGTACAGCAGGATGGAATTCAATGTTTTCCTTCTTCTTATCTAGGTTAAAGAACTCAGTCTACCCTACTATTTACCCAGATGTATATCATAACATAAAATGTATAAATGTACACTGTTGTTTTAAAAAATATTCTGTGAGTGCATGTTCATATGTAATTGTTACTGAGTCTATATTGAGCCTGTCAGTGGCAGTAAAGAAATTTTGAAGAGGGGGGAAAAATTTGAGAGCACTGTGTCATGAGTGATGTTGGAACAGTGGCGACTCTAGCCAGTTTCCAACCCGTGGTCCGTGGACCCAAAGTAAGTCATCATAGTTGCTATTGCGTGATTCTCCATTGTATAGCACAGATTGACAAATGTACCTTGCATGGTGTTTTTTTGTAAACAATCAAGATACTATATAATTTGTAGTCTTGTTAATACAGTAGATAAGATAATTTTTTTTCCTTTCAAAAGTGTAGAAGAAAATAGAAGATGTTCATTACTATGACAAGAAAAATATGTTTATTAGAATAAAGAAACTGATGACAATATACACAGACACAGCTAGTAGTTTCAATTTCGCTTAAAATAAAGATTATTTGTTGAAAATGTATTCAAATAAACAAATTTTAGTTACAGAATGTAATATATGCAACATTCATTAAAGAAATAGACATCTGTTAGTGAAAAAACAAATTAAAACACGTCGTTTAACCAACATTTACCATAGCGATGATGATGATGTCGGCGACGGCTCTAATCTGCTATCCCCTCTCTCTCCCTCTCTCGGTCCCTCTCCCTCTTCCCAAGACATCTATCAGTAGTCAGAATGTGCTAAGATTTTTGAGCACGGTGTTAGGGTTGCTCTTGCTATTGGCTACAGCCAAAAGCGTATTTCTCTCACATTACTGTTATTATAAGGGTCTAGTGCCTGGCACAGATTGCGCGTTCAACATTATAGCTGATTTTATGGGATGTTCAATGAATCTGACGGTGGCCGGACAAAGACCATCCGTTCAAAACAGCATCGTTGTATCATTCCCAGATATATTTATGAACTTTTGGCTACTTAGTTATCAAAACTTGAATAGATACGTAATTTGATTGAGATCAGACTAAGTATGTTTGCTTGAAATTAATGGATGATTTTTAATCCATTTTGAATAACATTGACTGAGTTATTGGTCGTGCCGGGCACGAGTAGCACTAGTCCCGTCTCCGCCCCTGTGTGGGAATATAATGAATGGGACCATGCATCTCTGACTGTATAATCATCTGACCCCTTGTTGTGTTGACTTTCTCAGCAAGTTGAGTTGAAATGTATGAGTCCGAAGAGGAAAGATCAAGGTGAAAACAAAAAGTTGAATAGATGTTTTATAGAGAGGAAGAAATTTGTATGACATTTTGCAATGAAATCCCTTAACTGAAAAAAAAAGCTCACTGCTAAATTTTTGGGTTTCTGTATCTCTGATCCTCTCTCCTCTGTCTGACCCTCTGTGTTTGTGTCATTTCTGTTCTTCTGACTATACAGTTCATGTCTTTTCTCTGACTCCCCCCATCTCTTCTGTAGCTGTTCTCTCAGCCCATCTCTCTATCTGTGGTCCATCTATCTCTCTGATTGTATACCCTCTGTGTCTCTTATCCCTTCTAGTTGCAGACTCACTCTGTTCTTCTGACTGTCCTCTGGTTGACCCTTTGCATCTGTTATCATTTCTAGTAGCAGATTTACTCTTTGTGTTAAATATTGAGAGTGAGGAGAACATTCCTATTTCTGAATTTTTTGGCTACTTAAGACTGGACATAAAAAAATGACTGACAACAGTCTCCAGTAGATCCTAAAAGGTGTGATGATAACATTTTTTAAAGTCATTCATCTACTTTTATCTGTCATCTGCATTTTATACCAATAGGGGAGAATTAGTGATTCCCATGCGAATGTGTCTCAGACCCTATATGGACATATACCTGTACACATACCCATGATCAATCCACAACTATAGACATGTATACACCAGCATGTACATACATGCCTATGGTTGTGCTAAATATATATTATCACAGCGACTTTCAGAGCTTTCTGTTGTAAGAAAAGCTTGTAAAATCCACTTCAATCAGCTAATCAATTTGTCTGCTGTTGTAAAGTTTAAAAAAAAAAGAAGTTTCTAAGTTGAATGGTAAAATTATGCCCACCTCCATTGACTTTGTACATAGTGATAAAAAATTATTACAATAATTTGAATATGTTGCTTGATGTTTTAATATTGATTTTAATCAAAAGTTAACAGTACAAAAGATTAATTAAGTGAAGATGTTCCTGTAGAGATTTAAAACCCACTTTGATACACCTCAGCTTTATAAATATCTGAGTTTTTAACCCTAAAATCAGTCAATTGCCATTATGAGATACACACGAGTCAGTGTGTTTTTTTTTCCCACTATAACCCAACAAATATTAATCAGCACATGACAACCACAGTAATATACACTCACATACACACTCTTAAATAGACAATATAAAAAAGACATTTAAAAAAAGATTTTGATTGAACACTTTTTAGAAGATGTTTTCTAAACAATTTTTTAAAATGTAAATGATGTTTATGTAAATGTATGACTTTTAACTTACCAACTGATTTATTTTTATTATTTTGTGTACACTCTTAAGTATATATGTATATTTCATTTCCTTTCTCTTTTGTTAACTTGGGTGTGGGGACTAGAAAAAGTTAATACTTAACAAAGGTGAGGTTATCTCGCATACATCAAATGCATATATAGTTGTGGAGAAGTTACAGAATAATTTCATACAAACCCCACATTTATTTAACCTTGTTTTAGACACATTAAAACTGTTTATAAATTCAATTTAAAAATAATTTTTCAGAATTTTTTTTTTTTCACAAAATAAAAATAATAAAAACATCAACCAAAAACTTCCCAAAACATTAAATTATTTTTGTAATTTATTTTATGTTGATTTATGGCATTATTTTTTACATTTAGGTTTCAAATAAAATTTCAACTGATTTAATTTCTCTGGAGATTAATCTGTATAAAAATTCAAATAGTTTTAGTATTCAAATTAAATCTCTAAAAGCTCCTATATAGATTTTATTGGAAAATTTCTTCTTTTTTTTTTTTTTTTTTTTTTTTTACAAAATACTTTATTCATGAATAACTTTGTTCAAATAAGTATTGAAAAATGTATTAAAATGTCATATATATCTGATTTTTGGTAGATTTTTAAAAGCATTGTATAATTCACCCACAAATATTACAGCCCAGTCAGCTGGGTCTCTAGAATACACTGGCTGCATCTCTGCCAAGGGGTAAGACTCCCACTACTGAGTATCCTGGATATGACACTAAACAATCTGATGGTGAGGCTCTAGTCTTAGACCTTTGGGGAATGTAGAATACCCCTTCATTGCCATTGCTCGCTGGTCCACTCTGACCCAAAGTGGTAGCACCTTATAGGGTCCTATCTCTGGGTCAAATAGAACTCTTTGACATTTAAACTGTGTGCAAACAAATGACTTATGTTGAATTGTTTGAAGTAGAACTCTTTGACCCTTTAACTGTGTGTAAACAAATAACTGTCTTATTGAATTATTAGTGATACATAGCAATACTCGGAACCACTTAACTCTATGGAAACAAATGAGTAATGTTGAATTGAATTATTTCTGTTAAATAGCAATACTTGAACCTCTGTAACTGTGTGCATAGATCGAAATTTTGGTATTTCATTATAATACTTTGAACCATTTGACTGTATGCAAATGAATAAATAGTGTTGAATAACAATAGTTGTAACCAATTCATTGTCTGAAAACAAATGATTAATGTTGAATGGAACTATTCATGTTAGATAGCAACAATTAAAACTATTAGCTGTGTACAAACAAATGATTAATGGTAAATAGAATTATTTGTGTTAGATAGAAATACTTGAAACCATTTAACTTTGTGCAAAAAATAAGCTCAGGCTCGTTTAAAAATGTTATCAACAAAATGTTTACAAATCATATATATTTAATATATACATATAAAGCAGATTTGGCTATAAATAACCTCCAATGGTTGATATGCTATAAAATCTAACCAAATCACAGATTTTATCTTTATGCTAATTGATAAACTAAACAACTTTTCAGATGCAAAATCTTTTTTTGCTTTTTGTTTACATCATTTGCACAAATGATTTTAAAATTGTATATCACTTTTTTAAAATCATTCTTTGTCTTCATGAATGAAGTTTAGTGCCATAATTTTTTTTTTCCATAGAAAGTAATTTGTTGGTTGGGACACAATCAGACAAACTAAATACATTCAACTTTTTTATTACCAAAAACTAATTTTTGTCAAAATAATTTTCCCACAGATCTTAGTCTGATTACTGAACAAACTCATGACTACCCAGTAACACATTTATGGATTTCTAGGTGTCCACAACCCCCAGACAAGTAATCACATTGATGCACAAAATTTTGTGCTACATAAAAAAGGCACTTAATGATTTTCATTGTAGGAAATGAAATGGGCAACTCTAATTCAAATCTTGGACAAGGCTGTTTGCATTTCACTTGGAAAAGGCATGAATCCATCTGTTTTATCCCTACCTATGAGTAAATAGTAGGGCAAATTAGGTTCTGTAGGCTTTGTTAGCCAACCAGTTGTGGAGAAGGAAAACTGAATTCAAATCAGTAGTACTCCACTTAAAATTCACCTTTAAAAAATGACATGATGGAAAGGTTAGGTAAATAGATAA
Source organism: Sepioteuthis lessoniana (assembly GCA_963585895.1). Classification (NCBI taxonomy): domain Eukaryota; kingdom Metazoa; phylum Mollusca; class Cephalopoda; order Myopsida; family Loliginidae; genus Sepioteuthis; species Sepioteuthis lessoniana. Next base: position 83,377,964 of record OY757918.1, read on the forward strand.
AAAATTTTGTCCACATAAACACACACACGTACACTGAGCAAAATAATTAGAGGGATCATTGGCTTTGAATGAGCGTTTTTGGGTCTTTTTTTGGTAGGGGTTTCAAGAGAATCTGTAAATGAATGAATTGTAGTGATGAGAATTTTCTTTGTGCCAAAAGGTCATGGCCAGATTTCTTACTCATCAAACTTACGTCTTGGCAATCTGTTAGCTTAGCTCAGTCCTAACAAATTGCCAACCACTAAGAATGTGCTTGTAAGCTATAAGCCAGGTGATTGACACAATTATAAACAGGTATATAATGTGAGGTACTATGCAAAATACTAGCATAGTTTCTGTCAAAAATAATTGGATTATTCATGTATTATATATCTAAGAACAGTGTGCTGTATTTGTGTAATTAGCTTAGAACCAAAGTGTTGCTCTTTAGTGTTTCTGCCTAAGATCAGTGTATAGTATTTGTGCATTCAGCTTGGACTCAGTGACCCCACCCCCAGAACTTCAGCCAAAGATCAGCGTGTAGTATTTGTGCAGTCAACTTAGAATCAGTGTTGCCTCCCAAAAAACTTCTGCTGGTATTTGTGCCCTCAGCTTAGGATCAAAGTGTTGCTCCCTAGAACTTCTCTGTAAGATCATTGTGTGGTATTTAAACATAAAACATGGTGATTTTCAGTTCAAACTCATTAACCTGCAGCTTAATAATTGTGATCTTGGTGCCCACCGAACTCGCCCTTCCCATTGTAAAGTAAAAAGTAAAGTTGGTAACTGTAGTCGAGGGCAACCACAAGGCTCCCTTTTCAATAGCTACTACACTGAGGTGTAGGGGAGGGTGCTACTCCTTTCCCTGGATTGCTCCACTTTACCCTTAATACGTACCTTATATTGCTGAGTGTTAAGCAAGGAGGTATCAAGTACTGTTTTTAAAGTCTTTGGTATGATGTGATCTAGGATTGAACCCAGGTCTCCCAGACCATTGTTGAACACTCTACCCACTAGTCCAATGTAAAGTAATTAAAAAATTGAAAGTGTGTTTGTATTTATTGTTTTTCATGTAAATTGTTTACTAGGGGTGCATCAAATAAAAAGTTTGGGAAACCTTGGCTTAGTCTGACAAATATATATGGTATTTTATTTTGACTATATTTTGAAATCACTTTACTCTATTAGTGTAAGAATTTTTAAATCTAATTTGTCTGTTCTTTTTAGAGTTCCCTTTCTGGACTAATCTTTTACACTTCATACTTTTACCATCAATTAGCCCTTCTAAAATAAATTCACAATATCCAAGATATGAATATCATTTTTCCGATGTACAAGTAGCAAATTCTATCACTTGATTTAATGAAACTAATTACAGTTGAAAGCTAATTATTTTTTTTATATTGGACTAAGTTTTAGGGTTGTTGGATCACTAAAGGGTTAAGAACATGTTTAAGCTTGTATATAATTCTTGGAGTTCCCTTTCTTGTCACAACATGAACTTAATAATAGTCAAGTATAAAATATAACATTGAATAGTAAACAAGTCATTGAAGAGATTCCAATCCTTGGTTGAACCATTGTTGTCAAGTTTGAAATTGTTCATAGTATCACAATGTATTAAACTCATGACGTTGGTGACAATGGAATTTGAAAGCCAATAGTTTTAGGTTTTAGTGTCATTAACAATTGAATATTGCATGACCATAAATTGATTGTAAATTTGAATAAAAAAAATCAAATAATGTAAATAATTTTCTATTTACTATGACAACTTAGATATATCTTTTTAATTGAATTGAAATCTTAAAAGATAAGACAAATATGCTGCCAAAAGATATTTTTGTATAAGTAAGGTACAATATCTTTTGGGCATTAACAATTTTGAAATATATAAAATTAAATTGATTTAAAGGAATTTCAGTTAACATTTTACACATTCCTACTTTATATATGTACACACACATACACTCTTGTTTACTGCTACCAAGTATGTTTGTGTGTGTGTGTATGTGTGTTTATGTACATGTTGTAGCAGTAAATGAGATTTATTAAAGGCCACCGACAAGATTTGTTTTAATTTTGATTTAAAATTTTTTTTACTAATTTTTCCTGTTTTTGCAGAAAATTACAAATTCAAGCTTGTATAGAAACTATGAAAAACAACCATTATTCATAATTTTAAGTAAAAAAAATAAAATTTTCTATCCAAGCTAATAGGAGGATCCAGCAGAATGATCCCTTGGGTTTGAGTTGTGAATAAAAAAGACAACATAGATCCTATTCAAAACTGAATTTTACTATAAGAACAATATTTGCTGCTTTGTTATTGTCATCATTCTTTTAAAGATTGTCATCCAAATGCTTATTCTAACAAACTATCCACTTCTGAAGCCTCATCTTAAGTTTAACAGCACTCACTTAGTAATTGCCTCTGCTATTGGTATGGTTTTATGATGAATAAAATCTTTGAGTTTGTCATTTGTTTGCAGCTAATGTTTAAAGACTTGAACCTTCAAGAATTCCTAGAGGAAATACAGGAGATACATCTGGTGAACAAAATAACCACAGTGTTGCAATGATTGTAACCATTGTTTAAATCAATTTGGATCACAAACACATGATTTTCACTATTCTATGCCATGATGGCAACTGAAATGACATAACTGCTGCTGCTCAAAAACATACTTCCCACTCACTTACTGCTTCTTGTGCCTGTGTAGTGACAAGTTTAAATTTGGGAGATCATTCTGCTGGACCCTTGTTTTTAGTCTTGATTGAAGATAGACAAAAATCCATATAAAATAAATTAAAACAAACCTCACCTTTAATTTTTAACAAAACTTGTTTACACACACACACACTATATATATATATATATATATATAAAAAGTTGGGTGACCTGAAGACTCCCTTTTCAATAGCTATAACCCCACAGTGTATGGGAGGGTGCTACTCCTTTCCCTAGATTGCTCCACTTACCCTTCATCCATACCTTATAATGCTGAGTGTTTAGCAAGGGGGCATCAAGTATAGTTTTTTTGAGTCTTTGGTATAACTCCACCTGGAATTGAATGCTGGTTTCCTAGACCGTTAGTAAACATTCTAACCATTTTATATATATATATATATATATATATATATATATATACACACACACACACACACACACACACACACACACACACACACACACACACACACACACACACAGTGGGGTGAAATAAATATTCGTACCTATGAAAAGTTTTATTTCTTATCTTTCAACATCGCCTGAACAAAATTTTTAATTACATTTACTGTATAAGGATATATTCTACTAATATGTGTACATAAACTTAGGTTACAATTAATTTTACAGAAATTAATGCCATTCATTCATTTTCATGTGTGAAAAAAGTAATTGTACAGGACAACATTGTTGCAATATTTTTCTAGATTGTTCCAGTAATGCTATCAATACCTATAGTTAGCTTTCTAGAATGTTCCAATTATGTTATCAGGAACTATAGTTAGTTTTAAAATTCTAACCGGAATTTTTTGCAAGTATTTGTCTTATGAGAAGGTTCTGATCATGGCAAGAGATAAATAATTGAGTTATTCACAAAAAGCACTGATTGTTAAGCTTTGGAAAGATGGATAAAGTTATAGAAATATCTCAAGAAACCAGAATTTTTCTTTTACTATGATAAGTTGATCCATTGCAAGGTTTAAAAGATGTAACAGTTGAAAACAAAAAAAGAGCAGGTGCTCTTAGGAAGATTTCTCTGTTAGATTATCAAGAAAATTACCGGCTCACTGGCCTATTGGGTAGAGTGTTCGCCAATGGTCCTGGAGACATGGGTTCAATCTTAGGTCATGTCCTACCAAAGACTTTAAAAATAGTACTTGATACCTCCTTGCTTAACACTCAGCAATATAAGGTACATATCAATGGTAAAGTGGAGCAATCTAGGGAAAGGAATAGCACCCTCCTCTACACCTTAGTGAGTAGCTATTGAAAAGGAAGCCTTCTAGTCATCCTCGACTACGGTTGCCAACTTGACATTTTTTACTATCAAGAAAATTAGGATGCCTGATTAACCAAAATCCAATGGTTACACGTGAAAAGCTGCAAGAAGATTTGCGTTCATCAGGATGTAGTGTAACCAAATGAACAATAAGTAATGAAATGCTGAGGAATGGTCTAATGTCACAGAGACCAAAGAACATTAATCCCCTATTGAAACAACATAGAGATGCTAGGTTGAAATTTGTAAGACAGCATAAGGAAAAGGAAAATTCATTTTGGGAAAGAGTATTATGGACAGATGAGACTAAAATGGAGTTGTTTGGTCATAATTATCGAAATCTTGTGGCGGAAAGATGGCGAAGCCTGCTCATCAAAGAACAAGAAACCAACTGTCAAATTTAGCGGTGGCAGTATAATGATTTAGGGATGTTTTCCTGTGAAAGGTGTGGGTAAAATATCAGTAATAGAGAGTAAAATGAATACCCAAAAGTATAAACAGATCTTACAATAAAATTTGATGTCTTCTATTGAGAGTCTTGAGCTACCTTTTGATTACATTTTCCAGCAGAGTTATGATCCCAACCATACTGTTAAATCTAGGAAGAAGTGGTTATCTGAAAATAATGTTGATATTTTGCAATGGCCAAGTCAGTTCCTGGATTTGAATCCAATTGGGAACTTGTGGCGATTTTTGAAAATTCAAATCCGAAAAAAGAGCACCAGCAAACATCAATAATCTGAAGACAATATGTCAGTAAGAATGGTACAAAATACCTACTAATTATTGCAAGAAATTAATTGAGAACTACAGGAAGAGGTTTGTCCCTGTTGAAGTGAATAAAGGGTATTCTACAAAGTATTAAATGAAGTTAATGCATTATTTTTTGTACTGTACAATTACTTTTTTCAATTATAAAAATGAATAAATAGTATTGATTTCTGTAAAATTAATTGTAACCTAAGTTTATATACACATATTAGTAGAATATATCCTTATACAGTAAATGTATATAAAAATTTTGTTCAGGCGATGTTGAAAGATAAAAAATAAAACTTTTCATATGTACGAATATTTATTTCACCCAACTGTGTGTGTGTATATATATATATATATATATATACACACACACATACATACATACATACATACATACATACACTATTGAATGGAAAATCCAAGTTTCAAAAATACTTAATATTTTATAGAAGACATAAAATCTTATCAAAAGCTAAAAAAATACTTGTTACTATTTTATAAAGAATAAATTTTCTTTTGCATGTTTAAAATTAAATTTGATTTTTTATATGGAAAAATGTTTTATGGTTTTTGCATAATTATTTTTACACTGTTTGTGGGGTTGAGGTGGTATAAAAAAAGTTATCAAATTTTACCCTCTTCGTATTATTATAATTCCTATTACAACTATTTTTTTTTCTGTATGATTCTTAGAATATTTTACAGCTAGCTGAAAACCTACTGTATGGTGTAAGATTTTAAGTTCGTTTGGAAGGCATTAATTTTGTTGTTTTTGGCCCCATTAAAAAAATCATGGATTTGAACTATGTATTTATTGAATTGTGCCTTATCTGAAAATCATTACCTACAGGAATTCTTGGGTCACATTTAATTTATGTATATGGGGGATATTAAAAGATTTTGTCTATCTAAAGTGAGACAGAGAAAGTATGAGTCTAGTCTAGCATTCTACGTACTGTAAGTTGAAGCCCTTGCTAAAAACTTTTTAAAAGGTTTTAGAATTTAAAAAGATAATATGTTAAGATCATGTTCTTGATCCTCATTGGTAATCATAGAAAATTTGGTAGCAATAACTCAAGCCATCCTTGAGATATGCAATGATAGGCAAATGAATGAAAATAGAGAGTTGGAAGAGACAATGAATGTAAAGATAATTGTCAACCCAGTGAGATTTTTTTCTTATTTAATAATTTTTTCTACTTATGTCCAGAGCTTGAGAATTCTGCATAAATCTTTTCTCTCAGCTCAGATACAATTATTTTATTTCTTATTGGGAAGGTAAATTGACTGGATTGCCATAAATGACTGCATTCAAGGTGACTGTTTGCTACCATTTTCTTTATTTGAAGTTGTATGTTCCAGTTTCATGATTTTTTTACATCTATTATTGCTTTGAATTAAAAAAAAAAATCTCTTTTTCCTTTTATTCTTCTGAGAGAGTTCCTGTTGGGTAATAGTTGATTTGCTGGACAGCAACATCATTGTATACAAGTTTAAACACCAGCTGCACTTTTGCATTCATTTTTGGACAAATGCCCTTGAAGAAACTCTGAACCCCCTCGTTCCCCCAGCTATGGGTTTGAACAGCACAACTACTGTTCTTCTACAAGGATGGGTCTGGCATTAGATAATTCACAAAAGTTGATATGCCATTAAAACAAAGAAACTAAACAAAAAAAAAATTACTTAAAAAAGAGAACTTTATATATTTACCTAACCTCTCTACCATGGCCAGGATGTGACACAAGTTTAATTTTTAAGAGGAGTAAAGCTGGTTTGAATTTAGTTTTCCTTTTCCTAGATTGGTTGTCTAACCAAAGCTAAAGAAGCTAGTCTGTCCTACTATTTACTCATAGCAGGCATGAGGAAGAAAATATAGATTCCTACCTTTTCCAGTGGCTTTAGCATGAAGGGAAATGCAAACAGCTTTGTCTAGGATTTGAACTTGGATTGCTGGTTTCATTTCTTAGGATGATAACAGTAATACTAAGCAGATTTCTAATAAAATTAATTTGTTAAACATGTTTGCTCTGACAACCTATGTTTCATAAACTTGAGACAGAAAAGAAAAAAAATCATTGATCCTCTCAAAAGTAATGTTTTTTGCACATTGCTCACTGGTGTTTTGTCCCTTCACAGACCATTAAAAAATCTGAGGGAAAATTTCTAACTAATTTTGTTTATATTTGAACTGCTTACTCTATAATCCATGGAGGTACAAACAGGAATAATATTTATTTAACAAGACCTTCACAAAAAAATATCAATATAAATTTAATGTGAACAAAAAGTTGCTTAGCATTTTTTAGCTTTTGAAAAAAAAATTATCATTTATCTTAGTAAGAAAGTTTTCTTTTGATTCCAACTTAACATGGAATAAAGAAATAAGAGAAGTGTTTATCTTAAGTGTACAATAATTTTCTGGTTTTATTATATGTAGTTGCTTAAACTGATATTGCACTAATTTTTTTTTCTTTTAATGAACTAAGAAGCAGATTGTTAAAATGGTTTAAATCTTTCAATCCAAGAATTTGAAATGAATAAATAAATTTGTCCTTTTTAAATAGAATTTTTCAAGAATATAATTAAAAAATTAAAATTCTGTAATTTTTATGCTTTTTTATAGTAGATAGATCTTTAGATATCTAGATATACTTAATGTCATTTATTAAAAGAAGAGCTTGTTTACAGCTGTTTCTAAATATATTTTACATTACATTTTGTACTATTATACTAAAATGTAATTCCCATGGCTCATTAGGTCAACACATTGATCCATTTTTTTTTTTTTAGTTCCAACTTAGGAATGTTTATGTAGACCTTAAAAAGTCTTTTATATTTCTATTTTGATCAGTCTTTTTATCAAAATTTGTCCAAGTATGAAGCTAAGCCAGTTTTTATGAGAAGCAAGATTCAATACTTGTGTATGTTAAAAAAATAAATTTCTGTGAAAAAGATCTAGATATTTTGTTTCTTTCATCTCTGTAAATAAGTTTTCTTAAAAAAAGTCTCTAAGAATGAATGTCTTTAGTTTTCTCTTGTAATCATGAGAACCAAGCATCCAGAATCTTCATCCCTCACTCCCTATACATACATCTGCTATGTAAGATTTAGGGATACTTCATATGGGAATTTGGCTGACAACTGTTTTTTATGTATTCTATATATTTATTTAGTTTTCAGTCAAATTCTTTTTGTTGATACTATCTTCTTGACAGGTCAGTGGAGTTTAGTTTAAATAAACAGGACCTGGAATTGTATGAAGTCAAGTATATTTGACTCTCTAGGGTGTTTCACATGTCCAAGTACCAATGATTTGGTGTTACTCTCTTTTATATATATATATATATACACACACCCCACATACTTTAGGAGTCAATTTATATGAATTAAACAGAAAATATTGGAAGTGATTAACATTTCAGAATATACACATTATCCTTAGGATATTAATCTGAGTGTATGTATGTGTATGCATAATATATGTATATATATATATACATATATACACGCACGCACACACACACACACACACACACACGCACACACACTCTTCCAGTAATATTGAATACTCTTTTTTTCATAAATATATCAAACTAATATGTATACACACACACACACACACTCTCTTCCAGTGATATTGAGCACTCTTTATGCATAGATATATAAAACTAATGCTCTTACACCAATATTGGGCATGCTTTATTTATAAATATGACATCATGTTATGTAATGGGAATGAATGATTATCTGAATCTTTGGTATGTTGGAGTAAATCTAAGATATAACAAAAATTTGGTTGATTATTGACTTTAGTGTGTGTATATATAAGAAGTTGGCTAAGCTTAGTTGAGGGTGACCTAAAGGCTCCCTTTTCAATAGCTACTCACTGAGGTGTAGGGGAGGGTATTACCCTTTCCCTAGATTGCTCCACTTATCTTTGACCCATACCTTATAATGCTGAGTGTTAATCAAGGAGGCATCAAGTACCATTTTTGAATTTTTAGTATGACTCAATCAAGTATTGAATCCCAGTCTCCCAGGACATTGGTGAACACTGTTATATACACAGACACGCACACAAAAGTTATAAAAGACAATTAGGAATATTTCTTTTGTGTCATTTACTTTTTGAATTTTCTCAACTACTTTTGACCTTAGGTCATTGGCAAGAGAGAAGTTTTTGTTAGAACGTTCTAAGAATGATTAAAAAAAATAGTTTTTTATAAAAAAAGTAATACACACACACACCTTAAATTCATATTTCTAACATCTTTACCAAAGAAAAAAACAAAACCTTTCTCTGTCATATTAATGCTTAAGAAAAATTGTGGTTCAAATACATATTATGTACACACACACACATACACACCTCTAGAATGAAAAATTGAGAGTTGGTCTTCTGTTAAGAAATGTTGTATCTATGTGAAGATGTTTCGATAAGCTTATTTAAAAATTGAAGCTTGCTAAAGGCCTAAATGAGTTGGCCACAAGTGGTTTTAAGTAGAAACAAAGTAGCATCTTTCGGAGTCGCACAGATTGTTGTTGAATAACTTGAGATAGATTAAACAGCAAAGATTAAAGGTGTTGGTCTTGTTTACTTGTTCACCTTTTTGCTTGAAATTCTTTATCTCTTGGTAACAACCAGATTTAGGTATATATAATTTAATAACTTGTCAAAACATGTTACATACTTGTTTACCTGGCAAGTAGGATTCAGTTGAATATAGGTATGTTGAAACAATGAGTGAGTAGCCATAAGATGCCTTAGATTGGTTCATTGAAATGCATAAGAAAAAGATTGGTGAATGGAATGGCAAGTCATTATGTGTTGCCAAGAACTGTTAGATGAGCAAATTTTAGTATGTGGAGAAGTAAGGAGAAAGATTATTTGAACAGAATTGATAATTCTGTATTTTATGTACATGTGACTTAAGTTTCATGATGAGAATGGACATGTGTGAGCAACATTTATTATCAAATGTCAAAATGTTTGTCAATAAAGATGAAGACATGCAAAACAACTGTAAAAAAAAAGTATATGATATATACATGCATATAAGTCAATTCTTGATTTATGATGATGTAATCATTAATTTATGGAATTAATTTTCTAAAACCAATCATTGTTTCTAGTCCTTCCCATTTATTACATTTGAATTTACACCTTACAAAATCATTATTCATGTTTAAGTTTATTCTGTTTTTTGGCTAAAAATTCAACTTATGTATTAGTATATATCGCATACAGCTACACATACTTAGTTTGTATACAGTGCCTAGAGAATGATGTATAAAGCCTTCACAAGAGTAATATATACTATATATGACCAATCATTACTTGTAAAAACATAAACAAAATAGACTGTTTGTGGAGAAATTTAACAATGATTTTGCAAATACATTACTAAGATTTGAATGTTTCAATTTGTTTTTTTAGTATTTTATACACCAAATTCTTCCTTCTTTTATATCCATTGTTGAGTAACAAAAAGCAAAAACAATTGATAATAAGTTATATATGACACTTGTTCTGATAAAAACCTACATTTGCACATATTTTCATATTCTAAAAATAACTATTTTGGTTGTAATATATTCTTGTAGTACTATAGTTTTGATATTTATCTTAAACATAACTCATGAAAATAGCTGGATTGATTTTTTTTTTTTCAAGTCTCTACTTGATTTTTGTCAATTTAGAAATAAAATATTTTTCAATAATAGCATTTTAGTTATATGAATAAAACAAATTTCTTAGTAAAACTGCTTTTTTAATTTTGACTCTTTGATCAGTAGATGAAAAAGAGTATAGAAAAAGTGTTATCTTTTTCTGTAATGTTTTCTTGAATGATTCTCTGTAAATGAAAGTGTTAAGTGGGAAAATAGATAAATGCAGATATTTTTGAGAAAAACTTATCAAGTTGGGGAAAAAGCAATGTATCCTCTTTCTCTTATCAAGTCTGTTCACACAAAACTGCACCATATTAAAAAATATATTTTGTTCCATTATTTCCTGGACCACTTTTTTTTATCATAGAAAGATTTGGACAGATGGTTAAAAAGATTGTATTTACAGTTGAACTTCTGCCGATTTGATTTTGTTTTTCTCAGTACTTTCAATATGTTTTGCTCATAGTTATTTTTTAGAACAATTGGTGAATTATAGGAATGTATGATAATTTGAAGTCCTTGTATTTATAGTTGGAAAAACAATTGTAGAAATTGAATTTTGAATTGTAACCAGGAAAAAAATTTGTCTACAAGCTTTAAAAAGTACAAGAAGAAAGTTTTTTCTTTTTGTCCCCTCCCCAATACTTTTATCATTATCTTTGTCGTAGTGACATTTGATATTGTGACCTATATTCTGATATATCATAAAAAATATATTCATTTAAATTAAAAATGTGTATACCATAATTACTTGTGTATAATGTTCACTTTTTTCCAGATTTTTAAGCGGAAAATCTGGGAGTGCATATTGTATATGAGAAATAACTCTTACCTTTTTTGCCATGTGTTGTTATATTCAGGATGGCATGATCAAATTAACTTATGTTTAACAAACACTTCTGTTTTATACTGCCACAGAGAAATAGCCATTGGAATGTGTATTTGTTACATTTTTGTGAACATGTCCTTGCCTTTGCTTTAAATTCTGTGTAAATTTTGCTTTGCAACAAAATACATAACTATATAAATTTTTATTTTTAGTCAATAGAAACTGGATAAAATGTTGAACTTACTATGAATTTAGCTGCAACAAATTCCATAAAGTTAATGCGTATTATACACCAGAGATGTCTTCCCCACCCCCAGAATTTCATAACTAAAAGTTAGGGGTGTGTATTATATACAAATAAATATGGTAATAGATGTGAGAAAATGGCACATTTGAAAAGTTGATTGTAATGGTACTACAGGGAAAGCAAACCAACGTTAATATTCAGTTGCAGCCTGTTTCTAACAAGACCACTACAAAGTCTGGCATACAATAAAAAAATTAGTATGTTTTCATATGATCCACATAACTTAATATATACACTAAATTTATAGGAATACAAATTGTTTTGTTTTCATTTCTACAAGATTTTAATCAATATTTCTAAATATAATTAAAATCTGTATATTGACAAATATTCATATATATGATCGAAGGTAATTTTAAAAAGCATACTTGCAGGTAATCAGTATTTAATTAAAAAAAAAAAAAGACAAACATCAAAATATGAATAAAATCACTCATACTTTGTTGATCAAATATTATCTAAAAGTATATTTTTCTCATTCACTTTTATCCTTTATCTTTAAAAGCTATTTGAGCAAAGTCTTATATATTTTATATTGAATTTTTTTTCAGGATGTTCTCCAAATTGATGAACCAGGGATCTCAATTTGTGATGGAAGGAGTCAAAAACTTAGTAGTCAAAAAACATGTAAGAATATTGTCATGTTTCTTCTTTTATACTTACAATATTATTAGTAATGTTCTGGATATGACACTAAACTGCATCTGATCTTCCAGATCTTATGGAAGTGTGGAATCACATTTTTAATTCCATTACTCTTAGGTCCACTCTAACCTAGATTAGGAGTTTTTATTAGGGTCTCATCTATGGCTCAAATAGATGTTTGAAAATCATTTCGTTTTAAATAGGAATACTTGATATCATATAACTGTGTGCAAACAAATGATTATATATTATAAAAAAACAAAAAAAATATGTCATGGAACATTGAAAATATAGTTATGATTATGATTAAACCTTTACAAATGAATCAAATTTTGGCATTAAATAACCCATACTGTTAAATAGACCAAACATTATTAAATATTATCACATTTGAAGCTTTCCTTTTGTCTCTTACTTTTTTAGATTGGAATCTTCATAGTGGTTTTAGTTGATGAGTAAAATGATTTCACCCATGGAGAAAATACCTTTTATATAATTACCATTTTATACAGAATGAAAATAACTTGTAACAGATTATTTGTAAGCAAGCACTTCTATAATCTATGTATTACAAAAATTTTTTTATATATATATAATCCATCAGAAACAGCATCATAATAAGATTTTTATCACAGCAATGCATTTAAAATGCTCTTTGTGAATAAACTAATTTCCAGTACGATTTGCAATAGAATGATAGATTTGTAATGAATATGTTTTTATTTATTAATGTTTTTGGTTATGATAGCTATAAAATGCTAATAAGAATCCTTCTTTTCTCCTTAAATAGAAGCATCAGTATCATCATCGATTAGTGTTACAATTGAAATCCAACAGGTTCATGTGTTGCCTAGTCAAATATTAATTGCCTCTAAATTAGTTACTATAATTGAAACATTTTTTGTGAAAATCATTTTCATTTCTTTTTATATTATCATATCAAAAAATTCATTGATCAAGACATAACTTGAAGTTTTATTGCAAAGGTAATATTAACTATATTCTTTCCACATTCATTTAGTTATTTGTGTTATTACTTATCTCTAAGATGAATGATTGAAAATTCACCTGCTCTAGTGCACAGATAATCACAGATAGAATGAGATAAAAAAAAGATATTTTCCTGGAATTTTAAGACTAAACTTTAATTTATTATGTCTAAAAGGATTTTAAAAAGATGTTATCTCGTAATTTACTAAATTTCTGTTTATACTGTTAAAGCTTTACCGTTTTTGATCCAAATTCAATGAAACTTTCTTTCAGGAATTGGCAGTAATATGCCTGCAAAGATTTTTTTACAAGATCTGACTCAGATTGGTTTTTAGCTGGGATCTGTTCCTCATACTCTGTTTTACTGTACCTCTCACTGTAAACAGAGGGAGTCCAACTTATAGCTCTTATCCACTCTTAATAAGTGTTACAGGAGACAGATGACTTCCTATAAGCACTCAGATCACAGTTTCTCAAACCTTTTAATTGATGCACCCTTTATAACCAAATTTAGTTTTCATCCGGCCCCAAAATTAATTAATTGAATATCAAATTACAAAACATAATGAATTTACCAGTGTTTAATACAGTTTGCATAAGAAAAGAAATAGTAAGCTATAAATGCCAATGCACCTTTATTTTTCAAATTATTTTTAATGGGAAGGATGGGTTTGGTAAGCACTGAGGAAACCGTGAATATTAAGTTGCAGGTTTGTGTGTTTAAGCTGCATATCAGTATTATCAATGTTATTTTGTGTTTGTTGAGTAAATAATGTTGATAGCTAAACCAAGATTCCACCATATACAAACTTGGAAAAGTTACTAAAGTAGACTCAGCAGTTGCACAAAGTTTGGGATATTAGTGTTTTCATTCAACTAGTGATATTCAGTTTCTTTAAATATGTACATAGTCTTCACTTTGAGATCAAAAGTCATTTCAATAAATTCTTTAAGAAAGATGTCTAAATTTGCACTTTCCACTTTAACATCATTTGTTCATTTAAATGACCGATGTGTTTTGAACTGGTTCTATGTGAATGACTTATCGTTTGTGGCCTTCCCACCCAATCAAGTATTCTGTTAGGTGTGTGATATCTGGCAACTAATCTACATTCTCCAGTGATTTTTGTTATGTTATAAAGGGATTTATATTTGCAAATTAGTAAATTCACCCCCTGTGGATTTCTATGCTTTTATTCACTATCGGAGATCTATACAGACCAATTAGAGAGTCCCTAACTTAGATCATCTCAGTCATGGCCATGTGTTGTGATAAGATGAAATTCATTTAATCTCTAAAATTGACTCTGCTTAAAAAAAAAAAGACTTAGAAACCTAATTTAAAGAAAAGAATAAAAATATGTTAATATTACCCTAACAAGTCTGTAAAATTAGATGTTTATTTGAAATATCAATTTTTAGGGGTTTTGAAATATAATCAGATCTGGATGAACCTGAATCCATCTCTGCTATACTTGGAGTAAACAAAACAGTGTATAAATAAGAGATCCTTTAAATACAATTAACTATAATAAAAGGAATTCTGCATCCTTTATTTTTAATAATGACTTCCTCACAACCCATATGTAATATGGGTGAGTTTGTATAACGAGAACATCATTTTCAGATAATTTATTTAGTTACTTTTATTGTTAATATCACTTGTATTAAAGAGTTATACAACCTTCTCATCAGGTCAGATTGGAAACATCTTTTTAATGTGGATGGTCACACAGGAATCAAGACTCATGCAATAGCTGGCACAAAAAATGCTTAGTCCTCTTGACATTCCTCTTTTGGGGTACCTCAGGTGCCTAGCAATAAACTTTGCTAAGTAGTATTGCCTCAGGAGAAGGCTCCTCCTGGCAGTGGCCCAGTCAACTAGGACTACTGTCTGCATCTCTTCAGAGGGGTAAGACTCCTCCAATGAGTGTCCTGCATATGACACTAAACAATCTGATGATGAGGCTTCAGTAATGTTGGAGCTTTGAAGAATATGGAGTACCCCTTTATTGTCATCATTCCCAGGTCCATTCTAGCCTGGAGTGGTAGCACTTGATAGGGTCTTATCTATGAGTCAAATAGAACTAAACTGTGCTTATGCTAAACAGAATTGTTTGAAATAGAAGTTTATATGTATAAAAATGGATTTGGCATTAAATAACCTACAATGGTTGATATGCCATACCCCGCCAGCACCAAGCAGTGAACTTACAATGGCCTACCAGCATGTGAATGTTAGGTGAGGATAGTCAAGTATTATTTATGTGTATCCATTGTGTCCAAAAAAAAGAAACCAAACTTTTTCAAAAACTAATTTATTTCTTTTTGTACATCTTAATGAGACTAGTTAAATTCAAAATGGGATCTTCCATTCTTGATTCATTATCTTTCATCATTTTTTTTTATAGCTCTTGAATGTGTTCTGGAAGTTATTTTGTATTATAGTGTGCTGGTTTTGTTGAATAAAGAGTCAGTTGATGATTTCTATAAATGCACTTTTTCAATGGTATCATTTTCTGTTGATCTGAAAGGTTGTCTAAATTTGAGATTCTTTTCTGGAAGTTTCCAGATTTGAAATATTGCTACCACTCAATTCTCCCTTTGTACATGTTGCAACATTTAAAAAAAATTTCCATGAAATTTTTATCTAATTATTCATTCTCTCTCCTGTAGATATTCACCCAAACCCTCTACTTTATGCAGGATGAGACAAAAGATCAATTTTAAGCAGAGTACTGCTAAACAGAATTCAGAGTTCCTTTACTAAACAGGTTAACTAAACCAAGGCTAAAGAACCCTGTTTGTCTTTCTATTTACCCATAGCTGAGGGAAGAACAGATGAATGTCCTGCATTTGGATTTGGGCCACCAATTTCTATTTTCTATGGTGTTAACTTGTGCTAATTGCACACCATTCTAACTCATGTAGCTTAGTACCAACATGATTTGATGGAGGGTTTTTTCTTTTTGATCAATGCTACACAACATTTCAGTCATGCACACACGAAAATGTCTCAGTGTTCCTCTGTTTTAAAAGTTTGGTTTCATTTTAGATACCCTTTGTATTGAAAAAATTGAGCTTTTGTGATTTTTATGAATGTTTGTTCTGACACTAGAATCTTCCTGTGACACGGATTGTTGATGCTCTGATGGAAATGAAATCCTTGCCAGAAGTTGAAGATTTCCGTTACTTTGATCCTAAATTACTCCGTGGAGATGGGTAAGTAATACTCTTTTTTTTTTCCTTTTCTTTTTTTCTAATGCAGTTATGAATTTTATAAATGTGTATCTTTATCGATTTGTTTGGTCTGAAAATATTAGTGTAAAACTGATGTATATTTTAGACAATCTGCAAAGAAAAAACATTATAGTGAAACAACTTTAGTCTATTGTCAACTCATGGTTTGTAAAGAACAACAAATGATAAAACAACAAGTTTATATAAATCTGATTATTTTCCATTCATTTTTGAAGATATAGCAAAAAAAAAAAAATGAAATGGCACCTATAATGGTGATGAGGACTGTATCTTCAGTACACATTGTTATACACAAATATGAGAGCTTCTATTACTCCATACTCACTGATAAATATTATCTGAAAATTTTGATTATTAAACTACTTCCTGAAAAAATCAGTCTTCAATCAAGAATATAAGTCTATAAACCTCACTTACAAATAGATTCCCACAAATACTCTTGGGTATTCAAACTTTCAGCAGATAACTACTGAATTCATACAACTATACCCAATTACCAAACAAAGTAGAACCTGAAATGATATACAAATCCTTCACAAATAACAACCATACCCAACAAAGAAGGAATAAAACAAAAAACATCTTTGGCATAAAATAATTTAAGGGTTGACTTATGATAAAATCCAAACAAACAAACTGGAATTCTGAAATCTATTATCATTATTCACACGTTTGAAATTGTATTTTCATCCCTGTTTTGCTTAATTAGTTCCTCTGAGATGTAATTTGTTTAGGTGAGTGGGAGGGGAGCAGAAGGCGTTATGGTTTTTGGCATGAGATGTTCTTGCTTGTAATAATAACATGTGAGTTGCCCTTAAAAAAATCAAGCTTCATATACCAAGTCATAGGAAATAAAATTGGCAACCAGAGTTCAAAACCTGGACAAAGCTGTTTGCATTTCACTTCAAGTTAATGCTCTTTGGAAAGGCAGGAATCCATTTGTTCTACCCTTTAGCCTTGGTTAGGCCACCAGTCTAGGTAAAGGAAAATTTTGAATTCAAACCAGCTGTACTCTGCTTAAAAATTGACTTAGTGTCACATCCTGCTTGTGGCAAAGTAGATCATCATAATTGTCTTAGACCAATCATAAAACACTGGCAAAGTTTCTTCTTTACACGTCTAATTGATATGGAGGAGGAAATAATTGTGGATTTTGCTTTATGAAACAAAAATGTCTTCTGCATATTAAAAACTCTATACTGTCTTTGCTTTTGCAATCTTTTATTAATTGGACATAGAGAGTTTTTCATTATACTAACTCTTCTATGTTACTTATTTTGTATTATGACACAAATTCAAAGTGAACAATGTGTAACCCTTCCAATGCATATATGTTCAGTTATACCTAAATTTGTGCCATCATCATGAATATAATTTTGTTGTTAAGTTTAATTTTTAGAAGTTGGATGGTTTCTACCTACCACAAATGTGAGTAATGTTCCATGCAGTTCAGTTTTCCATTAATAAAGGAGCTCCATCACAGACTTCAGTTGTCAGTCTACTATCAACAAGCTTGCTTTGTCATTCTCTAACATAATTAATAAGTTTGGGTAACATGTGACGTCTTGAATTTTTCAATTGGGCTACATATTTGGGTATTTCCCTTGTCTGTATATTTTTGTAATCCACTTCTATCTACATATTCTTGTATTCCACTTGTATCTAAATATTATTTTATTCCACTTGTCTGTATATTCTTGTATTCCACTTGTCTATATATTTTTGTAATCCACTTGTGTCTACATATTCTAGTATTCTATTTGTCTATATATTCATGTATTCCACTTGTGTCTACATATTCTTATATTCCACTTGTGTGTACATATTCTTGTATTCCACTTGTGTCTACATATTCTTGTATTCCACTTGTGTCTACATATTCTTGTATTCCACTTGTGTCTACATATTCATGTATTCTACTTGTGTCTACATATTCATGTATTCCACTTTTGTCTATATATTCTTATATTCCACTTGTGTGTACATATTCTTGTATTCCACTTGTGTCTACATATTTATGTATTCCACTTTTGTCTATATATTCTTGTATTCCACTTGTGTCTACATATTCTTGTATTCCACTTTTGTCTATATATTCATGTATTCCACTTTTGTCTACATATTCTTGTATTCCACTTTTGTCTATATATTCTTGTATTCCACTTTTGTCTATATATTCTTGTATTCCACTTTTGTCTATATATTCTTGTATTCCACTTTTGTCTATATATTCTTGTATTCCACTTTTTATCTATATATTCTTGTATTCCACTTGTGTTTACATATTCTTGTATATATATTCTTGTATTCCAAGGAAATAATGTTTTTTGTTTATACTCATCTACAAAACAAAATCATCATCTCTGTAATGGTCATAATTGTCTCTGAATTACATTATAATGAGAAATGTATTCATCTAATCTATTATCCCATCCCTGTATCAAGCAATTAAAAATCATGCTATTTCTGTGCTATTGTTATGTTGTCACTAATTTTATTATTAAATAGTGCAATAAAGAGTCCATTTTTGATGGACTTCGTATATCTGCAGATGTTAGGCATTGCTTAATTCATATAATATATTAGAGCCGTTCTTATTTTTATCAATTGATTATTTCAGTGTGTGTGCAGACTTCATTTTCTGTTTATGTTATATGTTACTGCACCTATAAAAATAACAGATGTATCTCATACTTTGCACTATTTAGTACAGAAGTGAAATTATGGTTACCTTTGGTGTTTCTTTGCTTTTCTTAATGAGGTTTGCTCACAGTTAATAAGTTTAAGAAGAGGATAGAATAAACAGATGAAGTATATTATTTTGGGAGTTTTGGAACCATTCCTTATAGTCTTTTAGATCTTGCTGAAAACTTGGCTTTATATATAAAGAATTCAGCAGAATTCCTAACATTTCTTTATGCATATATATATATATATATATATATATATATATATATACACACACATATGATTTGCTGAAATAGTCTTTGATATGTTCACTTTATACTGGGGCACTCCTTTAAAATAGCAATGTTTTATCAAGAGTAGACTTTCACATACTATTTTCTATATTTTGTGTAGGATGAAGTCTTCTATAATCTGCCCTTCCCTAAATGATTATTTACTGAGACACATAACTTATTGTAGAATAACAAACTTGTTTTGGTTGGGAGGTGATTGTAAGTGTCTGCTTGTGGCATATTTTAGTTGTTCTTACATTTTATTTTAAAATTTCTATTTCCTAATTAGTATTTCTTTTTAAGATAAAAATGTCTTTGACTTATTTTTAAATATTTTTTTAAAAGATTTGTATTAATTTTTCTTGTTTTGAATTGCAATTAAAACAACTAAAAGTTAAAAGACATTACTTGTAAAAATTACTAATAATACTGGTTGCTCATCACCCAGTCATAAAGGAAAAGAGTTTTATCATTGACTTGATGCTCTAGTTTATTTATAACTGAGCTAATGGCTTAAAGAAATAATGTTTTTATGCTTTTGCCATGAGTCTTGTATTAATGAGCACTTTTATGATGACCAATAGTGCAGCAAACACCATTTACTTTTAAAGTCACTTGGGTTTTAATAATTGCATAATAATATGAGGTATAAGCAAAAATTATGATGACTGAAGCTTTAAGAATTAAAATGAAGACATGTGAACAGAAGAGTAACTTATGTAATAAATGGATGATGCTTACATGAGTTAGTGTCAATTTGAAAGGAAAAAAATTATGAAACCAGTCTTGATACTTTTTAAAATGATTTTTGCTAAACACAAGATTGTGCAAGTGCAATAACCTCCATGCTAAACAGACCTGGCTCCATGCAATTTTTTCTTATTTTCTGAACTGAAGATTAATCTAAAGGGTCTGGATGACATTAAATAAAATATGATGCAGCTGCATCACACCATATATCAAAACTGGAAATTCAGAAGTGTTTCTATCAATAGATAACTTAATTTAATAAGTGTGTTTTGAAGAAAATGAATGTTTCTTTCGTTATTCATTTCTCTCTTGGTAAATACAGCTTCAATCTTGATGTTTTTTTTAAACGTGTATTTGTAGTAAGCAAGTTTGAACTCCAATTGCACTATTATGTTCACTTTTGGGGAAGGTATGAACCTCTTATTCTCTCAGCTATGGGTTAAATAGTACCATTTCTGTCCTTCTACCGGAATGGCTTTGGCACTAAATAACCCACAGAGGTTGATATGTCATTAAACAAAGAAACCAGACCAAACCAAACCAAATATGTTGTATTTAATTCTCATTTAAGATAATTCATGAAGCAATATGAAATTTGGAGTCGATAATGTGTGACATGATATAACATTTAGTTCCTGTGTAAAATATAAAGACTAATTTAAATAAACTAAAAACATTTTTGATAACAATTATCAAACACAATTTTGATAAATAACAAATGTATAAAATTAATTGAAATACATTTTCGCTAAAAAATTGAACTATCTAAATGAAAAACTTATTGTAATATTAAATATTATAATATTAAATATTTATGATAATTTCTTTAGAAACTAAAAGTAGTAAAACAGATTAGTGCAATTTATTTAGTTATATTTACTACTTGTAAATTGGTAACACTATTTATTTATTGTGTATATAGGGAAAACCAGGTAGGGGAAAAAACTGAATTTTAGTATAAAGTGTTTAAAGTCTTTGAATTGAAACCAATGAAGTTGTTAAAATAGATGAAACAGTTCATTTAAAATAAATATACTACTACTCCAAGGAGAAATTCTGGAATTGGCGGATGTTCATGTAGGCTTTTTATTTAGCAGTAAATAAACTAATAACAGATAAGACACAAAACTTTTTTCTTTAATAGCTGATCATTCTGGTTTTATAAAACATTCCTTAAACTAGATTAAATTATTTAAATTAATGGTATCATTTTCTTCCAAGCTATGCAAAAAGATGGAATGACTCAATGTTAAGGAAAAAAATTATAGAATTCACTGACAAAAAATATTAGGATTAATGCTTAGTTACCACTCCTTGAGTGGGTATTATATAGATATAAATTAATATGAATTTACAAGACTAATGATTCAGTTATTTTTTGAGTCATTGCATTTTTTATACTTTGTGTCTCTTGGTTGTTTTTACTGTTGAATTATACATCTGAGAATGATAATCATTTAAGAATTTTCGAATTGTCTGTGATTCTGATATTTTTGCAATTTTCATTTACCTTTGTTCTTTTTTTTTTTTTTCTCCAGATCAACTGTGACTCGAAACAAGTCACCATTCCAAGAAGTAAGTATGAACATACTTTCTGCTAATTTATTTATTATTCATGCTAACCATTTGAGAAATTATTGGAATTAACTATGATAGTAGTGTTTGAGTTGAAATTATTCTGTATTAATTAATTTTGACTGATATTATTCTTCATTTTTCTAATTCTATTTGCTTTTTATTGCAACTCACTCAGGTTATCATTTCTGTTACAGTGAGGAACAAAAAAAAATCAAATCTCTTAACACTACCAATGTGTGAAGTAATAACAAAATATATAGCATTGACCAATTGAAGATGGGGGTATTGGGTGGCTTTATAGGTGTTGTTTGGACTTTTGTGATACTAGCCTTGTTCTTATAGCTGAGTTGGTATGGCAACTGTTAGGTGGAACCCGTCTTCCCTAAGGCAGAAGTGGATGTAAGTTTAAATCTCATCAGCAGCTTGTTTTTTTTTTTTTTTTTTTAATCATGTGTATTGTTACTTGCTGTCATTGAAGTTACAACCTGAATAAGTTGTAATAAACAGTAACTAGAATTAGGAAGATGAAAGATAATATTAATCAAAATTATTAATGATAATGATTTACAGAGCTTCATCTAAAATTGAAAAAATATATATCATCTGTATTTATTTTCATGAATTTATTGCATAGTTATTATTCACTATATTTTGTATAAAAAATAATTGAACTGTTCATTTCCTTTGTGAATAAAGTATTTTAATTTCATGGTTAGATGCTGTTAGCTTTGCTTTGACAAAACCTTGGGTTTGATATGCTACTACAGATTTTTTAATACTTGTAAAAAGTTAGTGTTTTGGTGTTTTCGGCTTGACTGATGCTCTTTGGACTTGGTCTGTTTAATTAATTGACTATTTTTCAATTGATATTGTAGTGTATTTGCAATTTTTATTCATGTAATACAGATGCATTAACTTTTTTTTTTAGGCATATGTTTTTGTAATTGGAGGAGGTAATTACATAGAATACCAAAATTTACAGGATTATGCCAAGGTAAGAGAGAAAAAAAAGTTAAATTGTTTGTATTATGATAGAGTTTTCTTTGTTGGAAGAGTTCAACAGAAAGCTCTGATCTGTGGAAAATCTGTTGGCTTTCCGTGCCCTTTCTTTTTAAATTGATGTGTTTTAAGTCTTGAAAACAATTATCTAGCAGATACAGAAGAGTGCTCTCTTGTCTGCTTTGCTGTCATAACATCCCATTGATTATAGACTGTGCATTTTAATGCTTTTATTGGTACATTGTCATTTGGGCTCTTGTTGCTGGGGTTCAGATTGGCAGACACATTTTTTTTTTTTTTAATTTGGAATATTTGATGTTGCTAATTTGAACATGAAAATGGGAAGTAAATAATTTTAAGAACAATGCACAATAAATTCCAGGATCATTGGTGGCATCTAGCTGCTCACTTGACAAAATTGGATGTTTTTACTTGTCTAGTCGAATAACATTGATTTGTTTGGAAATTCAACTAAAGTTGTACATAGCAGTTAAAAGGCTAAGAAAGAAAATACATTTTTTTAAAAAACAATTTTGTGATAGTTGTGCATGTTTATGAAAATAGAAACTATTATTATATTTGTTTTATGTTGGGAAATCTATTTTAATGCAGTATTCATATTGTTTGT
Organism: Sepioteuthis lessoniana; assembly: GCA_963585895.1. Classification (NCBI taxonomy): domain Eukaryota; kingdom Metazoa; phylum Mollusca; class Cephalopoda; order Myopsida; family Loliginidae; genus Sepioteuthis; species Sepioteuthis lessoniana. Next base: position 83,401,332 of record OY757918.1, read on the forward strand.
AGATTTATGTGTGAGTGGATAATAATTATCATTTTATGGATGTGCAATCCTAAAAAAATATAAATATTCATGTGTATTTGTGAAAGATGTGTGTATAAACAGGTATTTTGAGTGTATGTGTGTACATATGTAAAAGTAAAGTTGGCAACTGTGGTTGAGGGTGTTCCTGAAGGCACCCTTTTCAATAGCTTCTACACCAAGATGGAAGAGAGGGTGCTTCTCCATTCCCATGATTGCTCCACTTAACCCTTGATACATACCTTATAATGCTGAGTGTTAAGGGTGGCATCAAGTACCATTTTTTTGAGTCTTTGGTATGACTCGACCTGGGATTGAACCCTGGTCTCCTAGACCATTGGTGAACACTCTACTCATGAGGCCATATGTAGGTGTGACATATCTGTGGGATATTTATACAGAGGTCAGTACCTATGATGATTTAATGTTATGATCACAGAATTTTGTCTTTGAGTCCCATAAAAAATTGTTATTTAATTTCTCTTGTTTTTTTTCTCTCATTTTTTCAAAACATTATTTTCCTTTTCAGTTTAAATCCAGTACAAACCCCAAAAGAATTGTGTATGGCTGTGGAGATCTAGTCAATGCCAACCAACTTCTTAAACAAGTAAGAACATTTATTTCATATTGTTCAATGTCCAGCTTTATCTAAAGAAAGGATTTTGATAAATTTAAAAAGAATTAATTTACACCCCAATTTAATTAAGTGTCAAGTATAAATCTATGTAGAATATTTTTATAACTAACACATTGCAAAATAGTTCTATTTTGTCTTTGTTATCAAACTTCAATTTTTCCATTGCTGTTCAAAAGAAAAAGATTTTTTTTTTTTACTAGACAAAAGTTTTGCAATATTTTGGTAACTTAGTTGCTTTATCCTTCAAGTTATAACAAAAACAGCCTAATATTCAAAGTAGAAGCCATTGTGTTGCACCATCTGAAGCCAACTTTCTTTCAGCTCTTTGATACCACGCAGAGAATAGTCTTTTATCTTCTGAGGCAAAGAACTCCTCCATTGAAGCTTCTATCACTTTTTTGTTGTTGAAGCATCTTGAGTCCATTAAATGACCTATTGATTGGAACAAGTAATAATCTGAGGGGGCTAGTCCAGACTATATGTTGGGTGTGGCATTAGTTTTGATTCCCTCAAGTTCCTGGAGTTTATTCTGGAAACTAGCATGTATGAAAATATTGCAAAACTTATGACTCACTCTAGTATACTAATTCCAAAAATTTTTAGAATTCTGTTGAAGTAGTTTATATTAATACATTGTTGCTACACTTGCTCTTAGTTTTTATATTTAACAATTTCTTAAATGGGAAATTTCTCTAAATTTAAGCACTGGATTTTAGAAGTAAATTTTTATTTTTTTTATTTTAAATGTTATATGTCATATGGTTGATTATTCTAATCTTTTTCCAACCATTGCATTCATTCTTTTTGTTGAATTTGCCGTATACTATTATACTAAACAAGTTTCTTCACAAATACAATGTATAGAGAAAGAGAGAACCTTTTTTTTATTTTATTTTTAAAAATTTTTTTAATAGAAAATAGTACTTCTATTGATAAAGAATCCACTCACAATGATTATTATCTTCAGATTATATTTCTTAAAGCTTTTATAGATACTACAAATTCAACATCTAAGACTTTATAAAAATAGGACTGAATCTTTTTCTCATAATGTAAGTTTAAGCATTTAGAATTGTTTGTAAAAATATTTATGAACGGAAGATAAAATTGAACCATTCTGAATATCTATTTTAATTTACTCAAACATAAAATTGATTTTGCTAGTTTATGGTAAATGATCACATATACAGATCACCATGTGTGTTTACATATTCCAGAATAAGAGTTGTTTCAAGTGTTCCCAGAGTCCCTATTAATACACTGTATATCCTCTTTGGGCATTAACACAGACTTCTCCTAGTGTTAGTATTATCACAAATCATGATTTGTGTAACAGTTATTGTAGTAGCTGTATGTATTTACAAGCCCCTCTGGCACCAGGATGTGACACAAAGTAAATTTTTAATTGGAGTACAGCAGGTTTAAATTAAGAGTTTTCCTTCTCCTAGATTGGTTACTTTGCCAAGACTAAAGAACGAAATTTGCTTTACTTATTTATTATTATATACCCTATTGATGAACATTAATGAATATGTCCCATTTCTCATAAATATGTTGGACATTATTGTGAGGGGGTGAAAATACACTAAGTAGTCACCACTAGCAGAATTTACCTTCTTCATGCCACAGGCAAGTATTGTATTTTGTTAATGTTATAAAGATTTCCATTTCATTTCCAACCTCCGTTTTGGTTATTTTTTATTCAGTAACCTTTTTGTTAGATTTCAACATTTACCCATAGCTGGGGGAAGAAGAGACGTCTTACTGTCCTTCTCAAGGACATTAGCACAACGTGAAACTCGAACAGCCTCATCCTAGTTTTGAACTCTGGTCCCCAATTCTATTTCCAATGACGATGACCATTACACTAACACCACCTCCCACAAACCAGCTGTAGTCTGCTTAAAAATTGACCTACACTTTGCAAAAGGGTTTCGGTGAATACATACCACATCACAAGATGACCAAAAACTTTAAAAATGTCTTATCAGCTTATCTCTTACCCATGCATACATTTACTGTATCCAGGTTAAAATCTACATCATCATAGAGGATATTTGAATTTTATTTTCCATCTGGTTAATTCATCTGGGGAAATGAAATTTTAATCAGAATTGCTATGATGCCAACTGTTCCCATCTTGTTGCTCAGTTTGGATTGAGCCATTTATCTCTCATTCTATATTTGTCCTTTTTCTAGTTTTTTTTTTTTCAACATTCTGCCAATCCATCCTAGTTTACATCTCTCTAATTTAATTGCTTGTATGAAGAAAGACCATTGTCTGCTGACCTCAATTCCACATAAGACATTTTCTGTTTAAAATCTGTTTGGCCCAACATGATGAGAACATTTTGAGCCTTTCAGGATCTAATCTTTAACTGCACCTCCATTCCTTCTGCTCCAACATCAGATGTCTGTTCTGCTCTGCAGGTTACCTACACATGCAGCTGCATATTTATAATTTCAGCTTTTTGCCAACAACCTCTTAGTGTAATTTTGCAGTTATCTTTTCACGGAAGATTATTAGTTTATTTTATTTTATTCATTTTTTTACTGAATCTTTTTCTGTCTTTTTTTCTATGTTTTTCTTGTTTATGTTAAGTATTGCTCTGATTTTTTCTGTTTCTAACATCAAACTGTCTTTTCAATTTGAAGTTGCTTTTTTGTTTGTTTATTTATATTCATTTATTTTTCTCCTGGGACAGAAATGTTCCACTTTTATTTTCATAGCTTTTTAAGCTACTCATCAAGTTATTGCCTGCTTCCCTTACATTATAGCTGCCTTAACTTTGCTCTCTCTCTCTCTTTACGATATTGCTTAGACTTTAATATATGAAGCCCATTTTTCAGCATGTGTGTGAATGAAGGATAAATGCAATCTTTTTGTCTGTCCATAAAGCAACAAAAGACCAACTGACTATGTTAGAATATCAAGTAATTCTGGTAATCAAACGTGTCTACTTTGCATCATTTCAGATTATCCTTGTGCAATGTGTATTATCTATAATCTTAGTGTCCTGGATAAAACTGTAAACTGTATCTTTTGGTGAGGCTCCAGTTTTGGAACTTTGAAGATTGTGAACTCTCAATTTTATTATCATTATTCCTAGGTCCACTTTGACCCAGTATGGTTGCACCTGATAGGGTCCCATCTAGTTGTCATATAGATCTATTTGAGATAATATAGTGTTTACCTGTTTAGATTATATATATTAAGATATATATATATATATATATATATATATGGTGTTTACCTGTGTATATATATATATATATATATATATATATATATATATATATATATATGGTGTTTACCTGTGTATATATATATATATATATATATATATATATATATATGGTGTTTACCTGTTTAAGATATATATATATTAAGATATTTTTAATGTAATAAAAAGTTACTTTCTCTACTGTGTAGAATTAAACTCTTCTTGTTTCCTTTATTTAAGATGATATTTTTGTTTTCTGTGTATGTCAAATTAATGTTTGATAAAGTCCACATTAGACAGAGTTTGGATTTTTTACTTCAGTACTGTATGAAATTGGTGACCATAATTGTTAAATTGACTTTGGCATGAAATAATCCATCAAAGGTTGAAATGCTGTAAAAATACCAACCAACTTAGGCACATGTCAAAGCAATTTGAAAATATGAGCTGTTGAGTAACTCTGTTGTCACATGTCATATCCTGGGTATGACTCTAAACTGCATCTAATAGTGAGGCTCCAGTTCTGGAGATTTAGAGAGTGTGGAGTATTCCATCAGTATCTCTACTCCCAGGTAGTACCTGTTAGTATCTCATCTATGGATGCTTAAACTGAATTATCAGTATTACATAACAATACTTGGAAACATTTGACTGTGTGCAAATGAATGAATAGTGTTAAATAGAATAATTAGTGTTAAATAGCAGTACTTGTAACCACTTCACTATCTGTAAACAAATGAGTAATAGTGAATAGAATTATTAGTTTGAGATAGCAATGATTAAAACTATTTAACTATGTAGAAACAAAAGCAATACTAGTGTGCAAACAAATTAGTTCTAACACATTTAAAAATGAAATTACCTACAAACTAATCTCTTACAATTCATGTATATCTATTTAAATGCATGCAAACAAATGACTGATGTTAAATTATTACTGTTTCATAGCAATACTTGAAACCATTTAACTGAGTGCAAAAAAATGACCTCAGGTTCATTTAAAAATATTATATATATGTGTGTTTATAAATCATATATATTTAATATGTATATGTAAAGAGGATTTAGCATTAAATAACAAACACTGGTTGATATGCCATAAAACCAAACCAAGCTAATACAACTTATTCATTACTATTTGACTGTTATAACCAATATTTTATATATGAGATAAAATTTCTCTTGAACACACATTATCCAAAATCTTAAGGAATTTAAATGGTACATATAAGCTGAATACGTAATTTTGTTGTTACTTTTATGACCACTTTAGTGTTATCCTTCTACTGTTGAGACTCCAGTTTTGAAGCTGTTGGAAATGTGGAGTCATCTCTTTTTTGTTATTACTCACCAGCTTGCTCTGATCCAGAGTGGTTGTACATGTTAACATCCCATCTATGAGTCAAAAAATGTAGTTGGAATTATCAGTATTAGATAAAAAAATGCTTGAAACCAACTAAAATTGTGTACAAATTATTTGTATAATTACTAAAAATTGTAATTCTTTACAAACGATTATTATTAATTACTTGAAATTATGTAATTACTTGCAGGAAAAGGGAAAAAAAAGTGGCTTTGGCATTAAATAATCCAACATGGGTTGATATTCTGTAAAATTAACATAGCCTAAATACTTTACAGGAAAAAAAATGGAAATCAAGTGTTGTAATTTTTTTCCACTGTTAAATTTCCTCAACTCTTGCTTTAGCACTCTGCATATATATTTCTCTTTCATTTTATATATATATATATATATATATATATATATTTCTCTCTTTCATTTTATATATGAGAGAGAGGCACATGCTGAAAGTAATTAAGATCTCATTTTCTTACTATTGTTTCATAACTATAAGTTTCATGTCTTCTTCAGAATAGAAGGAACAGTTATCAGAGGAAACTTTATTCAAATAAAATTTAAGAAGGGGAAGTCTTAATCACTTTTAGTTTTTATACTGCTTTGCTGGCCAGCATTTGAGCACTTTTTAATTTATCAAATGCTTTTTAAATGATTATTTATTCTTATCTGTTTACTATATATATATATATCTATATATTCCATGGATTAAATATATATATAATATATATTTATTTATTATCATTATTATTATAATAGCTCTATCATCGATATTGAGCACTCTCCATATTATATTGCACTTGGTTCGACACATAACCACATAGTGATTTACTGACGACCAACACTCTCATAATATAATATATATATATATATATATATATATATATATATATATATATATATATATATATGATCAATAGTGCTTGGTAACTGTTAGTTTTTCACCTGTGCATTCAGCAGACCAAGGCTGATGAATGATGCATATGCGAAAAGCTGACAGTTACTTAGGATAACATAGAGACATTGAGTTAACAGTGCTAACTTAAATACATAAGCTCTATTAATGACATTGATCACTCTTTATTTATACATATATAGCAAACTATAATAATCAATATACATATGTGTCTGTGTATATGTGTTTTTCTGAAATGTCTTAAACTATGAATAGAACATTACAATTGAATTTGTAAACATTTTCAAGACTTTTGTTTATTTTATTTTTCAGTTGGTTGCTTTGGGCCAGGAGATGCCATCATCTGGTAATGATTAACAGAAGAGGAAGAATTAATTCTTTATCAATATAAAATTCTCTTTATGACCAGAGGAGGGACATGTGATGGTGTGGAAAGTTGTTGGGAGACTGATGATAAAAAGTTATTCTTGTTTTGGGTTTTTGTTGAAAGTTGGCTGGAGAGAGGTTGAAAGTATTTTTCTCTTTCTCTCCATCCCTCTTTCTATCTCTTCTTCCCATACAAGGTGGATGGCAAAATTTTAAAAAAAGAAAAAGCAAAAGAAAAAAAGGGAATGTTTCATCAGATCAAGTGAAAAAGTAAAAAGAAAAAAAAAACATTAAATTTCCAAAACAATGGAGTTTTCAACCTTATTTTTCTTTAAAAATGTTCTATTTTTGATAATCTTTTTTTTTTGTTTTCATTTTTCTTAGTTGTTCTTGTGTGGTATAATGATTAACAAGCTAGACAAGCAGACCATTAGTAGTGAGTTTGAGTTTCATTGGGTGCACCATACTTCTGGCCTTGTGCCACAACTAAGCTTTAGTAAATAACATATATATATATATATATATATATATATATATATATATATATATATACATGCACTCATACACATTCAAATAATTTGTATGTAATAAAGATAGAGGGTAAAATGCATCTTGCTCATTCATCCACACTACTGTTCTTCTCGGAGAATAGCATTGGCATTAAATAACCTACAAAGGTTGATATGCCATTAAACAAAGAAACCAAACCAAACCAATCCTTCATCCACTCTCACTTGAAATTTAGTCAGTATTAAGACCTTAATTCAAAGCCAACAAATAGAAAAAAAATGAACAAAAGCTTAAGAATGTTTCATTGATTGACTCTTGTGTGTATGAAAATATCAATCTTAACTCACCATTAATATTTTTGACTAGTATTTTATCTTAATTAATTTTACTTGTTTATTTATCATAATCAGGCCATTGGCCTAATGAGTAGACTGTTCGGGATATGGTTTGGGATACCGGGGTTCAATCCCAAGTCGAGTCATACCAAAGACATCAAAAAATGGTACTTGATGCCACCTTGCTTAACACTCAGCATTATAAGGTATGTATCAAGGGTAAAGTGGAGCAATCCTGAGAATGGAGTAGCACCCTCCCTCACACATCAGTATAGTAGCTACTGAAAAGGGAGCCTTCGGGTCACCCTCAACTAAGGTTGCCAACTTTACTTATTTATCATAACTCAGGATATTACAGCCCAGTTGACTGGGGCTGTAGAATACACTGACTGCATCTCTTCAGAGGAGTAAGAACCGCCCCCCCCTCCTTTCAAAAACCATCTGATTGTGAGGCTTCAGTTTAGGGACTTTGGAGAATGTGGAGTACCTCTTCATTGCCATTGCTCCTAGGTCCACTTTGACCCTGAGTGGTAGCACCTAATTGGGTCCTATAGAACTCTGGTGTTTAAACTGTGTGCAAATAACTGACCCATGTGAAACTGAATTGTTAGAAATGGAACTTTTTGATCATTAGACTGTGTGTAAAGAAATGACTGATGTTTAATTGTTAGTGATATATAGCAATACTTAGAATCATTTAACTGTGCGCAAACAAATGAGTAATGTTGAATAGAATTATTAGTGTTAAATAGCAAGACTTTAAACTCTTTAGCTGTTTGCCTAGATTGAATCATTAGTATTACATTGTAACCATTTGACTGTGTGCTAATGAATGAATAAATTTGGATTGATTAGTGTTAAATAACAATACTTGTAACCGCTTAACTGTGTGTGAATAAATGATTAATATTGAATAGAATTATAAGTGTTAGACTGCAATAATTTAAACCGAATGTGTAGAAACAATAACAGTACTAGTGTGCAAACAAATTAGTTGTAACTCATTTAAAAATGAAATTAACTACAAACTATGTATACAAACAAATGACTGATGTTAAATTGTAACTTATATGGCAATACTTGAAATCATTTAACTGTGAAAAAAAAAAAGATCTCAGGCTTGTTTAAAAATGTTATCAACAAAATGTGTTTACAAATCATATATATTTAATATATATGTATGAAAAGTATTTGGCATCAAATAACTTACAATGGTTGATATGCCATAAAACCCATCCAAACCAGGTTATTGTTTCTATGACTATGAGAAACAGTGTATCAAACAAGGAATATATCTTCTCTTTTTTTTTGTCTTTAAGAGACCTGGTTATCCATACTAGTTACTTTACCAGTAAAGCCACAAGAGCAATTAGTATTGCAAAAATCTTAATCGCTTATAATTCACTCCTTACTTAGACTCTGATATGTCAGTGCCAAGTTTATTGTTATTCTTTTTACGTTTGCATAATATTAATAGGTTATATTTTGAATTTTCATATGAAGCATTTTCAATAATTATTAAATAAGAATAAATAAAATATCGCTCCTAAAGTTTGTACTTCACAATGTGTCAACATTTAAGAGTTCTTATTCAGCTTATTGACTAAACAAACAAAAAAATGTTCTCCTACCTCTTTGAAACCATAAACAATATTGGAATGCACAAGTAAAGCTAATTGATTATTGGATTCCTAATCAATCATTAAAGATAAGTAACAATGTGTTTTTTCACTATCTAAGAGGTATTGACTGTTTAGAAATAAAAACAGTTATCACTTAAGATTTATATTATTTATGGGGTGAATACCAACAAATAAAATTGCCAAATTCAGCATTGCTGGAAGTTCTGTACAGTCCCCTTCACAATATTTTCAAAAAGATGACATGCATCATCAAATAGATGTATATGGAACAGTTTTTACCAAAAAATATTTGATATGTGCATAGAAGCACATTCATATGTGTATATATATATATATATATACACACACACACACACATTTGTAGTGTAGTGGTTACCCTTATAGGAAATGAATACAGTAATCCAAGTTCAAATCCTGGATAAGGTTGTTGGCATTTCATATAGCTCTAATACCCTTGGGAAAGGTATGAATCTGACTATTTTTCCTCCAGCTCTGGGTAAATAGTAAGATAGACTGGGCTCTTTAACCTTAGTATTGCAACCAGTCTAGGAGAAGGAAAACTCTGAATTCAAACCAGCTAAACTCCACTTAAAAAATTGACCTAGTGTCACATCCTGCTTGTATGGAGCATTTGGTAAATATATATGTATGTGTAATATAGACATCTTATATGTATGTGTGTGGGTGCAATATATTCATGTTTTTTATGAATGTGTGTAATATATACATATTTTACATGTGTGTGAGTGTATGTGTAATATATACATGTTATATATATATAAAGCATGGAAAGGTACACTTTGTAGTCAAGATAGACACTTTGATAAAAAGTAGTTTTAGGCATTTTTGTACTGACCAGATATTTGCTAATTAACAGTAACATGAGTCATTGTGAGTAGAGAGTGATTTTGTAGGTTTATTTGAAAAAAAAAAGTCTTGCTTGTTTTATAGTCATTGTCAGTACAAGATCAAATGTTATGCTTGACTCATATAGATATTAATGTGTCAGAAATGTTCTTTGGAACATTACTATGATAACTTCCTTTTGTTCTTATTCACCTTCACTTTTTGGAATAGTTTCAGATTGGCTTCTGGGACACAGAAAGCTGAGCTTCCTTTAAAAGACTCAAGTTTTCTTTTTAAAACATTTTCTGCATTTATTGAATTTGATATATTTTTCTTCTATAGATGTCTTGAGCTTCTTTAAAAAAAATCATGATGATAATATTAATCAAGATATTATGTAAATTTTGAAATGAGTCGTTACAGTTTGATTATTTATTCAAACTAGCATCTTTATTTGGTGATTCAGGTGATTGTTTTATTTCAAAGCTTGAGTTATATTCATATAATATTTCATTATTGATAAATGTTGAAGTATTGAAATTTATGACTACTAAATAGGGAAGATGTTGAAATTGTTATAAGTGTAAGGCTACCAGATGAGAACATTCACCTGAAGAAGGCTAGAGAATTAGCCAGCTGAAATGTTATCTTTAAAGTTACTAAAATTATAAACAAGTTTGAATATGCTGACTACATCCTCTGCTGATGGTTAAGACCTCCACCACACACGCAAAGAGATGTTTTGGATATAACACTAAACTGTATGTGTTGGTGAGGTTCCAATTTTAGAGCTCTGGGGAGTGTTGAGTATCCCTTTATTATTGCCATTAAGTTAATTAAGTGTTAGTACTTGTTAGGATCCCATCTATGGGTCAAATAGATCCGTTTAAAAATTATTAGTATTTGATAGGAATGCTTGAAGTGATATAATTGCGAATGAATTATCAGTATTAGAGAGGAATACGTGAAATCACGTAACTGTGTAAATTATTTGTATTAGATAGGAATACTTGATATATTACTGTTTGCCATTAAATGGTTAGAGACAAATAATTAAAAAAAAGTGCAATGGAACATTGTGTTAGAATTCTTGTTGCTATTTTGAGCTTTTGTTCAAAGAACCCAATGTTGGTAATCCAAAAGATACGTCTTTCTGACAGAAACTTCTACCAGCAATTGAGTATCTGAGGATAGTTGCTTCTGATTTTAAATGCTTTTAGTCTCCATCTTTGATTGGCCTATTTTTATTGGAAGATCCTGCTGCTGGTGGGAAAGTTCATAAATACGAACAATGATCCTCTGGACAGCTTATACCTCAACATAATCCAACACATTGAAAATATAGTTATGATTACAATCAAAGATTTAGAAATTAATCAAATATCTACATTAAATTACTCATTGAGAGTTGATGTGCCATCAAACAAAACAGACCAAACTTTTTAAATGGTTTTAATTGTTGGCATAAATTCTATTTTCTAGTTTAGTAATTGTGAAGACAAACTCTGTTCAATATTAGAATGAGGTAGTCTTAAAGATTCAACATTTGTAAACAGCACAATATCAATTTAAAGCAGCCATTGGCAACCTTTTCTGACCTGCGGGTTTTATGAGGTATGTTCATCATGAATTAGGCCAAACCCACAAAAAGAAAAACAAAAAAAAAAAATTAACAAACAATGAACATCAAAATGAAACTGTTTTTAATGAAAATTCATATAAACCATATTTTAAAAAATTTTCTGAGAGAAAGTGTGAGTAGATGAGATCACAAAATGAAAGAGATAATAATAAAAAAGTTGGTATAATCATAGATTAGTGGTGCAATATAGAAAGCAGGAGTTGCATGTGGGCCTAAGGTTACCTATGTTTGATTTAAACAGTAAGGCTACAAGATTTATAGGTGTGCTGAGTTTAATGGTTATTGTCATAGGAAATGGAATTAGAAACCCGAGTTCAAATCCTAGATAAAGCTGTTTGCATTTCACTTTGTGCTAATGCCCTTGAGAACAGAATGAATCCATATTTTCTGTCTCCACCTATAGGTAAATAGGATAGACTTCATTATTTTGCAGTGATAAGGCAACTCTACAAAACAGCAGCTGTATGGCTACTTATCTCATCTCAAAAAACCATTCAAATAAGATGAACAAGATATGTGGGGCACAGCTTGAAAAGCAAGGACAAACTCATAAGTGACATTCTTTTATGGACCCCTACACATGGATGTGTCAGTGTTGGCCAACTAGCAAGAACTTACTGTATGGACACTGGATGTAGTTTGCCAGGAGGGATGGATGGAGAGAGATAGGGAAATCTGTGTTGTTAGTGCGACTTGATGATAATGATTAAGACAAACAGTTTAGAAGAAAGAAAACTGAATTCAAACCAGCTATCTCAAAATTGACCTTATGTCACTTCTTGATGGAGGTGTTGGGTAAATACATGTAAGATTAGATATTTCCTGAAAAATGCTGCAGAATAGCTGAAATGAATTTAAAAAAAAGATTATAATAATAATCTGATTAGCTTTGACATACTTTCTAAAGTAACAATATCGTTAAGTGTCATTAAACACCTATATATTTTAGGAGATGCCTCTGGTATAATGGTTACAGTTGTAAGAAATGGAGACAGTAATGTGAGTTCAAAGCCTGGACAAGGCTGTTGCATTTCACATAACACTAATAACCTTGGGAAAGGTATAAATCCAATTATTCTCCCTTCAGCTATGGGTAGACTGAGCTCTTTAACCTTGGTATGACAACCAGTCTAGGAGAAGGAAAACTGAATTCAAACCTGTTAAACTCTGCTAAAAAATTGACCTTGTGTCACATCCCGCTTGTGTGGAACGGTTTGGTAAATATAATTTATGGGCTGGTTTTGATCTAAAAACAAAAACTGAATAAATATATGAATTAAAATTTGTTTCATAAATTATATTCTTTCCATTTTTTCCTGTTGGCTTATGAACAAATATATGGATAGAATATGTGATAGAATCAAAAAGAAATAAAAACATGAATAACATGGAATGTTTAAAAAAAAGTTAAAATTTCTATAGGAGTTCCTTTATATTAGGATTTTAAAAGTATCCATCTGTTCACCAGTCTTGTCAACATTATTGGAATTTTCCCAATCAGGTGGTTTCCATGATATCAATTCTGCTTTTCTAGTAAAGATACTCCCAAAGAAGAATTAACATTTTTTTTTAATCACCTTAAGGAAATTCCAAGAATCTCTTGACTAGGATTGTGAACATGGTGGAAACTATTTGAAATTATATCATAAAGGTGCTCCCATAAGGGTGTTAATATTTATTTTCTTAATCACCTTATATTTATTATGTACAGTTTTTCTTGTGAGAGGTCAGATAAATATTTTAGAAAATTAAGTTCTTGCAAGTGAAATTTATGTAATAATAAATATATAAACACTCTACAAAATTATGTCCGTAGCCATATTAATGATGGTGATTTTGTGGAAAAAATGTTACAGTGTTTGCACAATTAATTCAATATCTTGATAAAAGTACGTCTCTAGTATTGCAAGATAGTAAACATAACAACAGAACAGCCTTAGCCGTTTTAAGAGAACATTGTCAAAAAGCAAGCCAAAAGTTATTTCCTTATATAAAGAATTAATGCCTCTGTTTAAAAGTACAGATGCCTAGTCAGCTGGGACTGTTGATTATGTCAACTGCATTTTTGCAGAGGAGTAAACATACACACACATACACCAACAAGTGTCCAGGATATGATACTAAACCCTCTGGTTTCTGTTAGAAATAAAACTGTTTGATCATTTAACTGTGTGTAATGACTGATGTTTGATTGAATTGTTAGTGATACATAACGATACTTGAAACCATTTAACTGTGTGCTAAAAAAAATGAGCTCGGACTTGTTTAAAAATGTTAACAGCAAAATGTGTTTACAAATATTATGTAGTCAATATATGTAGAAAGAGGATTTGACATCAAATAACCTACAATGGTTGATATGCCATAAAACCCAACCAAACCAAATCTTATATATTTAATATAAATGTACAAAGAGGATTTAGCATTAAATAACCCACAATGGTTGATATGCCATAAAAGCTAACCCAACCAAACCATATATATATTTAATGCATATGTATAAATAGGATCTGGCATTAAATAACCAACAATGGTTGATATGCCATAAAACTGAACCCAACCCAACCAAACCCTTATTACTGCAGAGACCATTATGGATTATATGATCTGGGCAGAAAAAGCTATCACATTATTAAGTATTATATTACTTGATATAACAAGATGGTGAGTTTAGGAAAAAGTGATATTGGATGTAGTTGTTAGTTGGTTTTAATATGAGTCAGTGGCTATAATAGTCCTGAAAATTGTGGCATTCACAATTTTTGGTGAAATGAAAACCTAACAATAACATTCCTCTACGTTTTTGAGAAAATAAACACATTGTAATAAAAGTACACATTCTCAAGAACATCATGTTAGTAGACATTAAAGAATTAAGGATTGGTTTATTTAACCCTTTGCTATTTAAAGTAGAGTCAAGTCATTTTGTTTCCTTTTTTATATTGTTTTTCCCAAGAGCAAATACAGGATGTCTTATTTCCTTCCAGTGTAGGATATAAAGATCAGGTAAAATTCATATGAAAACAAATTTATTCTCAATACTGGTTGTTTCAGAAAAAACTCATGTCATTTAGTAATTCTTCTTCAAATAATCTCAAGTTTTAGCAGTATGTGTAAAAAAATAACACAAAATTCTATATTTAATGTTTAAATCGAATCCGGAAGTAGTCAGCAGAAACCGGATGAGGTAAAAATGGTATTATATAGTAGAGGAGTGTGAAATGCCCTGTTTTTCATTGGCTGTTATTGAAGGACAGATGTCTATAAGAACGGCCGAAGTCCGGCCTTACTATCTTATTGCTTTGGCGGAGGCACGAGCGTAGCACGTTGCGATCAAGGAGGCGGCTTGGCTCTTCCAGAGTCATGCCGGGGTTGCTGTCGGAGCCGATATGATGCAAAAAAAACCCGAAATCGTCGATGAAGACAGTGCATCATTGAGGACCTACCTTGATGCATCTAAGATGTATGATTGAAATGGAAATGCTTTTTCTTTTCCAGTAAATGGTATTTTGATACCTGAAAAGGAAAAATATAAGACATAGGATTTTGAGTAGTTTCTACACATGGTGTTAAAATTTGAAATTATTTGAACAAGAATTTATCAAATTATTAGATTATGAAATGGTATTAGTTTTTTTTAAAACCCTATATACATCTCAAGTGATGTCAAATTTTGGAAACTCACTGTATTTACTTGCTGAATGGGAAAATATAAAATCTTTTCAAAGAAATATTGATACATTTTTAAAAAATTCACTGAACGTATTTGGTATTTCCTTTTTTTTCTTAAATAATAAAATATTTGAAGTATGAAGGTGTTTTAGACTGACATTGTGAAGAAGGAAACCTGATATTTATTCAAGATACTCTGCATATTGTAATAGATTGATTATTGTAAAGTATAGCTCAAATCTTGCCTTCATATTAAAAGCCAGAACAAAGTCCATGTCTGTTTAATTGAACTACTATAAATGTAATCCTCGGTCCACTATGACTCGAAGATAGTCATACCTGTTAGGGTCTCATTTATGAGTAAAACAGATCTCTGAAAATTATTCTTATTCATGTTTTGTAAACGGTCCTACGTTTACAAAACAATTTTTTTCAGAACCAACTGCATGAAAAAAGGTAAATATGAACATACAATAAATGTAATTTCTTAATCACTTGGTAGAAAATAACCCAAGATGGGTTGACATGACATTAAAATGGATCACTCATATATAGATGTGTAGTCTGAAGTTTTGGAATGAAGTATTGTCATAATTCCATGAAATATTCAAACAAGTATCTTATCTTTCTTGTTTTTATACATTTTTAATGTTGACCACTTTCGACTTTCTTTATATCGGTTTAAAGTTATTGTTATCTTATAAGATTGTTGGGTGCAACATTGACGTTAGGAAAATTGGAGAACATAATAATGGAAACAATAATGATTTAAAAAAATTGATGTTAATCTAATTCTGGTCATATTAGATATATTTGTATTCAAGTTTCTTACAAGTGTTGTTCAATATCAATTCTTGGTGAGTATTAGTTGGTGGTTGTAGTCGAGTGTGACCCAAAGGCTCCAATTTCAATAGCTTCTCTCCCTGAGGTGTAGAGATGGGCACAACTCTTTTTCTTGGATTGCAGCACTTTATTCTTGATCCATGCCTTATAATGCTGAGTGTTAAGTAAGGCGGCGCATCAAGTATCATTTTTTGGTATGACTCGACCTGGGACTAAACCCCAGTTTACCGGGCCATTGGCGAACATTCTACCCACTAGGCCAATGAATACTTAATTCATCCTATTTCTTTTGCTGTTTATTGTAATTCTCAAATCACCATTCTATAATCGTTTATAAGCAATACTAATAAGAAATATTAACGATGCTTCATATATGAAATTGGAATACAAGGAGAGGAGATCTAAAGGTATAGTATATTTGACAGAAAATACAACTGATACAAAGAGCACAATAACACTGTTTAATAGAGAATATTTTACTTATAAAGTACGATATAAAAAAGAAAAATTATATAGTCACCGTCATTGTATCTGCATTTTCATCATATAGTGCTGTTTTTTATGGGTGCATTGTGTCGGATTAGTTTTATACAAATCCTGTATAAAAGTAAAGTTGGCGAATTTAGTCGAGGGTGACCTGAAGGCTCCCTTTTCAATAGCAACTATTCCGAGGTGTAGGGGAGGACGCTACTTCATTCCCTGGATTGCTCCACTTTACCCTTGATCCTCACCTTATAATGCTGAGTGCTAAGCAAGGCGGCATCAAGTACCATTTTTTTGAGTCAACCTGGGATTGAACCCCAGTCTTCTGGACCATTGGCAAACGCTCTACTCATTAGGTCAATAGTCTGGTATGTATAATGTGCTCATAAGAATTGGCACTAGTAAAAGGGACCAACTTTTTCACGCCAATGATAATTTATCAGGAAAATGTTTGCATCGTCTTTCATTGACAAGATTTGTATAAATGATTAAGGCTACTTTTGGGGGTAGCAGTGGGGAGAGTAGCTGTTGACAGCTATGTTAAAAGTGGCTTGTCATACACGTCACCAACCCCACTACTGAAATGTGTTACCCATGACCTAACTGCTCAGACCTACTGCTTGGTTTTTCTAAATATTCAGCAAGCACTGATTAATGCCAGTGGGTGCAATTTTTTTCTGAATGGAGAAATTCAATGATTCTACTGCGTTCGTGTCAGACGCCATATTGCCAGCTGCTATTTGTAATAAGGCAAAATAAATTATCGGCTATTGACGAGAAAGTTCAACCTCTACTGTTATGCCACCATCATCTGTCTCTGACATTGAGGGACTATATAATAAAACAGGAAACATTATTTTTGGAATCTCACTCTTACGAGTTTGACATGCAGATGCTTGTTCATCGCTGGCGAAAATGCTCAAATGACTGTATGGAAAAATAGTTTTTTGTAAGTGAAAATTTGCTTTATCCAACAGTGGTGTTGTAGTTTCCGCATCTGTTGTAGTTGTTATGGAAATAAATTAGAGGCATTACTTTTGGAGTGTCATTAGTATTATCTTTAATACAACTTGTGTAAAATGGGAATAAAGAATATGGCTGCTTGGTTAAATTTATATGACTTTCCTACTGGTTGACCTTTGTTGTCTAATCAGTAGATAAAAATACTTGAAACCATTTTTCTAATTTACTTAGCTTTTATTTTGCTTAGAGGTGACACAAGGCCGTATGAATGGGGAACCCAATGAAACTCGAACTCACTCGGGAAGGTTAGCTAGAACCCGACTAGAAACCATTTAATTATATGCAAACAAATTATTAATATTAAATAGAAGTATTCGTGTTAGATTGAAATATTTGAAACCATTTAACTGTGTACAAACAAATGATCAATATTAAATAGAATTATTTGTGTTAGATAGGAATGCTTGAGACCCTTGAACTGTGCGCAAACAAATGGTTGATGTAATTAACTGTGTGCTAACGAATGATTAATATTGATTATAATTATTTGTATTTGATAGGAATATTTGAAACTACCTATATGCAAACAAAGGATTAATATTAAATAGAATTATTAATGTTAGATAAGAATACTAGAATCTATTTAACTGTATGCAAAAAAATTATTAATGTTGAATAGAATTATTAGTATTAGATTGGAACGCTCGAAACCATTCAACTGTGTGCAAACAAATGAGCTCTAACTCGTTTATAAATGTTACCTACAAAATATTCACTTAAAAATCACGCACACACACATACATATATATATTTATGCTTTGGCATTAAATAACCGGCAAGAGTTGATGTGCCATAAAACAACCACCAAATCGTCTTACCGGTAAGGCTGATATCATAAAAAAAAGTAGGTTCCTGTGATAGTGAATGTATGTTCAAATCTTACTGGAATCTTATTCTTTATTTATTTCTAATATGCCATTACTTGCAAAGGATCGTAAAGTGTCTGGAAAATGCAACTAAGAGTGAGATAAAATAAAGGTTTACAAAGTAAAAATGCCGTTGTTAATATGATGGTCTCACAAGCTTATCGATCGATCGATCAATATGTCTGGTGTCAGAGTCGGACTTTCACCTACTGATATTTGAAACGCTTCTCGGAAATATATATAATTTTTCATGAGTTAGTGTTAAATAAAAACACTAATGATAAGTATGTTTTAAAAAAATGATTTTTTTGCGGGGGGGGGTCGCCCTCGACAATGGTTGCCAACAGCTAATCATTATTAGTTATTTGAAACCAGACTGCTGTGTGCTAGTTATTCGTATTAGATAGAAATACTTGATAAATAGAATTACTAATGCTGAATAGCAATGTTTGAAACCATTTAACTGTGTGCTAACAAATGATTGATTTTAAATAGAATTATTAGTGTTAGCGATTCTTGAAATGATTTCTAACTCGTTTAAAAATAAAGTTACTAACTATTCGCTTCCAACAAATATATAAATTTTAAGATGAATAGGTCCACAAAGAAACTCATTTTTAATGACGTCTGGCGGTGTCAACTTTGATTTATATACATTTCATTTAAATCAAACACAACAACGCTAGACGTCATTAAACGCTCTCTGACGACAGCAAAAAAGCAGGAAACACGTGTCGGAGTTAAATAAATAATTTGAAAAAATAAATCTCTTTGTCGACCTATTCATTTAAAAATATTTTACTTTCTTCTCTCTTTGGACCAATAAAAAAGAAAAAAATATACATATAAACAGGCTTTGGCATTAAATAATAATTCAGTGTTGATATGCCATTAAACCAAATAAGCTAACCTTACATTCATTTTGAATTTGCGAATTTAAATTCTATTAGTTACGTTTTGTAATGATACGACTTTCAGCTGATTATTGTTACAAACCCTTTTTTGATAAAAGCTCCTTTTTCCCGTAAGTAACTGTCCCCTGGGTCCAAATTTGGCATCCTTTCATGAAACCTTTAGGAGATGTACTTAGTATAACGTTTATCATCGTAGGAAATGGAATCGGTGACCCATGTTTAAACACTGGCTGTTTCCGTTTCGCTTCGCGCTAATTCTCTTGAGAAAAGCAGAAATCCGTCTGTTTTCCACCAGCTACCGGTAATTAGTTGCGCAGAATAGGTTCATTGACTTTTGGCAACGAATCTAGGAGAAGGAAAACTGAATTCACCTAGCTTTACTCAGCTTAAAAAATTGACCTTATGTTACATCCTCTTGTGGTGGAAGGTTTGGGTAAATATATAAATGAAACTGTTTGGTTGTCCCAAATGTAAAAACTTTTCCAAATCAATTATAGAGATTTTTGAAATCTAACTAAATTTGGATATGTGAATTTGAAAAAGTATAAATAAGATTGCTAGTTTAAGCCTAAGACTTGAACAAATTTATGTAAGACAAGTTTTCTGTTGAGGGTTTTATTCCCCCTTCTGCGCAAATCGGTTTCTATTTATGGGATCCCATTTCTCCAGATGCAAAAGAGAATGAAACGTATCTGGGTGATCTTGGTTCTAAGAATTTTAGAGAAGGAACGTTCACCTTTTCTACCCTAAAACAAGCTGCAGAATTATGTGTGCCCACTTAAAAAAAGAAGACATTAAAACTGGCTTTTAAAATTCTTTTTTTATTCAACTTAAAACATTGATTTTATTTATTGCATCAACCTCAACCAAAATCAAGACGAAAAACATTGCGATGAAATAGGATGGTAGGCGTACATCACGAGTCCTTAAACCTGGTGGCCCAGTCGGCTGGGGATGCAGAATACACCGACTGCATTCTTGCAGAGGGGTAAGACTCCTCCAAAAAAATCTGATGGTGAGGCTCCATTAATGCTGGAGCTTTGAGGAATGCTGAGTACCCCTTTATCACTATCGTTCCCAGGTCCACTCTGTACCGGTGTGATAACACCTGATTGGGTCCTATCTATGGGTTAAATAGAACTGTGTAATTATGCTAAACTGAATTGTTTGAAATAGAACTGTTTTAGGAATCATGTTTTAGTTTGTTCCCTAGTTTGCCCAGACTAAAAAGGCGTTTGTGCCAACGTAGCTAGTTTGCTAGCTAAGACAGATTCTAAGTCTAATTATGAGAACCAGTCACAATGTGGGCTATGCCAGTTGCGACATGCTGAAACTGTAAAACCTTACTAACTAGGACAAATATTTCATGCTTTGCTCCATAATTTGATCTGATTGTATTATTTAAGTCTTACGCATGGTTGTTATGCAATAAAACAATTTTATTGCTGAAAATAAAATCAATATTTAGTTTTATTGTATTTGTGTCGCCAGGAGTTTCATCGACAGTGGTAAAATCGCCAAAGTAACAATCCAAGTTAATATAATTATTCGAACTTGTTATATTTTTTGTGAACTTTTGATATGTTCCTATTTACCCAACCCCCTCCGCTCGGGCAGGATATGACACAAGGTCAATTTTTTAAGCGGAGTTTAACAGGTTTAAATTCAGAGTTTTCCTTCTCCTAGACTAGTTCCCTCTCCAAGGCTGATAGAACCCAGTCTGTCCTACTATTTACCCATAGCTGGAGGGAGAATAATTGAATTCATACCTTTCCCAAGGGTATTAGTGCTATGTGAAATGCAATCAGTCTCGTCCAGGATTTGAACTTGTGCTGCCGTGTCCATGTCCTACGACGATAGCCATTACACCACGGGAACTTTTGATATGTTATGCGGTACTTGTTGGTCAACCAAACACATTTTAAAAAAATTATGATGTAAATTTGTCCTCGCTCAGCTGTATATTCTTCCTAGATTGTCTGTTAACCAATGTCACTCCCAACGTTTTGTTTTTTTAAGATGCTTGGCTGCCGGTTTTGGTTGAAACTGTATAAACAACAGGTCAGCTCCAAAGAAAAAAAAGAAAAAGAAGCAAACGGATCCGAGAATACTCTTGTCGTCTTTTGTCACTCTTTGACCAGTTCTTATGTGGAAGAGGGACGGCGCGGGAAACATTTCGTTCTTCAGCCTAAATAGACTCTAAATATCGCAATATGAATGGCGAATAAAGCACTTGGGCGTTAATCAGTTTATTATCCCATTCTGTTCAACGGCCAACCAACTACTGGTCTCTCGAAATGCCACTACTTTATCCAGCTCCTGACTGTTCTCTTGAATATATAGGGAGGGAGTCCCCGTGGGTTAGTGGTCAACGTTCTTGACTGCTACATCGTAGTAAGTCGCGCTATAACGTTAGTTTTCGGACTTATACCTGTGAGAAAGATATGAATCTCCTTATCCTCCCTGATATGGGTTAATAGTACCACTGCTGTTTTTCTACAAGGATGTCTTTGGGATTAAATAAACCACAAAGGTTAATATACCATTAGACAAAAGAAACCAAACTAAACCAAACCTTGAATAAATGAAACTTTGACTTTCAGAAAAGAAAGCCGCTTTTCTTTCGAGGATCAGCCAGTTACCAAAATACATTCAACCAATGAGATCCTGGACTAATGAATTCTGACAGTACTAGCGCTGAATACTTTAGCTCATTAAGGACATCGAAAAATCCTTCTCTTTCTATTTTATTGTCAATTGAAATTTGTCGAGCTCTTTAATTTGTTTAGCTATCTATTTGATACTACGATATACAGACATTCATATAAACGCTACGCCTATACCCACACACAGCCATAGACATGCTCGCAAGCATATACATATACGTCATGTCTATGCCTGCACACACTCATACAGATATGTTCGCATCCACATACATACATACATACATACATACATATATACATGTACGCTACGCTTATATGTATGTATGAATACTCACACAGATACCTTCCCAATCGGCTGGGGCTGTAGAATACGCCGACTGCTGTAGCACTATGTGGGTAGGCCGCCAAAGCAGACGAGTCTGTTTTGGCGCGAAACCAGACAAAGGATTCTTGGACATGAAATCTCGCCGTATCCGGAAGTGGTAAGGGGACGCGAATGAGAGTTGACGACGCGACCGAGCAGAGAGGGCAGTTGCGGCTGGACAGCAGAGAGGCGAACAGCAGAGGGTTGGCGTGGAAGAACGGACAGGGGCAGTCAACACCAGACACCGGAGCAGAGAGGCGAGGCAGCATGGGATAGGGTCCAGCGAGAGTGAGTCAAGATGAGTCTGATTCCAGTAGCATTGTGGAATTTTCGCTAGTAACTCACGCTAGCGATAGTCCGCACATGCATATAGTGTTGCAATACCTCTTTTCTGCTCTTGGTTAACCCCAAGCTTTGTTCGTGTTTGTTCGTTTGTCCTTCTATTTTCTCCGTTCCCTCGATCGTATTCTTGTGTAGGTAAAGAAATGTGCGTTACCCCCTCAGCCACTAGTTGATCACCGGCCGGCGTAAGAAAAAGACATGGTTAGAAGAAAGTTAACGTGTGTGGGGGCGAGAGGGGGTAACGTTTACACTGCATCTCTGCAGAGGTGTAAGAACCCCTCCACAACGAGTGTCCTGCCCAATGCTGAGACTCCAGTCCTGGAGTTTTAGAGAATGTGGAATACCCCTTCATTGCCATTACTCCCACGGAGGTGCCCGTGGTGTAATGGTTATCGTCGTAGGAAATGGACACGGCGACACGAATTCAAATCCTGGACGAGGCTGATTGCATTTCACATAGCACTAATACCCTTGGGAAAGGTATGAATCCAATTATTCTCCCTCCAGCTATGGGTAAATAGTTGGACAGACTTGTGTTCTTCAGCCTTGGTGAGGCAACTAGTCTAGGAGAAGGAAAACTCTGAATTCAAACCTGTTAAACTCCGCTTAAAAATTGACCTTGTGTCATATCCTGCTCGAGCGGAGGGGGTGGTAAATAGGATTGCCATTACTCCCAGGCACCCTCTGACCCTGAGTGGTAGTATTTGTTAGGGTACCATCTATGGGTCAAATAGAACTGTTTATTAATATTAAATTGAATTATTTGTATTAGATAACAATACCTGAAACCATTTAAATCTATGCAAACAAATGAGCCCCCGCTCGTTTAAAAAATGTTACCTACAAAATATTAACATTAAAAAAAATCATATTTATACAGGATTTGGCATTAAATAACCATCAAAGGTTGATATGCCATTAAACCAAATTTCCTAAATTACAGATACGTTCGCTCTTATATGCATTATTGGACCTAAATGTGTGCATCTCGAGACAGAACAGCTTAGTGTGTCATATCTGACTAAGAGGTAAATATCAAAAACACGTCAAATATAATAGAAAGAACTGTTAAACTCAATTTGCGCAAGTTGAACATGAGAAAATTCCTTGGTATGATTAGTATATGCAAATGATATGATACCATGTTTAGTTATAAATGTTAGGGATAATGATAGTTGATAAAGTGGCTAAGAAATATGACTAAAAAGCAAAATGTCTTTTTTAAAAGGAAGACAGCTATGTTGCTGTCGCTGAGTGCAGGTTGACCAAGTGCAAAATAGCGTATGTGTAACCTGAGGGTGTGAATGACCACAAAGAATGAAGATATCATGCACTTGGGTAGGAAATCGATTTTTGGCTTCTAGTGGAAGAGATCGATTGATAAGTGCAGCGTCATGTGATTGGAGTGGAAGTGAATGAGAAAGTTGGCTATTTGTCCTGAGCTATGATTGGTGTGTGTGTGTGTGTGTGTGTGTGTGCGTGTGTGTGTGCAAAGGTTTCCTGCGTAAAACAGGTTTTAACAGTGTATTCTCGTTTGGTTGGGTTTTATGGCATATCAACCATTGTTGGTTATTTAATGCCAAATCCTGTTTTTACGTATATATTAAATGTATTATTTGTAAACACATTTTGTAGATACACATAATTAAATGAACCAACAGTTCTATTTCTAATAATTCAATTTAGCATAAGTCAACAAAGTTAAATGGTTCCAAGTATTAGTATGTATCACTAACAATTCAATTTAGCATAAGTCACTAGTTAACGCACAGTTTAAATGTCAAACAGTTCTATTTGACCCATAGCTAGGACCCTATCAGATGCTACCGCTCCGAGTCAGAGTGGAGCTGGGAGTGATGGTAATGAAGGAGTATGCATTCCCCAAAGCGCCACATTACTAGAGCTTCATCATCAGATTGTTTAGTATCATATCCAGGACACTCTTTAAAGGTGGGGTCTTATCCTTCGCAGAGATGCAGTCAGTGTATTTCATAGCCCTAGCTAACTGGTCTGAGTATATTCTAGTTAAAAAAAAAAAACATGCTTATAAATTTTGCGTCTAAAGTACCAAATCCACTAGTTTTTACTTCTTACTGGAGATGTTACGATATGCTGACATTTCTTTTTTTATTTTTGCTTCTTTAGGCTATGTGCTGCAAGAAAATGTTTGTTTCACGTTTTAAAAGTGCGAATTATACACTAAAAAATTCAATAATAAAATAAAAACAGATTAATTAGAGAAAAGAGGCGCGCCTAGATTAACGGTTATTGTATGAAATAGACTCGACGACCCGTAGCTGTTTGCATTTCACTTCACGTTATTGCTCTTGGGAAAACATGAATCTATCTTTCTACCCCAGCTATGAGTAAATAGTAGGACAGGCTTGTTCTTTAGACTTGGTTCGGCAACAAGTCTAGGAGAAGGAAAATTCTGTCACATCATACCTATGGCTGGTTTTTGGATAAATTCAGAAAATAATAATGATTATCATAAAAAATAATAAAAAAGGGTTTCATTACCACAATATTTACTTTAACATTTTTTCAACTCCTAAATTGTACAAATTCATTTCCCTCAAATTTAAGTGTAATTGAATATTTATGAACTGATTAATTCCAAATAATTGTCAATAATTGCTGTTATTAATCTTTGCTCAAAAGTTGTAATAAGTTTAATTTGCCTTGCTATGGTCTACATATTACATTCATAGTTGATTATCGGTCAGCTAAATTCTTTGGAAGTCAATCAATTGTGTTAAACACAGAGAAAAATAATTTCAGTGCAGTTTTTTTTCTCCTTTCGTGGCTATTTCGCGAGTTGATTGCCTCTTTTCCATTCAATGGAATGTCTTTCTATATGCGTGTAATATTTAAAGTGAAAATTTTCACAACAGACCAACAATCCATCAACAGAATTCTTGGGGGTGATCCCATTCGACAAAAAGAAAACGTAGTTGATTTTTTTCTTTTCAAGATTCCATAAATGTTTTAAAACGAGCGTACAATGAACGTCAGTGGTAGGAAAGATGGTGACTGACTTATTTATAGCTTAGTTTGGCTCAAGGTCATAGTAGTGGAGAATTTAGTGAGGGTAGAACACACTTTACTAGCGAATTAGTTTGAGAGAACTTCGCATTGCATGACAGTGGTCACCCTGGGGATTGAGGTAGTCATATACTAAGTTTAGTTTAGCGCAAGGCAAAAAGTATGGGGCACTCAGTGAGAATCGAACTCACTAAGTGATCTTCTAGTTTAGCTACCTAACCATTATACCACGTGAGCTGCTCTAAAGTATAAGCGTAGTTTAGATGTAACACAGGACCACAAGTATGGATCACCTTGTGAAGATCGAAATCCTTACTCGGAGGCGAAATTAGTGCAACGGTTATCGTCGTAGGAAACGGAATCGGCGAATCAATTCAAATCCTGGACGAGGCGGCGTTTTGTTTCGTGCTAATGTCCAAGGGAAAAGGCATGAATCGGTCTGTTCTCCCCTAAGATATGTGTAAATATTTGAACAGCCTAGGTTATTTAACTTTGGTTGGGCAACCAGTCTAGGAGAAGAAAAACAATGAATTTAAACCAACTGTACTCCACTTCAGAATTGACACTGTGTCACATGGAGGAGTTTGGTAAATGCATATAGAAATAAGAAAAAAGTGGATTGATTTTTTTAGTTTTTATACTGACGCCTTTCCATCTATAAATATAAATAAATCGCATCTATTTTGGTATGGACTTATAACACGGAAAAGAGATGTCATTTTGCATTAAAACTGTTCATAAACTTTAATATGAAAAAGTTTAGTTTTTGATTTTTACTGATTAAATGATATGATTTAATAATTAAAGATTAATCGATTTGTAAAACTCTTCACTTGACTTGGAGATAAGCAGTCAAGTGGCATACCTACTACGCTTCTCATTGTCTGCCTATTCATTCGGTCTTGTGCCACATCGAAGCAAAAGAACTTCGTAGATTACTACTACGCTACTGTGCTTCTGTTTGAACGACACAATGAAATTAATTTAGAAAGATTGAGTTAGTTAGAGCGGATAGATACGACCGTGATTCTAGCCAGAGGACCGGAGAACCACATTTTGATCCTAGATAGAGCACACAAATACTCTGATCCTTGGTAGAAGTCAGAGCCAT
Organism: Sepioteuthis lessoniana; assembly: GCA_963585895.1. Taxonomy (NCBI): domain Eukaryota; kingdom Metazoa; phylum Mollusca; class Cephalopoda; order Myopsida; family Loliginidae; genus Sepioteuthis; species Sepioteuthis lessoniana. The sequence continues at coordinate 83,428,155 of OY757918.1, forward strand.
TCATTGATAAACCTGTTATTTTGACGGGTCTCTGTGCAAGCAGATTATCGTGTGTGTATTTTCTCGGATCTCAAAAATTAGTTAATTTTCATAAGTCTACGTTGTGAGATAATTACTTGGTAAAGAATTAGGTTCAAGCAATGACAAACCATTGTTACAACTATTAGCGGACAGTAAATTCCCTTCGCATAGTACAATGGTTTGTTAGAATTATGGTAGCAGACTACGGTTACCGACAGTTGACTGGGGCTGCTGAATACACCGACGGCATCTCTGCTGAAGAGTAAGACCCTACCAACAAGTGTCCTGGATATGATACTGAACAATCTGATAGTGAGGCTCCATTTCTGTTGCTTTGAGGGATATGGAGTACCCATTGCCATTACCCCCAGGTCCCCCCTGAACCGGAGTGATAGCACCTGACAGGGTTCTATCTACTGGTCAAATAGAAGTGTTTGCGCATTTAACTGTGTGCAAACAAATGACTGATCTTAAATAGAATTGTTATATATTACATAGCGATATTTGGAACCATGTAATCATGTGCAAACAAATAAGCTCTGGCTCGTTTAAAAATGTTATCTACAAAATATGCGTTTACAAATTACATATTTAATATATCTATAAACGACATTTGGCATTAAATGACCCATAAGGGTTGATATGCTTTTAATCCAACCAGCCAACCTACCAACAAGTGTCCTGGATATGACACTAAACAATCTGATGGTGTGGCACCAGTCCTGGTGCTTTGAGGGATATGGAGTACCTATTCATTGCTATTACCCCCAGCCACCCACAAACCAGAGTGATAGCATCTGATAGGGTCCCATCTACTGGTCAAATAGAAGGGTTTGAGAATTTAACTGTGTGCAAACAAGTGACTGATCTTAAATAGAATTGTTATATATTACATAGCGATATTTGGAACCATGTAACCATGTGCAAACAAATAAGCTCTGGCTCGTTTAAAAATGTTATCGACAAAATATGTTTACAAATCACATATCTAATATATGTATAAACGACATTTGGCATTAAATGACCTACAAGAGTTGACATGCCTTTAAGCCAACAAGCCAACCTGTATTTACTACGTTAGATAATTACTGGGCGCTTCGAATTTCTGACCTTGTGCCATGCTTAGTAACTGATAACTATTATGGAACACACATAGTAATTGTTTTTTATTATTTCTTTATGAAATGAGTAATTTGGTCTCTTTGGCCGACATTATTTCTAATGTTATTGTTCAATATTGAACAAGTCCTGGCGGCAACACTCCACAAGTCACCAACTATACGGCCACCTGCCTCCCATCACGAAAACTATCCAAGTTAGACGAACCAGACATGCAGGACACTGCTGGAGAAGCAGGGACGAGCTCATAAGTGATTTACTCCTATGGACCCCCACACGTGGCCGGGCAAAAGCAGGACGATCAGCTGGAACAATCATTCAGCAGCTATGTGAGGATACGGGATGTAGCGCTGAAGACCTACCAGAGGCGATGAACGATAGGGAGAAGTGGCGAGAGAGGGTCAGGTATATCCGTGCTAGCGGCACGACATGATAATGATGATTTCTAATGTGAATGTTGCCTTATATAAGTGATTCTCAACTTTCCTTCTTTTGTTGATGGCCTGTTTTTAACTTGTAATTTACCTATGTGACCCCTTCATAGCCATTATTAGAAAATAAAATGGACACGGCGACACGAGTTCAAATTTTGGACGAGACTGATTGCATTTCACATAGCACTAATACCCTTGGGAAAGAAATGAATCCAATTATTCTCCCTCCAGCTATGGGTAAATAGTAGGACAGACTGAATTCTTCAGCCTTGGCGAGGCAACTAGTCTAGAAGAAAAAATCTGAATTCAAACCTGTTAAACTCCGCTTAAAAATTGACCTTGTGTCATATCCTGCCCGAGCGGAGGGGTTGGTAAATAGGATTAGAAAATAAAATACGCATTGCAGCCAATTCTGTTACTCCCTAATATTTCACATAGCTCCCCAGAAATATGACCATGACCCCATGAGAGGCCCACCCTGTTGGTGGGGTTTACAGTACGCTAACTGTATCTCCTGAAGGGGGATAAAACTCCTGCAAAGGAGTATCCGGTTCATGACGCTAAACTGCGTCTGATTATGAGACTCTAGTTCTGGTAAGTGTCGAGTAACCCTACAGTGCCATTACTCCCAGGTCCACTCTGACTTGAAGTGGTAGTACCTGTTAGGGTCCCATCTGTGAATCTAATAGATGTGTGTGAAAATGATTAGTATTTGATAGGAATACTTGATACCACGTAATTGCAAGTTATTTGTATTACTAATACTAACTTGAAACCATATAATTGTTTACTGAGGTTTATTTTTAATTGCTTGATAACGTATAATTGTTTGCAAAGAAATTATTATTATCAAATAGAACTAATCAATTGAAACCATATAATTATTAGTATTAGATAGGAATACTTGAAACCATACAACTATGAGCAAATTATTAGTATTAGATAGGAATTCTTCATATCATATATCTGTGTGCAAAAAAACCTCTTAAGAAACGACTATGCAAAAAGTAATGAATGTATAATGAACTTGTATTTTTAACTCTTGGCATAGAAAGCCTAGAGGAATATACATACTGTTAAAATCAATTAATCAACCGAGGGAGGCATATGTGTAATTTCTGTCGGTAAGAATTGTACGAGGCCAAGCTTAAGCGAGATGGGATAAAACTAAAATCCTATCTTTATAAATAAGTCTTAAAAAGACATCTTAACATTACCAAACAAATAATTTAAAGAACCTCTTCAAAAACTCCAAACCAGAGGAAATCTTAAGCTTTCTAAAAGAAATCAATCTCTTCATAAAAATCTAGTCAAATAAAATAAAACAACTAAAACTCGTACCTTAAAACCTAAAACATGCATAAAAGACAAAAGCAATTTAACCCTTCTGGCATTAAATGACCCACAGAGGTTGATATGCCGTTAAACAAAACTCAAACTCAAACTATAAAGACATCTTTAGTCGCGTTGAGGAACCTTGTAGGTCTTCTTTTTTTTTTTTTTAAAAAAAGAAAAATTTACTGGCATTTTAAAATAAATATTTCTTAAAAAATGACATTTCTGGAAGAAGTCCCAGCTACTGATTATATACTTTCAGAAATGTCATTTTCATATATATATATATATATATATATATATATATATATATATATATATATATATATATATATATTTATTTATTGTAGAGGTTTATGGTTCTTACTAGCTCACTTTGTGAGTTAATAGAGGACCAAATATTGCAGTATTATTAAAGTGCTCTGTCTGACGAAAGCATAAAGCATGAAACGCAGGGTCACAAACATTACCATGTAATATATATATATATATATATATATATATATATATATATATATATATATATATATAACTCACCATTCATTCGTCAGATTTACTCTACAATTCATTGTTTATTTATTGAGATGTTGTTCGGTGAACATTCTAATTTCAATTATTTATATAACACAACAAGAGTCGATCAAAATCTTCAAAGTCTCACCTAGAAAAAAAGAGTCATAGATGAACATTTTGTTGTGGCAACACGCTACCCACTTCTAATAAAACTAGAAAAACTAATTAAGAGTTTTGTCTTAATTTCTGCGCCTTTGAGGCCCATACGAAAGCGATTGATGTATGAGGAATTTAAAATCTTGGTGTACTTTAGAACTCTATGGACGGTCCTCGCATATATATATATATGAATATATATAATGGTAGGAAGACACAGAATTAAAACTTTCAATTGCAATTAGTAGATTCACACTTTTGCGATCAGGCAATATTACTTTCTGAAGAATTACAAGTGTTATGTAATTCATTAAAATCAAAACAAAAAACTAATAAATAAATAAGTAAAATTTGAAAAAAAAAAAAAGAATTGATATTTAATTGCTCCTCCTCGAGCTTTTATGACTTAATTTTTTCAGGCGTGGATTTCATTAATTTAATGTCATATTTTTGGCCAAAATAGTCCCAACTTTCCTGAATAGTAGTGAATAAATCTTTGGTGGATAGAGTCTTTCTCATGGTCCCGTTTTTAAAATGTCCACGACGAATTTAAAAAATTACAAGATCATTCCATAATTTTTCCTTCAATACTGAGATATTCCATATCATTTTCCTCTGCATTGCTTGGAAAAAAATTATACCATTAATTTAAATAATCTAATTTCATTTGCTTAAAGAATGTTTAAAATAATGAGAATGATCAGCCATTAAAGAGAAAAAAAATTGCATCTTATTTGTTGCCAGTTTATTTTCAGCTAGATAAAAAAACCCCCCAAAACAGAACAATAACAACAAAAAAAACCAGTGTTAGTTCCATAATCTTTGCCAGGGGTGATACATATAATAGTCATGTTCTGTCAGTAGCACTTATATTAATTCCTAGTTTCAGACAATTTCATTTCCGCTCAAATTTAATGCATAACATTGAGGGCTGAATCTTTTTCAGACAAATTAAGTAATTTATTTAGTGATTCAGTGCTTAATAATATTTTTCTACTGTCAGAAATATTTAGTTTACCGGTGCAGAAAAAAGGAAAACACTGAAACTGTCGACTCAGCAGATAGAAATACGAAACGCTGGAAATTTCACCTCAGCTATTTCAGGTTCAAGTTTAATCGGCGGTGAAATACAATTTTTATTCGATTCATTTTTTTTCTCCTGAAGAATTTCCTGTCGACTTGTCTGCTGTAATAGTTAGCAGGCCATTGTTAGTGAGTTCGAAACTCACTTGTTACTCTGTACCTCTGGCTTTGTACTTAAGTTAAGCTAATTAAATCGACACTGTAAGAGTTTCCCATGTCACTATAATTGTAGTCATAGCTTAATTCAATTTTTTTTATAAGGCAACAAGTACAAGGCCCTTTGGGAGGATTGAACTTATTGCTTGTACGTCCCACCAACGCACGAATGTGGCACAAGGCCGTTTTTAAGGTGGGTCCGGTCGCAGGGCCGAAGCCCACACGCGTCCGGCGAGGTCAAAAATACCTTCTGCCTAGTTGGCATTCCCCTTTTTAGGGGCGCCTCAAGCGCAGAGACAATAAACCCAACCCCGAAGCGGGTAAAAGCCTGGGGAGATGGCCTCCTGAGGCCGGATGAACTCTCCAGTGCCGAGGCACACCCGGCAAAACCGCCCAGAGGTAAGACAGCCTACCGAATGCAACCCAACAACTGGAGAGGAAAGGCCACACACAAACGCCCTAGAGCGTCAGCGGGGACCTCGTACTGTGTCATGAAGTACGGTATAAAAAACGAATCGATTAAAAAAAAAGTAATGTTTTAGATTTTTAAATTTGAAATTTAAACAAAAATGTTTGGTTGGTTGTTTTTTTTGTTTTACAGAATGTCAACTCTAGTTGGGTTATTTGGTACCGAAGTCAGTTTTGCTATTGTGGTTTCGATTAATAAAATGGTACAAAAATTTATATTCACAATGATTTTAAACAGGTAAACACTTGATTATCTCAGACAGATTTATTTAACCCCTATAATGGATCCAAACAGGTACTACCTCTCCGAGACAGAGTGGACCTGGGAGTAACGGCAACAAAGGGGTGGCCCACACTTAGTCAGAATCTCCTGATGTCTTGAGTATAACGCTAAATTGCATTTAGTGATAAAGCAACAGTTCTAGGGTCTTGGAGAAATATTCAAATATATACTCTCCTTCTTTGGAGAGAAACATAGTCAGGGTTCAGGCATAAATTACCAAGTTTTACGAAAATATTAGTCACGAAAATTGTTCTGGCGCGTGCCATAGAAAAAGTATTTTGCGAGTTGCATTCTGAATCAGAGTCGTTGTATCTATTAGGGTTCCATCTATGTGTCAAATAGATCATATTCGATATGCAAAAAAGAAGAAAAAACAAACAAAAAACAACTAATCAACAAAAAATAACAAAACAAACCAAAACAAAACACCCCCCTTAAAAACAACTATCCGAAGCGTAAATAAGAACATACAGTGAACACGATTCCTTAACCGAAAGGCATAAAAATAACCCTAGACGGGCTAACATGCCGTTAAAATCAATGAATCACTCAATTAAACAACAAACCTCGGGCTTTGCGACTTTTTTCCAACTTGATCCTTAAACTAAGAATTAATCTTAAGGGTAAGAGTGTTGAGGACGTGGAGGACGTTAAAAGAAGTGTGATGGCGCAGCTTTGCACTATATCAAGAGAGTTTCAGAAGTGCTTCGATCAATGAAAAACTCGTTGGAATAGGGATGCTGAATGCCAATGGGGACTATTTTGAAGAAAATTAACATTTCGTTCATTGTTCATTTCTGTCTTGGTAATTTACAACTTTGGTTTTAATATTTTTTGGACACACTTCTCATGTGTAATCGTAAGGGCAAATGAAAAGTTTTAACCTATATGTTTAGTGAATTCTACCCATAATATCACGGGAGGCATAAACTGCTAGTTTATTTGATTTAGTTAGAACCGTGGACATTTTTTATATGAATGCATAGCTCAAAGGATGCTGCAACATTAGGAGATTTAGATGTTTCTCCTCTTCCTTTCACTCTCTCCTCTCAAACTGAAACGCCGCTTCTTCGTCTCCGTTGTTGATTTGCATAGGTGCCACATTTTCACAGCATAGCAAGTCTTTAAGTGAGTGCAAATTGAAGAGTTAGTCTTCCTGCAGAGATTCACACAAGCAGAAATGCAGAGTGTTGATTGGTTGAAGACCCCCCATTCTTCACCAAAAAAAAAAAAAAAAAAAAAAAAGCTGTCGGGGGAGTGGAGAGGAAATTTCGATGAAACCTGAACAGTGTTTATTTTGCAATCTGGAGGCGGAAACTAGTCGCCATAGCAATAGATGATAGCTAACTATAAAGCTCGTGCGCAGGCGTGGTTTCTTTGATGTCACAACCACTTCTTTATCTCTTCCTCTCTCCACCACTTTATTTTTTCTCTTTCGTTTTTGAGAGAGAGAGAGAGAGAGAGAGGAGGGGGGATGAAACGTAAAAGGAAAGAATATAAGGGAGAGAAACAAAGAGGATAAATCAAGAAAGAAAAACGAGAGAAGAGAAAAAAGAGAAGGATGTGAGAATTATAGGAGAGAGAGAGAGAGAGAGAGAGAGAGAGAGAGAGAGGAGGGATGACAAAAAAGAGCTAGAGGAAAGCAGAGTAGAGGGATAAAAAAGGAAAAGGAGAAAGGAAAGAAGAAGAAAAGACAGATGAGAGGTAGAAAATAAGGAGATAAGTTGGTTAAAAAAGAGGAGAACGGGATGATAAAGGAAGGAGAAAAATTTGGAAGGAAGAAAAAAAGAAGAGAAAGATAAAACAAAATGAGAAGGAAAGAAAGAGAACAATTTTGAGGGAACGAGAAAATGAGCCAAGAAAGAAAAAGAAAATCTAATATGAAAATAATTGGATTTGGAATAAAATATGTATTTGAGACATCAACCTTTGACACAAGGCCATGATTCAATGTCAATTTGCAAAATAAATAAGGCAACTAGGTTTTACTGCAGACATTAGGGAATGCAATGGGAAAGAACGGGTCTCTCAGGAGGTATCAGTGTATGCATCAAAATAAAGGAAAGAAAAGATGAAAATATTAACGCATGAATATTGAAATAGATAATTTATCTGGGGTGAAAATTTATTTATATGTCTATTAATAGTCTGAAAAATATGACGTTCAATATCTAAATTCTTATTCTCCAAATTCCCGTCTGAGTCTGAAATGCATTTTATGTGATGAGAAATTGTCCTAAGAAAGCGCTGTCTCTTCTCGGCTTTAATGACACTTTTTTTTTACAAGAAACAATTATCTAAATGATAAATTTACTAAGTATTTCAACGATTTATCAACGGCTAAAAAAAAAGTATTAATTTCATGAAAATAGTCAAAGTTTAAAAATAAAGTTAAAGAAAGCAGTATCCGTATAAACTCGAGTATCATCCGATACTATCCGGGACTATTTGACGACTTTCCTACTGGAAATTGTCGGGGTACCTGTTGGCCTAGGCCTAGCCTTGTGAAACTTTCGACACATACAAGGTTTATAGTTTGCGTATGATACAAGCCCCTAATATTAGATTAAAATTTAGGTCTTAGATAGTCGCTATTTAATCGTTGAATTTATTGCAAAAGAAATGAAGCCAGACACAATTGCAGAGTTTTTAATTCTACCTATTTGCAAATCTATTGTACGAACAAGAATATGAAAATGAAATTAATAAAATTCTGTGATCTTATAGTACCATACATAACCAGGCGCAGTTGTCAGAGGAGTGAGTCCCTGTGGCGTAGTGGCTAACGTACCAGACTGTAACATCGTGGTAAGCGAGTTTGAACTCGAGTCGCGCTATGACGTTAATTTTCGGACTAATCGAGGGTTCAATCCCAGGTCGAGTTTTACCAAAGACTCAAAAATAGTACTTGACGCCTCCTTACTTAACATCCAACATTAAAAGATACGTATCGAGGGTAAAGTGTAGCAATCCCGGAAAAGGCGTGGCACCCTCCCCTACACCTCGGTGTTGTAGCTTCTGAAAAAGGAGCCTGCGGGTCGCGCTCGATTACGGTCTCCAACTTTACTTTTACTCTTGGTAAAGGTATCATCATCATCATGTTATGCCGCCAGCACAGATATCCTTGACCCTTTCTCGCCACTCCCCCCTATTGTTCATCGATTCTGGCAGGTCCTTAGGGCTACATCCCGTATCCTCACAGAGCTGCTGTATGTAGGTTCGAGCTGGTCGCCCTGCTTTTGCTCGGCCATGTGAGGGGTCCATAGGAGAACATCACTTATGAGCTCGTTCCTGCTTCTCCTGCTGTGCCCTGCATGTCTGGTTCGTCTAACTTTAACTAGTTCGTCTAACGTTTTCATGATGGGAGGTAGGTGGCCGTACAGCTGTTGCTTTGTGGGATGTTGCTTCCAGGACTTGTTCAAAATTGCTCGCAGCATTCTTGAGTAGTTGCCGTCAAGCTTTTTCTCCATCTGTTTAGTTAGCGTCCATCTAGTGCATCCATATAGCAGTATCGACACGACCGCTGCTTGGAAGAAACTGCGTTTCATTTTATCGGTCAGGTTTGACTTCCATATGACCGATAGCCTATCTATAGCTGTCCATGCCTTTATTAGTCGCGTGTCGATGTGTTTTTCGGTTGATGAGACACTGCTTCCTAGGTAGGTGAATTTGTAAATTAATTTCTGAGAGCTACCGCCTAGTGTGGAAATGTCGCCTGTTTGATTAAAGCACATGTATTCCGTTTTGTATGCATTGACATGGAGGCCAATGCTTGTGGCGGCTCGTTCCAAACTATGCAGTAGTGTTTTGGCTTGTGGGGGTGCATTTGCCAGAATCGTTATGTCATCGACGAAGTCGGCGTCGGTAATTGTTTTTGCGGGGTACCTGCTGCTTCTTTTCTTTGTCAGCTCGAAGCCGTTTTCTTTGATTTTATCAATCGATGTTCTAAGCATGTAGTCTAGACAGATGATAAAGATGTATGGGGCTAGTGTGTCCCCTTGCAGTACTCCTGCTACAATGTCGAAGTAGTCTGTCTCTATCCGGAGAACGTGCATTCGCTTTGGTGTTTCTATAGAGAATCATTATTGCTTCGACGGTCTCTTTTGGTATGCCGTATGCTTGTAGAATTTGTTCCATCTTCCCTCAGTGAATGGAATCAAAGGCCTTGGTAAAGTCGAGAAATAGTATTGTCGCCTGTAGGTTTTTTTGCCCGTACGCCTTCAAGGATTCTATGGATAGTCAATATTTGTTTGGTCGTGGATCTATTTCTTCGGAAGCCATTTTGGTTCTTCCTAAGAATGTTGTCAATTTTGGGTTCCATGCTGTTTCGTAGTAGGGCATTGTATATTTTGGCTGCTATGGATGTAAATGTTATACCTTGGTAGTTCTTGGCCTATCCGACCCTATCCCACTCCCAGCTACGGGTTAAATAGTACCAACTGCTGTCCGTCTACAAGCATGGCTTTGGGATTAAATTACCCACGAATGTTGGTATACAATTAAATAAACAAACCAAACCAAACGTCTGTCAGAAGATATTGAAGATAATGTGGAAAAATATAATAAAATAAAATTAAAATGTCATGAATGACGCATTGTATAATATACAGATTAATGAATAGTGTGATAATGTACGAATTAATAATAATAACGGAACATTAAATTTTGGTGTGATTTGGATTCTTTATTTAATAGTAAATCAACCTTGGTGGGTAATTCACTACCAAAAACTTTCTGATAGAAGAACAGTAGTGATACTATTTAACCCATAATTGGAGGGATAAGGAGGTTCATTCCTTTCTCAAGGGTATTAGTCCGAAAGTGAACGTAATAGCGCAACTCGAGATCGAACTTTCTTACTTCGATATCGCAGTCTAGCACGTTTGCTAGTACGCCACGAGGACTTTTCTCAACACTCAATACGCAAGCATTTGTTCGCTTCATTCCCAAAAGACGGATTATAGAACAGTATTTATGTTACAAAGATATTTCAGGAACTATTCATAGTGGAGGTATTTTTAATGTTCTGAATAACTGCCCAAAACTCGTAAACTCACCTTGGCAGTATTTTGTTGTTATTTGTACAAAATCTGCCTTATCTGTAACTAGTAAAATAAATGGCTTTGTGGCACTTGCAAAGCAGTGAAATAATTGAAATAATATCTGTTCATTTTTTTTAATATCGAGATGATTTATTTTCAGAGACAATAGATCAAGTGTTGCTAACTACGATGAATGATTTTGTAAGAATGGTAAACTTCATCAAAATTAAGCCTCTTAAATATATTTTTAAAAATGTCAGATGAAATGGCTTCTGAATAATAAATGTTCCTTTCTCATCTTGAAATTTATAGATTAAGTGTGTCTGAGACCTTAGAGACAAAATGTATAAAATGTTCGCTTCTAAACACAAAATTCTGTGAAATTTTACTTGAATTTTACTTGACTTGACATTGGCTTTCAAAATTGGCTAATCTATCTGATATATTGTAAGCAAGTCGATCAGACATATAAGTCAACCATACGATTCTTAGTTCAAAATTTTGAGTTTTACCTAAACCTGCTGTATACGTCAACCCCCCAAACATACTGTAGGCTACTGATAGAATCTATGAAACATGCAGATCTTGCTTATTAGAGCTTATATTCATATGGAGTTATCTGACCGGCCGCCTGTATGCTCTGACGTTCCTCTTTGTGTTTACAGTCAGTGCATCATCAGCTGTTGGAAACGACGTGTGATAGAGCGTTAATATAATACTTAATTTTTATTAATTTTCATATTATTTTATATTATTTTATATATATTTTATATATTATTTTATATATTTTATATATATTTTATATTATTTTATATTACAGTTTTATTATTTTATATTTCTTAAATATGTTCACCAAACTCGGTTTTAAGTTGAAAATGTTTGTGGCAGTATCATGGAGTTACGGTAAGTAGTGTAAATCAATTGTAAGGAGTACTCTTCCACTTGGTAACCACTTTGTGATAAAAGTTTTGATTTTGACTCTGCCTTATAAGTTGACCTCCTAGTTTTGTTGAAATTTTATTCTGGCTCAAAAAGTCGACATGTACACTACAAATTACGGGATTTGAAATTCTAAATAAGTTAAATTCTGTCATGCAAGGAAAGGAATAAAAAGTTTCGCAATCTACTGATAAGTTTCATGCTTTTAAAGAGTTTTGGCAGGATGAAGTAAATGAAGAATGGAAATTTCAACATGTTTTCCAAGACAAGCACTACCAGAAAATTTTCCGATATTAATTAATTTTCGATCATTTGGAATTAACAAAGAAAAAAATGAAAATTATTTTTTTGATTTGAACGACAAGTGATACGTTTGGGTTATTTACCCTTTCACAAGATCTTTGGTCAATGGATTATCTCAGAAAGAAACAGGAAATTCTTGAACTGAGAAATGATTGATGCTTCGGTCTCAAATAATCAGAAATAGAATTATAGAAATGATTATATTATAGAATTTATTATAGAAATGATTCACATAGAATTATAGAAATGATTATATTATTGAATTTATTATAGAAATGATTCACATAGAATTATAGAAATGATCATATTATAGAAATTATTATAGAAATGATTCACATAGAATTATAGAAATTATTATATTATAGAAATTATTATAGAAATGATTCACATTGAATTATAGAAATGATTATATTATTGAAATTATTATAGAAAACATTCACATTGAATTATAGAAATTATTACATTATAGAAATTATTATAGAAATGATTCATATAGAATTATATAAATAGAAATAGATTGGGGATAGAAATTTCAATGCAGTACACAGCAATAGCTAGACAAACTTCGAAAAGTTTGTTTCTATTCTCACCTTATTTGTGTGAATTCTTGATTATCTGCTTCCACTTACACCAAGAAGACAAAAGAGAAATATTAAAAACGGTTGACGAAGAAATACGAGTTGCCTTATCAGTCACACTACCCAATATTTTGAGAATCTGTACTCAACCCAAAGGTCAAGTTTTCTATTGATATCAATTAAAATGCAAACTGGTTAAAAAATTTTGCTGAGATTCTCACAATGTTATTGTATATTTTCAAGGAATAAAGATATTTTTGATTTTAAAGGCAGTCTCTGAGATTTCAGTCCAATTCTCCTAATCTGTATCAATCACTCAACGTATTGGATTTAAGTTCAACCACTAAAATAGCAACATGATTAGAGGTCTAAGCCTTCGGGAATATGTGGATTACTTGGTACAGAATCCCATTGTATGTTGTTACTGACAGAGGTAGATAATTTGAAAGTGAATTGTTCCCCTAACCATAAAAAATTAATGATGGTCATCGTGTGAGAATAATTGTGTGTAATCCTCAAAGTAATGGTTTGATCGAGAAAACTCCTCGAACGATCGATAGTTATAATAACCCGTAAAAACGATGGCTGAAAGAATTATCAATTTTTCTCCTAAACACACATAGTACGCCAAATGAATCAGATTTTTTTCCTCTTTTACTGCAGCTACTGGCTCCTAGATTTTAATTCCAAAACAGATGATTGATCGAACTGATACAGAGGCAGACATTTCAGGTTGTCATACATACGAATAACGTGATACGATGTTACAATTCGATTAACATAATTTCGCCAAAGGACTTAGCATACAAATGTTAAACTCTTTATTCCAAATGCACTGATGTCCTGTTACAAAATGTGGCTTGTAGTTCATCAGGTTAGAAAATCTTTATAGCTCGGTATAAACCGAGCTATATAAATTTCTGACAAGGACACTGTAGTATTTCTTAATTGAAACGAGTCCTGAAATAGAAACACAGGTACCAATAGACAGATAGCTCGAGCCACTCAATGATCACAAAACTGCGCGTATAACTCAATGACCACAAGATTGCACCAGACCCAGATTATGTAAATTTAGACTAGAAAGTTACAAACGACAAAATGCTTACAGAAAGCGACAATAATGGTAAAATAAGCCAATCCAAGTTAGGTGAATTACTTCTGCTTGTCCCCTTTTGGAGTGGGAACAGTTATCGTGTATAGCAAAATATCATCATCATCATGTCTGCGGCTAGTACGGATCTCCCTGACTTTCACTCGCCACCCGTCTCTATCGTCCATCGCTCCCGGTAGGTCTTCCAGGGTACATCCTGTGTCGGCACAGGTCTGTTGTATATAGAGTCTAACTGGTCGTCCTGCTTTTGCTCATCCATGTGAAGGGGTCAACAAGAGTATATCGCTTATGAGTTCGTCCTTACTTCTCCAGCAGTGTCCTGCATGTCCGGATCGTGTAACTTGGATAGTTTTCGGGATGGACGGTAAGTGACCGTACAGCTGCTTTTTTGTGGAGTGTTACCTCCAAGACTTGTTCAATACAGCTCGTAGCATTTTTGTGTAATTGCCGTCAAGCTTTTTCTTCATACATTTAGTTAGTGTCCATATGGTGCATACACATAGCAGTACTGATACGACCGCTGCTTAGAAAAAGCTGCGTTTTATTTTATCGGTCAGGTCTGACTTCCATATGACCTATAACCTACCAATAGCTGTCCATGCCTTTGCTAGTCGCGTGTTGATGTCATTCTCGGCTGATGAGACGCTGCTTCCGAGGTAGATTCAAAATATAAAAACTACAAAACACACACACACACACACACATATATATATATATATATATGAGAAGTTAACTCCAAAATCAAAACTGAAGGAAGCTCCAACATCAAACCTCTGCTGATTTGTAGGTATTCTTTGACGGGAAAAGTCTAAGAGAAAGTATTCTGAAATAAAGTCTGCAGTTTGCATTAATACCAATTATCTTGTTCTGCTTATCACTTGGCTGTAGCTCTCTAGAGTCAGAGAGTGGCAAAAATGTTGCACCACCGTATGTCGCTGGGAGACCTGGGTTCAATCCCAGGTCGAGTCATACCAAAGACTTTAAAAATAGTACTTGATACCACCTTGCTTAACACTCAGCATTATAAGGTACGGTTCAAGGGTAAAGTGGAGCAATCCTGGGAATGGAGTAGCGCCCTCCCCTACACCTTGGTGTAGTAGCTATCGAAAAGGGAGCCTTCGGGTCACCCTCGACTATGGTCGCTAACTTTACTTACTTACTACAGATGTCTTGACACTGCTTCCTAGGTAGGTGAATTTGTCAACCAGTTTCAGTGAGGTTCCGTCTAGTGTAGAAATGTCGCCGGCTTGATTAAAGCACATATATTTTTGTGTGCATTGACATGGAGACCAATGCTTGCTGCGGCTCGTTCCAAACTATGCAGTAGTGTTTCGGCTTGGTTGGGTGTATTTGCTAGTAAAGCTATGTCATCGACACACGGCTAACGAAGGTATGGACAGCTATCGATAAGCTATCGGTCATATGGAAATCAGACCTGACCGATAAAATGAAACGCAGTTTCTTCCAGGCAGCGGTCATATCGATACTGCTGTATGGATGCACCACTTGGACGCTAATAAAACGGCTCGAAAAGAAGCTAGACGGCAACTACACAAGGATGCTGCGAGCAATATTAAACAAGTCCTGGCGGCAACACTCCCCAAAGCACCAACTATACGGCCACCTGCCTCCCATCACGAAAACTATCCAAGTTAGACGAACCAGGCACGCAGGACACTGCTGGAGGAGCAGAGACGGGCTCATAAGTGATGTACTCCTATGGACCCCCACATATGGCCGAGAAAAAGCAGGACGACCAGCTCGAACATACATACAGCAGCTATGTGAAGATACGGGATGTAGTCCAGAAGACCTGCTGGAGGCGATGAACGATAGGGAAAAGTGGCGAGAGAGGGTCAGGATATCCGTGCTAGCGGCACGACATGATGATGATGATGATGATGATAGATGTCTAATTACTTTATCATCTTACGCATCCTGTATAATTTTCACAAGTTAAATTAGTTATTAATCAATGTGTTTGAGTTGTAATTTAGATGGTAAAGACGGTTATTATCTGTCAAGATGTGGCAATTATTATATATATATATATATATATATATATCATAAGTGAAATGAAAATCAATCTATTTATCACTCAGTATATATCTCCTCTTTTCTCTCACTTTTACGGATCTATGATTAAGAAGATTAGGCGAAACAAATTATTATTCTTCGATATATAGCCCTGTTGTTCTCTGACAGGCAACAGGTAACCTCTGATATTTTTTAATTCAAGTGACCTCAAATAAAAAAAATCCAATGCTATTAACGTCTCCAACAATCACCATCTTGACATTTGATTAAGGGGCCAAACTCTGATAAACAGGAAAGGTCAGAGACAGTACTCTAGCACCCAACCACACGCACACTTCTATGTATAAGCAGGAGTCCATAGCTATTTTGAATCAATACCTTTGTATGGAGTTGCTTGCTGAGAAGTTTGGATACGCTACTTATTTTGCCATTTCTTTTCATCCCCTTAAAAAGAGACGGTGTAACAGAATCAGACGAAAGAATATTGAACAAGCTAAAAAAAGAGACTTTCTTACAAGAGGATATATGTCAAAGTTGTCCTTGTGGAAGGACAACTGTGGTACTATTTAACCCATAGCTGGGGAGAGAGATGAGGTGTTCATACCTTTCCCAAGAGTATTAGTTCGAAAGTGAACGTAATATGGTAACTGGAGTTCGAACTCGCTTACTGCCATGTCACAGATCAGCACATTAGCCAATACGCCACGTGGGTTCCCTACCCACTTATTGCTATGGATGCTACAAAGGATACAGCGAGCACAATAATACCATTAGATAGAACCCGTTTTTAGCCACAGACCACACATTTTCCATATAATCACCAACATTGGGTGTGCATTTTTGACAGCAAGAAACAAGAGAATATATTAAACGTTTCACAGTTATCGATAAATGTTAAGTGGCTTGTTGTATCTTTTGCCTGTATTGTCTTATATTTGATTGTTGATTCCACAGTTATCTGAAAGAAAGAAAATCCATCTACCACACCTCAGAGTTCTAACGTGTCCTAAAAATAATTTAAAACGTTTCATAAAAAATATTACTAATTTCATTACTAAATAAATTCAAATATGACTTATTTTACTTACAAATTCTTTTTCTAGTGACTTTTGTTCAGGCTCATAAACCAACCCAGACTTTTGACCGTACCCAGAAACCAAAGTTGTGATTATCCTTCCTTTACAATTTTATGTACCGCAAGATAACACTATTCAGTAACTTATGCTTTGTGTCTTTTATTCCGTGGATTACAGTTGATGTTTTGAGCTGTGCATTAGCTCTAGGAGAATTCGTTTTACATTCGAATTATCATACAGGGTGCGGAAGCTAAATATGGAATAATTTTTAAAACGTTTCTTTTCGTCTGATTAGTCCAATTTTTGAAAAAAAAACAACAACAAAAAAACAACAACAACAACAACAACAAAAAAAAAACAAAACATCTCGATAAATCTAAATGTTCACGATTAGCTCTATTATTGAAGCACATTTCTAATATAAATTCAGCCCAATATGAGTTTGCAAGAAAAGAAACGACAAAGAATTTATAATTTACTTAATGCCGAAACCAAGCCAAAAAAAATTTCCGAAATAATTGGAGTTTCTTTATAGCCTCCATCAAGCCCAGACTTTAACCGCCTTGATTATGCTATGTGGGGCGTTTTAGAAAACAAAACAAATGAAACTTCCCATTGAAATATTAGTTCACTTAAGACTGCTATTGAGGAGGAATGAGATAAAATGTCTGAAGAATTTATTTTGAAAGCATGCAAGTATTTTCGAAGGCATGTTGATACAATAATTAAAAAAAATGGCGTCTATATTGAGTAAATTTACTGTTTTGTGTCTATCTTTTAATCTTGTTATTTATCTTTTAAAATAAAAATTAATCTTGTTTTATGATAGAGTCATTTATCATCATACTAGAATATTCCTAATTTTGCTTCTGCATTCTGTAAACTACGATCTTGGGAACGTAAAATTCCAGTTGGATTAAAGAAATAATTTTATTGATTCATTTTTTATTTATACCAATTCTGGCACAAGGCTTTTCTTTTGGAGCTCTGAGGGCAGAACTCTATTCTCGATGGATAGTAGTACAAGTACTGCACTTTTCAAGAACACTCACGTTTTAGATTTAGATATTTGTTGGATTTTGGGTCTGGGCCATATTTATGGAACATATTTATGGATTAAACTGGAATTGCCGTCTGAACAGAATAATATATATATGAAGAGGTGAATTGAAGTAAAAGAATGAAAAGAAACCCAGTAACAAAAACTTGCCAAAAACTAAACCAGACCAAACAAAAATGGTTGAAATGAGCAAACAAAAGAAAAAAAAAAGAAAAAAGAAAAAAGAAAGGAAGAGACCCTTTAATATTTAATAAGAGTAGGAGGAATCAAAATTGATGGAAAGAAATTAAGCAAACAGAGAGAGTGGAATGGAATTGGAGAGTTGTACACAGGGAGAGGAATTGAGTCGGAAGAGGAGGAGGAGGAGGAGGAGGAGGAAGGAAGAAGATGTAGAAAGAATGCGGGAGAAGTAATACAAATTGGTAAGGCTTTAGGAAATTAGTGTAATGCGGAGTTTTTTAAAGTGGATCAAAAGGAGTGGGTTTAGCTCAACATAGTAAGATATGGAGGGTGCAAGAAGTGAAATTGAGAATCAATAGAAAAATATGGATAACTGTTTAAAGAGAAGGATGATGGGAAAGAATTAAAAAAAAACATCTAACTGAAAAGAGAGAGGAAAGTTTGAGAAGGAAGTAATGAGTCAGATGGATTAATTTTTTTGAAATTGAAAGGGAGGTTTGTTGAAGAGGTGGGAATATATATGGACTGGACAATGTTAGTGGGAGGGGTATGATCAAATAAAAAGAAGTGGGGAAAAGTGAAGGATTTGTACGGAGAGAGAGACAGAGAGACAGAGACAGAGAGGTTTAGTTAAAAAGAAGGAAGGGGAGGATAAGTGAGGGATAGATTGAGAGAGAGAGGGGAGAGAGAAATAAAGAGAGAGATATGATCAGTTAAAAGGAAGAAAAAGGAGAAAAAGTGACTGTGTGTGTGTGTGTGTGAGAGAGAGAGAGAGAGAGAGAGATGTATAATTAGCTAAAGGGAAGAAAAAGGAGAAAAAAAGAAGGGATATATATATATATATATATATAGAGAGAGAGAGAGGTATTATCAGATAAAAAGAAGAAAGAGGAGAAAAAGTGTGGGATAAGAAGAAAAAAGAAAGAAAAATCAATCGATCGATCGATCGATCGATAGAGATAGATAGATAGAGATAGATAGATAGATAGAGAGAGAGAGAGAGAGAGAGAGGTATAATCAGCTAAAATGAACAAAGGAAAGAAAAAGTGATAGATTTGAACAGAGAGAAGGTGTGTGCGTGTTTGAAAGAGAGAGAGAGAGAGAGAGAGAGAGAGAGAGGAGGGAAAGGGAAATATTGGGAAGTCCGTAAAGGATAAAAATGCAGAGGCGTGTAAACAAACCCCCTCACCCTCTCATGAATACAATGAATAATTCGGTCAATGTGAAAGTCCTTTATCTTTAACAAAAAGGCTAGATTGGTGCATTTTCATGTGTTTATTCGAACAATAGTGCCTTGGTGTAAAACTTGAACATGTGCCAAAATCAATTGCTATAATCGATTGGCTCTCGTTATTGATCGGCTTGTTGACTTTCTCTTCGAATTCAATACCCATCCTGCTTGGCTTCCCAGCGCACAAAATGAACTCTCTTTGACCATCGGTTTGGTTTAACGTCATATCAACTCCTTATGGGTTATTCAATGCAGAAATTTGATTCATTTCTAAATGATTGTATCTCAGTTAGCAAGGCTTAGAATGCTCTGACTGTATCCCCTAAAGAGATTTGTGGAGGTGCCCGTGATGTAATGGTTAGCGTCGTAGGAAATGGACACGGCGACACAAGTTCAAATCCTAGACGAGACTGATTGCATTTCACATAGCACTAATACCCTTGGGAAATGTATGAATCCAATAATTCTCCCTCCAGGTATGGGTAAATAGTAGGGCAGATTAGGTTCTTCAGCCTTGGTGAGGCAACTAGTCTAGGAGAAGGAATACTCCGAATTCAAACCTGTTAAACTCCGCTTAAAAATTGACCTTGTGTCATATCCTGCCCGAGCGGAGGGGTTGGTAAATAAGGTTAGGGTTCCATCTATGAGTCAAATAAATTATTTATATTGGGATAAGAATACTTGATATATAATCGTGTGCCAAAAACTTCACAAAAATGTAAATATCAACAACCTCTCTGATATTGTAGGACATTATAAAATAGGAGGCGATACTTTCGGAGCCGCCCTCTTGTTGTAGCCAGCAGATCTCCTTCATGGCTGTCGAAAATGTATAATGATTTGCATGGAATATCTTGAGAAAAGAAAAGCATTTTGTAGGTGAAAACTTGTTATTTTGATTTGTATTATTACTTGATTCTTAAAGTAAATAAGTATGATATTTTTGATTTAGATATTTTTGTAAACACAATACAATCAAAATAATCTAATAATTTTCCTATACTCATATGCAGATATACAATAAAGACGAGCGACACAGTTCTTTAGAAAAATATACCTCTCACTTTATTGAAAGGGTTGTGTGTAAGAGGGAGTTGGAGACCGAACAGAACTGCAACATATTGACCCCCACTCTATTGGCCATAACCGCGTTTCTTTCACGTTCCTCTGGACTACTCAACCGGGGGCCTGGGGGCCCAGCCTCTCTGGGTGCTGGTTTTCTCTACTGCATCTTGTCTCCAGCTCATCTGATCTCCAAACTGGTCTGATCTCCAACTGACTGACTTCCTGTCTTCACCCGGGTTATATAATAATTTGACGTCCACTCTTCTTCCTGTGTGCGTCACAATTTCGCATTCATTCAACCCGTCCACGGTCAAGGTTATAATATCCTGATATTCCTCGACCGGATACACCTGTTATTTACACAGGTGCATTTCTTATTTTGACAGCTCGGCCGGGTCGGAGGTCAATATACAACACTATTTGCTTCTTACTTTTAATAGTGTGACGATTTCTTTTGTTTTCTCCACAATCATTATAATTTTTCAAATAAGAAAACTCTTAAATACTAGTAAGAGGAATGTTATCCTAATTTATTTGTAATTAATTATAATATAAATATCATAATTAGGCTTCTTCGAGGAACTTCTGAAGTTCTGGGTAGTGTGGTGTAGCCCTTCAAAGCATTTCTTCCTGGATCATTCTGACTCGGACTGGTAGTAATTGTTAGGGTCAAATACATCTATTTGCAAATTATTTGTATTAGATAGACATACTTGATTTCATATAACCATGTGCCAAAAAAACTTAAGACACTACACAAAAAATGTAGATATAAACGTACAATGTACGCAATTTCCTAACTTCTTGACATAGAATAACCCCAGAGGGATTGATATGCTGTTAAAATCAATCAATCAATCAATCTAAATGCTTGATTACAATCATGACTATTTTAAAGGCACTCGTACTGTAGGAAATGGACAAGAGTTTAAATTCTGGATGTGCCTGTGAGCATTTCACGTAGCGCTTATACTCTTGAAAAAGGTTTGAATACAACTATTCTCCCTCCAGCTATGGATAAAATAGGCAAACTGGGCTCTTTTAATCTTGGTTAGGCAACCAGTCTAGGAAAAGGAAAACTCTTAAACTCCGGATAAAGAATTCACCTTGTGACGCATCCTGCTCGTGTAACATACTCATATGCATGCAGAAACATAGTCAACACAATAATGACGAACGAAACACAGCTCTTTAGAAAAATATACCTCTCACACTTTGTTCGAAATGGTACGAAAGGGTTACGAAAGGGTTATGTGCGAGAGGTGAGTTGGAGACTGAACAAAGCTGCAACATATTGACCCCCAGCTCTCCTCGCTATAGCAGCACTCCTTTCTCGTTCTGCTGGGTTGCTCAACTGCGGGCCCTGAGGGCCGATCTCTCTCCAGGGTCTTGGTTCTTACTCCTCGAACTGCAACAACTGACTCCAAACTCTGATCTCCAACTAACTCGAACTTCCTGTAGCACCGGGTTATATAATTGTTTGACTCCCACCTGCTTCAGTAAGCGTCGCATCTGCACGCAATTCAACCCTTCCACAGTCAAGGTTATCCCCTGATATCTTCGACCGGATGCACCTGTTATTTACACCGGTGCATTTCTTGTTTGACAGCTCGGTCGGGTCGGAGGTCAATATGTTACACTCGGGCAGAAGGGGTTGGTAAATACAGACAAGCATGATTATATTTTCAATGTTTCTTTGCATTTAAAAAAAATGTCTGCAATAATATGTTTGCGCACAGTATTCCTATCCACTACAAATAATTTTCAAACAGATAACCCTCCCCGCAATGAGTGTCCACTATATAGCACTAAACTGTATTTAATGGTGAGGCTCTAGTCCTGGAGGGTTGGGGGAATGTAGAGTTTTCCTTCACTGCCATTACTTCCAGGTCCACTCGACCTGGTGTGGTAGTGCCTGTTAGGTACCATCTATGGGTCAAATAGAACTGTTCAATCATTTACTAAGAATTATTAATA
Source organism: Sepioteuthis lessoniana (assembly GCA_963585895.1). Taxonomy (NCBI): domain Eukaryota; kingdom Metazoa; phylum Mollusca; class Cephalopoda; order Myopsida; family Loliginidae; genus Sepioteuthis; species Sepioteuthis lessoniana. The sequence goes on from OY757918.1 coordinate 83,450,325, forward strand.
TTAGTTATTTGAAACTATGCAGCTGTGTGCGAATTATTTTTGTCACAGTGGAACGTTTGATGAATAGAATTACTAATACTATCGAGTGTGCAAACAAATGATTAATATTAAATAGAATTATTATTGTTAGATAGTAATACTCAAATCCATTTAATTTTGTTCAAACAAATGAATTCTCTCAACTAGTTTAAAAATAAGTGAGTAAGTAAAGTCGGCGACCATAGTCGAGGGTAACCCGAAGGCTCCCTTTTCGATAGCTACTACACCAAGGTGTAGGGGAGGGCGCCACTCCTTCCCTGGGTTGCTCTACTTTACTCTTGATCCGTACCTTATAATGCTGAGTGTTAAGCAAGGAGGCATCAAGTACCATTTTTTGAGTCTTTGGTATGACTCGACCTGGGATTGAACCCAGGTCTCTCGGGCCATTGGCGAACACTCTAACCGCTAGGCCTACAAACTATTCGATTACAAACCATGACAACAGGGTTTAGCATTAAATAACATACAAAGGTTGATATGCCATTAAACAACAACCAACCAACCAACCATTATCCAATAACTTAAGCTTTCTCTCGATCCGAGTTTGGTCCCAGGGTCAAACTCATCCACCTGCTAAAGGACAAACTAAAAGGCTCTAGGTGCAGATGAGATCCAATGGGTAAGTGAGGGGATCGATATTTAGATTTTTGAGTGAGTGTCTGAACTCTGATTGGGTAGTTGATCTATCACGTGCTGGAAAAGAAAAAAAGGGCTGAGTTATATTTTTCGAGTTAATTTTGGGTTTTAAGGATGTTGGGGCTGACATATAAAAATAGAATAGACATATTTGGGAGGCTGAGGGTTACCATATCATAGTCGTCCATGGGTTATTGGCTGTCGTCGTTAAAAAAGGAGACGGTGAGACTGTTTACATTTCACATAGCTCTAATTACATTGGGAAAAGTATGAATTCAGTGATTCTTCCTACCAGCTATTGGTAAATAGTAGGGCTGAATGGACTCTTTAATGTTGATATAGCAACCAGTCTAGGAGAACGACAATTGAATTAAAACCAGCTTTATCCCACTTGCAAATTGATCTTGTGTCTTATCCTGCTCGAAGTAGAGGAGTTGGGTAAATACAATCATAGTAATGATGTCTAGGGAACTTTTCTTTTCTCTCAAGTGACATTAACAAAATTGAAATCTAATAAAGAAAGGCTAGCCAGAATAATAAAGTATCAACTGAATAAAAGTGGGAAGTTATAAAAATATGTGCTTTTTTTAGCCTCTTTTGTAACTCGAGATCAAGTGACAAACTTTTTGTTACACTCGAAAATATGACAGATTTTCTTTTAAAATAATTTATAGTCGTTTTATAATTATTTGTTAATTTATCTATTTTTTTACACAACTGAAAATACTTTTTAAATTGAAAATTAAGGACAAAATTATATTAATTAGCTACTGTTAGTTCCGATCATAGGAAACGACAGTGTTACCGCTGACAGTGGACAGCGAGATGTGTTGCGTCAGTCACTGTAATGAAGTGACCGCCTTTCAAGACTAGTGACCCTGGTGCTCGGTTGTGTGACCGACAACAAAAGATCAATCATGAGAACTCTCATTGTAGGTGTGAGAAACGTTCACTCACGAAGATTAGAGATTTTTGAAAATAATCTTTTTGTTAGTTAGCTACTGGTCGAGAGACAAGTAACAGCCTAAATTTCAGGGCACGCGAAACTGCCCCCACCCACATTGGGGTGGGCCACGGTTTGTGAAAGAATAGGTATTTCCTTCATGGATTTGAAAATACCACTTCATATCTTCCTTTTTTTTTGAAAACAAAGGAAAATTGTAATATCAGTAATAAAGTGAGTGGGATTTTTCTGAGGCCACATTTCCGACCTTTTCCTTTTCCTGGAGTGAACTCGTCATCATCTCCTCATTTCGTAAAAGTACAATGTTTGTTCATTTTTTTTTTTTTTACTTTAAGAGGTGTTATGGGGACATATCCTACCATACCCCAAAGTATCTGAAGACCACAACAAGGGGTGTAACTCAATTTATGATGAGTAATATCTCAAGCGGCCCGCTGCAAAGGTTATTAGTGTATGCTTTGAGTCTTCCACGTCTGTTGGCTTGTGTACTCTTTTCGCCTGGAGTAGACTGAGCGGTCAGGCACCTGGGGACCGAAAGAACCAAGATGCACGTTGAGTAAAAATATCATTTTTGAATTGACTTAAAATGAATCAATGTGTTATGGCTAACATGTTTTAACGCTACGAATTCAAACTTTACTTTTGATCGCTGGGTGCAAAGGAAGATATTTAGTCGTGCTCTCACTCTCTAAGAATCAATATTAGTGTCGTGGTCTTCAGATAAGACCGGTGGAAGAACAACTCAAACAACGGGTGATAGGTGAACGTTATTGTATTAGCAGAAAAAGGAAGTCATACAAAGGAAGTACTAGCCGTGCTCGGCTTGCAGTCCGTCTGTCAAATGTCTCGTAAGGAACGAGAAGTTGTGTCCCCCGAGCGAGCTAAGCTTGGAGAATATGTTTAGGTTGGACGAGTCCATCTTTGGGGTATGGTAGGATATGTCCCCATAACAATTAGCATTCTTATATCTGTGATATACTAACTGAATAAAACAGAAGGAAAGCAAAAACAAACTCATTTACACATACAATGCTTTCAACCTTTAACATGTCGGTGCTATTACAATGGGAAAATGCACAAACACGTAGGATTATATACATATTGTTTCATGAACAAGCAGTATTTGGATGGGGTACAAAAATGGAAATGGCTTATTTGAAGGATGTAAGTCAAAGATTCCCACGTGGCTTTATCGTTTCCCGGCCGGGTCCGAGACGATGTTTCCACTATTCAAAGGACAGGATCAAATAGAAGTCGAGAAAAGGTTGTCATGTGACACCCTACCGGCTGTGTAAATTATCTTAGGGAGATAATTATTTATTGTATCCCTATAGTTCCATTAACACACTTCACTAGACATATTTGGGACGATATTGCTTAGCACTAGGAATAGAACATCCAAATAGATATTCCTAAATATTTTTCAGACATAGAGCTTTAGAAACAAATGTCTAATTGAGATTATACATGTATGGAATGGATAGTAGGGTGGAATGGGTTAAGGAAGCAATAACCTTTTTGTTGCCCAGAAGCCCAGATCACTGTTTGTCCCCACCTCCTTCTTCTCGGTTTGGTTACCAGCACTCGGTCTTGCATATTCCCGCCTTTTTACACGTCACTGTTGCATGAAGAAATGAGTTTTGCAGTCGGCCTAATATAATGTTTCATCTGCCATTAAAATGACGTCTCAAAGGATTGGTTCGATATACCGAGAAAAAGGATAATTGAGAGAGAACGAAAGGAAACGCGTAAGATATAGAGGGAGTGTATGAAGTAGAGCATTGAATAAAACAGAGAGAGAAAGAGAGAGAGAAAGAGAGATGGTAAGTAGGATGGAGAAGGTAAATAATTTAAGACAGAAATTGATGGCACTTCAAAGGGGACTCAAGTAAAAGGGGAATTGTAGAAGCGAAATAGAAACACAGAAGGAAAAGAGAAAACTGGGAAGAGGATGAATTAAAAGATAGAATTGTCGTCTGTTTTGTTGAATACGAAAAATACTCTCAGGAACAAAACGCTTCCCCATTTGAAAATAAATATTCTGAATAATTAAAAAAGTAAAGAAAAAGGAAACAGTTTATTATTTTGGTGAGATCTTAACGATATCAGATTATATTTGAAAAAAGAAGAAAAAAAGAAAGAAAGAGGAACCATTAGACTAAACAGGACTAGACAGGTTAGAGTCATCTGATCACAAAATCACATTAAACCCCATAAACATTTTTATCGAGTCGCAGTGGGACTCATTTTTATTTAAAACTATTCAATTGTTCTAACAATTTCAAAGATTATCTTTAAAATTTGTTTTCTTTTTTACTACAAAATAAATCGTTTTAAACAAACATACTCGTCAGATTTAGTTATTTTTAGCATGAGGTTACATAAAACACACACACACACACACACACACACACACACACACACACACACACACACACACACACACACACACACATAAAACAAAAAAAACAAAACAAAAAACAAAACAAAAACGAAAAACAAAAACGATCTAAGGACTGATAGATAAATTATTAAATAAACTATCGTGTAAAGCATTTCGCTCATATTAAAAAATAATTCAGGTTAGAGGGCACCGTGACATTTCCGCGTGAAACTATTGTTGCACGACCAGACAGCAATTCTACACAAATATTGAACCAACAGTCATTTTGTTTTGACCATTGTAGGATTTAGAAAAAAAAAAGACAGAAAAGAAAAGTATTGATTACCAATTGTTTTATGAATTTGGGAAGGAAATAGTAGACAATCTGGAAGTTATTTTGATCTCTCAGTATTCATCAAAAGATTTAAAAAGTGAGTTAGGAAAAATAATAATGTATATCTCATCTACTTCATAAAATGTCCATCCGTCCATACACCTAAGGCTCTTTGGTCCAATTTCAACCAAACTTCCAGGAATTGTTAGAATCATTCCTGGGAAAGTTCAATACCATATTTAGAGATGCGGCTTAGATTGTTTTTTTGGCAAAATCTGTCTCTCACCCTTTCTCTATGTCCTACTTTCCGTCGTGATGCAAAAAGGGTGTTTGTACAACATATTAATATTGTTCTCTGTGACAAACCATTTCCCTTCGGTGTGCAACGGAGGCACTTTCATGTTCGAGTCTATTTTGATTGATTGATTTTAACGGCATGTCAATCCGTCTAGGGTTATTTCATTTCTAGAAGATTAGAAATCGAATTCATCGTACGTTCATATTCTCATTTTTGTGGGATTGTTTCTTAGGAGTTATCTTTATTTTTGTACTTGGTCCGATCAAATAATTTTTAAACACATTTCTTTGGCCCATAGATTAGACCCTTGAAGGTACTACCACTCCGGGTCAGAATGAAACTGGGAGTAATGGCAATGTAGGAGTAATCTACAATTCTTACATTTCCAGAATTGGAGATTCATCATCAGATGCAGTTTAATGTCTAACATACCATACCCTTTATTCGGGGTGGTGATATTACTCCACTGCCGGCATATTCTAAGACCAGTCGACAGGGCTGTCAGAGCCTAAACCTTGTATTGCTTCCAGAACCTTCTCTGTATTACGTGACTAATATCGTTTACATCAAAGAGTTTCCATGGCAACATTATGAATGAAAAATTGAGTTAAGATAGTCGAAATCTTTTGTGTGTTTCTGTGTGTTTGTATATGTGTGTGTGTGTCTTAACCTTCTGGAAGTGGAGATTGGGGATACGGCCCCAACTACAGAATGGTTATGTAATACGAGTAAGTACTGATCGTCAAACAAATTTGTATTTAGGCAGTAGTTTTTCTTTTACAAGTATTGTTGGATATGACACACAAGGAATGCCTTATTTACTTTTCAAAAATTCATTTTCTCTTATTTGCTTACAAGGGAACGTATAGTTCTTTCAAAGGAATGCAAAAATTGTCCATAGTTCGAGCGCTTTCAACCGTTCTTTGGTCGTTATCAAAAACGAGGCATATAGATGCTGTTTGTAATCAGGAAAAGATTAAAATTTTCAGTGGTTTTTATACTAGTATTTCTTTTTGGAAAGTTTACGATTTTGGAATTACACATTATTATAATGTTCTTCAAGAGAAACGCCATTGATCAACATCCAACATGTTTCCTTTTTGAAGATGACGATAGAAAACCGTAGATTGTTGCATATAAATCAACCTGGAATATAAGTCAATCTCGAGTTTTGAAGCTCAAAACCTTTAAACCCAGGTTAAAGTATTTGATTTAAGAAAATAAAAAAGAACGACAATCAAGATTTTTTACTAAATATCTAAACCTCTTTATGGCTATATCTTCTGTTTGTGTGTGTGTGTATGCGCGCACGCGTGTGTGTTGCTCTCTCTCTCTTTCTCTCTCTCTCTCTTTCTCTCTCTCTCTCTCTATGTATATATATATATATATAGAGAGAGAGAGAAAGAGAGAGACAGAGAGAGACAGACAGACAGAAGGAAAGAGGCATACATCATCCAATTCATATTTCACTTACTTTTTTCTTTGTCTGTCTGTCTCTTTATATATATATATATATATATATATAGATCAGATTCGAAACACTACAAGAAAAGACGGAAAAAAGTACACCAAACGACGAATACGAAAATTTTGTCAATGCACACCTTGAGACAGCAGCAAAATACATTCCAACAAAAATTAAAACTAAATATAGAGTCCCATGGGAAACCTTAGCGGTGAGAGAAAAACGTGCACTAGTGAAAACAGCCTCCAAAAACTATCGAAAAAACCCAACAAACACAAATGCCTTAAAACTAAAAACGGCACAATATCAATTAGCAGGCATATATATAAAGGAACAGACAGAATACATTCAAAATCAGATAGATAAGATCAGAGAATCGGTAGAAGATAGACAATCTAGAATTGCCTGGCAAACAATAAACGAAGTGAGCAGAAGAAAGAACACAACCAAAGCAAAACTTAAAGCAGCAAACCAACAAGAAAGAATAAAACTGTGGAAACAGCACTTCGAAAACTTACTTGGAAACCCACCAAAAATAACGCATGAACCAATCACCAGAATAATTAGCAAACAATTAGACATTAAACTTGGACCGTTCACACAAGGAGAACTCGACTCGGTTCTCAGAAAAATTAAAAATAGGAAAGCTGCAGGACTGGACGAAATTCCCCCGGAAGTATGGAAGACCAGACAATTCGACGACATACTGCTCCGACACTGCAACGCAGTATACAATCAAAATCCGATAGATAGATGGACGAAGGGATGCATACTCCCCTTCCCTAAAAAGGGAGACCTCGGATTAGCCAAAAACTACCGAGGCATAACACTTACATCCATAGCTGCCAAAATCTACAATGCCCTACTACGAAACCGCATAGAACCCAAAATCGACAACATACTTAGAAAAAACCAAAATGGCTTCCGAAGAAATAGATCTACGACCTCACAAATACTAACCATCCGCAGAATCCTTGAGGGTGTACGGGCAAAGAACCTACAAGCGACATTAATATTTGTCGACTTTACCAAGGCTTTCGACTCCATTCACAGAGGAAAGATGGAACAAATCCTACTAGCGTACGGCATACCTAAAGAAACCGTAGCGGCAATAACGATTCTCTATAGAAACACTAAAGTAAAAGTACGATCACCAGATGGAGACACAGAATACTTCGACATTGTAGCAGGAGTACTACAAGGGGACACGCTGGCTCCGTATCTCTTTATCATTTGTCTAGACTACGTACTTAGAACATCGATTGACAAAATCAAAGAGAATGGCTTCGAACTGACTAAGAAAAGAAGCAGAAGATATCCCGCAACAACAATTACCGACGCCGACTACGCCGATGACATAGCGATACTGGCAAATACACCTGACCAAGCCGAAACACTTCTGCATAGCCTGGAACGAGCAGCAGCAAGCATAGGCCTCCATGTTAATGCACACAAAACGGAATATATGTGCTATAACCAAACAGGGGACATCTCCACTCTAGAAGGAACCCCTCTTAAACTAGTAGACAAATTCACGTACCTAGGAAGCAGCGTTGAATCAACCGAAAAGGACATCGAAACGAGGTTAACGAAAGCATGGACAGCTATCAATAGGCTATCGACTATATGGAAATCAGACCTAACCGATAAAATGAAACGCAGTTTCTTCCAGGCAGCGGTCACATCGATACTGCTATATGGATGCACTACATGGACGCTAACAAAACGGCTGGAGAAGAAACTAGATGGCAATTACACAAGAATGCTGCGTGCAATCCTCAACAAGTCCTGGCAGCAACACCCCACAAGACACCAACTGTACGGCCACCTGCCCCCTATCACGAAATCTATTCAAGTTAGGCGAACCAGACATGCAGGACATTGCTGGAGAAGCAGAGATGAACTCATAAGAGATGTACTCTTATGGATCCCCACACACGGCCGCGCAAAAGCAGGACGACCAGCACGAACGTACATTCAGCAGCTATGTGAGGATACAGGTTGTTGTCCTGAAGACCTACCTAGGGCGATGAACGATAGGGAGGAGTGGCGAGAGAGGGTCAGGGATATCCGTGCTGCCAGCACGATATGATGATGATGATATATAGATACATACATACATACATACATACACCATTCAGTTCATATTTCACTTTCTTTTTTGTTCTCTGTCTGTCTGTCTCAGTCTAAATATATACATCTATATAGTGAGAGACATACAAGAATATTTATCTCTCTCGCTCGACATGTATGTATGTATGTATGTATGTATGTATCTATCTATCTATCAAGGGGAAGTTCGCATGATGTAATAGCTAACGTACTGGACTGTGACATTGTAGGAAGCGAGATCGAACTCCAGTCGCGCTATTGCAGCGTTCACTTTCACTGGGAAATATATGAGTCCCTTATTCCCCACACAAAGGTTGTTATGTCATTAAAAAAGAAACCATAGTTCCTCCCCAACACTCTCTTTACATATATATATATATATATATATATATATATATATATATATATATAATGTACCACAGAATAAATATTTTTTAAATCTATGATCTATTTCCTTTGACGGATATCCTATTCCACAGTTAAAGCAGCGTAATTTTCAGGACTCAAAATAGATATAATTCAAAGAAAAATTTCGTAACCATTTTTTAATGAAAAGTTGTTCAATTTCTAAAAAGGTAGGTAACTTTTACAACATCCTATATTTATATAAGGAAAAGGCTGTCGGTTATTCTTTTTTGCCTCTACGTACATCTTTCGCTACTGCCATAAAAAACCCTTTTGTTTTTTATTTAGTGATAAACTTAGTTAACCAAGGTTATTTTGACAATGGTAGTATCCATTGTGAACCTTCCTTTTTATGGCAAAAAAAAAAAACAAAGAAAGAAAGAAAGAAAGAAAGGAAGGAAGGAAGGAAGGAAGGAAGGATGGAAGGAAGGAAGGAAAGACTAATCGATATCATAATTAGAAGATGAATAATTTACCAGAAATACATCCCCTCCCTGGCAAATCTGTAAAGCCAGCTTTTCTACCACGAACGAATCAATCAAGTTTAGTTCTGATGTGGTAGTAAGATCCCTGATGTGTCAGTTCCTTTTTTCTACTGCTTAGTAAAACCCACGAGGCATAAAAATGTTTGAAGAACCAACTTCTGCTTAAACAAGTCTGATACAAGGTTTTTGAGGCATATTGCTTGTATTCTATTATCCAACTATTATAATCAACAACCTAAAGAAGTTTCACAGTCTAGATAGACTTCTGAGTCTCCAAGTTACACCTCACATACAAGCAGGGTCCAATAGAAGGTCAATTTTAAGCAGAGTATAGATTGATTTGGATTCAGAATTTTCTTTCTCCTAGACCGGTTGCCATACCAAAGTTAAAGAGCCCAGTCTGCTCGAACATTTACCCATAATTGGGGAAGAAAAGAAGGATCCTTGCCTTTTCTAAGGACATTAACGCGAAGTGAAACGCAAAAAGCCTCGTCCAGGATTGAACTCTGGTCACTGATTTCATTTCCAACGATGGTGACCATTACGCAAAGCACGCCTTCCAAATTTGAAATACGTCTCAAGCTGCAAGAATAATAGGATCTTTCCATAACCCAAGAAAGATAATCGGAACTAATGTCTACATTAAAATGAAGTAGTGCTCACGTATGTTGGGCAAGCTCCTCAGAGCAGTATTATCAATCTATCAATCGGATACAAAATCGAATGCAAGGTCTGGTTGGTGAGGAAATATTTTCATCTCTTCGACCACTCACCGTCATGTTTCTTATCTCATTTTTCGATTGTCACTTCCATAAAAGATGTTCAGACGATCCCCATTCCCCAGTACCACATATCCAGGAATTTCCAGTCGAAACACGCTTCGTCAAGACTTGCTATTTCTGTCAAGACGTTTCTGACTTTGCATTTTTTCATGATGTAAGTTCCCCTCAAGCAGTTGTTTGGCAAAGACTGCAAAAATAGGGAAGGATTTCCCGCCAATTTCCTTTTTTCCAACAGTATATGATGTTTAACTCATCAATAAGTATCATTTATCATAAAAAAACCCAAAACATTTTCATTCCTCATCTATTTTATTTGGGAGGTATTATATTCCACAATTAGTTCAAAGTAATTTACCATAGCCAAAATTACGGTGACTTTAGTATACACCAATTATATCCACTGCAGAGAAGTATGACTCCCGCAACTGGTATCCTGGGTATGACATTAAACTGTATCTGGTGGTGAGACTCCGGTTCTGAAACTCGGGAAGTGTGTAATACACATTCATTGCCATTTCCCCCCGGTCCACTCTGACGTGTATTAGTAAAATTTGTTAGGGTCCCATCCACGAGTCAAATATATGTTTGCAAATTATTTGTATGCGATTGGAATACTTGATATCCTATAACCATGTGTAAAAAAAAGCTCTCAATAAACTACACAAAAATGTACAATATATGCAATTTCCTCACCTCTTGGTATTAAATATTTCTAAACGGTTTGACATACCGTTAGAATCAATCAGTCAATTGTCAAAATAAATATAACTAAAAGAAAAATTTCTTTACTGTTTTTCATTTAAAAGCTGTTCAATTTTTCAAAAGCGACTATCTATCTATCTATCTATCTATCTATCTATCTATCTATCTATCTATCTCCCCGCTGTATATATATATATATATATATATATATATATATATATAGTGGGGTGGTGGCACCAAAGTCACTTTTTTCTTTATAATCTATTTTATTTGAAGGATATTATATTCCAAAGTTACTTCTAAGTAATTTTCAATAGTCAAAGTAGATATAATCACAAGATGATTTTCTTTACTTGAGTCACTCGATATCCACCCCTTCATTCATATATTATTTTATTTCCCGCTCTTCAATCATTTTTTCTATTAATTTTCCACATTTCGTCACCATATCATTATAACTCTTTGCTGAGTAGAGGTAAATTAAGCATAGCATAGAGCGAACACTATTCCCCCCAACCCCACCTCAAACAAACAAACAAACAAACAATTTATATAATGCCTTGAATCATTCACAGTTCGATACGATGTCCGAGTAAGAAGTCTGAAGAGAAAGAAATTTCTCTTGGGATATCTCGTCAGCTGTTCCGGCACAATCATTGTTTTCCCTGCCTTCATTATTATTCCTAAATTGTCTTGAATAGCCAATTCTCTACGAGATTTTTAAAAAAAATCCCAAAACAAAGAAATTGCCAGAAATGACATACATATGACTCGGATATTTTGTGTAATGTCATATTGGTTAGAATATCTCGTCAGCTGCTCCCAAGCAATCATTCGTTCCACGGCCTTCATCACCATCTTTGAATTCGCTTGAATCTATAAAAATTTACCATCTGATTAAAAAGTCATATCACAAAGAAATTTTTCGTTTGATATCCGTTTAGCTACTCACAAGTAGTTAATTACTTCCAGGTTCACTCAAACCCGAAGTTGTTGTTTTTGTTAGGGTCCCATCTATGGGTCAAATAGATCTTTTGAAAATTATTAGTATTGGATAGGAAAACTTGAAGCCATATAAGCATGTCTTAGGTATGACACTAAACTGCATCTGATGGTGAGGCTCCAGTTTTGGTGATCCGGGGAGTGTGGAGTAGCACTTTACTGCCATTACTCCCTGGTCTACTCTAACCTGGAGTGATAGTATTTATTAGGATCTCATTTATGGGTCAAAGAGATCTGTTTAAAAATTATTCATATTCGATAGGACCGTGTGCATCCCGCCAAAAGAAAACAAAACAAAACAAAAACACTAACCTCTTAAGAAGCAATTACGCAAAAAGTATAAATATAAAAGTATAATAAACGCAGTTCCCTAACCTCAAGGCATAAAATAACCCCAGATGGCTTCACATGCCGTTAAAATCAATGAATTAATCAATCGCAAGTGGCTAGACAAAGGCGTGATAATCAAAGCTTGATATTTAATAAAATGAACTGTAAGAAACAAGTCGTGATCAGCCAAGGATTGAATTAAACAAAAATTTTCCTATTAAGAAGTTTAATGAAAAATAGCATAAAATTTATTAATTTTGGACAACTCTGTTGTTTTTTTGCTTTGCTGAAAGCCAAAGCAAAAGAAAATGTTTATTGGAAAATTGCGACTGGCTAATTAGATGGTTAGTATTTATAGAAATCTATAATGATCCAATTTTAGGATGTCTTTATGTCATTGTACCACACCAAAAATACCACATATGCAAATATGCAATATATATGTTATGAAATTTGTGTCACTGCAGAGTCAAAAGAAATACCATAATAGTAGCACGAAGCATCAGTCGATGCAACTCTAAGTGTGTGTGTGTGTGTGTGTGTGTGAGAAAGAGAGAGAGAGAGAGAGAGAGAGAGAGAGAGAGAGAGAGAGAGAGAGAGAGAGAGAGACTGATTTAATGGCATGTCAACACGTCTAGGGTTATAATATGCTTAGAAGCTAGGGAATCGTGTTCATTGTGAGTTCATATTTACATTTTTTGCCTTGTTGATTCTTACGATTTTTTTTTTGCACACGATCATACGAATAATTTTTAAACAGATCGATTTGAACCATAGATGGGGTCCTAACATGTAGTACCAGAGAGAGAGGGAGAGAGAGAGAGAGAGAGAGAGAGAGAGAGAGAGAGAGAAAGAGAGAGATGTTGCGCAACAAAAACCGTGTGATATGGAGTACAGAGAAAAGTGTAAGCAAGAGAGAGAGAGAGAGAGAGAGAGAGAGAGTATACTACCGCTCTTTGAGGGTTGCTTAGTGTTACGGTTATCGTCCAATGAAACAAAATCGGTGACCTAAGTTCAAATCTTGGACAAAACTGATTGTGTTTCACTTCAAGTTAATGCTCTTAGCAAAGGCATGAAACAATCCCTTCCCCTTCCAGCTCTGGGTAAATTTGTGGGGCAAATTGGCCTCTCTAGCGCTGGTAAGGTGACCAAAGGTAAAATCTGAATTCAAACCAGTTGTGCTATGCTTAAAAATTGACCTTATGTTGCATCCTGTTCATGGGGGAGTAGTTTGGTGAATACAAACTAGGTATGCTACATTACTTAATCTTTCAAACCTACTCGAGTGAGTTTGCGTCTCACTGGGCGCCCCATTCATATGGCCTCGTGCCACATCTAAGCAAAAAAGCTAGTAAATTATTATTGCTTAATCCTTCTCTTTTATTCTGAAACATTCTCTTTCGCTCTCTCCCTCTTTTACTCCCACACATTCCCTCTCTTTTCTTTTACTCTCGCACATTCCCTCTCTTTTTTTTACTCTCATACATTCCCTCTCTCTCTTTTACTCACACACACACACTCTCTCTCTTTTATTCTTGCAAATGCTCTCTCTCTCTCTCTCTTGCTCTGAAACATTCTCTCTCATTCTCTTTTATTCTTATACATTTCCTCTCTCATTCTATCTCTTTTAGTCTTACCCACACTCTCTCTCTTTTACTCTGATACATTCTCTTTCTCTTTTACTCTGACACATTCTCTCTCTCTTTCTTACTCTCTCTTTCTCTGTCTCTCACTAACTTACTCTCTCTCTCTCAGCCTGTTTGTACTTTAGTCTTTTCTTTTCTCAACATCACTTAGTTCTTTTTCTCTTTTTCTTTCTTTCCAACTCATTGTCATTCGTTTTCTTTCTTTCTTTCTTTCTTTCTTTCTTGTCGACTAATACTCCTGTATTTTCTACTTGTTAACATGACACATAAGCTCTATTAGAAAATAACGTCATCATTTATGAGACGCGAATGCAACAAACCAGCAGAAAAGCAATACAAGAGTTGGTATAACTGGTTAGGAACGGTGATCCACAGGGAATTGTGCAAGAGATTAAAATTTGTCCATGCTGACAAATGGTATATGCACAAACCAGAATCTGTCATAGAAAATGAGACGTATAAAATTCTTTAGGACAAACGGATCACCCAATCACTGTCAGAAAATCAGACCTTGTGGTAATTAATAAGAAGAAAAGAACTTGTTAAGAAAGTAAAGTTGGTGACCGTAGTCGAGGGCGACCAGAAGGCTCCCTATTCAATAGCTACTACACGGAGGTGTAGGTGAGGGCGCTACTCCTTTTCCCGGATTGCTCCACTTTACCCTTGATACGTACCTAATATTGCTGAGTGTTAAGCAAGGAGGGATCAAGTGCCATTTTTAAAGTCTTTGGTATGACGCGACCGGGGATTGAACTCAGGTCTCCCAGACCATTTGCGAACACTCTAATAAGATCAACCAAAGACATTTTGATCAGACAGCATTCTTCATTAAACTAATGGATATACAACGCCAATAGTTGGCGACGTAGTCGAGGACGATCAGAAGGCTCACTTTTCAATAGCTACAACACCGAGGTGTAGGGGAGGGCGCTACTGCTTACCCTGGATTGCTCCACTTTACCCTTCATACGTACCTTATATCGCTGAGTGTTAAGCAAGGAGGTATCAAGTGCCATTTTAAAAGTCTTTGATATGACGCGACCTGGGATTGAACCCAGGTCTCCCGGACCATTGACAAACACTCTACCCACTAACTCAAAGAGCCGTAACTTGTTAAGTAGTGGGTTTTAATGTACCAGCAAAGCACAGATTGAAAGTAAAAGAGTGTGTAATGCTGCAAAAATCTCTAGCCCTTGTCTGAGAGCTGAATAAGTTATAGGTGACAGTGATACTAATTGCAGAGGGAGCACTTGGATCAATCTCCAAGAATCTTGAAAAAGAGAATCGATGAACTGGAGATTAGAGAAAGAATAAAAAAGTTAAAACCCTAGCACTTCTAAAATCGGCCAGGATACTTACAAGAGTCCTGGGGACTTGTCACTCAGTCTCTTGTGAAAAACCATCAGTTTTAGCTAGTGTGAAAAAATTGCATAATTGTAATTAGTAAGATGAAAATGATCAATCTTTATTCTTTAGTGTATTCAGACTAATGTCTTCATCTTTGTTGTCATATTCACAACGATTCGTCCGAAGTGTCCTTTGGCCTTCTGCAGGTGTTTCATGTCCTTCAGAAGCTTTTTTTGTTCTCCGGCAAGGTCCAAGTAATTGCCTCTCTTTTTTCCCCCTCTGTAGTTTGCCGGGACGGCAAAGTCAACTATACAGCAGGTTCTGTTTTTGTAAATTATCACGTGGTCTGGTATTATAATTATTGTTATTATTCTCATTATTTAGTTCAGAGATTTAATTACAATTTAATTTGTATCGGCAAAGCATAATATAAATTTTCCTGTGTCTTTTTTTAAGTCGTTCATAATGTTTCAGCTCTGCAGAGGGTTAACACGCCTCTAACGAGAGTCCAGGATATGGCACTAAGCCATCTGATTGTGAGGCTCCATTCCTGGAGCTTTGGAGAATAAAGAGTACCACTTCATTGCCATCACTCCAAGGTCCACTCTGACCTGGAGTTGTAGTATTTGTTAGTCCCATCTATGGGCAAATAGAAATGTTTAACCATTTAACAGTGTGCAAACAAATGACATGCTGAATATAGTTATTAGTGTTAAACAGTTGTACTTGAAGCTATCAAAATGTGTGCAAACAAATGAGCTCTGGCTTGTTTAAAATGTTACCTACTAACGATTCATTTACAAATCACAAACGCACATACAAACATATATATATAAACAAGATTTTCCGGGGTCCACCTGACGTTTGTGCTGGGTGGGTGTGTTAACTGCCTGGTCATAGGGGGCCTTCCCTCTGAGGCAATATTTGTTTAGCAGAACTGACTTCATAGCTTGGCGCCTGAAGCGCCCCAATATGAGGAATGCCGACAAGATCATGCATTTTTGTAATGGCGGCGCATGCGTCTCGATTTGTGCTTGCCTCTCACCTAAAACCCCACTATAAAATGACCTAGTGTCAAATCAGACAGGGTCGGACGTTGAATAGATATACATATCAAACAGGATTTGGCATTAAATTGCCTACAAGGGCTGATATGTAATAAAACCAACCAACCAACCAAGCATAATATTCAAATTTATGCATTTTTTATGTAATAGATGCCTTATGTTATAAAGAGAAAACGGTTCACCAAACGCTTACAAATGTAACGTGGTGGCACAGACACTCAGAAAGCGTGCCCAAAGGAGGAACGGATGGCGGGAAATGCAAATAGATGACGCAATCTGGGCCACCATGGCAACCCCTCTGCTCATCGTTCTGCTTGTCTAACCATCACTCACTTCGTCGTGTCTATAGCGAGAGTGTGTCAGAAAATAGAATACATCTCCCTGCCTGCTGCTTAGGGTGGGGAATAAATTGACCGATTTTTTAAAAAATGTGGATTCAGTTTATTAAGATAGGCGAGCGTGGCTGGTGTGTGTTTTGGCGCGAGTTTTCTGTGTGGGTGTTGGCGCGAAAGTGAGGCCTTGCAAGAGAAATGAATTGTGGAAAAATGAATAAATGTTGTTGTGGTGGAAAGGGAAAGAGAGAAGGTGAAAGTGTAAAGAAAAGGAATTGTGGATATCTATGAAAAGAAGTATAAGTTGGGAAAATGCAATGAAAGGGTGAGAGAAAATGATGTGTGTGTGTGTGTGTGTGTGAGAGAGAGAGAGAGAGAGAGAGATGTTGCGTAACAAAAACATCATGATAAAAGGCAATAATAGAAAAGAGGGATTTGTTCGAAAGAAAAGCAAGGAATGATGATGAACTGATAGAAGAAGAAGAAGAAGAAGAAGAAGAAGAAGAAGAAGAAGAAGAAGAAGAAGAAGAAGAAAGAAAAAGACATGGACAATGAAAATAAAAGAAAGAAAGATTAAGTTAGGACAAAGAAAAAACGAAAGAGGGAAAGTGAGATAGATTTTAAAAGCAAACGAAAACTTAAATCACAATTAAAGGCATAAAAGACTTAGAAGATGCAAGAGGTGCGTCCAAGAAGAAACGAAAACTTTAAAACAGTGTATTGTCATTTTATGCATTACACAAAGGACATTAAATTCTCTCCTTTCATTAATGTAACCAGGGTTAGGGTCGGGATTAGGGTAAGGAAAAATAAAGAACACATCTGGTCACCCTGTCGACCGGACTGAGAACATGCTAACAACATTCCCTAAAAAGAGATAAGACCCTCTCCAAAAGGGGTATCTTGTGTAGGACATTAAACTGAAATCGGTGTTAAGGCTCTAATTCTGGACCTCTGGGAAGTGTGAATATACCTATTCATTGCCATTACTCCCAGGCCCACTCTGACCCAAAGTCTGACCTATTCGGTCCCATCTATGTGTTTAGCCCCGTCGGCTGGGGCTGTAGAATACACCGACTGCTCCTCTACAAAGGGGTAAGACTCCTCCCCACCCCACCAACGAGTGTCTTGGATATGATATTAAACCATGTGAAAGTGAGGCTCCAGTCCTGAAGCTTTGGGAAATATGGAGTAGCCCTTCATTGCCATTGCTCCTAGGTCCACTCTGAGTCGATAAGGTCCTAACTATGGATCAAATAGAACAGTTTGACATTTCAACTGTGAGCAAATAAATGACTAACGTTAAATCGAATTGTTAGAAATAGAACTGTTTGACATTTATTAGGTGATCTGTTCGTATCTCAAAATCCCCGTGAATTTTGTGCGTCTTATACTCCAAGACGGATTCTGGTTTGTGCATATACCATTTGTTTGTATGGTCATATTTCAATTTCTTGCAAAATTCCTTGTGGATCACCTTCCCCACTCAGTTGTGTCTAGTCTTATATTCTTTTTTCGCAAATTTGCTTCACTTTTTACATTATTTTTTAATCTTTTGCGAGTTTTTCACACCAACGTTTGCTGATTGTCTTTTACTGGAGTCTGAGTGACAGCAAGTCTCCTCAAGTCCCCAGGACTCTTCTCAGTATTCTGACCGATCTTAATAATGCTGTAGTTGTATCCAAGTTTTAATGACTTAAACACTATTTCAAGGTTGACAAAGTTCAAGGTTGACAAAGTTCAAGGTTGTAAATAAAACAAAGGGAAAGATAACTGGTATATATGTATGTCGGAAAGTCTGAGATCGTTTCGATATCGTATTCATATTGAAAATAGGTCTTGCTTACTGCATAAATAATATTTCCTCTTAATATCAAATAAAATTTATATTTTTTTTCAAAAGTGACACACTACCTGAGTAAATGTAGGTCTTCTGTTTGGCAATTTTTTTTTTTTTTTTGCGAAAAAAAATGTTTTTCTACTTTTTGTAAACGGGACACAGATGCTTAATGGTTTGGTTTGGTTTATTTGTTTAACGGCATATCAACTCCTTATTGGTTATTTAATTCCAAAATTTGATTCATTTGTAAATGGTAGAATATGTAATTAGTATATTAGTCTCACTATTAGGGATTTTCTTCCTTCTTCTTTGAGGCAATATTTTTGCCAGACAAATTTATGTACAAGCATATCAAGAACTGAGAAATCGTTCCAACATTGTTTTTATATTGGATATCTCGTGCAGATGCTCCAGTTCTGTAGCTCTAGGGAGTATGGAGCCACTCTTCTCAGGTCCACTCTGACTCGGAGTGGCAGTAATACCCCGTCTAAATCCGTAGAAAATCAATATTTTTTAAAACTTACACATTTTCTGACTTATGGAATGTCTTCCAAATGCTAAGAAACACAAATTAATCTTGAAAAAAAGTTTTTTTGAACGGGACCCAGGTGCTTTAGATGTAACGAATAAAGGAGTAGCTTCTGATGAGATTTGAACTCGTATCCTATATCCTAGAAATCATCATCATCATCATCATCATCAATATTGTACTGACAGCACGTATTAACTTGACTCTCTCTCTCTCTCTCTCTCTCTCTTGTCATCTGTCGCTTGTCAAGTCCTCTACTCGGCATCTAGCGTCCGCACAGCGCTGATGAATGTAAGTTTTTGCTGGTAGGCCAATACTGGTGTGTCCATGTGTAGGAGTCCATAAGAGAATGTCGCTTATGAGTTAATCCTTATTTCACTTTTAGTGCGCTGCATGACTTGTTCGTCTTGGATGGTTTTTGAGATGGGATATTAGTGACCGTAGAGGTGCTGTTTTTTAGGGGGTGCTGCTTCCAGGATTTGTTCAAATCAGCACACAGCATCCTTGTGCAGTTCTCATTTAGCTTTTTTTTTTTCGTTTTATTTTATCAGAAAATCAGGTTTACTTATAGTCGATAACCTGTTAATAGCAGTCCATGCTTTTCCAATGTGACATCGCTTTCAGTAGATGAGATATTGTTACCGAAATATGTGAACAGGTATATTAACTTCTGAGGCTTGCTTTTTAATGTGAAGATGGCTCCATCTTGTTTTTCGGCGCTGAGAAGTGATCAACTCCAGTTGGGTCATATATCAGTGAAAGGGTTTAATGTTGACTGACACGCAACTCATGATGAATTCAGGAACATCATTGCCGATGCGTCCGCACTCATCTAGGATATATATCTTCATTATTATATTAAAACTAAAGATACCTGGATTTAATTATTTCTAATATAACACTTTCCAAAAAAAAAAAAAAATAGAAACGGATATAGTAAATTATAATTTATTACCAAACTAAAGCATTGGAATTTTATTATCAAAAATAAAATTGCACGATTATGAATGAAGTGTATTGTCCAACATATTCATATTTTTGCTCACAGAATATCAATGGAAACACCGTGGTGTAATTGGTATTGTTGTAGTGTTATATAATTGCGGAAGCATTTTTTTTTATATTATCATTTTTCGTTTTATATATCTTATCTTTCGGTTTAGTTAGGCTTAGAACCTTTCGGCTAGTGCATGGGTAGGTGCAAACATTAACGCAGGTGTTCACGCGCATGCAGGGTGGATGTGACTATCACAGATGTCACAATAAAAAACCAAGATAGGAAATAGGGACTGGGGATGTGAATGACGTCATGCCCGGAAGCGATGGGCTGGGATTCTTACTGATTTTGAAGAAAAGCAGGGAGTTGAGATTTGGATTTAGACGAAGCGAGTTGGGATTCGAGTCTGAGCGAGGCCAGGCACCCCGCAGTCCACAGTTTGTGGACTGCGGGGTGCACGTGCGCGTTGGTTGAGTCAGTGAGTTGAGAGCTGACGATGGACAAACAGTCAGCATAGAAAAATTGTGTGTCTCTCTCTCTCTCCTCGTGTTGAAAACCTAAACTTAAAGAAGATAATAAAAGTTTCGTACCTGTACCAAGAGAGTCGTCAGTGTTTCGTGAGTTTTTCAGATTCCCTATGTATATTTCACATATTCATATCTTGGTCCTATTTTTGGGTATGTTACAGTCGGAAACGGACTCGGGGACCCGAGTTCAAATCGTGTATTTATTTATGGGCAATATGACGTGGTTGAAAGTACTCACCCGAAGATCGATTACGTGAAATTCCTAGTCGGGCCTAGTTTTATATACATTTTGAAATATTTTGTGATATTTTCTCAGCATTATAATAATTTTATGAACTTTTAGATCTTGTGTAACATCTTAAATTTAATCTAGCTGTGAGTTCACCAATTTCGATTATATATATATATATATATACACAAATATGCGTGTGTGTATGTATGTCTTTGTGTTTGTGCATGAGTGTGTGTGTATGAGTGTGTTCCCCCACCAATTCTGCTGTGAGCAGATCACTTGTGTCGTTACGTGATGAACACCGCATAATAATGGCGCAAATTTTCCTGTTAAGCGACACAAGTTGATTAATGTCGAACGAAGAAATGAACTGAGCTTTACAGAAATATAACTGCATATTTGTATGCAGTTTGCGAAGAGAGAGAGAGAGAGAGAGAGAGAGAGAGAGAGAGAGAGAGAGAGAGAGAGATGCTTCAGTACAAAAGCATTTCAAGGTGTATAAGAACGGGAAGATATTCAAGATAAAATTGAGTAATCGAAAAACACATTGGTTTGGTTTGGTTTAGTTTGGTTTCTTTGTCTAATGGCATATCAACCTTTGTGGGCTATTTAATTCCAAAGCCATCCTTGTAGAAGAACAGCAGTGGTACCATTTAACTCACAGCTGGGGCAATAAGGGTGTTCATACCTTTCTCAAGAGTATTAGTCCCAAAAGTGAACGTAATAGCGCGACTGGAGTTCGAACTTGTTTATTACGATGTCACAGTCCAGCATTTTAGCCACGACACAGTGGAGATTGCCTCACTTCTGAAAAATACATTGAAGTTTCATTAAAAAAATGAATAGGATAAAAGATGAAATAATCTTTACAAAATACAAAAAGAAAGACGTCAAAAATGTAAAGAACCAGCATACATAGAGTGCAGAGTATGACTGAGTGCTTGAGTATTTGAGCAATGCCCGATGCCCCGACGCTTCAAAGGGTCTAAGAATCAAAATTCCTATTTTTGAAATGTCTTCAAGTTAATCAATAGATTAAAGCTAAAATATTTTAACACTACAAATTCCTGCTGTTTTGTGAATATATTCCTATTGATATATTTGTAATGGTATTATGTCGTGTTCCACCCTGGCGCCAGGGTTTAGAATACACTGACTATATCCTCTCTGCAGATGAGTAAGACCCCCCTCCAAAAAAAAAAGATTATTTTGGATATGACAATAAACTTCATCTGATGATGAGGCTTCGGTTCTGAAGATTGTGGAGTACTCTTTCTTTCATTGCCATTACTCCCAGGTCGACTCTGATTTGGAGTGGTAGTACCTGTGAGGGTCCCATCTAAATGTTAAATCAGAGGTGGGCAAACTTTTTAGTGGGAAAGTCGCAATACTGGGTTATGAATTGTCAAAGAGTTGCATCTTATAAAACTCAAAAGTATTCAGTCTCGATTCAAGGGAAAGTGTTTATCTTTTATTTATTTTTTTACTTTTTAGAGGTTCCCGTGGGCTGCACATATCAGTGTAGCAGGCCCCTGGGTTAAATAGATCCGTTCAAGAATTATTCGTATTCTATCAGACCGTGTGCAAAAAAGAAAAAAAATCTTTAAAACAACTACACCAAAAATGTAACGTAAATATGATCGCAATTTCCGATGATGACCGTTATAAAATCCCTTATTAACTTTCTTGGTATAGAATTCCTTAGAACTGTTAATGGGTTGACTTGCCGTTAGAATTAATCAATCAATAAATTAATCAGTGGCACTAAAAATAAACATCCCAGTAGATTTCTTTATATTATGTGAAACATGAACATTTTAAAAGAAATGTCTTATTAAGATTGAATATATCTGTATGAAATTTAGAAATGTAGGAAATGTCGAAATGTATAAAATATCTGTATGAAATGTCGAAATGAATGAAATATTTGTATGAAATTTTGAAATGAATGAAATATCTGTAGGAAATGTCGAAATGAATGAAATATCTGTAGGAAATGTCGAAATGAATGAAATATTTGTATGAAATGTCGAAATGAATGAAATATCTGTAGGAAATGTCGAAATGAATGAAATATTTGTATGAAATGTCGAAATGAATGAAATATCTGTACGAAATGTCGAAATGAATGAAATATTTGTATGAAATGTCGAAATGAATGAAATATCTATAGGAAATGTCGAAATGAATAAAATATTTGTATGAAATGTCGAAATGAATGAAATATCTGTAGGAAATGTCGAAATGAATGAAATATCTGTAGGAAATGTCGAAATGAATGAAATATTTGTATGAAATGTCGAAATGAATGAAATATCTGTAGGAAATGTCGAAATGAATGAAATATTTGTATGAAATATCGAAATGAATGAAATATCTGTAAGAAATGTCGAAATGAATGAAATATTTGTATGAAATATCGAAATGAATGAAATATCTGTAGGAAATGTCGAAATGAATGAAATATCTGTAGGAAATGTCGAAATGAATGAAATATCTGTAGGAAATGTTGAAATGAATGAAATATCTGTAGGAAATGTCGAAATGAATGAAATATCTGTAAGAAATGTCGAAATGAATGAAATATTTGTAGGAAATGTCGAAATGAATGAAATATCTGTAGGAAATGTCGAAATGAATGAAATATCTTTAGGAAATGTCGAAATGAATGAAATATCTGTAGGAAATGTCGAAATATCTGTATGAAATGTCAAAATGAATGAAATATCTGTAGGAAATGTCGAAATGAATGAAATATCTGTATGAAATGTCGAAATGAATGAAATATCTGTAGGAAATGTCGAAATGATTGAAATATCTGTAGGAAATGTCGAAATGAATGAAATATTTGTATGAAATGTCGAAATGAATGAAATATCTGTAGGAAATGTCGAAATGAATGAAATATTTGTATGAAATATCGAAATGAATGAAATATCTGTATGAAATGTCGAAATGAATGAAATATCTGTAGGAAATGTCGAAATGAATGAAATATTTGTAGGAAATGTCGAAATGAATGAAATATCTGTAGGAAATGTCGAAATGAATGAAATATCTTTAGGAAATGTCGAAATGAATGAAATATCTGTATGAAATGTCGAAATGAATGAAATATCTGTAGGAAATGTCGAAATGAATGAAATATCTGTAGGAAATGTCGAAATGAATGAAATATCTGTAGGAAATGTCGAAATGAATGAAATATCTGTAGGAAATGTCGAAATGAATGAAATATCTGTAGGAAATGTCGAAATGAATGAAATATTTGTAGGAAATGTCGAAATGAATGAAATATCTGTAGGAAATGTCGAAATGAATGAAATATCTGTAGGAAATGTCGAAATGAATGAAATATCTGTAGGAAATGTCGAAATGAATGAAATATCTGTAGGAAATGTCGAAATGAATGAAATATCTGTATGAAATGTCGAAATGAATGAAATATCTGTATGAAATGTCGAAATGAATGAAATATCTGTAGGAAATGTCGAAATGAATGAAATATCTGTAGGAAATGTCGAAATGAATGAAATATCTGTAGGAAATGTCGAAATGAATGAAATATCTGTAGGAAATGTCGAAATGAATGAAATATCTGTAGGAAATGTCGAAATGAATGAAATATCTGTAGGAAATGTCGAAATGAATGAAATATCTGTAGGAAATGTCGAAATGAATGAAATATCTGTAGGAAATGTCGAAATGAATGAAATATCTGTATGAAATGTCGAAATGAATGAAATATCTGTAGGAAATGTCGAAATGAATGAAATATCTGTAGGAAATGTCGAAATGAATGAAATATCTGTAGGAAATGTCGAAATGAATGAAATATCTGTAAGAAATGTCGAAATGAATGAAATATCTGTAGGAAATGTCGAAATGAATGAAATATTTGTATGAAATATCGAAATGAATGAAATATCTGTAGGAAATGTCGAAATGAATGAAATATTTGTAGGAAATGTCGAAATGAATGAAATATCTGTAGGAAATGTCGAAATGAATGAAATATCTGTAGGAAATGTCGAAATGAATGAAATATTTGTAGGAAATGTCGAAATGAATGAAATATCTGTAGGAAATGTCGAAATGAATGAAATATCTGTAGGAAATGTCGAAATGAATGAAATATCTGTAAGAAATGTCGAAATGAATGAAATATCTGTAGGAAATGTCGAAATGAATGAAATATTTGTATGAAATATCGAAATGAATGAAATATCTGTAGGAAATGTCGAAATGAATGAAATATCTGTATGAAATATCGAAATGAATGAAATATTTGTAGGAAATGTCGAAATGAATGAAATATCTGTAGGAAATGTCGAAATGAATGAAATATTTGTAGGAAATGTCGAAATGAATGAAATATTTGTAGGAAATGTCGAAATGAATGAAATATCTGTAGGAAATGTCGAAATGAATGAAATATCTGTAGGAAATGTCGAAATGAATGAAATATTTGTATGAAATGTCGAAATGAATGAAATATTTGTAGGAAATGTCGAAATGAATGAAATATTTGTAGGAAATGTCGAAATGAATGAAATATCTGTAGGAAATGTCGAAATGAATGAAATATCTGTAGGAAATGTCGAAATGAATGAAATATCTGTATGAAATGTCGAAATGAATGAAATATTTGTATGAAATGTCGAAATGAATGAAATATTTGTAGGAAATGTCGAAATGAATGAAATATTTGTAGGAAATGTCGAAATGAATGAAATATCTGTAGGAAATGTCGAAATGAATGAAATATCTGTAGGAAATGTCGAAATGAATGAAATATTTGTATGAAATGTCGAAATGAATGAAATATTTGTAGGAAATGTCGAAATGAATGAAATATTTGTAGGAAATGTCGAAATGAATGAAATATCTGTAGGAAATGTTGAAATGAATGAAATATCTGTAGGAAATGTCGAAATGAATGAAATATCTGTAGGAAATGTATAAATAGCATTTGAAACCAAATGTCTATTTGAAACGAATTATAGGTTTGAGTTTATTAAGAGATTAATAATTCTTCTTTTTTTCCACCAGAGGCCAAGATCACAACCAATCCACTCTAAATAGGGTGTCAACAAAATAGTCAGTTTTTAAATAATCAAAAATATCCCCACCTTGTTATTTATGATTTTGTAGAGGAATATTTATAATTTATTACTGCAATTTGCTGTCAACAAATCATTGAAAATTTGATGTTCTATATATCCCCCTTTATCTTCACAATGTTCTTTTCTTTGTTTGTTTATCACATGAACCTTCTTTGTTTATCATATCAACCTTCGTGGGCTATTTAATGCCAAAGAACAGCTGTGGTATTATTTATCCATAGCTCGTAGGAATAAAGGGGTTCACGCCTTTCCCAAGGACATTAGTCCTAAAGTGAATGTTATGACGCGACTGGAATTCGATCTCGCTTACAACGATGTCGCAGTACAGTACGTTAACTACAACATTTCGGAGACTACTCTCACAATGCGCCATTATTTTTGTTCGGACTTCATAACGAGGAATTTACTCCTGGTTATTTAGCAATAAATGCAGATTGTAAGGCATCATCTTTAACCATTTCGACAAAATATATTGTTTTTTGATTTAGTTAACGGCATATCAAACCCTTATGAGTTAACTCATACTAACATCTGATTCATTTGTGAATCTTTTATTGTTATCATTACTATATTTTCAGTGTTCCTTTTCATATACTAATAATTTGCACACAATTGTAGGGTTTCAAGTATTCCTCTCGAATACAAATAATTTGCACACAGTTGTGTGATATCAAGTATTCCTATCTGATAAAGATAATCTGGAGTTATATCAAACATTCCCATTTAATGCAAATAATTTTCACACAGTTGTATGGTTTCAAGCATTCCCCTCTAATACTAATAATTCATACACGATAATGTAGTTTCAATATTTGTTTATAAAATATGCACATAAACTTTCGTACACAAATCACGATTTCGTCCTGGTCATTTAAACTTTGCAATATCTACAGTTTGTACATTTTTTT
Organism: Sepioteuthis lessoniana; assembly: GCA_963585895.1. Taxonomy (NCBI): domain Eukaryota; kingdom Metazoa; phylum Mollusca; class Cephalopoda; order Myopsida; family Loliginidae; genus Sepioteuthis; species Sepioteuthis lessoniana. The sequence continues at coordinate 83,476,813 of OY757918.1, forward strand.
TATCGTTTAGAGTATTCGAACTTCATCTTTATTGTTATATTTCCAACGTTTCAGCGGATGCGTCCTTCGGTCTTCTTCAGGTGTTTCATATCGAATTCGGGAGCCAAATGGAACTTCGAACCGAATCCTTTATCTAATCCGCGGGACTAGAGTGTTTTAATTTCATTGACCATAACCTGGTACAAGTGTTAAGCTGGTTATTTTTGCAGATTCATGAGTTCGACAAGAAACACCTGAAGAAGGCCGAAGGACGCATCGGTCGAAACGTTTAGAATATAACAATAAAGATGAAGAAAATAATCTGAATATTTTAAATGATAAAAATTATCAAGCTTCATCTCAGAAATTTTGACAAATAACAATTTTTTAAGAAATTGTTCACAGCCATTTCAGCATTTTTTTCCTTACAGTTTGGCTAAGAATTTGCAACTCCTGTTGGTTTCGAATATACTTCGCACGAACACGCTCCAATTGGGTTTTTAGATACCGATGATCATCCAGGAGTTTTACCTTTACAAAAAAAAAAAAAAATATTCAGCTGGTTCAAATGTATTGCAACAGACATAGATGGGTTTTTGAATTGGCTGGAATTTCCCGAAATTTGTTTTTAAAATGACGTTGCACGACAGTCACATAATTCTTTTGGCTTAATTCAAGTACTCAAAATCCCTTCTCAACAGCTATAGTTTTCCGTACTCTAACTTATACTGGAAAACCTGGAGCTGCAAAAAACCTATATAATGAACTTCAATATTTTCTTTACAAAAATATCGTTCATGTCAATATCATCATCATCATGTCGCGCCGCCAGCACAGATCTCCCTGCCACTCGTTTGCCACCCGTCTCTATCGTCCATTGTTTCCGGGAGGTCTTCAAGGCTATATCCTGTATCGGCACGATTTGAAAGGAATACTCGATAGATAGAATTACTAATGTTAACTACTTAAAACCATTTAACTGTGTACAAACAAATGATTAATATCGAGTAGAATTATTGTTATTTGATAACAATACTTGAAACCATTTAACTGTGAGCAAACAAATGTGAAAAATGAAGTTATCAACACACACACACACACATACAAAGGATTTAGCATTGAATAACCATTAAAGGTTGATATGTCATTAAACTATATAACGTAGCTAAACTATGCGGTGTTACAGTGACATACAAACAAAAAATATGCTGTAGATAAGTAGATCAGTGTTAGCAGATACGCTGTAGCAAAAAATAATTTTGTGTTTGGGAGTATTTTTGTGCTTACTATGATAAAATGAAAATAGTACTGCATGTAGGTAAAGCGAACAATTGTAAGTTAAAAAGCAATGTAAATTGATCTTTTTTGAAATAAGATACAGTTTGAAATTTGTAAGAGGCAAGACAGGAATATCAAGAGAATAAAAATAGCGTCTTTTTGGTTTGTGAAAGGGTAAAGGCACATTGTTTAAAGTGGACGTGTAAATGATGGCAGATGTTATGTAAATTAAAGAAGGATAAATAAATAAATGAATAAATGAATAAATAAATAAATAATAAATGACGAGACAATTGTGAAGGGAAGTGATCCGTGCAAAAATAAAGAAATAGAAAAGTGAAAAAAATAGAAAGGGAAACAATAAAGAAAGAAAAAATGAGAAAGGAGTGAAAAGGAAAGAAGGAAGGAAGGATGGAAGGAAAGGGTGCTAAGAAAGAAAGAAAAGCAAAAATAAAAGAATCAGAAAAGGGAATACAGTAAAAGTACGAAGAAAGAAAGAAAGAAAGAAAGAAAGAAAGAAAGAAAGAAAGAAAAAGAAAGACAAACATAAAGCAAAGAAAGAAAAGAAAAAAAAGAATGAGAAAATCCAAAAAAGAGCAGAACATTTAGGAAATAATGAAAAAATAAATAAAGAAAAAACAAACATAAGGCAAAGAAAGAAAGAACGAACGAACAAGAGAAAGAAAGAAAGAAAGAAAGAAAGAAGAGGGAAGTAAGAAAATATCAATGAAAAAAGAAAAGAAAAAGAAAGTATAAGCATACAGCAAAGAAAGAAAGAAAGAAAGAAAGAACGAACGAACAAAAGAAAGAAAGAAAGAAAGAAAGAAGAGGGAAGTAAGAAAATATCAATGAAAAAAGAAAGGAAAAAGAAAGTATAAGCATACAGCACAGAACGAACGAACGAACGAAAGAAAGAAAGAAAGAAAGAAAGAAAGAGAACGGAAATGAAAAACTATCAATAAGAAAAGAAAGAAAGAAAGAGTAAAGCAAGAAAGAGAAGAGGAATAGTTTGCTTAATTGATTGTGTTTTCTGGCGCATCAACCTTTGTTTGATATTTAATGCAAATCCTGTTTATACATATATATTAAATGATTTGTAAACGAATAGTTTGTTGGTAACAATTTTTAAACAAGCTAGAACTCATTTGCTTGTACGCAGTTGCAATATAACATGAGTGATTCTATTCAACATTCGTTTATATACACTTCAACGCTTTCAATATAGTAAATGATTAAACAGTTCTATTTGACCCAAAGTTGGGACTCTAACAGTCACGACCTCTTCGGGTCAGAGTGGCACTAAGAATTATGGCAATGACTTCGGGGCTGAGGCTTCACCACCAGATGGTTCAGAATCATATCAGGATATTCGTTAGAAGGGGTTTTACCCTTCTGCAGAGATTCACTCGGCGTATTCTATAGCCCCAGTCGACTGGACTGGAGAAGGGGAATAAGGAAACAAAAACGAAAAAAGAAAAAAAGAAAAACCAAAGATGGATCAAAGAAATAAAGAAAAAAAAAAGAAGAAAGAAAGAAAGCGGAATAAGACAAAACAGCAAAGCGAAATAATGAAACGATGAAAAGGAAAGAACGGGCAAAGAACGAAAGAAATCAAAATAAATTAATAAATAGAGAAAATGTAATAGCAAAGTCGAGGATGAACAACAAAATGTCCAAATAAAAGAAAATTATTTGAAACTAAAAACGTTGGGAGTACAAGCCACCTCATCAAAATATACCCTGAAGAGCATCGGAAAGGTTTAATTCGTGGAAAAAGTGTTTTAAACCAGGTATGTCTGATTATGTGAACGACGAGTCTCGTACACCAACCATTACAAATTGAAATGAGAATAATGAAGAAGTGACAGCACTGGAAAATAAAAAGGGTGAAAATAAGGAGTAATGTTAATTGGAGAAATGCCGTTTCCTCTCAAGAATAAATATACTGGGTAAACTCGTATAATGAACGACTTTTTGAGATACTCGAGATATGTTTTAAGGTCAAATTTTGATCTAAAAAAACCATAGAACCTTCATTACTCGAGATATGTTTTAGGGTCAAATTTTGATCTAAAAAAAACCATAGAACCTTCATTACTCGAGATATGTTTTAAGGTCAAATTTTGATCTAAAAAATCCATAGAATCTTCATTACTCGAGATATGTTTTAAGATCAAATTTTGATCTAAAAAAACCATAGAACCTTCATTACTCGAGATATGTTTTAAGGTCAAATTTTGATCTAAAAAATCCATAGAATCTTCATTACTCGATATATGTTTTAAGGTCAAATTTTGATCTAAAAAAACCATAGAACCTTCATTACTCGAGATATGTTTTAAGGTCAAATTTTGATCTAAAAAATCCATAGAATCTTCATTACTCGAGATATGTTTTAAGATCAAATTTTGATCTAAAAAAACCATAGAACCTTCATTACTCGATATATGTTTTAAGGTCAAATTTTGATCTAAAAAATCCATAGAACCTTCATTACTCAAGATATGTTTTAAGATCAAATTTTGATCTAAAAAAACCCATAGAACCTTCATTACTCGAGATATGTTTTAAGGTCAAATTTTGATCTAAAAAAATCCATAGAATCTTCATTACTCGAGATATGTTTTAAGATCAAATTTTGATCTAAAAAAAACCATAGAACCTTCATTACTCGAGATATGTTTTAAGGTCAAATTTTGATCTAAAAAATCCATAGAATCTTCATTACTCGAGATATGTTTTAAGATCAAATTTTGATCTAAAAAACCATAGAACCTTCATTACTCGAGATATGTTTTAAGGTCAAATTTTGATCTAAAAAAACCCATAGAACCTTCATTACTCGAGATATGTTTTAAGGTCAAATTTTGATCTAAAAAATCCATAGAATCTTCATTACTCGAGATATGTTTTAAGGTCAAATTTTGATCTAAAACGAAAACCACCGTACTTTCATTACACAAGATATATTTTTGAAACATCAAAACTTGCCCTGTTTCTTGGCCGAACATTGTTTCTCTGCCTAACAAAAAAAAAAAAAAAAAAAAAAAAAAAATCAAAATAATACCTCCAAAGCGTAATTATTACATTATCAATGATGTTGCGTATCAGTGGTGGCGTTTAAGTATGCTTGTAATATCCAAGTAAACACGCTAAGCTACATAAAGATCTAGACTATATTGTGTGCAAAAAATTATTAATATTGCATAGAATTATAAGTATTGGATTAACAATTATTGAAATTATTGACCTATATAGAAACAATAGCAATACTAGTGTGCAAACAAATTAGTTCTAACTCATCTAAAATGAAATTACCTACAAATTATGTTTGCAAACAAATGACCGATGTGGAATTGTGACTTATATATCAATGATTGAAACCATTTAACTGTGTGCAATAAAAAATGAGCTCAGGCTTGTTTAAAAATATCATCAACAAAATGTGTTTACAAATCATACATATTTTATGTATACGTATAAAGACGATTTGGCATTAAATAACCTACAATGGTTGATAAACCATAAAGCCCAAACCAATTAAACTGAAAAAATCTCCGTCAATTTCTGCTTGTATGATTTTTTAAACAACGAAAAGTTGTTTTTCCCCATGAAAATTATTGAACTATTACGAAAACGTGTCATTTTATCAATAAAGCCTTTTTTCCCCTTTCTCAGACGATCGTAACATACAATGTTTTTTTTTTTATATTTTTAATGAAAATAATTTTTATTTTTCACAATTTTTCTTCTTTATTTGCTGTTCACAAAAGAATTTTAATAAAAGGATGGCGATTTTTCTCAAATTTGATTGAGTAACTTTCACAAAGAAATAAACCTAAAGCAAAGGGCAACCATTAATTCCTAATGACGCATGGAAAATTTTTATAGCATGATGAGAAAATTTTTATAGCATGACGGCCGAACAATTGAACAGACAATTCTTTTGATTCATCATCAAAGGTGTTTTATATTTGCTTATTGCTTATTATTGAACAATCTTTTAAAAAGTTGTATTGAATTAATATAATTGTTACAAATATCTTGGTTCTTTCTGCTGTTGTTTACCAATTATGATGAAAAAAGAAATCCTAGCACAATCGGGTTGATTTACGGTCAAGTAACGTTTGGTGATCGAATTTAGCGTTTGGTTATCGAATTTAACGTTTGGTCATCGAATTTAACGTTTGGTCATCGAATTTAGCGTTTGGTCATCGAATTTAAGCAGTCTGCTTCGGATTCTGATAAGTATGTATAAGCATTATTGTATATAATTGTGTGTACTAAGAGATGAAAGCACATAAGTAAAGTTGGCTACCTTAATCGAGGGTGACCCGAAGGCTCCATTTTCAATAGCGACTACACCGAGGTGAAGGGGCGGGCGCTACTCCATTCCTTTGATTGCCCTACTTTACCCTTGATCCGTACCTTATAATGCTGAGTGTTAAGCAAGGCTTAACATAGTGTTACAATATAACATTTCGTTCTTACTAGGTTAATCAGGTAAATATTTGGAGAAAGTTTTAAATCTTAGGAAAGAATACAGAAAAAAAAACCTAAGCTGTCCACGAGGTTGTCATGGCAACATACATAGGAATGCCAATCTTTATGAATCTTTTTAGATGTAAAAATGAAATGACGTTTGAAATACCGCAGGTAAGTAAAGTTGGTGACCTTAGTCGAGAGTGATCCAAATGTTCCCTTTTCAATAGCTACTATACCGAGGTGTAGGGGCGGGCGATATTCCATTCCCTGGATTGCTCCATTTTATCCTTGATCCTTACTTTATAGTGCTTAGTGCTAAGCAAGGCGGCATCAAGTAACATTTTTTAGTCTTTAGTATGACTCTACCTGGTCTCCCGGACCATTGGTATGACTCGACCTGGACCATTAGCGAAGATGATTTGGAGGATTTAAAACTTTTATGGGCTTCGCTTGTGAATTTTTTTTTATAAAGCCCATAAACTATTATCACAAAAGTTGGAGAGTATGGAACCGCCCATTTTGAAAGGTTGCTTTGAGTTGGCAAAGCCTGATTAGACTTATTTTTTTGGCACCGAAAGTGGAATTCTGGAATATGTAATTTTATTTCCGTATTTTATTATTTGCTTTATTTAACAAAATAAAATAACACTTTATTGAATTTTTTTATCCCCGCCCTATCATTCTAATGTGTGACGTGAAACATTGTTAATAAGTAAAAGTAATGTTAGCGACCGTAGTCGAGGGTGACCAGACGGTTCCCTTTTCAATGGCTACTACACCGAGGTGTTGGAGAGGACGCTACTCCATTCCCTTGATAGCTCCGCTTTACCCTTACTTTATAATACTGAGTATTAAGCAAGTAGGCATCTAGCACCATTTTAAAAGTCTTTGGTATGACCCAACCTGAGATTGAACCCCAGTCTCCCGGACCATTAGCGAACACGCTACCCACTCGGAAATGAGCCGAGAATACATTGTTAATAGTTGTAACTAAATAGTGAATGTTGGGGAGAAGCTTATAGGGATGTAAACTATGTCAAACCAAGTGGAATTTTGTTCTGTTTTGATATTAATTCTACCTGAGAAGGTGGTATATTTAAAAAGTCCTGGTCGTTCTTTGATTGTTTGATAAAGAGAAATTACCGTACATTCAATAAGTTGTCGATCTTTTTTTTTTCTTATATTCATGTAAGTAATACAAATCTGCAAACAGAAAATGTAGATGATATATTCTAATTCTATTTTCTCTCTGTGAACCGCTCAGTTCGCAACATCCATTTCCGTTACTAATAAGAACTGAATCTAGGCTTCGTAAACTGTACTGGGTGATTCAATTGAATCTCAAAGACTAAAGAGTTACAACAGTTAATAATAATATAGATATATCGACATGAGTATATTCATTGACAGGTTCTGCAGTAATACTGGTTTCTTTGTATCTAGCTACCATAGCGTTAAATAAACGAACAGGTGTTACAAATGTTTTTAGATTTTCTTTTACAGGCTTATTTGTAGACACAAACCTGAGTTGTTGGGTTTTTCAAACACACACACACACACACACACACACACACACACACACACACACACACACACACACACACACACACACACACACACTAGCTTACAACTATACGTATAGGCGCACTAGAAATATACACAGATGGACAAACATAAACCTAAGAGTTTCTTTTCACACAGATAGATGTACAAATACTTAAACATACACAAATATGGAAATATTCACGGGCATAAATTTTAGTATTTCTTTTACATATACACACAACATACATACATACATACATACATACATACATACACATCGATCGATCGATCGATCCATACATACGTTCATACATACATGCACAAATACATATATGCACATACACACACATCCATCCTGACATACACGTCCCTACATACACATCCATACATACACACATACATCCTTAAATACATACACACATATCCATCTTTACATACATACATACATACATACATACATATTTTATAGTTAGCAACACTTGTGACAATACGTATTTCCTTTAATTAATATTTAAAGGCTCAATTATTTTGCTTCATTTCTTTCTATTGTTTACCGACCTTCTAAGTAGTTAGACGAGCGATTTGATACAGCCAGCTGATCAAAAAAAAAAAAACCCAACCCCCCCCCCAAAAAAAAACAAAACAAAAAACAAAAACAAAAAAATAACAGAAACTTTTTTCTATTGGAGGAAAAAAAATCCAATTTTTAACGGATGCACGTCATTGCCATAAAAAAACTACATTTTTGGTCGTCTATTTTGTATTTTATTGGGCTAACAAAAACATGCTACCAACGAAGCGTGAACGCTGGAAAATAGTCAATAGATATTAATATTTTTCGGATATTGCTAAAATGTAAGGGTAGATAGCGGTTACTAGTTGCGAGATACAGGGTTAGCGAGGGACAAGTTGCCATGCCAATAGTTAGAGAGTTTGGCCAGCGGATAGCAAATTCGATTTTCATTGAGTATCTTATACTTATGGTTCTATGTAAAACCAAGCCAAGATTAGTAAGTGGCAACTAAAGTGAAAAAATACTTGCAAAAAGTTATAATATTTTGCAACACTTCATCTGACTATAATAATATTCAAGATAATATTACTAAAAATACCAACGGAATATGGAAAAAAAATTAAATATGTCTGTAATGATAGGAATAGTTACTTGAAACTAAATAATTGCCAGAACAGTATCCCCTGCAGAAGAGTAAGACCACCCATCGAAAAAATAGGTTATCCTGGGTATGAAACTAAACTGAGGAATAAGGAGTACTATTTCATTGCCATTTGTTGAAATTATTACTCTAGACAGTACTTGATCATATTTACCCAACCCCTCCGCTCGGACAGGATATAACACAAGGTCAATTTTTAAGCGGAGTTTAACAGGTTTGAATTCAGAGTTTTCCTTCTCCTAGACTAGTTGCCTCACCAAGGCTGAAGAACCTATTCTGCCCTACTATTTACCCATAGCTGGAGGGAGAATAATAGACAGTACTTGATAGAACTATTGATAGTAGTAATTGTCGGGTCATAGTTATCTGCCCCTAATCCCACGTTGAACAAGGGATAAGTTATCTGCCCCTAGTTTTGTTGCACTCTCAGTAAATAAAATGAACACCACACATGTTTTAAAAGGTCATCCTCTTGTTTTTGCCTTGCTGATTGAGTTAAAGTATTCTGCCTGGAATATATGAAGATGAATACCTGCACTTAAAAAGATATGTTTTATTTTTATATCGAATTAGGGTTTGTAAATTCCTAACAATACCATTACTCCTAGATCCAATCTGACCAGGAGTGGTAACATATTAGGATCCCATCTACTGGTCAAGTAGATCTGTTTAAAAATCATTCGTATTCGACAGGACTGTGAGGAAAAAATCTTTTAAGAAACAACTACACAAAAAAATGTATATCCGAACGTACAATAAACACGATTCTCGAACCTTTTGGCATAAAATTACCCGAGACGAGTTGACATACTATTAGAATGAATCAATCAATAAAATAATTGCTCGTACCCCCCTCAAAATAACAGACTGACTTTGGCATTAAATAACCCGACAATGTTTGACATACCGCAGTACAAATAATTCTTTTTCAAATTTACAATCCAACCTACTGCAACGTTTTTGTTCCTGAATTAAAGGAGCTATCTTCATAAACAATCAATTTTTGATAGGAAATACGCTTACAGTTGGGCCCATTCTAAATCCATACGGAACTTCAAAAACCAAAACCAAATTACCCGAACTATATAAAGAAAAATAAGAAAAACTGCACTGCTTCGTAACAACATATCAAAGCGATGTATCCTTTGTATAAAGAAGAAAACTGCAATCATTACATTATCAAACCAAAAAAATAAGGGAATAGTTTAAGTCAATCAACAGGGCAAAAACATACATATGACAAACAATCTGATGGTGAAGCTCCAGTAATGCTGGAGCTTTGGGGAATGTGGTGTACCTGTTCATTGCCATTGCTCCCAATGTCCTATCTATAGGTTAAATAGAACTAAACAGTGTATTTATGTTTAACTGAATTGTCTAAAATAGAATAGTTTTGACATTTAAACTGCGTACTTATTTTAAGTTGAATTGTTCAAAATAGAAGTGTGTATATACATAAAAATGAATTTAGCATTAAATAACCTACAACGGTTGGTATACCATAAAACCAAACCAAATCAAACCAAACCCGTTATGCTTGTTATTCTTCAGAATGTAATATTGCCTGATGATCGTGAAAGCGTGACACTATTAGTCGCAATATGTAGTTTTAATTACTGTGTGATTATATATATATATATATATATATATATATGTGTGTGTGTGTGTGTGTGTGTGTGTGTGTTTGTGGAGGTGCCCGTAGTTTAATGGTTATCGTAATAGGAAATGGACGCGGCGACACGAGTTCAAATCCTGGACGAGACTGATTGCATTTCACATAGCACTAATACCCTTGGGAAAGGTTTGAATCCAATTATTCTCCCTCCAGCTATGGGTAAATAGTAGGGCAGACTAGGTTCTTCAGCCTTGGTGAGGCAACTAGTCTAGGAGAAGGAAAACTCTGAATTCAAACCTGTTAAACTCCGCTTAAAAAATTGACCTTGTGTCATATCCTGCCCGAGCGGAGGGGTTGGTAAATATGTATATATATATTTTATGGAGATTGCTTGCCCTTACCAGTAGGATGACTTTTCCAACGACTGCTAAGGAGCGACACAATCTAAATACTTTTCACAATAAAAAGGGATGGCCTGGGTATGAAATTTAGCTGCTCTGACCCAGAGTGGTAATAGCTGTTAGGGTCCCATCGATGCGTCAAATAAATCGGTTTAAAGATTATTCGTTATAGAGAGAAATACTTGATGCCATATAACTGCGAATTATTTGTATTAAGAATAGTTTCTTGGAGCTATTATTATTACCAAGTATTATTATTGGTTATTTGAAACTATATAACTTGTGTTCAAACAAATGACTGATATTAAATGGAAGGGATTACTTGAAATACTACAATTATTGCAATTAGATAAGTATACTTAAAATCATACAACCGTATGCAAATTATTTATATTACATAGGGATACTTGACAAAAGTGTCAAAAACTCTTAAGAAACAACTACGAAAAAAAAAAAAAGAAGTAATGATAAACGTACAATGTACGTGATTCTCTAATCTATAGGCATTAAATAAACTTATGCGGGTTGACATGACGTTGAAATCAATCAATCAATCTTTTATAGCAGTCTAAATAAGAACAAATATGAATCAATAAATACTGTATTTATTTGTGTATAGGGCTCACTATTTTCCCTAGACGTTAAGGATGCGTATTATACACGAGAAATAAATGACTAATTTTTTTCTGGGCACATGTCTCAACATATTCTGGACCAGATGACCGAAAACAAGTCCAAACTCATGAGTTTTACGCCGTTACAGAAAATACCAATTGGAGTGTGTAAGTGTTTATATTTTTCTCCTTATTTTAGCTGGTAGTTTGTTGTATTTTTGTGTGAACATGTCTATGAGTTTGTTCGAAATACCGTGTAAATTTTGTGTTTTAAGACAATGTAAACTATATGAATTCTTATTTTTAGTCGGCATGAACTGATAAAAAGTTAAGCAAATGTGAAATTTAGGTTAAATCTGTTAGAAGTTCTAAATAATGAGTTCGTATTATACACGAGAATTATTCTAAAAAGTGAGTGCGTATTATACATTTTTTTCTTCTAAAAATTGGACTAAGAAAACCTTTTAAAAATTATTCCTCATTTTGCTTCCTCCCCAGTAAATGAAAACAAAATTACAATAAATGCACACACACACACACACACACACACACACACACACACACACACACATATATATATATATATATATATATATATATATATATTTATATAAAGATGAACGAAAGAGATTAGACAAATAGGAATGTTTGTTTCATGTCATTTATTTTATATATATATATATATATATATATATATATATTCAGCATTTCGTAATTCAAACTTAGTAAATTGGTTGGTTGATTGTTTTATGACATATCAACCCTTGTATGTTATCTACTGCCAAATCCTTTATATACATATATATTTTAAATATACGTGGTGCATTCAAGAAGTTTCCAGACTTTTCTGTACAGGCATTTAAAATTGTCGTAGACTCTTGAAAATTCAGTATGTTATTGCTATACAGGGTGGAACGATAAAATTTTGGTCCTAAAGAAAACAACACTACAGCTTTATTTTAAAACTTTTATTGAAAAAATCGATTCAGGTAACTTGATTATGTAGTAGAGCTGACATCTATTCAATGTAGCCGCCTTCTGCCTCAATCACCGCCTCGATACGGATCCGGAACTAGGAGCATGCCTTTTTTACAAGCGAATACTCGGCGGATGGCGGTGATCAGGCTGGCTTTGGTGTTGTGGGAGGTCATGTTGGTGATGTTCTCGACGTATGACAGAACGAAATAGTCCAGGGGGTTCAGGTCGGGGGAGGAGGGGGGCCAGTAAGAGAAAGGTACAAAGTCGTTGCACTCCTTCTGAAGCAAAGCCTGGGTCTCTTTGGACTTGTGGGCCGGCGCCGAGTCCTGCTGCCACACCCAGAATCTGCCACCGGCCACCTGATTGCACCAGGAGATCACCACACTCTTCAGCACATCCAGGTACACTTTGGTGTTGACTTTCAAGCCGACTTCGGAGATGTGAGGTGGCATGATGTGGCCCTCACTTGAAACCACAACAATGACCATAAACGTAGCCGGAAACTTTGTTTTCATTACCCTGGGCACATCCCTGTTATTCGTGGCAATCCAGCTTTGCATTTTGAGGGTGCTGGCAATGGTTCTGTTGTCATAACTTGGATCGGTAGAGAGCATGAGTTGTACAGCGGCGCATCTCCGATCTCGCTCGTTGAACATTGTGTCACTTTCAGACATGATAGGAGGCTCCTATCGCTCTTGAGATTTGTACACAACTGGCCAACTAGTAGATGGTCTGCAACAAAAAAGAAAACCGGTTTTCATTAAACGGAAATGGAATCATGTCGTCTTTTCTAGGGCGACAATTTTATCGTTCCACCCTGTATATCTTATGAGATGACTGACCAATTTTTATGATTTTAGGTTCAAATGAACAGCTACGGCAGCAATTGGAATACACCCTACTAAATCCTGATTGTCACAGCTGGTGAATTTCAAAAATGCAATCTGGACGTGAGGACACTTTAGAAGAACGATATGCAATAAAATTCTGTTTTAAATTTGGAAAAAATACCACAGAAACGTATGGAATGCTTCAGACTACTATTCGACCATCTTCCATGAATCGAGCATTAGTTTTGAGTGGTATAAGAGATTCAAGGAAGGTAGGGAGTCTGTGAGGGATGATGAGAGGTGTGGGAGGGGTAAGGAAGTCAATACACCAGAGTGGATTGGCCAAAGGGTTAGGGTTACGGTTACTATGTTGATGTTTTAAGGGAGTTCAGGAAGAGATTCCGTCGGAAGAGGCCAGCACTCTTGAAATCGGGTCAGTGGCATTTCCACCAGGACAAAGCACTAGTCCACAACTCCATCGTTGTCACAGACTATTTGACCAAGATGGGTATCAAGACAATTCCTCGCCCTCCCTATAGTCCAGACCTTGCTCCCTGTGACTTTTGGTTATTCCCTAAGCTCAGAGGCTGTCGTTATGAGACAATTGAGGAGATGAAAGAGGCTGTGACGAAGGTCATTGACATGCTCACACAAGAGAATTTCCATGGGGCCTTCCAGAAAGTTGTTGGAACGTTACAACAAGTGCATTGCAGCCGGACGAAGGGGACTAGAGTTTCATGTGTACTATCAATAAAAGTGCCCATACGAAAAAGTCTGGAAACTTATTTAATGATCCTCGTATATATGATTTGCAAAAAGGCGCTTCGGGTAGTGTAATGGTTAGCAAGTTAGATTCACGAGTGAGTTCGAATCTCATTGGGTGCCCCATTCTTTCGGCCTCGTGCTGCATCTAAGGAAAACGCTTTGCAAATTATTGTTTATGGTTTGCAAACTAATATTTTGTCATCATCATTATCATATCGTGCCACTAGCACGGATTTCCCTCCCTCTCTCTGTCTCTCTCCCGCCATTCGTCTCTATCGTCCATCGCTTCCGGCAGGTCTTCTAGACTGCATTCTTCGTTCGTACAGAGCTGTTGTAGGTTCTTGCTGGTCGTCGTACGCAGTGAAATAGTTTCAAGTATTGCTATGTAATACTAATAATTCTATTTAACACTTATTTGTTTCCACACAGTTAAATGGTTTCAAGTATAGTTAAGGATTAAATATTTCTATTTGACCCTAAAATGAAACCCTATTAAGTACTACCACTCTGCGATACTAACAGGTACTACCACTCCAATTTAGAGTGGACCTGGCAGTAATGGCAATGAAGGGGTACTACGCATTTCCCAAAACTCTGGAACCGGAGCCTCACCATCAAATGGTTAAGTGTCGTATCCGGAGCATTCGTTTGGGTGAAGTCTTACCCCTCTATTACAATAAGCGTATTCTACCCCCCCCTGTCGACTTGAGTGGTAATTCAAAATTAGATGTGTGTTTTATATACAAGTAATTACGGTAAATAAAAAAAGGGAAAAAAATCGATTTCGAGTTTTTACTAAAATAAATATACATAATGTTTGGATAGACCTTGTATAATTTTTTTTTCTCGCTTTCAAAGAAACCTACCGAGTAAGGTCAGTTTAATATCGATAGGCATTGATATATTTTCTGCTGACGTCTTTTGAGAACATAGACTTTGCGCCTTCTGATGTGAACAACGTATCCTTTTACAAGCCACAGGCTACTTTTGCAACTTGTTCGGACAAGGGTAAACATTTTCCTACTTTGTACTGGTTTTTATGAGTTTCTTTGAAAAGCAATAAACAGCCAGCAGCCGATTGTCGCCACAAATGGACGCCTGAAGTGCGTAGGAATAAAAATGTTTTTGGATCGGAAACCTCAAAGTCGGAAACATTCAAATAGTTTTAACATTATTTCCTTTTTTCATATTGGCAGTTTTGGCTTTTATCTTTATTTTCACACACACACACACACACACACACACACACACACACACACACACACACACACACACACACACACACACACACACACAAGTATATATAAAATATGAATAAAATAATGATATAATAAAACAGGATAACTTGCTACTTAGAGTTTCACGCTGTCGATCATCTGCTGAGCTGGTATTCAACTCGTCTGATCATTGTTTGATTCAAATGAACAGGTACATCCTCTTATACTTGAAAAATATTGTCATATTGCGCTGCATTTTCGTGTACAGGGCACTGTCAAGATTCTATAGATTAAAACTTCTCATAGCGTTAAAGTGTATATATATATATATATATATAAGTTGGCTGACCGTAGTCGAGGGTGACCTGAAAGATCCCTTTTCAATAGCTACTACGCCGAGGTGTACGTGTGGGGGCTACACTTTCCCCTGGACTGCTCCGCTTACTCTTAATCCGTACCTTATAATATTGAGTGCTAAGCAAAGAGGCATCAAGTACCATTTTTTTTGAGTCGTTGATATGACTCAATCTGGGATTGAATCCGGACCTTTGGCGAACACTTTAGGTATAAAATAACATAATTATGAACCAGGATAAAAACTCACGACTCATAGTTTCACTTTGTCGATCCACAGATCAAATAATATTCAATACGTTTTGAATACTAGCTTATCTGAAATTTGCCAACGTGAAATTCTGGGTCATGAGTTTTTAACCCGTTTTATCATTATCTTATTTTATATTTTTGACCGGGCCATTGGTCTTATGGGTGAGTGTTCACCAATGGTACAGGAGATCGGAGTTCAATCCTTGGTCGAGTCATACCAAAAACTAAAAAAAATGGTACTTGATGCATTCCTGCTTAACACTCAGCATTATAAGGTACGGATCAAGGGTAAGTGGATCAACCCAAAGAAAGGAGTAGCACCCTTCCCTACACCTTGGTTTTGTAGCTATTGAAAAGGAAGTCTTTGGGTCGCCAACGACTAAGGTCGCCAACTTTTCTTTACTTTTACTAATTTTATACTTAAAATATATTGGGATTTTATTCTGCATTTTTGTTGATTGACTGTCAACTTGTCAAGGGTTATTTTATACCTTGAGGTTATTGAATTGCCTACATTGTACGTTTATATTTACATTTTTGTGAAGTTTCTTAAAAGTTTTTGCACGTTAATTGAGCACCGTAACGATTTTATGGATTACATTTCAATCACACACACACACACACACACACACACACACACACACACACACACACACACACACATATATATATATATATATATATATATATATATATATATATATATATATATATTATTTATGTAAGTACGTAACCGTAATCCAGCAAAAACGGCAGATTATAATAAATTTTTTTATTAATGCAATACACTTAAAATTCTCTAATTTCTTTTTCGCTGTCAAGTTTTTTCTTACTCGAATCAAATCTCTTTCTTTCTTTCTTTCTTTCTTTCTTTCTTTCTTTTCAAAATCATTTTTTTCAAATTTTTGGAAATACTAGACATCTGTACTTTTTCTTGTTTGCAATTTAAGAACCTGATACGCTTGTGTTTTCCATTCAAAATGCTAGCAGAGTTATATATTTGGTAATTAAGTTATATATTTTGTCCAGGTTTGTGAAATACAGCTATAAATGAGAAAATATAGACGTCAGGTGACAAAATAATGGAGACTTTACGAAAAAAAAGTCGTATATGAAAAGAGCAGTGGAAGTTGCATGAATGTTGTTAGATATGGAGTCTCGAGAAAAATGTGTGTGTGTGTGTGTGTGTGTGAGAGAGAGAGAGAGAGAGAGAGAGAGAGAGAGAGAGAGAGAGCGATGTTGCGTAAAAACAAAGCTATATAAAGTCTTGAGAAAAGAGTGAGCAATAGAGAGAGAGAGAGAGAGAGAGAGAGAGAGAGAGAGAGAGAGGGAGAAAGGGATGTTGCGTTAGAAAAACAGTGTTATATGGAGTCTCGAGAAAAGTGTGATCAAGAGAGAGAGAGAGAGAGAGAGAGAGAGAGAGAGAGAGAGAGAGAGAGAGAGAGAGATGTTGCGTTGTGATATGGAGTCTCAAGAAAATTGTGAGCAAGAGAGAGAGAGAGAGAGAGTGTGTGAGAGAGAGAGAGATGCTGCGTAGCAAAAACAGTGATATGGAGTTTCGAAAAAAGTCTAAGTAATAGAAAGAGAGAGAAAAAAGGGAGAGAGAGAGATGTTGCGTAACAAAAACAGTGTGATAAGGAGTCTCGAGAAAAGTGTGAGTAAGAGAGAGAGAGAGAGAGAGAGAGAGAGAGAGAGAGAGAGAGAGAGAGATGTGACAAAAACAGTCTGATAAAAGGTAAAAATAGAACTGAAGGATTTGTACAGAAGAAAAGTGAGTGAGGATTAGGAGCTGATGAAAAAAAAAAAAAAGAAGAAAACGGGAATAATAATAATAATAATAATAATAGCAGGACAAGATGAAGAAGAAGCAACTTCAATATTATGACTGAAGCAGACGATAAAGAAAACAAAATTTGACAACCAAGATACAACCATTAGAAACGACCATTTTCAACAAAATACAATTCCTTCTAAGTAGTTTTGCATGTGTTTTTCTAAACGCATCGGAAATAAGAGATGGTTGCAGCTGATAACGTCTGTTCCATATCCTTTCATGGATGTTCGCCAACTCAAAATCCGACGCCATATTTTACTTTGGAATGTGATAAACCTGTTCAGTCTAAAGAGCGGGCTCTAAAAATGACAAGAAATGGCAAAACATGTAATTGTTGAATAAAGATAACATTAAAAAAATGAATAATATGACTGGATGGGAAAGATGATCTTCTGAAAATAGTTCAACGAAAAGAGATTGAGAGAACGAGAGGAATAATCGAGACCATGGATTACAGCAAAGTAATATTTATAGAACGTTTCAACTCAAACGGTTACTATTTACACAGAAATGCAAAATTCACCATCATAGAAAGAATCGAAAAACATCTTGAACAATATTACGGTCATAATTGAAACACGCAAAGATAAATGAATAAAACATTTCCAAACATTGTCTCCAAATGGATTAAGTAGCATCAAATTGAATGGCACTACTTTGAAATAGAATGGGCAGATTGTGAGTGACACATAAATACTGTAAAAAATAAACTAAGCTGTCATGGCTAATTTGAAATACATATTTCCCAAGCTTAACATGAAGAGCTCATTGCTAAGTGTCATGAAGGAAGATATCTAAATAAAGGTCAGTCGCAGACACTTGAATACCAGAACATAATTTTAAGTAAACAAATGGGGATTTTATGCTACTTATGCATTTTCTCTCTTCTTTTAAAGCATACCAAAATTTAGAAAAAATTTTCACAAAAACTTATTTTCCTGACAATGACCTAAGATCGAAACTGGTTGAGAATAATAAGAAATAAACGACATAAAACAAACATTTCTATTTTTCTAATCGCTTTCGTTCGTCTTTATATATATATATATATATATATATATATATATATATATATATATGTGTGTGTGTGTGTGTGTGTGTGCATTTATTGTAATTTTGTTTTCATTTACTGGGGGTGGAAGAAAAATGGGGAATAATTTTAAAAAGGTTTTCTTTGTCCAATTTTTGGAAGAAAAAATAAGTGACAAATCTAAGTTCACAGGATTAGCTCTATTATTCAAGTACTTTTTCTTAAGATTTAGCCCATATGAGTGAGCAAGAAAAGAAACAACAAAGAATCTATGATTTGCTTAACGCCGAAATCAAGGCAAAAAATTTCCGAAATAGTTGCAGTTTCTTTATGGCCTCTATCAACCCCAGACCTAAACCCTCTTGATTACGCTATATGGGGCGTTTTAGAAAACAAAACAAATGCAACTTCCCATTCAAATATTGGTTCGCTTATGACTGCTGTTGGGGAAGAATTAAATAGAATGTCTGAAGAATTTATTTTAAAGTCATGCAAATCATTTCGAAGGCGTGTTCATGCAATAATTGAAAAAAAGAAAATGGTGGCCATATTGAGTAAGTTTACTGTTTTGTGTCTATCTTATTTTGTTGTTTATTTTTTAGAATTAATATTGTGCCTATGACGAGGAAGTGAAAACTGCAATTGTGATATTTTGACCCTCGACCCGGCCCAAAAATGCTATTCCAATGTGATGCACCGGAAGGAAGTGACACATTCCACTGGCCAGTAATCGAAAGAGATCACGTGGGCGGATTAAGGCTGATAATATGGGACAAGGTGAAGGTCCCACTGTGCCACTACAGAGTGATGCACCGGAAGAGAGTGACCTGAACAGCATGACAGTTATTTCCGCTTGATGACGATTAAACATTCGATTTCAAAGATCGAGTGGGCGTCGAACGATTATATAACTCAGTTGAGTTCGACGAACCAGTTGAGTTCAGTTCCGGCCAGTTGAGTTGCAGCCAGTTGAGTTGAAGATCTGACGGAGTTATAGACGAGATGTGGTAGGGAAAGCCACATCAGGCCAAAGGGGCCTTTGGGCCCTGATGAGTTGAGGTCCGGAGAAGATGCTGATAAGATGCCGTAAAGAAAGCCATCACCCACCAGAGTGGCCTCTGGACCTCCGGTTGAGCATCAAAGAACGAGAAAGACACAACATTGACGGCCATAAGTTTGGGGTCAAAATATTGCAGCTTATGTTCGGTCTTCAACTCCCTCTCACAGTAAAACCCCACACAACCTTTTCGAACCCTTGCAATAAAGTGAGAGGTAAATATTTTGTTAAAGAAGTCTTCCTGCGTCGTTTATTACGGCGTCTGTCTTGTCATTGCATCTGATTAATTTATTGCGTCAGTATGTATCCTGCATGAACATGTATATGTGTATATAAGCATATTTATTATGTGAGTATTTAACACAATGATGAAATGGCTCAAAGAACAGTCTACATAATTTTAGGAGGCAGGAATATATGCTCTCATTCGAAGGTGCAACATTGCTATTGAGAAAACGGTGATGTGATCCACAGACGACCAACTTCATTTTGATGTATAATGCATATTCCTGTGTTGGTAATTATTCCTGTACAAAAGAAAAAGGCCTTACTTTTTGACTCATAACCTTAGTAGGAATTTAGCTGGTCATAATATGATATTGGACAAAGGCAAGAGTAATAGTTTAGCAAACTCGCTTTCTTACAGAAAACAAAGTTACAAATATCTGATACATGACTAATTCTAATTGTAACAAAACAACAACAACGATACTATAGTGTTACACATGTAACGGTTGTTGTCGTAGAGAAATTGAATCGGTGATCCAAGTTCAAATACTGGATGAGGCTATTTACTTTTCGTTTCGCGCTAAATCCCTTGCGAAACCCCATATATGATTAAATAGTAGGATAGACTGTGTTCTTTAGACTTGCTACGGCAAACAGTCTTGGAGGAAGTAAACTGTTAATTCAAACCAGCTGTTCTCCGCGAATAAATTAACCTTGTGTCATATTCTGCCAATAGCAGAGAGATTAGGCAAATGCATACATTGTGTTGTATCTTGTCCCTGGCACGGAGGGACTGGATAAATACAAACATGATAAATACACCCATCGTAGCTCTTAATTTGGCACCCCCTGAAAAATATAAATTGCCATAAAGTTAAATGAAGATTCAGTATTTTGTCCCCTCTGTCCATGTATATTTACACGATTAGTTGATTGTTTGGCTTCACGACAGGTCAACTGTTGTAGCGTTATTTAAAGTCATAATCATTTTTTAAAGCAATCATATGGTTGCAAGTAATTAATGCTTTGAATCGTTTGCAAACAATTAAAACTTCTAGTAACCATTCTAAATACTTGTAATTGATACCCATTTTTTTTTTGTTTCAAGTAACAATTTCTATTTGATAGTAATCATTTGCTTGCGCACAGTTATATGGTTTCAAGTATACCTAATACTTATGATTTTAAACAAATCTATTTGATTCCTAGATAGGACCCTATTAAGTATTACCACTCAAGATAAGAGTGGATCTGGTAGTAATTTCAACAAAGAGGTGATTCCACACTCCCCTGAGCGCCAGAACTGGAGTTTCACTAACATGCAATTTATAGCCATACCTAGGATTGTGTTTTTTTGGGGGTAGAGGGTGAGGTATTTGACCCTAGCCCTGCAGGTTTGATTCTGCCGACAGGGGATTTTTTTCATGATATAAAACTGTGTTTTTTTAAAATCTTAACTAATCTATAGACCCCCCCCATACAAAAACATTTCGTTAGGAAAAGTAGAAGAATTTAAGTAAAGTAATTAAGTTTGCAAATATCGCAATAAAGTTATTAAATTACATGTCCTTGTTCTGTGAATTATTATTTTAAAAAATAAGTTGACATTTTCTCCTATGATTTCAAAGAACTTGTACCAAAACTGCTCAACCGACACTAAAACCGTTACTACACATGCAGAGCAGAGAGAGAGAGAGAGAGAGAGAGAGAGAGTTATAACTGTTTTACGTGTTGTTTCTCCTCACAAGTGAATGCAAATGCCTTTACTTTTCATAGCCTCATTCCGAGGGTTGCCAACAACGTCATCTCAAACGCAATAAACATCTGTCTACAAATGACCTCCAAGGATTTTTTAAAAAAAAATCACATTTTATAATAACCTATAAATCTTTGAAAAGCTATCCTTAAAAAAAAATTTTGAAAAAAATATTGCTTTACGCGTGTCGTTTTTCTGAAATAATTTTTTCAGAAGATATTTTCCTGATCGCTATTCGTAACTATGAGGGGGTGCTAAAAAGTCCTTGACCCTTCTGCCAAGAAAGGAATGACCTGTGATGATAGAGAAAAAAAAAAAAAAAAAAAAAAAAAAAAAGAAAAGAAAAAGAAGAAAATTTAAAAGATTGAATGAAAGTCACGTAATGAACATAAAATATGTAAATTTACATTTTTCCCATCATGCAAACAATTTTGGCCACTCTGGGTTTCAAATTTCCGGTCAAAGTTCATATTCTCCCTCTTTTTTCAGCTTTTTTTTACCGCCAGCCTCACTCGAGGAAGGACACTTTTCTCAGCGGCTCTTTGAACCCGGAGACATTGAAGTGAGCATTTACCCAACCCTTCCACTACACGCAGGATATGACTCAAGGTCAATTTTATAGTGGAATAAAGCTGGTTTGAAATCGGTTTTCCTTCTCCTTGACTAGTTACTTTATCAAGGTTAAAGAACCCAGTCTACCCTACAATCTAATCATAGTTGTGGGGAGGGAGAGAAGAGATGGATTCATGCCTTTACCAAGGGAATTAGCGCTGAGGGGAAACACAAGCAGTCAAGGATTCGAGCTCAGGTTGCCGATTCCATCTCCTATGATGGTGACCGTAACGCCAAACGGAGATACCGAAGTACAACACAAACATCTCAACTAGGTACTATTTACCCAACCCCTCCGCTCGGGCAGGATATGACACAAGGTCAATTTTTAAGCGGAGTTTAACAGGTTTTCAATTCAGAGTTTTCCTTCTCCTAGATTAGTTGCCTCACCAAGGCTGAAGAACCTAGTCTGTCCTACTATTTACCCATAGCTGGAGGGAGAATAAGGGGGTTCATACCTTTCCCAAGGGTATTTGCCCGAAAGTGAACGTAATAGCGCGACTGGAGTACGAACTCGCGTACTACGATTCCGCAGTTCATCGCTTTAACCATTACACCACGAGGACACCCCTAGTGATAGACTGATTAGTCCAGGCTCTTGGAACTAAATTATCCAAACCCATCACACAAAAGAACTGAACGTTAAATACCACGAGAATTTTCTTCTAAGCAATATAAAATAAAACTGATACTTGAAAAGAAACAGTGTGTAAGCTTCTTTATTTTATGAATTGTTTTTTGCAGAGTAGACAGTGACAATAACACTTGTGTGTAAAAATATTCATCTCTCTCTCTCTTCTTTATTACGAAAGGTACGAAATAGTCGGTGTGTATGTGTGTGCGTGTGTGTGTGTGTGTGTGTGTGAGAGAGAGAGAGAGAGAGAGAGAGAGAGAGAGAGAGAGCGAATCAGACTGATAGCGAACCGCTAGGATACGATATCTTCAGAGCATTACTTCTTCGTTCGGGGATCATCACTCGCTTTCGACATTAGCGAGTCTTGTACACTTAAACCTCTCTCTGCCTCTCAACTCGGGGCCCCCATCCTCGGATCAACACACAAACAGCGTAACGTCTAGTGTCTCCTCTGCTCTCTGCCTGGGGTTGAAAACTTCCGTTGTTATATATTTTTCGAACGCCAACGCACTCTTCCTATGCAGTTCACGTGGCATTTCCGTTGTCATTTGTTTGCCTTAAGACACTGGTGCATATCACGTGGAAATCCACGAACTTACACCGCCTGACAAAGATCAATATGTAACATTTTTACGAAAACATGGAACCAACATTTTTACTAAAACATGGAACCAACATTTTTACTAAAACATGGAAACATGCATAGATCCATGAAACGTTTCGTGCAATTCCACATTTTCATCTTGCTGCTTAGCATCCCGGCACGTCGTTTCCAAGGTTTCTTTAACCCATCAATATATATATATATATATATATATAAAGAATAAAATAGAAAAAACTTTAACAAAATACAAATATTTTTCATGTTTGGGCCGATATCTTTTCAGCACTGCCTTATACACTCTATTTGTCTAAATTCATGAGATGAAGATTGACAATTTTTATCAGTTTGTGTATTCGGACTATTGTCTTCATCTTTATTGTAATTTTCACAACGTTTCGGCCGATGCGTCCTCATTCCCACCCTCCCCGTGGATTAAATTAAGAGTTCGGTCCAAAGTTCCGTGTAGGCTTCCAATTTCGACACGAAACATCTGAAGAAAGCTAAAGGACACATTGGCCGAAACGTTGCGAAAATAACTTATACACTCATTCATTTTTTATGATTTGAAGAAAGAAAAATACTATTACTTTTCCCAGCTATGGGCTAAATAGTACCACAACTGATCTTCTACAAGGATGTCTTTGGCATTAAATAACCCACTAAGGTTGATTTGCTATTAATTAAAGAAACTAAACCAAAACAAACTATTACTTCTGTTCCGTTATAGTGGTCACATTTCCTGCATGAAATTTATACGCCAATGGTTTTATGGCAGTCGTCCCAGTTGGGGTATTCAGTATCAAAATTAGTCTTTCTTTTTACAAGCAATTTTATGATTGCAAGTAATTAATGATTTGAATCGTTTACTATACTTGAAACCATGTAATCCTATTTACCAATCCTTCCGCTCGGGCAGGATATGACACAAGGTCAGTTTTTAAGCGGAGTTTAATAGGTTTGAATTCAGAGTTTTCCTCCTCCTAGACTAGTTGCCCCACCAAGGCTGAAGAACTCAGTCTGTCCTACTATTTACCCATAGCTGGAGGGAGAATAATTGGATTCATACCTTTCCCGAGGGTATTAGTGCAATGTGAAATGCAATCAGTCTCGTCCAGGTTTGAACTCGAGTCGCCGTGTCCATTTCCTACGACTATAACCATTACACCACGGGCACCATTTAATTGTGAGGG
Source organism: Sepioteuthis lessoniana (assembly GCA_963585895.1). Lineage (NCBI taxonomy): Eukaryota > Metazoa > Mollusca > Cephalopoda > Myopsida > Loliginidae > Sepioteuthis > Sepioteuthis lessoniana. Next base: position 83,501,246 of record OY757918.1, read on the forward strand.
GTGTCCTCGTGGTGTAATGGTTAAAGCGATGAACTGCAGAATCGTAGTACGCGAGTTCGTACTCCAGTCCCGCTATTATGTTCACTTTCGGGCAAATACCCTTGGGAAAGGTATGAACCCCCTTATTCTCCCTCCAGCTATGGGTAAATAGTAGGACGGACTAGGTTCTTCAGCCTTGTTGAGGCAACTAGTCTAGGAGAAGGAAAACTCTGAATTCAAACCTGTTAAACTCCGCTTAAAAATTGACCTTGTGTCATATCCTGCCCGAGCAGAGGGGTTGGTAAATAGTACCATTTAATTGTGTGCAAACTATTAGTACTTGAGACCATTCAACGGTGTGCAAATAAATGAGCTTTGGCTAGTTTAGAAATTGTTACGTACAAACTATTCTTTGACAAATCATATATATTTAATATATACGTATAAACAGGATATGGCATTAAATAACCAACAAGAGTTGATATGCCGTCAAACACACCCAGTCAACTAACCAAAGATTATATAACTCTTCCTATTTTACAACAATTATTTGTTTGCATATGGTTTCAAGCATTCCTGTCTAAAACAAATCATTTTCAAACAGATCATTTTGACTTATAGATGTGAACCTAACAGGTTGGTTGGTTGGTTGGGTTTTATGGCATATCAACCTTTTTAGGTTATTAAATGTGGTATCCATTTTTATACAAATAATCACTTCTATTTCAAACAATTCAGTTTAGAATGAGTACACAGTTTAATTGACAAAGACATTTCTATTTCAAGCCATTCAAATTATTCAAACAGTTCTAATTCAAACAATTCAGTTTAGCATAAGTACACAATTTAGTTCTATTTAACCCATAGATAGGCCCCTATCAGGTGCTACCACTCCGGGCCAACGTGGACCTGGGAGCGATGGCGATGAAGGGGTGCTTCGCATTCCTCAAAGCTCCAGCATTACTGGAACCTCACCATCAGATTGTTTAGTGTCATATCCAGAACATTCGTTAGGAGGGTCTTACCCCTCTAGAGAGAAACAGTTGGTATATTTGACAGCCCCAGCCGACTGGGTAAGAACCTAACAAGTACTACCACTCCAGGTTAGTGGACCTGAGATTAATGTCAATAAGAGATAACTCCACATCCCCCTGTGCTCTAGACACTAAACTACATCTGGTGGTGAGGCTATCGTTCTGGTGCTTTTGTGAACGTGGAGTACTCCTTCAATGCTATTACTCTCAAGGCGACTGTGACTCTGAGTGTCAGTACCTGTTAGGATCCAATCAATAGGTAAAATAGAACTGTTTGACATTTAAAGCATGTGTAAACTATTAGCATGCTAAGTTGAATTGTTTGAAATAGAACTGTTTGATCATTTACCTATGTGTAAACAAATGAATGATGTTTAATTGAATTGTTAGTTATACATAGCAATAATTGAAACCATTTAACTTTGACTTATGCTAAATTGAACTGTTGATCATTTAACTGTATGTAAACAAATGACTGATGTTCGTAATACATTGTAATACTTGGAGCTATATAACTTTGCTGACTTATGTTTACAAATTATATATATCTAATATATATGAATAAACCAGATTTGACATTAAATAACCTAAAATGGTTGATATGCCATAAAATCAAACCAAACCAAACTAAACTACTCTCCTTCCAGCTATGGGTAAAACCTGTTAGATTGTGAATAAAAATTGACCTTGTGTCACATCCTGATCGTGCAGAAGGGTTGGTAATTGAACGTAATTCTCAAACATCAAAGCATGATAATGATTCTATTGGGGTTGATATGCCGTTAGAATCAGTCAATGAATCTAGAACCCCGGATTATTCGGAAAATTTCCGAATAGAAATGACAAATAATTAATCTTAATGCTGAAGTATATGACATATTTATCTTAGCTGTTGTAATGTTCTTTGGCACATGTTGAAAATACTTTGTCACTTAGGTTGAAGTGATAATTTTTGACATTTCTGACTTATCACTTTGCTCTTTAGGGATTGCGAGAGTTAAACTAACAAGAGAGATATTTTATAATGTTTCGAGAGCAGAGGAAACTTTACTGTTACGAACTGCCCTTTTAGAGTTAATGATATCACTATGACAACGTATCTCCTTCAAAATTTTTTGCATGGTAACCTTGGTCTTCCTCTAGTTAGTAAACGGAAGAATATTCATTATTTATTAATGGCAGACATGATGAAGATCAGTATACAAAAAAAAACAAAAAACAAAAACAAAAACATTTTCAGCAGAAGATGAAGAAATACGAGCTGTGTTAAAAAAATATTGAAACTGAAGCTAGAAAGGTCTGGTTTCTTCTTTGTTTAATGGGATGTCAACTTTCGTGGATTATTTAATGTCAAAGCCATCCTTGTAGAAGAATAGCAGTGATACTATTTGACTCATAGCTGGAGGGGAGAGGATAAAGGGGTTTATACTTTTTCCAAGGATATTAGTCCGAAAGTGGACGTAATAGCGAGACTGAAGTTCGAACTCGTTTACTTCGAGATAGTAGTCCAGCCATTATGTCACGAAGACTCCCCTTACTAAAGTAGAAATGGACAATAAATAAAACGTTAGTTTTATTCAAAATACGTGCTGTGTTAAGAAAGTATCGAGACTGAAGCCGTATTTAGCAAGATCGAAATGAACAATAAAAAAAAACGTTAATTTTCTTCAAAAATTGTCCTCTTGGTATTCAGTACACTTATTATTTGAGTGAGTTTTTTGTTGGTCGAGGCACCTCAGAGATCTTTCTTTTGATTTGGTGTAAAGCTCCGCTGTCGTATTTCTATCGATGTTTTCCATGTCCTCAAATCTTTCCCTTAAGATGATTTTTTAGGATACAAGAAAAAAGTCGTACGAGGCTTGATCTTGTGTGATGGGTATGTATACTGGCACCTTCCTGTGATGGGTGGGTGTACTTGCACATCGCTGTGATGGGTGGGTGTACTTGCACATCGCTGTGATGGGTGAGTGTACTTGCACCTTCCTGTGATGGGTAGGTGTACTTGTACATCGCTGTGATGGGTGGGTGTACTTGCACCTTCCTGTGATGGGTAGGTGAACTTGCACATCGCTGTGATTGGTGGGTGTACTTGCACATCGCTGTGATGGGTGGGTGTACTTGTACCTTCCTGTGATGGGTGGGTGTACTTGCACATCGCTGTGATGGGTGGGTGTACTTGCACCTTCCTGTGATGGGTAGGTGTACTTGCACATCACTGTGATAGGTGGGTGTACTTGTACCTTCCTGTGATGGGTAGGTGTACTTGCACATCGCTGTGATGGGTGGGTGTACTGGCACATCACTGTGATGGGTGGGTGTACTTGCACCTTCCTGTGATGGGTAGGTGTACTTGCACAACGCTGTGATGGGTGGGTGTACTTGCACCTTCCTGTGATGGGTAGGTGTACTTGCACATCGCTGTGATGGGTAGGTGTACTTGCACATCGCTGTGCTGGGTGAGTGTACTTGCACCTTCCTGTGATGGGTAGGTGTACTTGCACATCGCTGTGATGGGTGGGTATACTTGCACCTTCCTGTGATGGGTAGGTGTATTTGCACATCGCTGTGATGCGTGGGTGTACTTGCACCTTCCTGTGATTGGTAGGTGTACTTGCACATCGCTGTTATGGGTGGGTGTACTTGCACCTCCCTGTGATGGGTAAGTGTACTTGCACATCGCTGTGATGGGTGGGTGTACTTGCACCTTCCTGTGATGGGTAGGTGTACTTGCACATCTCTGTGATGGGTAGGTGTACTTGCACCTTCCTGTGATGGGTAGGTGTACTTGCACATCACTGTGATGGGTGGGTGTACTTGCACCTTGCTGTGATGGGTGGGTGTACTTGCACATCACTGTGATGGGTGGGTGTACTTGCACCTTCCTGTGATGGGTAGGTGTACTTGCACCTTTCTGTGATGGGTGGGTGTACTTTCACCTTCCTGTGATGGGTAGATGTACTTGCATATCGCTGTGATGGGTGGGTGTACTTGCACCTACCTGTGATGGGTGGGTGTACTTGCACATCGCTGTGATGGGTGGGTGTACTTGCACCTTCCTGTTATGGGTAGGTGTACTTGCACATCACTGTGATGGGTAGGTGTACTTGCACCTTCCTGTGATGGGTAGGTGTACTTGCACATCGCTGTGATGGGTGGGTGTACTTGCACATCGCTGTGCTGGGTGGGTGTACTTGCACATCGCTGTGATGGGTCGGTGTACTTGCACATCGCTGTGATGGCTGGGTGTATCTGCACATCACTGTTATGGGTGGGTGTACTTGCACATTCCTGTGATGGGTAGGTATACTTGCACGACGCTGTGATGGGTGGGTGTACTTGCACCTTCCTGTGATGGGTAGGTGTACTTGCACATCGCTGTGATGGGTGAGGGTACTTGCACCTTCCTGTGATGGGTGGGTGTATTTGCACATCGCTGTGATGCGTGGGTGTACTTGCACCTTCCTGTGATTGGTAGGTGTACTTGCACATCGCTGTTATGGGTGGGTGTACTTGCACCTTCCTGTGATGGGTAAGTGTACTTGCACATCGCTGTGATGGGTGGGTGTACTTGCACCTTCCTGTGATGGGTAGGTGTACTTGCACATCGTTGTGATGGGTAGGTGTACTTGCACCTTCCTGTGATGGGTAGGTGTACTTGCACATCACTGTGATGGGTGGGTGTACTTGCACCTTGCTGTGATGGGTGGGTGTACTTGCACATCGCTGTGATGGGTGGGTGTACTTGCACCTTCCTGTGATGGGTAGGTGTACTTGCACCTTTCTGTGATGGGTGGGTGTACTTGCACCTTCCTGTTATGGGTAGGTGTACTTGCACATCACTGTGATGGGTAGGTGTACTTGCACCTTCCTGTGATGGGTAGGTGTACTTGCACATCGCTGTGATGGGTGGGTGTACTTGCACATCGCTGTGCTGGGTGGGTGTACTTGCACATCGCTGTGATGGGTCGGTGTACTTGCACATCGCTGTGATGGCTGGGTGTATCTGCACATCACTGTGATGGGTGGGTGTACTTGCACATTCCTGTGATGGGTAGGTGTACTTGCACCTTCCTGTGATGGGTAGGTGTACTTGCACATCGCTGTGATGGGTAGGTGTACTTGCACATCGCTGTGATGGGTAGGTGTACTTGTACATCGCTCTTATGGGTGGGTGTACTTGCACCTTCCTGTGATGGGTAGGTGTACTTGCACATCGCTGTGATGTGTAGGTGTACTTGCACATCGCTGTGATGGGTGAGTGTACTTGCACCTTCCCGTGATTGGTGGGTGTACTTGCACATCGCTGTGATGGGTGGGTGTACTTGCACCTTCCTGTGATTGGTGGGTGTACTTGCACATCACTGTGATGGGTAGGTGTACTTGCACCTTCCTGTGATTGGTAGGTGTACTTGCACATCGCTGTGATGGGTGGGTGTACTTGCACATCGCTGTGCTGGGTGGGTGTACTTGCACATCGCTGTGATGGGTCGGTGTACTTGCACATCGCTGTGATGGCTGGGTGTATCTGCACATCACTGTGATGGGTGGGTGTACTTGCACATTCCTGTGATGGGTAGGTGTACTTGCACCTTCCTGTGATGGGTAGGTGTACTTGCACATCGCTGTGATGGGTAGGTGTACTTGCACATCGCTGTGATGGGTAGGTGTACTTGTACATCGCTCTTATGGGTGGGTGTACTTGCACCTTCCTGCGATGGGTAGGTGTACTTGCACATCGCTGTGATGTGTAGGTGTACTTGCACATCGCTGTGATGGGTGAGTGTACTTGCACCTTCCCGTGATTGGTGGGTGTACTTGCACATCGCTGTGATGGGTTGGTGTACTTGCAACTTCCTGTGATTGGTGGGTGTACTTGCACATCGCTGTGATGGGTGGGTGTACTTGCACCTTCCTGTGATGGGTAGGTGTACTTGCACATCGCTGTGATGGGTGGGTGTACTTGCACATCTCTGTGATGGGTAAGTGTACTTGCACTTTCCTGTAATGGGTAGGTGTACTTGCACATCGCTGTGATGGGTGAGTGTACTTGCACCTTCCTGTGATTGGTAGGTGTACTTGCACATCGCTGTGATGGGTGGGTATACTTGCACCTTCCTGTGATGGGTGGGTGTACTTGCACATCGCTGTGATTGGTGGGTGTACTTGCACCTTCCTGTGATGGGTAGGTGTACTTGCACATCGCTGTGATGGGTGGGTGTACTTGCACATCTCTTTGATGGGTGGGTGTACTTGCACTTTCCTGTGATAGGTAGGTGTACTTGCACATCGCTGGGATGGGTGAGTGTACTTGCACCTTCCTGTGATGGGTAGGTGTACTTGCACATCGCTGTGATGGGTGGGTGTACTTGCACCTTCCTGTATTGGGTGGGTGTACTTGCACATCGCTGTGATGGGTGGGTGTACTTGCACCTTCCTGTGATGGGTAGGTGTACTTGCACATCGCTGTGATGGGTGGGTGTACTTGCACCTTCCTGTGATGGGTAGGTGTACTTGCACATCGCTGTGATGGGTGGGTGTACTTGCACCTTCCTGTGATGGGTAGGTGTACTTGCACATCGCTGTGATGGGTTGGTGTACTTGCACCTTCCTGTGGTTGGTAGGTGTACTTGCACATCGCTGTGATGGGTAGGTGTACTTGCACATCGCTGTGATTGGTGGGTGTACTTGCACCTTCCTGTGATGGGTGGGTGTACTTGCACATCGCTGTGATTGGTGGGTGTACTTGCACATCGCTGTGATGGGTGGGTGTACTTGCACCTTCCTTTAATGGGAGGTGTACTTGTACCTTCCTGTGATGGGTGGGTGTATTTGCACATCGCTGTGATGGGTGGGTGTACTTGCACCTTCCTGTAATGGGAGGTGTACTTGTACCTTCCTGTGATTGGTGGGTGTACTTGCACATCGCTGTGATGTGTGGGTGTACTTCTAGCTCCCTCTGATGAGTGGGTGTACTTGAACCTTCCTGTGATGTGTGGGTGTACTCCTACCCTCCTGTAATGGTAGGTGTACTTGTACCTTCTTGCGATGGGTAGGTGTACTTGCACATCGCTGTGATGGGTTGGTGTACTTGCACCTTCCTGTAATGGGAGGTGTACTTGTACCTTCCTGTGATTGGTTGGTGTACTTGCACATCGCTGTGATGTGTGGGCGTACTTGAACCTTCCAGTGATGTGTGGGTATACTTGCACCTTCCGGTGATGGGTGGGTGTACTTGAACCTCCAATTGATGAGTGGTTGTACTTGAACCTCCCTGTGATGTGTGGGTGTATTTGCTCCTTCCTGTGATGGGTGGGTGTACTTTCCCATTTCTATGTTTTGCCCCAAACTTTTCATTCAAAAAGTATCGAGATTGCTTTCATTTTTTTTTCTAACTGACATTGACTTGTCTAGTCTGTATGTAGACGTTGAGACATCAACATCATCTCCTTTTCATGCAATTTGCTCGGCTGGGCGCACAGTCTCATTAAATTTTATATTTCAAAATGAAAAAAAAATCAAAGCTTTAGTGACAGTACATCTTTTTTTAAATTACATCTTATATTTAGTATGTTTTTGCTAAAGAGAGAGAGAGAGAGAGAGAGAGAGAGAGAGAGAGAGAGAGAGAGAGAGAGATCCTACTAGATTTTTAATATAGACCCTTAAAAATAAATAAACAAAACACACACACACACATGTATATTGTATGATATTGATTGAATGCTTGTTATAATTGTGTCCCTCAGGAAGTATATTCACACATGCGTGAAATAAATGATACATTTTCTCGTTCCAGTAATGCCTCGCTACCCCGAATGAATTTTTCTTGTTCCTTTATTTTTGCTGTCAGTGAATACAGTTAACCTTCTCTGAACGGCATTGTGAACTCGTTGTTATATATAGACAATGGCAATAAAGATTCGTCATCCAGTTCCATGTTAGGACATGTTTTTGGCTTATTATAGTTAGGCATTTTCCGTGGAAAAGGCATTTATGTTTCAATGCTTGCTTTTTTCAAAAATTATTATTTTTCAATATAGACACAACTCTTAAGTTTCTATTTTCTTTGCGTGCATTAATACAAAACAGAATAATCTAGGGGTTTTGTTCTCTTCCACCGACTGTTTTCCCAATGAAAAATGGTAATCCACAACCATCGTTTAGTATATCATTTTTTCCAATGAAATCTTTCTGTAACAGTCAATGTTTTTTTCTCAGAGAATCTTTTCGTAACAGACGACGTTTTTTTCTCGTTAGATCTTTTCGTAAGAGACGACATTTTTTCTCATGAAATATTTCGTTAATAGACGACATTTTCCCCCATGAGTTTTTTTCGTAATAGATGACTCTTTGATAATCAAATTAACCAAAAAAAAAAAAAAAAAAAAAGAAGAAGAAAAAAGGTCTTGCGTTTAGTCTCCAACTATTTCAATCTATCTCAATACATATGTCTTACAATAGCATGATATATCTCAAGACGCCCGTGGTTATCGTCGTAGGAAATGGACTCGGTGATCCGAGTTCAAATCCTGGACGAGGCTGTTTGCTTTTAACATAGTCCCGATGCCCTCGAGAAATATATGAATCCAATTAGTCTCCCTCCAGCTATGAGTAAAATAGTAAAGCAGAATGGGCTCTTTAATCTAGGTATGGCAACCAGTCTAAGAGAAGGAAAGCACTTTGATTTAAACCAGTTAAGCTCCAAAATCATTGACTTTGTGTTGCTCTTGAGGGAGGGGTTGGGTAAATACATAATTTTCAGAAAAAGGAGGTGATCGTGGCGTTACGGTTATCATCGTAGAAAACAGACTCGATGATCAGAGTTCAAAACCTGGACGAGGCTGTTTGGATTTCATATAGTTCAAATACCTTTGGGAAAGGTATAATTCCGACTATTCTAGTAGTGTCGTAGGGTATACTTAGCTCATTAACCTCGTTATGGCTACCGGTCTAGGAGAAGGAAAACTCTTATTTCATACTAGATGTACTCTACTTGAAAATTACCTCGTGTTTCATCCTGCTCTTGACGAAGGAGTTATATGAACGCATACATTATATCTCTCTATCCATCACAAAGGGTCTGATGCTTGTGCAAGAGTAGATTTAGGTGAGTAAGGGATCACATAGGTAAAAACTAATTCACTCAGTATGTCTACCTAGATCAAGTGGCAAGGTATCTCGGTGGAGGACTGGTTTTAGAGAATAGCAAGACCAAGCTTCTCTGCAAAGGATTTTATCGTGTTTCACGACACTTGTATGCTTAAAAGCCGTCGAACCTAGGAGAGAGTTCATCCGTCCTTTAACAGTTCTTATTTGTTTATATTAACACTGGATGTTGATAATTTTAAACAATACGTGATTTTGAGGTTTATTTGTAGAGGTAAAGGATGTGAGATAAAGATTGACTATAAAATGAATAACATACTTTTTCTTTTCTTTTTCTTCTATTTTAAATCCGAAAACCAAACACTTTTAACGGAAAAATAGTTTATTTTTTGAAGCTTCTTGGCTTTCAGAATTTTATATGGAAAATTATTTACCTATTGATATTGAAGAGATCGAAATAAACAGTAAGCCTGATAAAATTTCCCATTTAAATCCACATTACCTGGTTTATTTGAATTATAAAACTATTTACTCGCACCAAATACCTTTTTTATCATCCATATAACAACAAGATTTATATGCTAGATAGATAGATAGATAGATATGAGAGTACTAAGATGAATAGACGTTACTTAGCTGATATCTATCTATCTATCTATCTATCTAAGCTGCAGATTGAGATGAATAAACTTGAAAAGGCTGAGATAGATAGATAGATAGATAGATAGATGTAAAAATTTCTGTGACGAAGCTTGATGATTTTTATCATTAAGGGTTTTCGGACTATTGTCTTCATCTTTATTGTTATTTCCACCACGTTTGGGCCGATATGTCTTCCGGCCTTCTTCAGGTATTTGTCGAACTCGGGAACCTTCACGGAACTTTGAACTTCGTCCTTCATTGAATCCAAGGGGTTCCCCTGATCTGATTCTGTTAGCCAGCAGGACACATAGCGTAATATTTATAGGCGTTGGTTCCCTAAGCTTCTAAGGAGACAATCATTTGGAGGTTGCAGGTTCAATCCTGACTACAGGCGAGTAACAATACAGGAATATTTAACCCTTGTACCCGGTTATGGCTAACGGAATCAGAACAGGCGACCTCCGTGGATTCAATAAAGGACGTAGTTAGAAGTTCCATGAAGGTTCCCGAGTTCGACAAACACATGAAGAAGGCCGGAGGCCATATCGGCCGAAACGTTATGACAATAGCAATAAAAATGAAGACAATGGTCCGAAAACCCTTAATGATAGATAGATAGATAGATAGATATCAGCCTGTTCATGTCTATTCATTTTAGTCTGCTTATATATATATATATATATATATATATAAGTAGAATGAGTGAATGAATATGAACAGGCTGGGATATATAGATTAGATACTGCGATATACATGTAAGAGTTTCTTTATTGTTGTATTCGTATATATTCCTATTATCTTATTACATTTGTTGTTTATCACAAAGAATCTATTGGGTTGGAACTATTCTCCTGTCTTTTTAAAAAATGTTTTTTCTTTCACAAGCGCTAACGAGGCATAGCAGGAAATATTCAGAACCTAATAAAACCGACATAAATGGTCGAAATCTTTCTCTCTCTCTCTCTCTCTCTCTCTCTCTCTCTCTCTCTCTTTTTTTTTTTTTTTTTGTATGACCTTGTTGGGATTTCATGGATTTTTTTTGGTTAGGAAAAGAAAATCAACAGAAACAGATGAAAATATTGTATGCAAGTTTTAAAAGAAAAACTTGCTCTAAGTTATGTATTCAGTTTTTAGTAAAAAAAAAAAAAGTACTGGAAACTTTTGCCCCTGCTTAATAAGTAGAATATATTGCAGAGAGAGAGAGAGAGAGAGAGAGAGAGAGAGAGAGAGAGAGAGAGAGGCAAAAATTACTAACGAACATAATGGTGTTTACGAAACTTAGCCTTCCAAAAAACAAAAGAACAATCCAATAAGTTGAAATTAAATCAACTATAAAAGATAAAAATGAAAGTAAGGAAAAAACAAGCTAATTATAAGAAAGAAAGAAAACTGGACAAAAAAAGAAAGTAAATTATCTAAAGAAAAAAATAAAATTAGTTTAAGAAAGAAATAAATGAAAAAATTACCTGAAGAAAGAAAGAAAAAAGAAAAAGAAAATTAGTCAAAGAAAGAAAGAATAAAAAGGTAGAACGAAAAAAGAGAAAGGTAGTGAATGAATGAATGTGAATGAAAGAAAGAAAAGACAAAGCATGAATGAAAAATAAAGAACAAAAAAAAAAAACAAAAAAAAAACACAAGAATGAAAATAAGCAAAAGTGTTTATGGAATGTAATAAAAAAAAGAACAGAAAAGCAAAAGCAGGTATCGGAAAGAAAGAAAGAAAGAAACAAACAAACAAACAAACAAAGAAATCTTTGGGCCGAAAGAAATAGAATCTATTTCTGTGCCTGCCAAACGAGTGATTACCACGTGCATATTTTACCACGTGGCTTTGTCTAAAGAGATCGACTGCAACTGCCTGCTGTTCATGTTGTCTTCTCTCTGGGATCACTTGGTGCAAATAAACAAGAGCGATTTAGTGTTCCCCTGGCGAGAGAATGGCGCCTATTTTCAACCAGTTTAGCATCTAAGGGGCTCGGCACTAAAACAGAACAAGAAGAAAAAAAAACGAGAACAAGAATGATCAAAAAAGAGTGAAAATAAGAAAAAAAAAAAAAAAAAAAAAAAAAAAGGAAGAGTCTTAACAAACGTCTGCTTAAACCTCGTGAATTGAAAAGACACGAATCGCTAATGCCATGAAAGCGACTTGCTCTCCTTAGCTCAACCTCAACACACCATCAATACACTCTTAACACACCCTTAGCTCACCATCAACACTCTTAATGCATCCTTAACACACCCTTAATACACTCTTAATACATCCACAACACATACTTAACACACCCTCTACAAACCCTCAACACACTCTTAATACATCAACACACCCTTAATACATCCTTAACACACCATTAACACACCCTCAACCTACTCTTAACGCACCCGATACAAACCCTGAACACACTCTAAATATATTCTCAATACACCCATAACACACCCTCAACACACTCTTAACACCGCTAATACACCCTCAAAGTCTCTTAAAACAGACTTAACACCTCCTCAACTCACTCTTAATACACCCTCAACACACACTTAACACTCCCTCAACACACTCTTAGTACACTCTATACAGACCCTTAACACACTCCTGATACATCTTCAACACACCCTTAACACACCCTAAACCACTCTTAACAACTCTCAATACACCCTCAACACGCTTTTCAAACATCCTCAACACACACTTAATACACCCTCAGCACACCCTTAACACGCTCTTAATATTCTCTCAACGCATCCGTGTTATCCTCGACACACTTTAACGAACCCTTAACAAACTCTGAATAATCTCAACCCACCCTTAATACACCCTCAACACACCCACTCATTCAAACTTATATAGCTTATTTTTCGTAACATATTTAGGATTGGGCGGGGGAACAAAAATTGTCCTAGACTCTTGAAAATTTACTATGTTATTGCTATACATCTTATGAATTGACTGACCAATTTTTATGATTTCAGTTTTAAATGAACTGCTACAGCAGGAATTGGAATACACCCGATTAAAGCCTGATTGTCTCAGATGGTAAATTTCAAAAATGCAATCTGGACGTGAGGACACTTTAGAAGAACGATATGCAATAAAATTGTGCTTTAAACTTGGAAAAAATGCCACAGAAACGTATGCAATGCTTCTTTTATGAATCGAGCATCGGTTTTTGAGTGGTATAAGAGATTCAAGGAAGGCAGGAAGTTTGTGAGGGATGATGAGAGGTGTGGGAGGAGTAAGGAAGTCAATACACCAGAGTTGATTGGCCAAAGGGCTAGGGTTAGGGTTACTATGTTGAGGTTTTAAGGGAGTTCAGGAAGAGATTCCCTCGGAAGAGGCCAGCACTCTTCAAATCGGGTCAGTGGCATTTCCACCAGGAAAATGCACCAGTCTACAACTCCATCCTTGTCATAGACTATTTGACCAAGATGGGCATCAAGACATTTCCTCGCCCTCCCTATAGTCCAGACCTTGCTTCCTGTGACTTTTGCTTATTCCCTAAGCTCAGAGGTTGTCGTTATGAGACAATTGAGGAGATGAAAGAGGCTATGACGAAGGTCATTGACACGCTCACACGAGAGGACTTCCATGGGGCCTTGAAGAAGTTGTTGGAACGGTACAACAAGTGCATTGCAGCTGGAGGAGATTACTTCGAAGGGGACTAGAGTTTCATGTGTGTACTATCAATAAAAATGCCCATACAAAAAAGTTTGGAAACTTATCTAATGATCCTCGTATTTCATTAATTTAAAGCAATATTCTTTATCAAAGTGGTTCCAATTTCCCGAATGGCACTAAATAAATCTTCTTTGGTGGATTGAACTTTCTCAGCGACCATTTTTTAAAAAAGGTTTTCACTATAAATTTTTAATTGGATTTAGATCCGGACAATTCACTGGCCATATAATTGGTTTTAAATGCTTCTTGTAAAGAAAAGCAGTAATCCTCTTTGCTTGACTCTTTATAGCCCAGAAAAACGATTTTCATTATCCCCTATAAAATTTTCTATCAATGGAATGAAAAAATATCCAGGATTTCAAAGTTTACAGGTATATTGGTTGTTGAGATAATGATTACCATCTCCCTCGGTTCATTATATATATAATTCCTGAGCTGACGTATGTCGGCAAAATGGCTGAGCGTTTAGATACCATATCTAGGGTAAAGTTAGGCGGATTTCGATCTTAGCTTAAAGCGTCCTACGTGTCTAGCCACACTAAAGGGTTGTGATACAACGAAACAGCCTGTCTGAGGATGACAATATATATATATATATATATATATATATATATATATATATTTACCAGCATAATAGTTAGAGTATTCGCCAAAGGGCCGGAAGACCTGGGTTCAGTCCAAGGTCGAGTCATAACAAAAACTCAAAAAATGGTTCTTGACGTGTCCTTACTGAACACTCAGCATTATAAGGTATGGATCAAGGGTAAGCGGAGCAATCCAGGGAAAAGAATAGCGCCCTCCACTATACTTCAGATTGCTCTCGACTACGGTCGGCTAACTTAAGTATATATATATATATATATACGAGAGTGGACTGGAAACTTCATATCCTCTGTTGATGACTTTTTTGACGAATGATCAACAATGATGGAAGAAGTGTGTGGACCGCAAGGAGAACTACGTTATAACATGAACCTCATTTTGGTCCATTAAAGTATCTTTGTCAGCCTATGAACTTTTTAGCTGACCCGCGTATATATATATATATATGAGTAGTAAAGTTGCTGACCTTAGTCGAGAGTGACTCGAAGGCTCCCCTTTCAATAGCTACTACACTGAGGTGTAAGGGAAGGTGCTACTTTACTTTGCTCCACTTTACCTTTATACGTACCTCATAATACTGAGTGTTAAGCGTTTGCTTTAAATATAGTGATATTTTGTGTTCGAAACATCGTATAAACTAAAAAAATCTTCTTTTTAGTCGATACAATCAGGATAAAAAGTCGAATAAATGTTAATTTTAGTATAAATTCAGCTGCGAAAAATTCCAAAAAGACACGAGAGATTTTTTCCCCGGAATTTCGTAGCTTAAGTTAGAGGCACGAATTATACACGAATGTACCTTATACATAACTAATTTCTCTCTCTCTCTCTCTATATATATATATATATATATATATGCATGACCCTGGGTTGTAATGGTTAGCATCGTTGGAAATGCTGACGGGGACACGAGTTCAAATCTCGGATGAGGCATTTCACATAGTGCTAATACCCTTGGGAAAGGTATGAATCCAGCTATTCTGCCTCCAGCAAATAGTAGGGTAGAGTGGGCTTTTTAACCTTGTTATTGCAACTGGTGGAGGCGAATTCAAACCTGTCAGAGTCAGCTTAAAAACTGACCTTGTGTCACATCCTGCTCGTGCGGAAGGGTTGGTATATATATATATATAAACACACACACACACACTAAAGACCCAAACTATATTATTGTTCAAGGCCGATACTTCTCTGTTTAGTGTATCGGTGCGGTACAATCTTACTATTTCCATTTGCTAAACTAAACAAAGTCAATATAAAAAGAAGACGTACTAGTACTCACGTGTGACCTGTTCGCGTCATTATCTGGGATGAACGTCTCAGAGTGGGTGTGTGTAGATTCGTACGTTCCCACACCCCCGCTTAGAAATTTAATGCTGGTACAGCATACCCTCCAAAAAGAAGAAGAAGAACTTATTATTACAGCTGTTACTTTCCCAATGTCTTTTAACTGTCTTTTTCGCAGCCCTCTTGATTGCGTCAATTAAGTAGGTGTCTTGTTGGGATAACACCCAAAATAACGCGTCTTCATCAGATCACTGACCTGCTAAGATCGCAGTCAGATGCTAGTGAGTTCGTTCCTCACTGGGTGTGTCACATAAATTTGGCCATGTGTCAAAGTTGATTTTGGTTTGCTAATATCAAGGACACCCTACTATATATAAAAATACATTTATGCTCACATGTAAGAAAAGACTGATATTGATGATCAGTGAAAAAGAAAAAAATATTACATGTCCGTCATGGTGGAATCGTACTTACATCTATGACGTGCTTATGATACATTAACACGAAAATAAAATAAAATAAAACGATAAATAAATAAAATAAAACAATAAATAAATAAGATAGAATGAAATAGATAAGAACAAAGTTAATTCTCAGAAATTCTTATTATTTAAGCCACGCTCGAAACATCTAAATATTACTTATTTTAAATGGATATATTCTTTAAAAATTTTCTGTGTGGGTCGATTAATATATCCGTAGCCTTACATATAATAATAACCTGATTATAGGCTTATGTGCATTGACAAGGTAGGGGGATTATGTTGAAAAAATGTCTAAAATAAATACATTTTTCGTTTTGGTTTGGTTTGGTTTGGTTTGGTTTGGTTTCTTTGTTTAATGGCATATCAAATTTCATAGGTTATTAATGTCATCCTTTTAGAAGAACAGCAGTGATACTATTCAACCAATAGCTGAGGGATAAGGGAATTCTTACCTTTCCCAAGGGGCATTAGTCCGAAAGTGAACGTAATAGCGCGACTGGAGTTTGAACTCGCAAATAATTTTTCATCATTACGATACGAATTTATTGATGTATGTATTTACTCAATTTCTGACACAAGGCCAATTTCAAAGAGGAGAACAGCTGGTTTGAAAAAAGATTTTTTCTTCTAGACTGATTGCTTTATCAAGGCTGTAGAATCCAGTCTGCCCTGCTATTTTCATGTAGCTAAGAAGGAATGAACAAATGGATTCATTCCTTTCCAAAGGGCATAAGTGTGAAGGGAAAAATAAACAATTTCGTTCATCCAGGCTTTGAATTTCCAACGACAATAACCGTAACCCTAAACGCTCCTTCAAAATTTTACTGGCCGCTGCTTCCGGAACTTTTTCTTACAAGAGAGTCACATCACTCATTCTTGTATTAATTTCATATGGTTTGCACTTCTCAGACACCAAAAATTTGATGACAGACCTCTGTTCAAACCTGGCACACTGTTTGATTTGATGCCATTTTGAATAGCCTCAAAACAAATATTCTTGCAAAATTAAAAATAAAATCCTGGAAGCAGCAGTTTTCCTGTGTACTCCTACATATGGACACACTGACCAGCAAAAACTGACACTGGATAGTGTGTAGGGGACCCGTGATATATATATATATATATATATATATATATATATATATATAGAGAGAGAGAGAGAGAGAGAATTTGTGCTATCAGTTCGACTTAAGGATGATAATTGAATGACCCTCGTATTATAAAAATGTTTTTTCTCCTATCTAAGGAAATTTCCTAAATGATCGATTAATCGATTGGTTAATTTTAACTGTTTGTCAATCTGTCTAGGGTCATTTTATGTCTAGAGGTTAGGGAATTGTGTTCTCTGTACAGTTATATTTATATTTTTTGTGTAGTTGTTTCTTAAGAGTTTTTTGCGCATCGAATACGAATAATTTTTAAACAGATTTATTTTTTCATGCGGTCCCATCGAATATATATATATATATATATATATATATATATATATTTAGACAGATCTATTTGACCCATAGATGGGACCCTAACAATGTACGAGTGGAGCTGAGAGTAATGGCAATGAAGGGGTACCTCACACTCCCCAGATCTCCAGAATTACAGTTTCAGCATCAGGTGCAGTTTAGTGTCATACCTTAGACGTCTCCTTTTGCGAGGTGTCTTATGCATGTGTTAGAGATACGCTTAGCATATTCTAGTGCCCATGGTGTAATCGTTATCGTCGTAGGAAAAGGACACGGCGACACGAGTTCAAATTCTGGACGAGAATGAGTGCATTTCACACAGCACTAATACCCTTGGGAAAGGTATGAATCCAATTATTCTCCCTCCAGCTATGGGTAAATAGTAGGACAGACTATGTTCTTCAGCCTTGGTGAGGCAACTAGTCTAGGAGAAGGAAAACTCTGAATTTAAACCTGTTAAACTCCGCTTAAAAATTGACCTTGTGTCATATCCTGCCCGAGCGGAGGGGTTGGGTAAATATGATAAAACATATGATATAATTGAATAGAAATAGTTATTTGAAATCATATAATTGTATATAAATTATGTATATATAACTATGTACAACTAGTCTAGGAGAAAGAAAACTCTGAATTCAAACCTGTTAAACTCCGCTTAAAAATTGACCTTGTGTCATATCCTGCCCGAGCGGAGGGGTTGGGTAAATATGATAAAACATATGATATAATTGAATAGAAATAGTTATTTGAAATCATATAATTGTATATAAATTATGTATATATGACTATGTACAACTAGTCTAGGAGAAAGAAAACTCTGAATTCAAACTTGTTAAACTCCGCTTAAAAACTGACCTTGTGTCATATCCTGCCCGAGCGGAGGGGTTGGGTAAATAGGATATTCTAAGCCTCACCGACACAGCAAAAAAGTACAAACACTGAAGTTATATTTACTAAGACAGAAATAAACAATGAATGAAGTGTTTCTTCAAAATAATTGGCTTTCAAAACATTCTGGTTGAATATAGAGGGTCTTGCACTTGCAAAATCCTGTGTTTCACCAAAAGCGCCGATCAGAAAGTCTCGAGAATTGGCTCTGACCCGTAATATTCTAAGGCAAATATTTTCTTCGCAAGCTTTTAAAAACGAATTATGTAATCATTTAAAAAGATTTAATCGAGCATTAAACTTTTCAATAATAATGAAAAAATGAGGCACAAATAAGCAGAACGATTTTTTTTATCGTTACAGCTGTTATATTCTCATATGCAGCATCATAACGACGCAATGAATAAACAGACGCACACAGGAAGACTTCTTTATAAATATATGTACCTCTCACTTTATTGCAAGGGTTCGAAAAGGTTAATCAAGGTTTGCGTGAGAGAGGGAGCTGGAGAAACAGAAACTGCAATATTTTGACCCCATTGTTATGTCAGCGTTGTGTCTTTCTTGTTCTGCAGATGCTCAACCGGAGGCTCAGAGGCCCACTCTGCTGGGTGATGGCTTTCTTTACTGCATCTTATCAGCATCTCTGGACCCGAATTCATCAGGGCCCCAATGGCCCCTTCGTGATGTGACTTTCCTTACCACATCTCGTCTATAACTCCGTCCGATCTCTAACTGCAACTCATCAGGAACCCCAAGGCCCCTTCGGCCTGATGTGGCTTTACCTAGCACAAATCGTCTATCTCCGCCTCCAACTCTAACTGGAACTGTCTGACTTCTGTCTTAACTGAGTTATATAATAGTTCAACGCCCACTCAGTCGCCTACTCGATCTTTGAAATCGCATGTTTGATCGTCATCAAGCGGAAATAACTGTCATGCAGTTCACTGGTCACTCTCTTCCGGTGCATCACTCTGAAGTGGGACCTTTACCTTGTCCCATATTATCAGCCGAGCTCACCTGCGCAATTTCTTTCGATTATTGACCATTGGGATGTGTCTCTTCCGCTATCTTCGGAATGGCAGGTGTGATCGTCATCGAGCGGAAATAACTATCATGCAGTTCATAGGCCACTCTCTTCCGGTGCATCACTTTTTTTACGGCACAGTGAGAATTTTTTTTTTACCTTGTCTCATATTGTGAGCCAAGCTGTATTTTACACAGCCTACACTTACAATAAAAGTAAGAGAGTTCGAACTTCATTCTAGCTTTTTACGTTCACTTTTGGACTTATACCTTTGGGAAACATATGAACCCTCTTATCCTCGCAGCTATGTGTTAAATAGTATTACCGCTTTTCTACATAGATGGCTTTGGCATTAAATACTGGTGTAACAAGTTATGCGTCCAAACACGACTACACTGGCGAGAAAAGTATACCATTCATATAAATACAAACAAACGCTAAAAGATCCTTTAAGATAGAAATATCAAGCCGAAGTTCTCATCTTTTACGTAATGTTTCTTAAGTTTTCTAAGTGTTGCGTAGTCTGGTGAACAGGTGATTATTTGTTTCCTAACGATGAGGAAATGTAATGGGTAAAGTGCTGAACTACAGCTTCGATGTAAACGAGTTCGAACTCCATTCGCGCTCGTACGTTTATTTTCGGACTAATGCCCTGGGGAAAAATATTGAACTTTCTTATCCCTCCACCTATGGAGGAAATAATATCACTGTTGTTCTTCAACTAGGATGGCTTTGGCATTAAATAACCCACGAAGTTTGATATGCCCTTAAACAAACCAAACGTTTATATTATAACATATACATACCACACGCACCACCAATTGCATTTCTATTTACATTATACAGTAACAATTTTCACAAAATGTTGGACAGGACTCAAGGAGCCGGCGTCCTTTTTATTTTTGTAATATTGCTCTGTTTACTTGTGCATAGAGTACTGTATTTTACAGATTTAGACCATTTTTGCTGTAAATCCTAAGTTTAACACATGTATTTCTCTTTCTCTTTCTTTCTCTCTCTCTCTCTGGACACACACACGCACACATACACACACACACACACGCACACATACACACACACACACACATGTATATATATATATATATATAGATATAAACAAAGCGATAAAACAAATAGGAATATTTCTTTTGTGTTTTTTTTTCTCAACTAGTTTCGACTTTAGGTCATCGTCAGGAGATATCGACAAAGTTTTTTTAGAAACCTTTTTTAAGATTTAAAAAAATGTTTGAATGTCCCATTGGCTTAGCATATTCATTGGCCGAATATTTCTCAATCAGTCTATGGATATGCTAAGCCAACAGTACATTGTATATATATATATATATTGGGTGCTTCAGAAGAATTAACATCATCTCGTCATATAATATTCTGACCAAATCTCGACTCAAATTCTATGTTTAATGTTTAATGTCTTATGTTTTTTGTTTGCAGGAATAGAAATGCTATTTCTCAGAAAAGAAAAGGCGTTTAAGCCTTAAACATAGAAATTTGAGTTATTTGTACTCATTCTGTTAAAACCTGAGATCATTTGAATGTGAATGGGTTAAGGTATTAGATTTCGAAATGATTTTTCAGAAACACCTTGTACATGGCAATTTTTTTTAACACCAAGTATATATATACATATATATATATATATATATATATATTGTTTTCCACAGACTGTTTCGTTTTATCATAGCCTTTCAGTGTGGCTTGATAGGGTAGATTCCCGAAGCTGGGATCGAAACCCAGCTGACTCAAACACCAATCCGAGATTCTACCACTCAGCCACAAAGAAACCAGCATAAGCGAAGGAAATTTAAACGCTTATGTATCACACTTGTTTTGTTTACATATATCCACGACCGAGAGCTCTATTCATTTGAAGAGCCTTGCTTTACGCTAGTGGCAACCATTACTTCCTTCGCTAGAGAGCTCAACCCCACAGGGGTAGGGGAGCATATATATAATGTCATCCACACACACACACATATATATAAATATATATTGCTGTTAGTCCAACGAGAGAAAGGTAAATATTTCAAAATGAATAATACGGCAAATGAATCTAAACTTGGTATATTTAGTTTTTATTATTTCATATATATATGTGTGTTTATTGGGTGCCCTATTCATACTGCCTTGTGTCACATTTAAGCAAAAAGCTTAGTAAACTACTATATTTGTGTTTTATACGTGTTTCAGACTTTAGAGTTTTCTTAAGGAGATGGGTAGGGTGGTCTTTGTTTTTAGCTTTTAAAATGAAGATTGTTTTGATAGGGATGTGATTCTTTTTAATTCCAGGATTTGTGTCTGTGAATATCCTGTTGGAATTAATTGTCTGTGAAAACCCTTGGCCAGTTATACATACATACATATATATATAGAGGTGTATATATATATATATAAATATATATATTAAAATGCATAGGCCTGCAAATCCATATGATTTTTTTAAATATAAATATGTATTATATATATATATATATATATATATATATATATATATATATATATATATATATTATGAGGACTTCAAAAATGGAGATAGAAAAACCGATATTGCAGAAGGTCAGAGTGAAGAATCGAATATCATTATGGAATATAAAAGACATTTCACTAGGGGAAGAAATCGACCGTGCCTATATGTGCAATTCGGAAAGCATATAAGACATTGTTGTCTTCTGCATAAAGACTCCTTCCCTTTCCTACTCGACACATGGCTTTTAAAAGTCAGCCCTTACGGTGCGAATTACAAGTAGGTGTTCGTTTTGCGCACCTGAAATTATGTATCCTGAAAGTTAACGTGAGAGACAGACCCGGAGGCAGAGAAGTGAAAAGAAGTGACTGTAAAAAGAGTAAAGTTTTCTCTTTTTTTTTGTTTTTTTTTTTGTGTCTGCCCATCAAATTCTTGCTTGCTTTCTACTTCGTCTTTTAGTTCCTCCTCCTCTTTTTGATATTCAGCACGTGTTTGTCACGTGTCTGAACAATAGTATGCGTAATAAAGAAAAGGTACATATGTATGAAAGCTTCTCTCAGCGAATGTGTGTACGTGTCTATTTGCGAAGTGTGTCCAAAAAGTATCTTCGACGAAATTCGCTTGGATGGTGATGCATTGCTTCCATCGGTAAACGGAAGGATATTTACTATTTATAAATGGCATACAAGTAAAAAAAAAATCTTTGTAACTGATAAATGTTTATTATAAAAGTTGGCATTCATTTCTCATAAATAAATAAATCCACGCCTCACGACTGATTTTATTAAGCATCATAGTAATACTTACACTTGCAATTGAATACAAGGGTCTTAAGATAGATAGATAGATAGATAGATAGATAGATCCTATTTACCCAATCCCCCCGCTCGGGCAGGATATGACACAAGGTCAATTTTTAAGCGGAGTTTAACAGGTTTGAATTCAGAGTTTTCCTTCTCCTAGACTAGTTGCCTCACCAAGGCTGAAGAACCTAGTCTGTCCTACTATTTACCCATAGCTGGAGGGAGAATAATTGGATTCATACCTTTCCTAAGGGTATTAGTGCTATGTGAAATGCAATCAGCCTCGTCCAGGATTTGAACTCGTGTCGCCGTGTCCATTTCCTACGACGATAACCATTACACCACGGGCATAGATAGATCGATATAAATGTTTGCATTTATTTGTAATAAATAAATTCACGGTTCACCATCAGTTTTATTTATCATGAAGGAAGTACTCACATTTAAAAAATTATCGGGAATTGGGAAGGAGTGTGTTCTTCAGAGCAATTGATGATTTCACTGATCCGTTTAGACTCTAAAAGTACAAGAACACATTCCATCCAAACGTCACACACACACACACGCGGACACACGCTACACAATTATTCTTGGAAAAATACTTAAAAGTTAAAAGCTGAAATGAGGTGATGGTTGGTTTCATTGTTTAAAGGCATGTAAACTCCTTAAGGATTTATTTATGCCTTGAGGTTAAGAAGGTTCGTTCATTGCGTATTCATATTTGCTTTTTTGTCGATGTTTATTACGATTTTTTTACACACACTTATAAGGTTTCAAGTAATTATTACGATTTCCTAAAACCCATTTGCTTACAGTTGTATGATTTCGAGTATTTTTATCTAATACTAATGACCATATGGTTTCAAGTATTCTTACTTAATACTAATGACTACATGTTTTCAGGTATTCCTGTCAAATACTATTGATCATATGGTTTTAAGTATTCCAATCAAATACTAATGATTATACGTTTTCAAGTATTTAAAAAGATAAAAAAAAGCAGAAGGGCTTGATGAAATACCCCCAGAAGTATGGAAGATCTGGCAATTCGACAACATACTGCTCCGACACTGTAATGCCGTATATAATCAAAGCCCAACAGACAGAGGGACGAAAGGATGCATCCTCTCCTTCCCTAAAAAAGCGACCTCGGATTAGCCAAGAACTAACGAGGTATAACCCTTACATCAATAGAGGCCAAGATATACAATGCTCTACTACGCAACCACAGAGAACCCAAAATTGAGAACATACTTAGAAAGAACCAAAATAGCTTCCGGGGGAATAGATCCACAAAGTCACAAATTTTGACTATCCGTCGAATTCTTGAAGGTGTACACGAAAAAAACCTACAGAAAATAGAAAACCTATTTGTCGACTTTACCAAGGCCTTTAACTCTATTTACAGCGGAAAGATGGAGCAAATTCTACTCGCCTACGGCCTACCAAAAGAAACCGTTGCAGCTATCGGTCATTTGGAAGACAGGCTTGACCGATAAAATAAAACGCAGTTTCTTTCTAGCAGCGGTCTTATTGATACTGCTATATGGATGGACTTGTTATATAATTAGGGAATGATTCTTTTATATTATTCATTTTTCGTTAATTATATTTTATCATTCAGTTTGGTTGGGTTTTGAACTATTCGGCTTTTAGTTCAGGTGCATAGACATTGGGTACAGTTTACACTCGCGCGCAGAGGATATGACAATCATAAATGTCATAATACGTGGTGCCTTCAATAAGTTTCCAGACTTTTTTTGTATAGGCATTTAAATCGTAGATTCTTGAAAATTCAGAATGTTATTTCTATAAATCTTATGAGATGACTGACCAATTTTTATGATTTCAAGTTCAAAGGAACAGCTACAGCAGCAATTGGAATACACCCTACTAAAGCCTGATTGTCACAGCTGGGGAATTTCAAAAAAGTCATCTGGACGTGAGGACACCTTAGAAGAACGATATGCAATAAAATTCTGTTTGAAACTTGGAAAAAATGCCACAGAAACGTATGTAATACTTCAGACTGCTTTTGGAGCATCTTGCATTAATCGAGCATCGGTTTTTGAGTGGCATAAGAGATTCAAGGAAGGCAGGGAGTCTGTGAGGGATGATGAGAGGTGTGGGAGGAGTAAGGAAGTCAATAGACCAGAGTTGATTGGCCAAAGGGCTAGGGTTAGGGTTACTATGTTGAAGTTTTAAGGGAGTTCAGGAAGATATTCCACCGGAAGCAGTCAGCACTCTTCAAATCGGGTCAGTGGCATTTCCACCAGGACAATGCACCAGTCTACAACTCCGTCCTTGTCACAGACTATTTGAGCAAGATGGGCATGAAGACAGTTTCTCAGCCTCCCTATAGTCCAGACCTTGCTCCCTGTGACTTTTGGTTATTCCCTAAGCTCAGAGGCTGTGGTTATGAGACAATTGAGGAGATGAAAGAGGCTGTGCCAAAGGTCATTGACACGTTCACACATGAGGACTTCCATGGGGCCTTGAAGAAGTTATTGGAACGGTACAACAAGTACATTGCAGCCGGAGGAGATTACTTCGAAGGGGACTAGAGTTTCATGTGTGTACTATCAATAAAAGTGCCCATACGAAAAAAGTCTGGAAACCTATTAAATGATCTTCGTAAACCCCCAGATAGGAAATGGGGCTGGATTGGGAATGATGTCATGCCCGGAAGTGATGGGCTGAGAACTTGGGGATTATGAAAAAGACGTCAGTTGGGAGTTGACTTCGGTCCATGTAAGACAGACGATTTTGTCTCTGCCTATGGGTATAGAGAATTGAGTTCTCTGCCATGGAGTCGAGAGTTGGAAAGTTGACTTGGGCCATGTAGACAGACAGTAGAAGTTGAGTTCCGACCATGGTGTTAAGAAGTTGGGGTTTCGACCGTTGAGACATACGGTTAAGTTTTTCGGTCCCGTTCAGCGAAGATGAAAGGAGATCTAAAACTCCACGAGATGTGCCGAGCGTTTGAGTTTTGTTAACCTAGTATGATACGAAATATTTTTAAGAATTGTGTCTCTCTCTCCTCGTGTCGAAGAACCGAACTCAGAAGTCAAGAAGTTAATAAACGTTCGTACCTGAACAACGGTGTCGCTTGTGTATTTGAGTCCGCCTTTGTTTTTGCATATGTATATGTACAGTTGTTATTGATATGGTTATGGGTATATAACACACTACATGGACGTTTATTATGGAGAAAAAGCTTGATGGCAATTACACAAGAATGCCGTGGGCAATACTGAACAAGTCCTGGGGGCAGCACCCCACAAAGCAGCTGCTGTACGGCCACTTACCACCCATCACGAAAACTATCAAAGTTAGACGAACCAAACATGCAGGACACGGCTGGAGAAGTAAGGATGAACTCATAAGTAATATACTCCTGTGGACCCCTTCACATGGACGAGCAAAGGCAAGGCGACCTGCTAGAACCTACATACAGCAGCTCTGTGCCGATACGGGATGTAGCTCTAAAGACCTACTGGAAGGAATGCACAATAGAGAAGGGTGGCGAGAACGGGTCAGGGGTATCCGTGCTGATTGTGCAACATGATGATAATGATATGGTTTCAAGTATTCTTATCTAATACAAATGATTATATGGTTTCAAGTGACTAAAGATAAGCTTTAATAATGCAAATATTCTTAATACAAATAATTCATAATTATATGGTTTGGTTTGGTTGTTTAGTTGCATATAAACCTTCGTGGGTTATTTCATGCCAAAGCCATAATTGTTGAAGAATAATTGTGGTGTTATTTAATCCATAGCAAGGGAAAAAGAAGCGTTCATACCTTTCCCAAGGGTATTAGTCCGAAAGTGAACGTAATAGCGCGACTGGAGTTCGAAATCGCTTACTACGATGTCGCAGTCCAGCACTTTAGCCATTATGCTACGAGGTGTGCCCCATGGTTTTTATGGCATCAAGTAAACCCATCAAATATGAATGATTTAAAAACAGATCTACTTGACTCATAGATGGGACCCTAACTCGCACTATCACTTCGGGTAAGAATGTTTCTAGGAATAATGGCAATAAAGGCGTATTCCACACACTCCAGATCTCCAGAACACCTAGCCTAAACATCAAATGCAGTTCAGTGTTATACACAAGACACCACCTTTTTGTGGGGATATCTTATCCCTCTTCAGGGGATACAGTCAGTGTTATCTAAACCTCCCCAACATAGTGACAAGAAAACATATTTACAAAGACAGAAATAAACAATAAATGAACAATGAATGAAGCGTTCTGATTTTAAATAGAGAGTTTTTGCACTTGTTCAATCCGGTGTTTAACCAAAAGCGCTGACCAAAAAGTATCGAAGTCTATATGTTCAGATGAAATCTATATGTTTAGAGAACATCACTTTATGATATAGGTTTGCTCAGCTGTAAACGCGTCATCACTTAAATTTTAAAGTAAAATTTAAAAATGAATTTAAAGATGCAGTTTTGGTACTTTTTGATCACACCGTATATGCATCTATGCAAACACCTATGCGCACAGTAGTAGTTCAGTTAAAAATTCAATAAAAATCTAGGGTGCTGGACACTGTTGGTGGAATTGTTTAAACAATTAGTTATACAAACACGATCAGCACAAACCAAACGTTATCCTAGAAAATTAAAAGAGTAATATGAACAGGAAATTGAAGACCCAGACTTGGTGATGTTTCTAAACAAGATCAAAATCAAATATTTATAAAAAGAAAAAGGATCTGTCTTTGTAAATATAGCTTCAATTTCGATACTAATTGAACACACTTCGTACATAGTAATATATACTGGAAATTGACCGATCGATCATTTGACTTAACAAAAAAGTGCTCAATGCTATATATATATATATATATATACATATTCTCCGCGTGAGAGTGTTACGTTCACTTGCATCTTAGCACTGGATTTTGCATTATAAATGTGGAGATCGCGTGGCATAGTGGCTAACATGCTTAAATGCAACATCGTAGTTAGCGAGTTCGAACTCCAGTCGCGATATTACGTTCACTTTCGGGCTGATACTCTTGAGAAAAGTATGAAGCCCCTTATTCACCTAACTCTGAATTAAATAGTACCACTACTGTTCTTCTACAAGGATGGCTTTGGCATTAAATAAATCACGAAAGTTGATATGCCATTAGACAAAGAAACCCAGCAAGAGGTTAAATAGTACCACTACTATTCTTCTACAAGGATGGCTTTGACATTAGATAACCCACGATGGTTGATATATCATTAAACAAGGAAACCAAACCAAACCCAACCAAATTAAACCACACTGTAATTACGATTGTTAAGCTATTTTACTCATATTCCTGTTTGTAAACGTTGGCGACCTTAGTCGAGGGTGACCCGTTGGCTCACCTTTCAATAGCTGCTAAATCAAGGTGTAGGGAGGGCGCTACTCTTTCCCTGCATTGTTCCACTTTACCCTTGATCCTCATCTTATAATGCTGAGTATTAAGCAAGGCAGCATCAAGTACCATTTTTTGAGTCTTTGGTATAACTCGACCTTGGATTGAACCCTGGTCTCCTGCACCATTGGCGAACACTACTATGAAACTTGAATAACTGATTTCTGCTTTTCATAATTGTTATATTTTTAGGTCTTATATATATATATATATATATATACTAGCGAGCTAAACTTTACACCATGATCAGACAATGTATATTGAAAAAAATTAAAACGTAAAAAATTCGTTGTTCAAAAATTCCTTCCGATTAATAGATTAACTTTCCTACTTAACATTTTCGAGAAGAAAAAATGGTTCTACATTTGAAGTTATTTTTAAATACCAGTGAGTCAGTTTAGCATTAAGCTGTACTCAAAGTTTAACTTCCACGTGAGGCCAATCGCTTGGCATCTATAAGCCTTTCACTCATGAAACGTAAACCGTCATTTAATAAACATTCTCTGATGATGGCCTGATTCACATTTTATGTGTTTACTCTTTCGTTCATACACACGCCCTCTCTCTCTCTCTCTCTATATATATATATATATATATACGTATGGTTTCTATCCGTCTCGTGAGCAGCCGAGTCGTTTGAGTTGTGAAATACGTCAACGGCATCTCTGCAGACTAGGTAAGACCCTCTACCAATGAGTGTCTTGGATATAATACAAAACTTCATCTGGAGATTAAGGAAATGTGGAATATTTCTTCAATGCCATTACTCCTAGGTCCATTCTGACCCGAGAAATAGTTGTATCTGTTAGGGTCCCATCAATGAGTCAAATAGGATTATTAGTATTAAATAGCAATACCTGAAACAATTTAACTGCTTGAAAACAAATGACTGATGTTAAATTATCAGTATTAGGTTGCAATACTTGAAACCAATTAACTGCGTGCAAACAAATGTGCTTTGGCTCGTTTTGAAATAACGTTACCGAGAAACTATTCATGTAGAAATCATATATATATATATATATATATATATATATATATATATATATATATAGATATATTGAGGAATGCGTTTTACAACGGTTCACCCAGAAATATCTTAAAAAATCCAAGAAAAACAAAAGGAAAACCTTACTGATCCTTCCAGGTAAGCGTTTTTTCCCCTTTGTGGGTTTTTCTTTTTTTTTCTTTTTTTTTTTTTTGTCTTCAGCTACTTTTTAATTTATTTCTCTTTTTGTTTTATTTCTCTTCATTGCTTGCTTTTGTCACAAAGTTCTCTGACGAGGCCTGACTCCCCCTAAAAAAGTCCTTTTTTTAGAACTTATGGTGTATGCTCTTCTTGAAGCTATTCTAAAATTGTGTAAGTACTCGAGGCTATTTATTTATTTCAAGCGTCGATACGATGAAAACAAAGTACGTGCCCTAATCAATACAATCAAACCTCAAGGCAAAATACGTACTCTAAAGCATGCTATATATTTTATTGAAGAATGTACATGTATGTATGTATGTATGGATGGATGTATGTATGTATAAACAAGATTCGGCATTAAATAACCTGCAAGAGTTTATATGCCATAAACGACAACTAACCAACATTCTCACGGGACTCTGGATATCCAACCAGATCTCGACATAAGCCTTGGGGAAGGTTGCATGGAAGACTTGTAGTTGCCCATGCAACGAGTTTCGTATCTTTGCAACACAGAAGTTGTTCAAGAGAAAAGAAAGAGGCTTTATAACTCGCATCAAGAGTTGCCTGAACGAAGCTGAAGTCAACGACGAACTACTTTAGGGACTCGAGGAGTTGGTTTTCAATTCGGAGGTTTTCCATTTCCCACTTTTACCAAAGAGTATTAATTTGAAAGTGAAAGTTTGAACTCACTCATTTCCAGCATATTAGTTTCTATGTCACAGGGACTCCCCCCCCCCGATTGTTTAGTACGATGTCGCAGTCTACTATATTAGCCACTCTGCCACAGTGACACTTTTCCGATTGTTTACTCCGATGTCGCAGTCAAGTACATTAGCTACTCTACCAAGAGGACTCCTTTCCGATTGTTTACTACGATGTCGCTGTCTAGTACATTATCTACTCTGCCACGGGGACTCCTTCCCGATTGCTTCAGGCTACAACCTGTTGCATGTAATAGTCATGGTATAATTTTCTTTGTTTTAAATGTCATGTGAAAAGGGATGAATCCACCTTTCCCTCTAGGTAAGGTCAACCCAGAACAATATGTCACATATGTTGCATGTTACTTAGTTTGGCAATGTGTAATGTTAAGTGAACCACATTATTCTGAGAAATACTAGGAACGACCCAAAATTGTTAAGCGACAATATACCTGGTCACGTGATTATTGGAATCCTTTTGTGTAAATATATTTGTTTAAGTAGGCAAATCAATTTGTCCGTAGCTTAATGGTACGAAAATATTAAGCGTTCACATATTCTCTTTTCTGATCAAAAACATTTAATTCCTGCCCATTTGGCTGGTTCTGTTGAATAGACCGACTGAATCTCTGCAGAAGGTGAGGTTCTGCAACGTGTGTCCTAGATATGACATTAAACAATCTGATGGGGAGGTTTCAATGATGCTGGAGTTTTGGAAAATGCGAAGTATCTCTTCATTGCCATCACTCCCAGGTCCACTCTGACCCAGATGCTACACCTGATAGGGTCTTATCTATAGGTCAAAGATAACTGTTTGACATTTAAACTGAGTGCAAACAAATTACTTATGCTAAATTGAATTGCTTGAAATAGAACTGTTTGCCGTTTATTTAGCATTAATAAGATTAGTAAGTCATTAACCACCATTCTTTAGTCTTTCTCTCTCCCTGTCATTGAAAAAGAGTCGACTTATGACTGATGGCGTATTTGGTCTTTTGAGATTTAACTATCGCGGTTCAGAAAAAGAATAAAGTGGTTCTCCTGGTAAAAAAAATATGGAATTTGCACGTTGTTTCAATTGACAGTTCTTTTGGCGGAGACATATTCCCTTTCAGTTAGAGGTCCAGTCAGCTAGGTCCGTAGAATACACCGACTGCATCTCTGGAGAGGAGTAAGATCACCCACTAACGAGTGTCCTGCATATGACACTAAACAATCTGATGATGAGGTTCCAGTAATGATGGAGCTTTGGGAAAGAGAAGTACCCCTTTATTGCCATTGCTTCCAGGTCCACTCTGGCTCGGAGGGGTAGTACTTGATAGGATCTTATCAACAGGTAAAAAAAAAACTGTTTGACATTAAAACTGTGTGCAAACAAATAACTAATACTAAATTGAATTGTTTGAAATAGATCTGCTTGATCAGTTAACTGTGTGGAAACAAACGACTGATGTTTTATTGAATTGTTAATGTTACATAGAAATACTTGGAACCATTTAACTTTGTTAGACTTATGCTAGATAGAATTGTCAGAAATAGAACTGTTCGATCATTTAACTGTGCGTATCTACAAAATGTGTTTATAAATCATAAATTTAATAATTTATAACCAAACTTCAGTTAAGTATGTCAAACCTTTTGTTGGTGTATGAAACAATTGTCTCTTAAACTGTTGACCAATTTATATATCAAGTTTGTATTAGCAGAGATATTTTTTAGGAATGCAAATTACAAGTTTGGTAATGAATAATACGAAATGATATCCGTTTTTATTGCGTAATGTTTGTTTGAAATAATGATACGAAATTATATCCGTTTTTATTGCGTAATGTTTGAAATAATGATACGAAATAATGATACGAAATGATATCTGTTTTTATCGCGTAATGTTTGCTCGAAATAATGATACGAAATGATATCTGTTTTTATTGCGTAATGTTTGCTCGAAATAATGATTGGAAAAAATAATACGAAATGATATCTGTTTTTATTGCGTAATGTTTGCTCGAAATAATGATTCGAAATGATATCTCTTTTTATTGCATAATGTTTGCTCGAAATAATGATTGGAAATAATGATACGAAATGATATCTGTTTTTATTGCGTAATGTTTGCTCGAAATAATGATAGGAAATAATGATACGAAATTATATCCGTTTTTATTGCGTAATGTTTGAAATAATGATACGAAATAATAATACGAAATCATATCCGTTTTTATTGCGTAATGTTTGCTTGAAATAATAAAATCGTCATATCTCTTGTTTTAGGTTTGCAAATTACAAGAACATTCTATAATTTTTCCTCAACATTGCGTTATTCCATATTTTCTACTGCATGGCCTCAAAAGAAAATTAGTTTGAATAGTTCAAATTAGTTTGTTTAATGTATATTTTATGAATATTAATTGATTAAATTCAAAATGTTTTGCATCTTATCTGTTATTTGTTTATTTATTGATAGATAAAAAAGCAAGGTGAACATCCTTTGTGTGTGCTAATTCCAAGGTGAACGTCCTTAGTGTGCCAATTCCATAATCTTTGCCCAGGATCATAAATGATTGGAATTTACTCTTATTTGAATAAGTATTACATATTTATATAAATTATTTCGTACATTATCACAGAATTAACGTAGATTTAATGGTGGGCTATTCTAGATAAACGCATAATTAAGATTATACACATTTTTATGGAACTTGTCGAAGAGTGAGATGGACTAAGAAGCCGAAAACTTATTTTTCCCTAAAGCCCAGATCACTCTCCCTCCGTCATTGAGTGGAGTGGGATATTTACCTCTTTCTTTATGTATATATTTACCACGGCCAGAATGTGACATTAGGTCAGTTTTTTGAGAGGAATAAAGCTGGTTTGAATTTAGGGTTTCCCTTCTCATAAACTGGTGGCCTGACCAAAGCTAAAGATCCTAGTCTGTCCTCCTATGTTATATTAACCATAACTGGGAGTGAATAGGACCAATGATTTTCCCACGGGTATTAGCCTGAAGTGAAATGCAAACGTCCTCAATCAGGGTTTGAACTTGAATGCATGAATTTACCCAACACGTCCTCCCCCTAAGCTGGATGCAACACAAGGTCAGTTTTTAAGTGGAGTACAATTGATTTGTATTCGGAGTTTTCCGACACCTAGACTAGTTGTCATTCCAAGGTTAAGGAGCCAATCAGTCCTACTATTTATCTATAGCTGGAGAAAGAATAATTAGATTTATACCTTTCCCAAGGGTATTAGCGCCATGTGAAATGTTAAGTCTTGACCAAGATTTGAACTCGTGTTACCGTGCCCATTTCCCACGACGATAACCGCTACAATAAGCGGGTCTTTTGTATGTATGTATGTATGTATGTATGTATGTATGTTTGTTTATTTGTATGTATATATGTATACATGTTTGTTTGTTTATTTGTATTTAGCAGGGTGTAGCACAAGGTCAATTTTAAGGGAATTAAAGTTGGTTTTCCTTCTCATAAATTGGTTGTCATACATAAAGACTGGTTGTTATACATTTTTTGCCTTTACGCATAATTTATTCATATGTAAGTGCGTGAATATTTATCTAATCACTCCCCCATGAACAGGATGCAAAGCAAGGTGAATTCTAAGTGGAAAACGGTTGGTTTGAATTCTGAGTTTTCCTTCTCCTAAACTGGTTGCTGTACCAAGACTATAGAAAACAACATGCCTTACCGTTTACCCAGAAGATCTACGGTCAACAGTTGCCAAATCAAGGTTAAAGAGCCCAGTCTGCTCCACTGCTTACTCATAGCTTATGAGGGGGGAGAATAGTTGGATTTATGCTTTTTTAAAAGGGTATTTGCGCTCTGGAAAATGCAAGCAGCCTATATTATTGATAATTGATCATGCTAAACTGTACGTATACGTACACATGTTTTTACCGAATCATTCAACCAACAACCCAGTCAGCTAGGGCTGTAGAATGCACCAACTGCATCTCTACAGAGGGTTTAAGACCACCCTCAAATGAGTGTCCCGGATACGACATTAAACAATCTGATGGCGAGGCTCCATACTAAGGTATTTGGGGGAATGTGGAGTACCCTTTTATTGCCATCGCTCCCAGTTCCACTCTGACCCGGAGTGGTAGCACCTATCTAAGGGTCAAATAGAACTGTTTGACATTTAAACTGAGTGCAAACAAATGACTTATGCTAAATTGAGTTGTTAGGAATAGAACTCTTTGATCATTTTACTGTATGTAAACAAATAACTGATGTTTAATTGAATTGTTTGGGATATATAACGATACTTGGAAAGATTCAACTGTGAGTAATATTAAATAGAATTATCTATGTTAAATAGCAATACTTGAAACTCTTTAACTGTGTGTCGAAATTGAATTATTGGTATAACATAATAATACTTGGAACTATCCGACTGTGAATAAATGAATGAATAGAGTTGAATAGAATAATTAATATTATATAGCAATACTTGTAACCATTTCACTGTCAGTAAATAAATGATTAATATTGAATAGAATTATTTATATGTGATAGTAATTGGTGAAACCATTTAACTGTGTAGAAACAAAAGCAATACTAGTGTGCCAACAAATTAGTTCTGACTCATTTAGAAATGAAATTACTGATAAACTAATCTCTTACATATCATGTATATCTATTCAAATGTGTGCAAACAAATGACTGATGTTAAGTTGTTACTGTTACATAGTAATACTTAAAACCAATCGTGTGGATTTGGTTTGGTTTGGTTTGGTTTTATGACACATCAACCATTATAGTTTATCAATGCCAAATGTTTTTTTATACATATAAACAGCTCTATTACAAATAATTTAATTTAGCATAAGTACTCAGTTTAATTCTATTTGACCCATAGATAGGACCCTATCAGGTGCTACCACTCTGGGTCAGAGTGGACCTGGGAGCGATGGCAATGAAGGGGTATTCCGTGTTCCCCAAAGCTCTTGCATTACCGGAACCTCACCGAAAGATTGTTTAGTTTCATATCCATGACACTCGTTGGTGATGGTGGTGGGGTCTTATCCCTCTACAGAGCTGTTGGTGTATTCTACAGCCTCAGCCGACTTGGCAACCCAATTTGTGTGAAAAAATGAGCTTAATCTCATGTAAAAATGTTATAAACAAAATGTGTCTCTAAATCATGTATATTAAATGTATATGTATAAAGAGAATTTGGCATTAAATGGTAATTTACGAAGCTCTTTGCTTCGATGTAGCACAAGGCTAAATGAATGGGGCACCCAATGAGACTCGAACTCACTCGTGTAGGTTTGCTAGTCTAGCTTGCAAGCCATTACACCACCAGAGGCATTAAATGACCAACAATGATTGATATGCCATAAAACCCAACCTAACTAAAGCAAACCAAATCATTCCTCCAAGGAGACAGGATGTGAAACAAATTCAATTTTCAGCGGAGTAAAACTTGTTTCAATTCAGAATCTTAACTTCTCCTAGACTGGTTGCCGTACCAAGACTAGAAAGCCTTGTTTGCCTTCCTCAGAAAAGGGAAAAGAGATGGATTCATGCCTTTCCCCAGGGTCATTAACGCAAAGTGAAAGTCAAACCCAGCTCGCCAGATCCATTTTCAACGATGATAACCGTCACGCCGTGGAACATACACCATCCGTATGTGTGTGTACATGTGTGTGTATGTGCGTGTGTATGTATATGTGGGCTTGTGTGTGTATGTGTGTGTGCGCGTATGTACATGTGTGTATATGCATGTGCGTGTGTATGTGTGGGTGTATGCCTGTGTATGTGTACGTGTGTTTTCATATGTATGTATGTATGTATCCATATTTACCAACCCCTCCACTCGGGCAGGATATGATGCGGAGTTTAACAGGTTTGAATTCAGAGTTTTCCTTCTCCTAGGCTAGTTGCCTCACCAAGGCCGAAGAACCCAGTCTGTCCTACTGTTTACCCATTGCTGGAGAGAGAATAATCGGATTCATACCTTTCCCAAAGGTATTAGTGCTATGTGAAATGTAATTAGCCTGGTCCAGAATTTGAACTCGTGTCGCCGTGTCCATTTCCTACGACGATAACCATTACACCACGGGCACTTCCACATGTATGTATGGATCTGTGTGCATGTGTGTGTATGTATGTGTGCGTGCGCGTGTACGTGTGTGTGTGTGTCTGTGTGTGAGGGCGTATACCGTGTCAATATATTTACTGAGGTGAATGAAGGCACAAGAATGAATTGAGGTAACATCTGGCCTGCAAGCATTGATAAGAGCATCTGTTTCGCGCTTTTTACAAAATGACATTATACGAACTGTGAAAATGAGCCGTTGTCTGCTTACAGATAATTGCAAAACTCAGTGAATTCCATTTCAGCTATAGTTCAAATTAATCACCGTATCTGTGAAGAACAATATTTATAAAATAATTCCGAGAAAATCCCTTTACAAAAATAATGAACAGATTATGAAGAAAAAAAAATTGATACCTCCCACCTTTTTTTAATAAAAAAGGTTATATCTTTTTTATAAACGTCTGTTGTTCCCACTTGGTAGAGGCAGCAACAGATACGTCCGAATGAATTTCGTCTTATCTCAATCTTTTTTTTTATTTGTTGAAATTAGGATATGATTTTAAAATATACTAAATTGAAAAAGAAAAGAAAAGAAAAAAAAAAAAAAGAAGGAATTTCACACACTGGTAAGCTAGTTATGTCTTGTAAGCGTTTTTCATAACCTATGCCCATTTGAGTTCCATAGTGCGCATGCGTAATTCAATAGCAGGGTTGGGAGCATAAATTCTGAAATTGATCTACCTCTCATAATGGGATAAGAATAAAGAACTAAATTTTCAGAGTTGTATCTCTATTATAATAACCCATTTTTTTTATATGCGTATATATTACCCTACTTGGTCTGGTTTCTTTGTTTAATGGCATAACAACCGTCGTAGTTAGTTTGATGCCTAAACCATCGATGTAGAAGAACAGTAGTGGTACTGTTTAACTAATAGCTGCAAGGAAAAGGGGGTTCACACCCTCCCCAAGAGTATTAGTCTGAACGTGAACGTAATCGCGCGAATAGAATTCGAACTCGCCCACGACGATGTGGCATTCCAGCATGTTAACCACTGCGTGAAAATGTTTTGATCTGATAATCGCATTGGCAAGAAACTGACAATCACCAAGTGTCAGTGATTCTGTGTCAACGTTATCCTAACATCTCTCTCTCTCTCTCTCTCTATATATATATATATATATATATTGTGTGTGTGTGTGTGTGTGTGCTTGTGTATGCTAATTATAAATTCTAACCCCTTGTTTTCAATCATTTGAAATTAATTATCATATAAATAGGATGTAAGTTGAGGTCTGTCTTCACGGTTCCCTGTGGACCCCTTCACATGGTCGAGCAAAGGCAGGACGACCAGCTAGAACCTATATACAACAACTCTGTGTGTTGTAAATGTCTCGTTTGGTAAAAAAAATCGTTAGAATTAATTAAAATCAAACAATCAGATGCAAATTGTTAATTCGTTCAAATACTCATGAAAAAAATACTGTGTGTGTGTGTGTGTTGTAAATGTCTCGTTTGGTAAGGCGGTAAAAAAAAATCGATAACTGAAGGGAATCCCGTCTACAAGTTCGTAATCAACTATGAAAAATACTTCCTCTTAAGAGAAAGTGCAATTTACAATAATGACCAACACGTGAACCAGTTCTGAAAGAGGGAGATAAGCCAGTTCGATGAATAGCTTGAAAGAAATATGCGTTTCCTTTGTAAATACTGTCCAAAGCCTTCAAGAGGCTCCAGATGGTATGTGTCAAGTGGTACGCACTTATCGAAAAAAAAAACAAAAACAAAAAAAAACTCAATGATTCTTTTTTCTTTCTTCTCACGTCAAACCTCAAGCACTACATTAATGAAAATCGTAACCTACGCATTTTTCCCAGCCTTATTTTTGCGTAATTACACCGCATTCACCCCCACTGTCATGCACTTTGGTACAATAATAATAGTAAAAAAGACAGAAAAAACAGGATACGAGGCGTTGTTTGCCATCTTTGAGGTGTACTTTCCCGTGAACTGCGGTTTTAGAATTAGTCATTCACACTACACCACTATACGCGTCTTTTAATTTATATACTTCTAAAATTTTCATTATGTTTGTATACAGTAACATTCATAAACAGGTACAAACTTAATATATTCGTGGGGGAGTGCCTATGGCGTAGTGTCTAATGTGCAGGATTGCTATTTCGTAGTAAGCGAGTTCGAACTCCAGTCACGTTATAACTTTCACTTTCAGATTTACATCCTTGGGAAATACTTGAGCCCCCTTATTCCCCTCAGCAATGAGTTAAATTGTACTACTATTGTGATACTACTTAGCATGGACATTGGATTTGGAATTAAATAATCCACGAAATTTGATATGCCACTAAACAAAGAAACCAAACTAAGACTGTTTTCCGTAAAAATGTCAATCGCTTCTGGCTGATATGGAGAGCAATAACACAGAATTAACAGAAAAAGCAATGCTGTTTTAGGGGTCCTCGTGGTGTAGTGGCTAACGTTCTGGACTACGACACTGTAAGAAGCGAGTTCGAACTTCAGTCGTGCTATTATATTCACTTTCAAATTAATACTCTTGGGAAAGGTATGAGCCCCTTTATCCTCCCAGCTATAGGTTAATTAGTACTTCTACCGTTCTTCAACAAGGATGGCTTTGGCATAACTCACGAAGTTTAATACGCCACTAAACAAAGAATTCAAACCTAATATTTTTTGATTGATTGATGTTAACGGCATGTCAACTCATCTAGGGTTACTTTATGCCTAGAGGTTATGGAATCACGTTCATTGTACGTTCATATTTACATTTTTTAGTTGTTTTTTAGGGGGTTTTGTTGTTTTTTTTTTCTATCGCATACGAATATTTTTTAAACAGATCTATTTGATCCATGGAAGGGACCTCAACAGGTACTACCACTCCGGGTCAGAGTGGATTTGAGAGTAATTGCATTGAACGAGTGCTCCACTCTCCGTAGATTTTCAGAGCTGGAGCCTCACCATCAGATACGTTTTTTTGTGAAACCCAGGACAAAACTTGGGGGGGGGTTGCAGAGGTCTCACCCTTCTTCCGACAAGTTAGTAAAGTTGGTGACCATAGTCGAGGGTGACCCGAAGTCTCCCTTTTCGATAGCTACTACACCAAGGTGCAAGGAAGGGCGCTACTCCTTTCCCAGTCCGACAAGGTAATTGATATTATTTAGATAAAAAACAATTTTCTCATAAACCAAAAAGAGCAGAAATCTATTATTTCAAGCGAAATAAATAGATAAATAAATAAAACCAAAAAAAAAAGTCCCCCAAAACAAACTAATAAACAAACAAATAACAACCCCCCCCCAACCAAACAAGAACAATTCTATTACAACGAAATATATACTAACAGCTCTATCCTATTTTGAGCACTCTAACACATACAGACGAAAAATGGGGGGGGCGCTTAGTGTAACGGTTATCGTCGTAGAAAATGGAATCGGCGACACGTGTTCCAATTCTGGACGAAGCTGTTTGCATTCGTACTAATATCTTTAGGAAAAGGTAAGGAACAATCACTTCTCCCCCAGCTATGGGTAAATACTTGGACAGATTGTATTCTTTAGCTTGTTTGGTTGGTTGGGATTTATAGCATATCAACCATTGTAGGTCATTTAATACCAAATCCTCTTTATACATATATCATCATCATCATCATATCGCGCTGATAGCACGGATATCCCTGACCCTCTCTCGCCACTCCTCCCTATCGTTCATCACCCTAGGTAGGTCTTCAGGACAACATCCTGTATCCTCACATAGCTGCTGAATGTACGTTCGAGCTGGTCGTCCTGCTTTTGCGCGGCCATGTGTGGGGATCCATAAGAGTACATCTCTTATGAGTTCATCTCTGCTTCTCCAGCAGTGTCCTGCATGTCTGGTTCGTCTAACTTGAATAGTTTTCGTGATAGGGGGCAGGTGGCCGTACAGTTGGTGTCTTGTGGGGTGTTGCTGCCAGGACTTGTTCAGGATTGCACGCAACATTCTTGTGTAATTGCCATCTAGCTTCTTCTCCAGCCGTTTTGTTAGCGTCCATGTAGTGCATCCATATAGCAGTATCGATGTGACCGCTGCCTGGAAGAAACTGCGTTTCATTTTATCGGTTAGGTCTGATTTCCATATAATCGATAGCCTATTGATAGCTGTCCATGCTTTCGTTAACCTCGTTTCGATGTCCTTTTCGGTTGATTCGACGCTGCTTCCTAGGTACGTGAATTTGTCTACTAGTTTAAGTGGGGTTCCTTCTAGAGTGGAGATGTCCCCCGTTTGGTTATAGCACATATATTCCGTTTTGTGTGCATTAACATAGAGGCCTATGCTTACTGCTGCTCGTTCCAAACTATGCAGAAGTGTTTCGGCTTGGTCAGGTGTATTTGCCAGTATCGCTATGTCATCGGCGTAGTCGGCATCGGTAATTGTTGTTGCGGGGTATCTTCTGCTTCTTTTCTTCGTCAGTTCGAAGCCATTCTCTTTGATTTTGTCAATCGATGTTCTAAGTACGTAGTCTAGACAAAAGATGAAGAGGTACGGGGCCAGCGTGTCCCCTTGTAGTACTCCTGCTACAATGTCAAAGTATTCTGTGTCTCCATCCGGTGATCGTACTTTTACTTTAGTGTTTCTATAGAGAATCGTTATTGCCGCTACGGTTTCTTTAGGTATGCCGTACGCTAGTAGGATTTGTTCCATCTTTCCTCTGTAAATGGAGTCGAAAGCCTTGGTAAAGTCGACAAATATTAATGTCGCTTGTAGGTTCTTTGCCCGTACACCTTCAAGGATTCTGCGGATGGTTAATATTTGTGAGGTCGTGGATCTATTTCTTCGGAAGCCATTTTGGTTTTTTCTAAGTATGTTGTCGATTTTGGGTTCTATTCGGTTTTGTAGATTTTGGCAGCTATGGATGTAAGTGTTATGCCTCGGTAGTTTTTGGATAATCCGAGGTCCCCCTTTTTAGGGAAGGGGAGTATGCATCCCTTCATCCATCTATCTATCGGATTTTGATTGTATACTGCGTTGCAGTGTCGGAGCAGTATGTCGTCGAATTGTCTGGTCTTCCATACTTCCGGGGGAATTTCGTCCAGCCTTGCAGCTTTCCTATTTTTAATTTTTCTGAGAACCGAGTCGAGTTCTTCTTGTGTGAACGGTCCTAGTTTAATGTCTAATTGTTTGCTAATTATTCTGGTGATTGGTTCATGCGTTATTTTTGGTGGGTTTCCAAGTAAGTTTTCGAAGTGCTGTTTCCACAGTTTTATTCTTTCTTGTTGGTTTGCTGCTTTAAGTTTTGCTTTGGCTGTGTTCATTCTTCTGCTCACTTCGTTTATTGTTTGCCAGGCTATTCTAGATTGTCTATCTTCCACCGAGTCTCTAATCTTATCTATCTGATTTTGAATGTATTCTGTCTGTTCCTTTATATATATGCCTGCTAATTGATATTGTGCCGTTTTTAGTTTTAAGGCATTTGTGTTTGTTGGGTTTTTTCGATAGTTTTTGGAGGCTGTTTTCACTAGTGCACGTTTTTCTCTCACCGCTAAAGTTTCCAATGGGACTCTATATTTAGTTTTAATTTTTGTTGGAATGTATTTTGCTGCTGCCTCGAGGTGTGCATTGACGAAATTTTCGTATTCGTCGTTTGGTGTACTTTTTTCCGTCTTTTCTTGTAGTGTTTCGAATCTGTTTCTTAATTCTAATACGTATTTATCTCTTATATCTTTGTTGTTTAATAGGGCCCAGTCATAGTGTTTGGTGGTCGCTGTTCGTTTGTCGTTTTTTCGTAGGCTTAACCGTATTTTCGCCATGACTATTCGGTGATCGGTGGACACACCCTCAAAAGAGGAGTATGCCTCGCAATTCAGTGCACTATTTTTCCATTTCTTGTTTATAAGGACGTAGTCTATTTGAGCTTTAGTATTGTTTGCGTACGTGTATGTCCATAGTTTGCCCTCTCTTTTTTGGTAGTTTGTATTGAGGCATGCTAATCTATTTTCTATCATGAAATCTGTTAGATGTTGCCCATTCCTATTTGATGTGTTGTGGAGGCTGTATTTGTTGTTTCCGTTTTTCCCGATTTGGGCATTCATGTCTCCGCCAATGACTAACATGTTGTGTTTCGGGATGCTACGCACTAATGAGGATAACTCATCGTAGAAGGTGACTAGTTCAGTTTCTTCACTAACATTGGTGGGGCTGTAGCATGAGATGATTGTTGCTCTGGGGTTTCCGTTAAATGTAGCTGCCATCATTCTAGGTTGTATTTTCTCAACGCTATTAAGCGTTTTTAGTGCTCTAGGTCCTATAAGTAATCCTACCCCTCCTACTGCGGCGTTGACAGAGTTTTTCCATGCGGATACAGTGGCGAGCGACCAGCCATTGCCTGTTTCGTGATATTTGATATCTTTGGTGTGCGTGTATCTGTGTTCTTGTATGCATATTATGTCTATCTTATGTTCTTCGGTCGATGCGATTAGCTCTGGGAGTTGTCCTATTCTATTTAAGGTTCTTACGTTAAATGTGGCTATTTGTAGTGTTTTCTTGCATTTTAGTAGTTTTGATTGTTTGAGCTCTGTAGCTGATTTTTCGAACACTGAGGCCAGGGCTCCAACCTCAGCAGGACGCGCCCCTTTTTTACCCGCGCGAAGAGCGATGCGGTTTGTGTATGTGGTTTGAGTGTGGGTCATGGTTATCTTTCGATGGCTGTTTTATTCTCTTCTATAGAAGCCACTCTTATAGAGGAGAAGTAGTAGTTCCCCGATCGAACTAACGATCCTGAGTGTAAAGTCGTCAAACTCACGTCCAGGACCCGTTTAGGTATTGAGTTTGGTCGTCCATGGGTTTATTCAAATACCTTTACGTACATCATGCTGCTTCCCATGTGTACGCAAAAAAGGGGGGGGGTAATTTTGGTTTAAGTTTTAAGGTACTTTCGTATGACTTTCACTGGTACTGACTTTTGCTTTTTTTTTTTTTGCTGTATTGGGACTTTTCCTAGGCTTTATTTATTTATCTATTTTTTTTTTTTTTACTCCAGTTGGGAACCTAGCAGGCTTCAGGAATTATAGAGCTTAGAAAAAAATTTTTTTTTTCTTCCTTTATATATGATTTGGTTTGGTTTGGTTGGGTTTTATTGCATATCAATCATTGTAGGTTATTTAATGCCAAATCCTCTTTATACATATATATTAAATATATAGGTTTGGGTTCTTTGTTTAATGGCATATCAATTCTTTTTAGGTTATTTAATGCCAAATCCATTCTCCTAGAAGAACAGTAGTGGTACTATTTAACCCATAGCTGGGAGGATAAGGGGGCTCATACCTTTCCCAAGGGTATTTGCC
Organism: Sepioteuthis lessoniana; assembly: GCA_963585895.1. Lineage (NCBI taxonomy): Eukaryota > Metazoa > Mollusca > Cephalopoda > Myopsida > Loliginidae > Sepioteuthis > Sepioteuthis lessoniana. The sequence goes on from OY757918.1 coordinate 83,544,460, forward strand.
CGAAAGTGAACGTAATAGCGCGACTGGAGTACGATTCTGCAATCCAACGCTTTAACCATTACACCACGAGGACACTCCTCCCCAAATATATAGGATTTGGTTTGGTTGGGTTTTATGGCATATCAACCATTATAGGTTATTTAATGCCAAATGCTCTTTATAAATATATATTAAATATATATGATTTGGTTTGGTTGGGTTTTATGGCATATCAACCATTGTAGGTTATTTAATGCCAAATCCTCTTTATACATACATACATACATACATACATATATATATATATATATATATATATATATATATATATTGAATATATATGATTTGATTTGGTTTTTTGGCATATCCACCATTGTAGGTTATTAAATTCCAAATCTCTTTATACATATATATCAAATATATATGATTTGGTTAGGTTTGGTTTTTAATGACATATCAACCATTGTAGGTTATTTAATGCCAAATTCTCTTTATATATATATATTAATTATATATGATTTGGTTTGGTTTGGTTTTATGGCACATCAACCATTATATGTTATTTAATTCCAAATCCTCTATATACATTTTATATATGATTTTTAAACGCATAATTTGCAGATAAAATTTTTGATCAGTCCAGAACTGATTTGTTTGCGTACAGTTAAACGGTTATAATATGACTTGTAAGTCAATAGTTTGTAGATAATCTTATTTCTAAATCAGTCAAAGCTATTTTGTTTGCACACAAGTAATACTATTGTTTGCTTCCTGTTAAATGGTTCCAATTATTCTAACATGAATAGTCCTATTTAGTATTAATCATTTGTATGGACTCATTTAAATGGTTTCAAATATTGCTGACATAGATAGTTTTATTTGCACACAGTTAAATAGTTTCAAGTATCGCTAACACTAACAATTCAATTTAGGTACATAGTTAAAGAGTTTCAAGCATTGCTAATCATCACAAATATTTCTATTCAACATCACTTATTTCTTACCTCACTGTTGAATGGTTTCAAGTATTGCTTATGTATCGCTAACAATTCAATTGAACATCAGTTATTTGGTTAATGTCTAACAATTCGATTTAAGTCATTTATTTGTCCATAGTTTAAATGTCAAACAGTTCTATTTGCCCCATAATCAAGGCCCTATCAGGTTTCACCACTCAAAGTGGACCTGGGAGCAACGGCAATGATGGTGAACTTCACATTCCTAAAGCTCCCGGACAGGAGCCTCAACACCAGATTGTTTAATGTCATCTCCAGGGCAGTCGTTGGGCAGTCGTGTATTCCGCATCCCCTGCCGACTGGGCTGCCTTTAGCCTTGGTTAAGCAACTAGTCTTGGAGAAAAAAAACTATTCAAACAAGATTTTTTTTCTTCATCCGAATTCTCGATATAATGAAGATGAATTAAGAATGCTAATAAGAATCCTTCACTCCTTCCTAAATAGAAGCATAAATATCATAATGGACAGTTGTTAACTATAAAATGCTAAGTAGAATCTTTCACCCCTTCCTAAATAAAAACATTAGTATCATCATGGACCGCAGTTTCTCATGAAATGCTGATAAGAATGCCTTCACTCCTTCCTAAATAGAAGTATCAATATCATCGTGGACAGTTTTAACAATGAAATGCTAATTTGAATCGTTCATTCCTTCCTGAATAGACGCATCAGCATCATCAAGGATCGCTGTTAACTATGAGATGCTAATTAGAACCCTTCACTCCTTCCCTATCAATATCATCGTGGACAGTTTTAACAATGAAATGCTATTTTGAATCGTTCACTCCTTCCTGAATAGACGCATCAATATCATCAAGGATCACTGTTAACTATGGGACGCTAATTAGAACCCTTCACTCCTTCCCTATCAATATCATCGTGGACAGTTTTAACAATGAAATGCTAATTTGAATCGTTCACTCCTTCCTGAATAGATGCATCAATATCATCATGGATCCCTGTTAGCCATGAAAGGCTAATTAGGCTATCTACAGTCGTTCCTCAATAGAAGTAAGAATATCATCAGAAACAGCAGTTAACTATAAAATGCTTTTTAGAATCCTTCAATCTTTTGTAAATAGAAGCATCAGTATCATAATGGACCACTGTTTGTTATGAAATGCTTTTTTAGAATCGTTCACTCCTTCAAAAAGAGAAGCACGAATATCATCAAGGAGAGCGGTTAAATATGAAATTCTAATCAGAATACCTTCAGTCTTTCCAAAATAGATTAATTAATATCATGCATCGCTGTTAACCATGAAATGATAATTAGAATCTTTCACTCCTTCATAAATAGAAGCATCCATGTCATCATGGACAGCTGTTAACCATGAAATGCTCATTGGGATCTTTCACGCCTTCTTCAATAGAAGTATCCATATCATCATGGACAGCTTTTAACAATGAAATGGTAATTAGAATCCTTTACTCCCTCCTAAATAGAAGCATCGATATCATCATGGACAGCTGTTAACTATAAAATTCAAATTAGAACCCTTCATTTTTTCCGTTAAGTGAAGCATCAATATCATCATGTTACAATGGAAACTCAATTCATTCACAGGTTGTGTAGTAAGTATTTAAGAGGACAGAATTTGATGTATTTTTTTTTGTTTTCTTTCTTCATCCGTTGATAAAAACTGCAAATTGAGATAACTAGTTGAAAATAAAACTGTCTGACGGGATTTAAAGCAAATAATATCATAATTTGTTGGAAGTTATAAGCAAAAATAACAACAAAACAAAAAACATCGCCATCACTCTACAATGGAAAACAAAATTTTTAACAAAAACATTTTGTTTATCCGTGTAAAGTAGACACCTAGCTGAACATTTCCAAGCTATAAACTAAAATTATGGTCTTGTTTTTAACTTTGATTTTTGATGAGGAAATGTTCGGCTAGATGTCTACTTGATACGGATAAAATATACGCTGAAGATTCGGTTTAGCTAATCTGACTGATTCCCAATAAAGGTTCAGTTTATTATAACGGATGAGGTGGGGGGTCATTCAATAAATAAAGGACATTTTTTGAAATAACTAAAATATTAAACTCTGCATTGTTTGGAATCGATTTATAGCCAAAATTATTTTAATCTCCCAAAAATATTTCTTTTGAAGTAATTCAAAATGGCCACAAATCAAACAGAGTTCTCTAGGCTTGAACAGAAATTTGTTATCAAATTTGATTATTTGAAAGTGCAAACCATGTGAAATTTACACCAGAATATGTGAAATATATAGAGAAGCATGTTTTAGTAAAAAAAAATGTATATAAATGGACTGAACATGGATTTAGCACCGCGAGCCCGAGTCGAAAAGAGTAGAAACACATTGATTCTCCTGTAAAGGAAAGGTTCCGGGCACAGTGGTCAATAAATAAGGTCATTTTGACAGTGTTTTTGGGCATGAAAAGACCCATCACTATTGATTAATTTGATAAAAGGTGCAACTATAAACAGCACTTCCTATTACCAACCCCCTGAGCAATATTTTACCGTATTTATGAAATGACCTTCATACTTACATTGTAAATATATATAAGTAAGTAAAATTGACCTCAGTCCAGGGCGACCCGAAGGCTCCCTTTTCTATAGCTACAACACCGAGGTGTAGGAGAGGCCACTACTCCTATCTCTGGATTGCTCTACTTTACCCTTGATCCCTACCTTATAATGCTGAGTGTTAAGCAAGGCGGCATGAAGTACCAATTTTTGAGTCTTTGGTATGACTACCTGGTATTGAACCATGATCTCCCGGACCATAGGCGAACACTCTACTCGTTAGACCAATGGCCCGGTAAATCGATATAGTCGTTAAAAAATCAGAAAGGTTTGGAATTTTCAAAAATTGGTATAAAAAGGTGTCTTAGGTTCTCAGATGGCACAGAACATTTGGTAGTCATGGCTAAGAAAGTTTTTGACTTATAGGATGATATTACTGACTGGGGGAAAAGACATAAGAAATGATAAGATTTGCCTCATAGTTTTGATTGACATCACATCATACCATTTTCATTCTATTCATCATTTTCTTCCGGGAAACTTTTTTGCCGTCTTTTTTCAATATAACTATCACCGCTATCACCACAATGACTATAATCACCATCTCTGCCCGTGGTATAATGGTTATCGTCGTAGGAAATGGACACAGCGACACGAGTTCAAATCCTGGACCAGACTGATTGCATTTCACATAGTACTAATACCCTTGGGAAAGGTATGAATCCAATTACTCTCCCTCCAGCTATGGATAAATAGTAGGGCAGACTGGGTTCTTCAGCCTTGGTGAGGCAACTAGTCTAGGAGAAGGAAAACTCTGAATTCAAGCCTGTTAAACTCCACAAAAAAATTGACCTTGTGTCATATCCTGCCCGAGCGGAGGGGTTGGTAAATATGATAATCACTATCTCTGCCATGATGATGATGATAATCATCATTATCTTCACAATCCCAACAACCAGCACAGTCATCATCACCATTGCCGTCATCACCACGAGCAAGATCATTGTCACCACCATCAACACAGAAACAACAATAACAGCAACTATGACCTCCACCATCATCCCCACTATTACAATCGTCATCACAATTAAAATCACCATCATAATCATCACCACAATTACAACCACAACAAGAAGCACCATGACAACATCATTACTAACACCACCACTACTATCATCATCATCATCATCATCAGTGTCACACGATTGTCGCAACCGCTACCATTACCACCACCACTACCACCACTACCATCATAATCATAAATATCACCACCACCACCACCTCCACCACAATAATCATCAACATCAACTTCTACGTCTTTTTTGTCTTGCCTCTACCATATTTCTTTCTTTCTTTCTTTCTCCAATTTGTTCATTTGTTCGCAATTCCTCAACATAAGGTCCATATTCATCTTAATTTACGAAGCCTACCATACTATATATATATATATATATATATAGTATGCTAGACTAAACAATATATATATATATATATATAGAGAGAGAGAGAGAGAGACTAAACAATATATATATATATATATATATATATATATATATATAGTATATATATATATCTGTACTAAAGTTTAATGATAATACTACAAAGAATAATGTCTTGTGTTGCCATTACAACAGAATTTCTCATTAGTCCATAAGCCCAGTCGGCTGGGGCTGTAGAATGGACTGACTGCATCTCTGCAGAGGAGTAAGACTCAACTAACGAGTGTCCCACATATGACATTAAACAATCTGATGGTGAAGCTCCAGTCCTGGAGTTTTGGAGAATGTCGAGTACCCCTTAATTGCCATCGCTCCCACGTCCACTCGAGCCCGGAGTAGTAGCACCTGATAGGGTTATCTATGAGTTAAATAAGTGATTTAAACTCTGCGCAAACAAATGACTTATACTAAATTGAATTGTTAGAAATAGAACTGTTTGAGCATTTAACTGTGTGTAAACGAATGACTGATATTTAATTGAATTGCTAGTGATACATAGCCATACTTACTCCCATTTAACTGTATGCAAATGAATGATTCATGTTAAATAGAATTATTAGTGTTAAATAACAATACTTGAAACTCTCTGTGCCTAAATTGAATTATTGGTATCATAGTGCAATGCTAGGGACCATTTGACTGTGTGCAAACAAACGAGCTTTATCTCTTTTTAAACGTTACCTACTTAAAACATGTATAAACAAGATTTGGCACTAAATAACCACCAAGTTTTGGAATGGCATTAAATCAAATGACCCAACAAATCATGTATATATTCAATACATAAATATTTATGACCAGGATTTGGCATTTATTTACCTACGAGGGTTGATATACCCGAAGTACCAACTATTTTAACTTTGAGTAAATAAAATTATTGGTGTTATATAGAATACTTGAAATCATTTAACTGTGTGCATACAAATTAGCTCTAGCTTGTTTAAAATGTTACCTAGAATCTATTTGCTTACAAATCATATATACTCAATATGTATAAAGAGGATTTGGCATTAAATACCCTATAAGGGTTGATATGCCATAAAACTTAATCAGAACAGTAATTAGTCTGTAGTGGGAACAAATTGCTTGTCTCATATAAAAGTTTTATAAGTAGACAATATTCTCTGCATGTCTGTGCGAAAACTTCTTAAATGTAATTTTAAAATGTTTTAAAACTCCAAAAGAATCCTTTTATTCGAACACAGATAAATTGTACTTAAACCCATCATACACTGAATCAAATGGCTGCAGTCAAATTTTACTTTATCAAAAGTTGACACGTCACCGAACCCTGCGTGCACATGTGCACGCGCATGCACACACACACACACTCCTGATATTTTATTGTTTTTTTTTTTGTTTTTATGTTGTGATATACTGCGTTCTATATTTTAAAGTAAAATATTTCTTGAATATTTTTTAAATTATATAATGATTTAATTTTGGCCCAATGAGTAGAGTGTTCGCCAATGGTCCGGGAGACTTGGGTTCAATCCCAGGTCGAGTCATACCAAAGACTCAAAAGATGGTACTTGATACCTCCTTGCTTAACACTCAGCATTATAAGGTACGGATCAAGGGTAAATTGGAGCAATCCAGGGAAGGAGTTTGTAGCTATTGAAAAGGGAAGCTTCGTGTCACCCTCGACTAAGGTCGCCAACTGTACATATTATTAGAATATATATGGACTTGCGATGACTTTAAACCTAAACTTGTAATTTCAGATGCTGAAAGATCATTTTTATTTGCCTGAAAAGATGAGATAACATCGAGAAAGTTTGTCAGACTGTCACGCACCCAGAAATATATATATATATATATATATATATATATATATATATATATATATATATATATATATATGAAAAATGAGCTTACAATGCTTTTTGTTAATTCTGTTTTCACGAGTTGGACACCTACGTAAGTGCAAATTTCTGAAATATCAATAAACAAACAAATAAATAAATAGATAAATAAATAAATAAATAAATAAAGTATCGGTCATAAGTATTTGAACAAACAAAAGACTGTTTTTCATTGACTTTATAAAAAAAAAAGAAAAAAAAAGAAAAGAAAAGAAAAAGTCTAGACATTGCTTTGTGCATTTTGTTGCAATTGAGGATTGGGGTCGAGAGAAAGAAAACGATCTTTCCTCACCCACACCAATTTCTGTCCGGGCGCACCTAACGGAAGCAGATGCTTCGGATTATTTTGCTTTTTTATTTTCTATTTTCATTTTCCTTTTTATTTTTATTATTACCTACCGCTTAAATGAACTCTTCCTTAAGTCTTCTTCTTCTTGATAAATAGATTATATTTTCTGTTCGTATATGTATGTGTATACTATCATATAAACGTGAAGCCAAGTGGTTACGTATGCATGTCCTTATTTATTGAGTTTAACCAGGTATTCCATTTGGCCAAATTGAGTGAATTAAGCTAATGTTAATGAATATTTTTCTCTGCTTATTCCTATTATGTTCTTTATTAAGAAAAGCTCAAAGAAAATGGATAGAATTTTCTATCTATGGCTGTATCGGTTTTCTATCCAGAACAACATCATTCTAACTTAAAAGGAAAAGAGCTGGAAAAGCTCTCTGTGTAGCAATTATAAACTCACCAGTATTAAAAAAAAGCTTCGTAATTAATTATGTTTGAAAATAAAAAATAGTAAGACATTAGCAAGATGGTGCTACCATGCCTAATTCACTTGCACCATACAGATGACAGTTTCCGATTGACATTTATGGTATCAATATGGTATCATTATACATCAAAATGGAAGTTTTTGATTTAGTCATGCGCACATACATGCACGCGCGTGTAATTGGATAGTCTGTTCACATTGAAACTTATTAAATTAAATCCAGCTGAGTGGGACTTATATATATATATATATATATATATATATATATATATATATATATATATATATAAGATAAACATATATCGCATTCCATTTTACATGAGGATGAGGATAAGTACCTTCAGCATGCTTGTATATATGCATCCTTATCCAAATATAAACACATTTAAAGTAAGACCATACACTGACTGTAACACAATAAAATAGATTGAGTGCGCGCAAAAGTTTGCTGGGTTTAAAAAATCTATCTATCTATCTCGGGCTTTCATATCTTTCTGTCAGTCTGTCGATCTTTCTTAGTCAGTTCATCTCTCTCTCTCTTTCCCTCTCTCTCTCTCTCTCTCTCTATCTATATATATATATATATATTAGTTTTATATCTATTCTGTGGTTCTGATGGTGTGAAAAAAAAGCAAAAACAGATAATACAATTTATAAATAAAAAAATATAATTCAAACTGAGATCTGGGGAAAAATTCCATAAAAACAGAAATGACTAAAATCATTCGTACTGTTTGAAAATAATCAACCAATAACGTATGCCTTGTCAATAGAAAAAACACCGACAAAATACCTTAAGCTAAACGTAAGAGTGTTCAATACACCAAGTAGAGCGAAAAATGAATACCTACAAAGTCAGAAATAATCTACCTTGGATTCACCTAACTGGGTCATCAGGATAAATTCTGACAGAATTTATCCTTATGATCCAGTCAAGTGAAAGCTTTCCCAAGGGCATTAGTGCTATGTGAAATGTAATCAGTCTCATCGAGGATTTGAACTCGTGTCGCCGTGTCCATTTTCTACGACGATAACACTTACTTCCACTCTCCAAAAATGTAAATATAAATGCACAATGAATGATATTCTCTAACCTCTGGGCATAAAATAACCCGTGATGGTTTTATATTTCATAAAAATCAGTAAATCAACAAATCAATCTAATAGTTGATTAGTGAAATTCAACTGTCATTAAAGAATAGAAGAATTCGGTCATTCTTTGATAAGTCAGCTCTGAAGGGCCCAGAAAGGGTGAACCCCCTAAGCCTTTCAAATTACGTTTCTCTGTGTCAGTTTCGTTTGCAACTTCCAAATCTTCAAAACCCAGTTTTCTGCCTTTGTTTACGTGTTCATATTAACCAATCAAAATCCGTATTTCCACTATACCTTCATTTCATGTTTTGGTTCCTATATCTTCGTTGAGGTTACACCAGACGAAATCAACAAAAAATTTCAATTATTAAACCAGTGTCGAAATCAGTCAACTTCACCGAGTGTACCCTCACACACTGTTACAATAGGGTTTCAACGTTTTGGATTATCGCAATAAATTCTTTTTTTTATTTTTTTGAATTTTTTTTTTTTTTTTTTTACATTTCCAGTAAAATTTAATATTTCTTTTTTTTATTGTTCGCTAGGAGGCGCTCGTGGTGTAATGCTTATCATCGTAGGAAATAGATACGGCGAATCGATTTTAAATCCTGGACGACCCTGTTTGTATTTCACATTGCGCTAATACCCTTGGGAAACACTGAATATATATATATATATATATATATATATATATATACGAGGATCATTAAATAAGTTTCCAGACTTTTTCGTATGGGCACTTTTATTGATAGTACACTCATGAAACTCTTGTCCCCTTCGAAGTAATCACCTCCAGTTGCAATGCACTTGTACCGTTCCAACAACTTCTTCAAGGCCCCATGGAAGTCCTCTTGTGTGAGCGTGTCAATGACCTTTGTCACAGCCTCTTTCATCTCCTAAATTGTCTCATAACGACAGCCTCTGAGCTTAGGGAATAACCAAAAGTCACAGGGAGCAAGGTCTGGACTATAGGGAGGCTGAGGAACTGTCTTGATGACTATCTTAGTCAAATAGTCTGTGACAAGGATGGAGTTGTGGACTGATGCATTGTCCTGCTGGAAATGCCACTGACCCGATTTGAAGAGTGCTGGCCTCTTCACTAGGAATCTCTTCCTGAACTCCCTTAAAACCTCAACATAGTAACCCTAACCGTAACCCTTTGGCCAATCCACTCTGGTGTATTGACTTCCTTACTCCTCCCACCCCTCTCATCATCCCTTACTGACTCCCTGCCTTCCTTATGCCACTAAAAAACTGATGCTCGATTAATGCAAGATGCTCCAAAAGCAGTCTGAAGCATACCATACGTTTTGGGGGCATTTTTCCAAGTTTAAAACAGAATTTTATTACATGTCGTTCTTCTAAAGTGTCCTCACATCCAAATTGCATTTTTGAAATTCACCAGCTGTGACAGTCAGGCTTTAGTAGTGTGTATTCCAATTGCTGCTGTAGCTGTTCATTTGAACCTGAAATCATAAAAATTGGTCAGTCATCTTATAAGATGTATAGCAATAAGATATTGAATTTTCAAGAGTCTACGACAATTTTAAATGCCTGTACAAAAAAAGTCTGGAAAATTATTGAAGGTACCACTTATATTTGAAATATATATATATATAATCATGAAATTTCTTGGTTAGCTGTCTTTTGTTAAATCTTTTTATCTGAAGAAAGGGATAGTTTTCTCAGAAAGTTATTGTCCATATTATTAAGATAAAGAGGGAAGAGAAATAAATAGAAATATCTACAAAGTTGATCTGACAATGTGTATATATATATATATATATAGTAAGTTGGCCGACCGTTGTCTAGAGCGACCTGAAAGCTTCCATTTCAATAGCTACTACACCGGGGTGTAAGAGAGGGTCCTACTCCTTTCCCTGGATTGTTCCACTTAACCTTGTTCCGTATCTAATAATGCTGAGTGTTAAGCAAGGAGGCATCAAGAACCATTTTTTGAGTCTTTGGTATGACTGGGATTGAAACACGGTCTTCCCGGCCATTGGCGAACATTCTACTTGGCCAATATGTGTGTGTGTGTGTGTGTGTGTGTGTGTTTGTGTGTGTGTGTGTGAGAGAGAGAGAGAGAGAGAGAGACAGACAGACAGACAGACAGACAGACAGAGAGAAGGAGTAGGAGGAGGAGGAGGAGGAGGAGGATAAAAAATATAAAAAACAAGGTATTCAAAAAATAAATTCATTTACAGTTGAATATCATATTCTTCCCTTGAATGGCTTGTTTTTTCATATTTTTGTATTTATATATCGTCGGGTTCATTTCCTTTTTCTTTGATTATATATATATGTGTGTGTGTGTGTGTGTGTGTTAAGTCAGACAGCGGGGGTGGAAAGATAAAGATTTTTTAGTGCATGTGTTACATCTGGTTCCGTGCATATCGCAATATCTTTGGCGTCTCTCACGCGAAATCTTGCTCTCGGCCTGACCGATCGGTCAATTTAGTGAACCAAATACAACCTAAATTCGACGTGCCATTTTATCTTAGTTACCCAATCCCCGCATCAAGTCTTGGCCGGAAAATATTCCCCCACTCCAAATAATCTTCTTGCAGTAAAAAAAAAAAAATAAAATAAATCAGTAGTTAATTTTATCCGAAAGCTGATTCTATAAGTTCCCAGTTATTGTTGTTGTTATTTATTTATTTATTTATTATTATTATTATTATTATTATTATTATTATTATTATTATTATTATCCTTGCGATTTTTCTTACCAGCGTCAGCTGATAGCCTTTCATTGGAGTCTGAGTGACAGCAAGTCCCCTCAAGTCTCCATGACTCTTCTCAGTGTTCTGGCCGATTTCAATAATGCTGTTGTTTGGATAGTCTCGATTCGTCTTCGAATTTCTAACTCTTCCAGCCCTCTTTCCGTTCCAAGCGCACCAATAACAATTGGTATCATAGTCATGTTCCACACTTTTTTTTCGTTCTCTGGTAGTGTCCAAAAATTTGTCTTTCTTTTTGCTTTCTTTGATTTTCACTCTGTAGTCCGACGAGACGGCAAAGTCCTCTCTACGGCAAGTTCTCTTTGTTAATTATCAGTAAGTTTGATCTGGTCGGGATTATTATTGTCAACATTATTATTTCTATTTTTATTGTTTGTTTATTTGTTTGTTATATCTCTTTTGGCATCTTCTCTTTTTAATATCTTCTCACATCAACCTTTTAAAATAAATTAATAAAAAAGAAAATCTTTGCACAGAACATATGCAATATTAATACAATATCTACAAACAGATGAAATTCTGTTAAGTAATTCATCTGATAGATCCCCAAAATTCCCCCTTAAATTCTTTTTCTTACCATCATTTCTAAAGTCATCTTATCTAATCTTAATTTTTTTATACACTTGCTGTTTTTGATCAGATTAGGCAGTCTGTTAAAAAAAAAAAAAAATCTATGAGCAAAAAATCCAATTGGTTAATCTTGACAGTAAATTTCCTGTTCGAGGAGAAAATGTCCATTAGAAGAAATTCCATTAATTATTTTGAAATTTTCCATTAGATCACCTCTCATTTCCCTTTCTAGTAACGTGTTATTATTATGATTTTTATTATTATTTTACTCTTTAGAGAGTTTTTCACACCAGCATTAGCTGATTGTTTCTCACTGGAGTTTGAGTGTCAGCAAGTCTCCTTAAGTCTCCAGAACTCTTCTCAGTATTCTGGACGATCTTAATAATGCTGTCTTTATTCATCCTCTTATTTCCAAGTCCTCCAGTCCTTTTATCAATCTTTGGTGAATGTACCGAGCACACAAATTATAATTGGTATCACCATCACTTTCATGTTCCAAAGTTTTTCAGTTCTCTGGCAATGTCTAAGTACTTATCTTTCTTTTCGCTTCATTTTTACCCTGTGGTCAGCCGGAACAGCAAAGTCCACTATTCGGCAGGTTCTTTTTTTTGTTGTTGTTTTTATTGACAATCACTTGGTCTGGTCGTCTGGTCGAGATTCGGTGATCCGTCTGTATTTAAGAATCCCAGTACGGATTATGGGTGGTGTATATACCATTTATTCATATGGTCAAATTTAAACTTCTTGGTTTGGTTTCTTTGTTTAATGGCATATCAACCTTTGTTGGTTATTTAATGCCAAAGCCATTCTTTGTGGTACTATTTAACCCATAGCTGGGAGGATAAGGGGGTTCATACCTTTCCCAAGGGTATTTCCCGAAAGTGAACGTAATAGCGCGACTGGAGTACGAACTCGCTTACTACGATTCCGCAGTCCATCGCTTTAACCATTACACCACGAGGACGTCTTAAACTTCTTGCACGATTCCCAATATATCACCTTCCCCACCCAATCTTGTCTAGTCATATATTCTCTTTGTGTAAACTTACTGCATACACTTATGTGATTGATCGTTTCATCTCTGTCACCGCATAACCTACATTTGCTATTTTGTTGTGTCTTTTCTATTTTTGCTTTGACATAGTCAAAATGGTGTTGTTGTGTGCTGCTATCAGAAGAGATTCATTATTATTATTGTTGTATAGTGGCTCGTACCACGTGACTTGCGGTATTGTGGAAGTATAAAAGATGTCGTGTTTCTTAAGCACGTCGGTACTGAAAGATCTTGATCAGTACGAAGACCAACTTCGGACGTAACACCCACAGCGCGACACTTATAATATTTGTTGGACTGTACCACTTCAGTTAATAAATAATTAAGTCTATTTCACTGTGTATCTCTTCCTTACTACGATACAACAATTACTGCTGCTGTTGTTGTTGTGGTTGTTGTTGTTGTGGTTGTTGTTGTTTGCCTCCCCTGAAGTGGAATTTCTACTCCAACAAAAAACCTGTCTGCGGGTGACACAGTAAGAGTTTCTTTTGTACTCGGCTGGGTGTGAACAGATTTTGCTAAAACTCTGTTCACATCCTTTCTCTATGAAATTTTATTTGGAACAGATTGTAACATTAATCATTTATATTCTACGTATGTATTAAGCTTAGTCTAGTAAAAGGTTTTAGGCACCAAGTGAGTAGCCATTCGAGAAAGACGAACAAAACATACTTAGCACTCCCCGAGAAGTAAGGAAGAACACATAAGCGACGTTCTCCTATGGACTTCGACACATGGACACACCAGTGTTGGCCAACCAGCAAAAACTTACATTCATCAGTTCTTTGAGGGCACTGTATATCATACAGAGTGTGGTGGACGATAGGGATAAGTGTGGAGAGAGTTAGTCAATGGAATCATTGCTGTCGGCATGCCTTGATGATGATGATGATGATGATTAGTATAGATAGAGATTTATCGTGAAAAACTCCATCTGGTGAGGTTTAATCAAAGAAGCAAATGATGAAAATGACCGGATCATCGCGACACCAATAAATGGATGAAACTGGTGATATTTGAGGTATAAAATGCTTTTTATTCACGTCTGGTTACCGCTAAGGTCGAACGTGAACGCTAGTACTTTCTCTGAAGATTTGAAACACTCTGGTTCCCTTGGCTACCTTCGTTTTCCCTGGGGGTTAATGACAGTGACTCCCTTATTAACAACTTGGCAAACAGAATGAACAGACTGCCCTCAGTGTGAAGACTCAATGCTTAACTTTAATTCTTAAGTTAAGACTCTTAACTTTTAAACATTTAACTCTCCGACTCTTTACTGTCTTTCTAAAAACACGGTTGAAATTTATATCGAATCCTGACCGGAAAAAAACAAACCTTTTCTTCGCCCACACAATGAACCATGAGACTTAAGAAAGTACATATTAAAACCGTGATTAAACACATTTACTTTCTATAGCTCTTAGACGAAAAATACATTTGTCCCTGCCATCAATTTTATGGCCTACTTAATTGCCGACCAACTGGCAGTAGAAAAGCCTATAGCTGAATCCGCTAATTAAAATCGTAAGCAAAAACATTTACTTATTACGGAAGCGGGCTTAGCGTAACGGATATCGTCGTAAGAAATGGGATCTCATATAGTTATGCCTAGTCTTGTTCTCCTTTTTGTGCTTAGTTTCTTATATTCGCTTCTTATGTGATTAACTGTTTCATCTCTGTCTCCACATAACCTACACTTATGGTCGCGTTGTGCCTTAACAATTTTTGCTTTGATATGATTGGTCCTTATGGAATTATTTTGTGCTGCTATTAAAATAGATTCAGTTTCTCTCTTAAGGTTTCTCCTTCTGAGCCAAGTTCAGGTCATTTCGTGTGTAGTTTCTCTAATTTGTCGCTTGAAGTATCCATCTAGTTGTTTTTTTATCCAATTCTGTTTTCTTGTTTTTGTTGTTTTTCCGCCTGTCTGTTGTGTTCTGGTTAGTGAACACAAGTAGTAGTAATAATAAGACAAACCACGATATGTGAGGAAAATAGTTATATTTACAGGAAAGAGTATTTACAAAAGAGAGACTGTTAGTAATAAGAACATAGGATTAGTGATAGAGTAATGATATACTTCAACAATAGGAACGGCTCTTCTGGTCTGACTCGTAGGCTTATTCCCAGACTGATCTCTGCTACTGCCATATATGGCAGATGGAACAGCTCATTAGGCTCAAAAGGTAGGTGATACCCAACACTGTCCTTATGTTGCCAATGCTGTTATTGGCTGTTGTAATTAATATTTGCTTTTTTTCGCATATTTCTCGATTGATGCATCAACACAATCCTCAATGCTAGTAAGTCCTCTTCCTCCTTCTTTTCTTGACACATATCGACTGTCTGTCATCTCTCGAGTATAAGGCCTTGTGCATAGTTGTCAATTTCCTTGTAGCAGAAAGAACTTTGTATTTTTGTTTGGCGTGTTAATTAATTTGACTGTTAGGGTCGACGCATATTTGCATCCAATCAGGATGACTTATCCTATTCAACCCAAACCATTTTTCCGGGCAGCACCAAAATTGGGGAAAGCCGCCAAACACTCTCTTCCTCAGAACCTTTAAAAAAAGACAGACGTATTTACTGTCCGCTATTTTCATTAGCAGCAGCATCGCGACACCATGAGGAAAGCCATCTAATTTATGGACCTCTTGAGTCTATTCTCATAGACCAAGGGTTCCCAGTTGAATATGAATAAGATGAATTCAATACGCCACACACAGGAACCACTTTAGGTCGCCTCCAACTTTGGCTATGTCGAGTGCGACGCAAAATTTCGCTCAGACATCCAGCTACTTCATCCCTGGGCAACATTTTCTGGAGACATTCACGCTTCTCTTCCCAAACAACCAGGACCACACATCCATGAGTGACTACATTATTCCTGTCCTTAACCAGCGAACACGACCTTTGTTAACCTAACGATGCACATTTCGCTCAGGCATTTAGCTGCTAAAATGCCTTCTCAACTCTATAACTAATTCCTTCCTTCCTACGAGAGTTGCAGCATAAACGTAAACCCTTTTCCACGCTGCCATTAAAACCTTCATATAAAAACCTTTCGATATCTCGTCTCTCTCTCCTTAATTTCAATCCAACAACATTTAGCGAGGATATAACAACATAACAACACTAAACGTAACAAATATTTCTTCGCTAAATCCTTGTCTTTTCGTACATTTACGTGAGTTCATCCCTTGTCCATTTTAAGAAGGGCCCAGAGGATCTTACAAAGGAGACTGCTGAGAAGTTTATTCTTTTGATGAGATTTCAGCTAAATTATTATTATTATTATTATCATTATTATTATTATTTGCCTCATATAAGACATAATTCCTTTGTCATCAAAATTTAATCAGGGTCACAGATGGTGTGTTTTTTTTCAACCCGATTGACTGTTAACATATAATAAGTAAAATCAATACGTATCATTTTCGGCAATGACATGTCATTTAGAACAGATTTTACCAGTATTGAATTAACAATTGATGTTGTCCGTATTAACAAAGCTTTGCTTAGCTTGACCGATGATCATAAGTGTAGGTCACTCAGTGAAGATCCAAGTCACTATAGGTGTAATGATCTCCTAAACTAGAGGGCAAATAATTTTTCATAGCGTGGAACTCAAGTATATAATTACGAAACTTAACTTAGTTTAGCACGAGACCATAACACAGCTACTCCCAGTAAGAATCGAACCCACTAAAGAGGTTTATTGTGTGGTTAAAATCGTCGTGGGATGATTGGCCTGCATTAGTTTTATATGTGCTGTGATTTTATCTTGAAAATCAGCCTTTTTTTATCTGGTTTCGAAAACTGAAAACTGGCGCCCTTGGAATATTCAAGACGAGCACACCAAGAAAGTGCTGAATCGTTTTAGTCTGACACAAGGCTATTGATAGTAGTGAAAATTAAGATTAAGTCATAAGAATGTAGCCAGATAATTATATGTATGTGTGTATGTTATATAACATGCACACATCAATCTATCTATCTATCTATGTTAATAATATAGTTTGCTGTATTAAAAAATAAAGTACTAAATATCGATGATAGAGTAAATGTCCCGGGAGACCTGGGTTCAATTCCTGGTCGAGTCGTACCCGATGCCTCCTTGCTTAACACTCAGCATTATAAGGTAGATATCAAGGGTAAAGTAGAGCAATCCAGGGAAAAGAGTAGCGCCCTCCCCTACACCTTGGTGTGGTAGCGATCGAAAAGGGAGCCTTCGAGTCACCCTTGACTAAGGTCGGTAAATTTACTTATATATATATATATACAGAGAGTAATAGAGAGAGAGAGAGAGAGAGAGAGAGAGAGAGTAGACATAGAATCGGCGGCATGTGGAGGTGAGAACCTGATAGTCATCAAGTACTGTTGACTCTGTGTCTACACTCACTTAAGCACACACACGCACATAATTATATATATAACAATTTACCAATTAGTTAATGAATAGCTAAAATAAATCCATTACAATGTTAAAAAGGATAAACTTCTGGTTTTTTGGTACTTTTGAGTTTGCGGCAAATTACAATTAACTGAAATCTAGTGCCCGAGAATTTGCCTATTACATTTATAGGGAGTAGTCTTTGATGTCTGCAACAATAGCCATGGAAACTGGGTAAGTTTTGAGGCCTTCAGTTTTCTTGAATCTTTTCAAAGAAATGCCTCAATTGCTATGTTAGATAAGTCTATCAGTACCTGTACAAATAAATTTAGCTTTCGTGGATATAACTTACTGAAATATACATATAAAAGTTGTTTAATTACTGCTAATTTTTAAAGTTCTTTTTGGGTTAGTTGGTTTCTTTGTTTAATGGCATATAAACCTTTTTAGGTAATTTATTGCCAAAACCATCCTTCCAGAAAAACAGTAGTGGTACTATTTAACCCATAGATGGGAGAATAAGGAGGTTCATATCTTTCCCAAGAGTATTTGTTCGAAAGTGAACGCAATAGTGCGACTGGAGTTCGAATGTATTCCTTGCAGAGGGTTAAGACCTAAAAAAAAAAATGGAGGTATTATAAGTATGAGATAGGAATGCTTGAAATGGGAGTATTATGAGTTACCCCATGATTATTCAATATACTAAACAATTGAAATTATCGTGTATAAGTCAATTTTGTGTCGACTGCTGATTTATAAGAACAAAATCTATGGAATTATTTTTTTAAACACAAGGTTCCTCCACCTTCCTTCCCATTACGTTTCACTTTCAATCCTGTGAAATTATTACTCATGTAGAAGTCGACACCAATTTTTAACAAAAAAAAAAGGGGGGGTTGTCTTCGTGGTGTAATGGTTAAAGCGCTGAACTACGGAATTGTTGTAAGCGAGTTCGAACTCCTGTCGCACTATTGAGTTAAAAATATAATCAACAAGTATTTTTGTTTCTAGGCACACACATTTGCGTCTAGTGCCAAATTATTCATAATCAGTTTGTCAAAATCTTTTATATCTGTATTTCAAAAAATTGATATCATAAATGTGTTTCATAATCATAAGAACGTTTACTCAATATTGAAAAAAAAGCGTGAAAATATGGAAGCCTGAAAGTGTTTTAAACAATTCCAGTTTTGGCATAGTTATCATGCAACAAATACAAAGCTCAAATTTTAACATAACTGTTCAAACAAACCTCAGTTTTAGATCCAGATGAATTTTATTCACAAAATTTTGGGAATTTATAAGAAGGAGGGCAAGCCAAATAGAAACTCTGATGAAAAGATAAATTATCAGATCTTTTTTTATTTATTGTTTTTAGCTTTTTGGCCTGATAACCAATTTGAGAAAAGAATTCTGTATGACGGTAGTTCTTAAACTTTTCTTGTTCAAGGTGCATTTAAGAAGAGACAAAAATATTTTGGTGCACTTTTAACATAGTTTTTTTTAAATGTATATAAAAAGGCTATTTACATATTTTAGCTTAAACTGCATAATATTATTAGCAAGGAGGTGCCTGTGGTGTAATGGTTATCGTTATAGGAAATGGACACGGTGACACGAGTTCAAATCCTGGACAAGACTGATTGCATTTCACATAGCGCTAATACCCTTGAGAAAGGTATGAATCCAATTATTCTCCCTCCAGCTATTGGTAAATAGTAGGACAGACTAGGTTATTCAGCCTTGGTTAGGCAACTAGTCTAGGAGAAGGAAAACTCTGAATTCAAACCTGTTAAACTCCGCTTAAAAAATTGACCTTGTGTCATATCCTTCCCGAGCGGAGGGGTTGGGTAAATATGAATATTATTAGCAAGTATTTTTGTTTACTTGGGAAATGAAGGTTAGTTATTAAGAAATATAGACTAATGTTTTTCGTTAGGATGTACACAAGATAAACCAACTATCAAATCCCCTTCGATATATAAAAGTCTTTCTACTTAAAAAAATCTAATGTCAGCAATAGGAAAAAAATCTAATTAAAAAAATATAAAGTGGAAAACTATCCAAATATTTTAAAAAACATTTTCTTCTTTTTTTAGCTACGAAAGAATACACTTCTGTGATAGAAACCAAATAAGGCATGAACGCATGCATTCGAATTTGTCACATTATTATCAACTCAGGTAAATAATAGGCCATCTCATTTTGAGTGTAACGACAGAAAGAGAATGAAATAACACGCTATACACCAGAGAAAAAAGAAAGCAAATACAATAAAAAAACAAAGAATGAAAAGAGAGATAGGAAGCTTTCACACTATACATCAGATACTTATTATCTGCTTCTATGGAATGGAGGGAAGAAGGGTGGTAAAAGAGAAGGGAAAATAGAGAAATAGTTTAAATAGATAGATAGATAGATAGATAGGAGGTTCGGTTGAAAAGTTCACAGGCTGACCAAGATATTCTCATGGAATGTGACCAGATGAAGTTTATTTTTCAACATATTCCTTCTTGTGCTCCACATCCTTTTTATATTGGTGTTTCAGTGCTTAAAAAAATCATCAACAGCAGATATGACCTTATCGTATGAACTTTTCTGTCCACTCTCTGGAGAGAGAGAGAGAGTGGGAGAGAGAGTAAAAAAAAAAGGAAATGACGAACTCTTTTGTTTGTACAATAAAACCGTGTAATAAATTATGAATAATCTATCATCATCAAGTCACGCTGCTAGCATAGATATCCCTGACATTCACTCTCCATCCGTCCTTATCATCCATCGCTCCCGGCAGGTTTTCTAAACTACATCCTGTGTCTGCACAGAGCAGTCGTAGTTCTTGTTGATCGGCCAACACTGGCACGTCCATGCTGATCGGCCAACACTGGCATGTCCATGCTGATCGGCCAACACAGGCACGTCCATGAGTAGGGGTCTCAAAAAGAACGTCACTTGTGAGTTCGTCCTTGCTCCTCCAGCTGTATCCCACATGTCTTTTTCGTCTTACTTGGACCTCCCATCTCCAAATAATTTATAAGGGGAACAAAATGTTTTTTTACGTATATTATTCTCCTTGAATTAGGTTGTTTACAACTGACGATTACTTGATAAAAATTGCTATTTCTGTAAAATAATTAGGGATTCTAGTTCATTATTTCAGTGATAAATAGTATGCTTGCTAAAACTTTGAGTTAGTAGTTGCAGGTTTTCGATTTCTAAATGCCAGGACATGCGTAGACCTTGTTTTGGTTACACATGTCAATCCTGTCAAAATAAGCGTGACAGGTTTGTTTTAGAATCAGCTGTAAGTGAAATATTAAACATTTGGGTGGATGTCACTTGATATTTGACGTGTCACTCAAAAGTTTGAGTGATTACGTGTGATTAATAAATTTGTTAACGGAATAATTTTAAGAAAATATATAAGATTTCGAAGACGGAGCCAGTCAGAGAGAAAGTCGATGGCAGTCAGAGAAGGGCCAGAAGCAGACAGATCAGAGTGGCTCCAGTGGGGGGGGCGAGTCGGCGAAGAAGAAATGTCTAAGTCTGTGGTTGTCCGTTTTGTCTCGCACGATATATAGTTCCTGTCGATTTAATGAGTTGACGCATCTTTTCAAATCTCTCTCTCTTTCTCATTTCGCCGACTGCTGAATGTTGCAGACCTGAATAAACTTTTGTATCTTGAAACTTACAGGGACGTTTTGAATTGTGTGTGTTACGACGTTCGATATGGTGCCATAGTGCTACATTTCCACTGGTATTGCTTGTTAAATAATACATTGATTTCCAGTGATATAAAAAGAACCCTCATTTGTTCATAAGACACGTGCTTTAATAATATACAGTAATCTGAACACATGTAAAACAATATATGTGTTTCGAATACTGTGTATCCTCATAGTTGACTTTATCACATTAGTCTAAGTAGCTTTAAAAGGCATCACAAACTTTACTGAACAATTTTTACACACTTGTTTGATTGTTATGCAGAAATACGTGTTTAACTTTACTAAACAACAAACAAAATAGAATCAATAGTAGATTAACATTTTTTTCTTATTTATTCAAATTTGGCCTTGTCCAAAGCAATTTCCTTATTTTAAACTGCAGAGGTTCATTTAACGGCTAAAGAATTCATCGGCTTAAAAATAAAGACGCTGTGGGAGAGACAGGTAGATAGATAGATAGATAGATAGAAAGAGAGAGAGAAGAGGAGAGAGAGAGAGAGAGAGAGAGAGAAACAGGTGGAAGTCATTTGTAACCATGAGTTTTCTTTACCAATTAACACTGTCACCTTATCAAACGTTCATGTTCAGACATGACGCAAAATGGTAGAGGATCACCTTTGTTCTTCAGCGACAGATACAACTTCTATGCGTTTCGAGAATTATCTGCGTCGGTCTGTTGCTGGACGGCGTCTAAAATTAAAGCAGACGAATTAAACGAATTAGACAAGTTAAAGACAAGTGTGTCGCTGAATTCTTTCCAAAGCAAAGAGGCGTTAAATAATAATAAAAAAAAATTCTACATTACTATTATTGTAAGTGGATAAAGTAGATTGGTTAATGCAACGATTGACTTCAGGATTTTGTAAACAAATTAATAAGTTCGAGAGTAATAGAACTATTGAAATGTTTGGTGCTAGGGAAGATATTTTATCGAGTCCCCACTCAACAATAATCAATATTCGTATTAATATATCCGTGATATACTAACTGTGGATAAACAGAAGCAAAGACAAGATAAACCCATTTAACAGTTGATATATACAATATACATACCAGTGGTACAAAAAGAAAAAATATACGAAATTGTCCCAACAGATAAACCTATTTTGTCCCAACAGATAAACCATATTTTGTTCTATGATCAGGCATTATGTAAAAGGGATGCAATAATGGAAAAAAAGACGTACTTGATGTGAGTTGATAATATAGCAATGTGGCTTATCATTCACTGACTGGGCTAAATTCACTGTCTCTACTTTTAAAAGAACATAGCCAAATAGAAATCGAGAATGGGTTTCTGAAATTGTCATGTGACACTTTCCTTGACCCCGAACAGAAATGCTAATTAACTAAGGTAGATAACTATTTATTGCATATCTACAGAACTTTTCAAGAATTTACAACATAACAATACCGGACGTCTTCACCGATTGTTAACAAGCAACGAGAAGGGGTCTCTGTTTGCTACAGCGGGAACCCAGTAGGTTCACAGGTTGTCTATTAAATAAAATTTTGACTGTTGGAGAAAATATGAAATAATTAAACTTGTATTTTAGCGCCGACTTTATTTAAATGCAGTATACGAAGGCATCGTTTTGTTACAATTAATCATTGATCACTGACTTTATCACAACTTCAGTGAGTTAAAATTCCTAAATATTTACATATAGAAGTGAATGATTATAGTTCCTAAGTATGATCCGATCAGTGTCAGTAAAGCTGTAATGGTTCATATATATGTACATATATATATAGAGAGAGAGAGAGAAGGAGAGTTGCAGGGTCGATTAATACGTCGATCCCGCAAATAAAGAAAGGAGTGATGTGACACCGACTAGAATCGGAGACAACAAATAATTACTTTGAATTCTCGAGTTTTTATTTTGCGAATCGTACACGAAGAATTTGTGTGCGCAGAATCCCAGCAAAGTCGAAAGTCCGTACTTTTGATCAATATTCCCTGCTGTGTCGAAAGTCCGTGTAGTCGAATACAGTCCGTATTGGTGTCGAAAGTGTAGACAAGGTCGTCCAATAGTTCTTGGCGACATCTAATCAACAGGAAATTCGAACAAGTCTTCATGCTCTGGGCTGATCGAAAGTGTAGCTGCATGACCAGGTATCTGTAGACGGTCGGTGAGTCGGACGTGTCAGGTCGCAGAAGCCGGATGATTGATGTCCTGGTTGTTGAGTTGGTGGTTAACCGGGGGTGTAGCAAATATTGGTTTCGAAGAATCGACGATAGTCCGAGCAATGTCGTCTGCTCGTGGACTGGTCCTTTACTCCGAGTGTCCATCGTGTCAGGCTGGTTGCTACGTCATCGTTCTTGTGATGCCTCCAGAAAATCCTTAAAAGGACTGAAGAGGGGAAGCAAGACTTATAATCTTGAAAAGGACAGTAAAAGACTTTCAAGGTTTTAGTTCTGAAAAGGACTGAAAAAGGGGAAAGCTGGAGTAAAGGCTAGATCGCTGCTGGCTCGTAAACAGGCTGGGCCAATGCATCTGCTGCTATGACCGGTTCGAAGCATCTGGGTCATGAGATAAAGGATCTCCGAAAAGGGCTTCGATGATTCGGCAAGACTGCTGCGTTGGCCGCTGATGGTTGAAGTAAGGCGTCTGATCGGGGGTGCGATGATCTGTGAAAGGCACGAATTCATTTCGCCTTCAGGCTGCTAGCGGTCGTCGGACTATTCTTTTGCCGTCGGTGACTGTTGGTTTTATAACAGAAAGGTGCCGTGTATCTGCTGGGCTATTGTGTCCGACCATAGTGAAGACGCTTCTCTTTAAGTGTGTGTAATAATGAAATAAATCATTACACCGTTAACAGAAGCTTGCAAATACTACCCACTTTGCTCAACAGTTAGAAACTACTTTCGAAACTGATTGGCGAATTAGTTTGTTTCGAAATTAGCCTCTGAGTTGTACTTGAATTCCACCCGCTCAAGAATTTGGCGACGTTATCAATACTGATACCTGGGTTTGCTTCCAGTTGTGGTGAAAAATTCTGTTCGCTGACGGCATAGATGACTTTGCGTTCTTTTTTAAACGGATTTTCGAAGTGAGTACCCGGTAGGCTACGATAATATATGTATGTATATATTGCTAATATAATTTGGTATATTTATAAATAAAGGATTCCCAATACCAGTGATAGAGTATATATATATATATATGTATGTATGTATGTTAGGATAGCATAGATATAGAGTCAACGGTACTTGGTAACTATCAGTTTCTCGCTTAGTCAATCTTGGTCCGATGATCGCATAGGTGAGAAATTGACAGTCACCAAGCGCCGTTGACTCTGTACCTAAGCTATCCTAATTTATATATATATATATATATATATATATATATATATATATGTGAGTGTGTGTGTGTGTGTGTGTGTGTGTGTGTGTTTTAAAACTGGAAAGATGTGTTATAATCAAAAAGTATCGTAACCAAAGCTTTAAATTTTCTAATTTAAAATTTAAAAATCAAAAATTTTAAGTTTCGATTTGGAAACAGCAGAGCAACTTATATAATAAAGAGATAATATCTACATGCCTAGACTATTGCCTGGCCGAGTTAGTGACAATTTCTCACCTCCATCTTTTACTTTCTCTAACACCTCATTTAAAAATAAAGTTACCGAAAAATCTAGTGGGTAGAATGTTCGCCTATGGTCCGGGAGACCAGGGTTCAATCCTAGGTCGAGTCATACCATTCTGCTTAACACTCAGAAATATAAGGTATCAAGGGTAAAGTGGAGCAGGGAAAGGAGTTGTGCCCTCCCTTACCCCTCGGTGTAGTAGCTATTGAAAAGGGAGCCTTCAGGTTTCCTCGATTATGGTCGCCAACTTTTCTTTATTTTACTTATATATATATATATAAACTGAATTTGCCGTTAAATAACCCACAAGGATTGATACGCAAATAAAGTACCAACCAACCAATCAACCAACCAACTAAAAAACATTGGATATATAGTTTCAGAAAAACTTGGGGGACTTGAAAATAATTCATTTTAAAGAAACTTCCCAGAATGAGCAAATCATTTTTTTTTTGTTTCATCATTGTTGAAAATCTACGCGGTACTTGTAACAGTGGTCTGTGGTTGTGTGGTCTAATCATTGAGCCCAAACTAGAGTTTTGTCGACAAATAAAGCAAGCGAGAGAAAGGAATATGCCGGACAAGTCTTAACACGCTGACAATAACGAAGAGAAGACCAGCAAACGATATCCTTTCTTCACCTTCACTTTTACAGGGTGGAATTTATAATTTCTTCACGACTCGAACATTTATTGTATATTATGAATAACTCATACAAAACACGAAACTCTCTCCTCCCTCATTCGGTCTGGTAGCGCTCGTTGACACTTAGAGAGTAAAGGAAACGAAATCAAATCCAGCCACTCTTCAGCGTGGTGAGTCGGACTAGATCAGATGACCAAGAAGAAATTGAGATCCCATGGGAAATCTTTTATAAAAGGTTAGAGAATTAATCAAGATTCCTACTGGCTTTCGAGATGACAAGCAATGTACACAAGAAATTGACCAAACACGTGCCATTTGATAGAAATTGTTATGTATTTCCAACTGATGTTGGAGGGTAGCGTTCGAAACTCAGCAAAAACAAAGATTTCGAATACTGATTTTAAAGGCAGTCAAGCCTTCCACATAATCGCAACGCATGTTTCTGATCCCAACCGTTGACCTTTTTCAGTTCTAGGTTAAGCTTAATAAGCATCATAAATCATGTGCCGGGAGATAATGAATAATTATCTTCCTTAGAGAATGGGTATGTCCGTTGAGGGGACTCGTGATGTGTCTAATATCAGCCTCAGAAACCCATTCTCGACCTCTAGTAGACTCTGTTCTTTAATCAATAGAGGCATTGTCTCTTACCCAAACAGAAAACAATGGAACCAAATGGGGAAGTTAACAACACTTATCAAGTCAGCCCTTTCTCCATTTTGTTCCCCTCAACATTCTGTTTATTGACAGAACATGTGTGTATATCTTTAACTGTTTGGACGTATTCGAGCATTGTTTCTTTTAATAATACAGCTATATATATTGTACATATCAAATGTTAAATTTTCTTGTATGAGTCCATGAGTTTTTCTTATCTTTCCGTCCATCAATTCAGTGTTTGCATATCACGGATATACTAATGTTGATATTAGTCATTGGACGAACAGGGACTCGACTAAATATATTCATTACCTCTAAGCATTTCAATACATGTATATTGTTATAAAAGCGATGAATGTGATTTCTTCTATTATCCTTTTCTCATATTGGCAAAATATATTATACCGAGGGAAAGAGTAAGCTGTTTAAGGGACTCCAGCCTTTTAAAAGAAAGTGGGCGGTTCATCGAAAAACACCGGTGAAAAGAATAGTACAAAAGAAGTTTAGCAAAGGAATATATTGTTATTATTTTTAGCGTGGAAATGTTGTAACGTGCGTGTGTGTGTTA